>OY728140.1:1855770422-1856391643 GCA_963277665.1 Viscum album
TGGACAACCCACCCACCCCTGAACACCCCTACCCCCTAGATATCCCCCAACCCTGTGGACAGCCCGCCCACCCCTTGGACACCCCCACCCGCCACCCCCCCGGACACCCCCACCCCCGGACACCCCCATCCCCCCAGACACCCCATACCCCCTGGACACCTTGTACCCCCCTATACAACCCCCACCCCCACGGACAACCTACCCACCCCCCTGGACACCCCTACCCCCTGGACAGCCCTGCCACCCCTATGGACACCCCCCCTGTGAACAGCCTGCCCACCCCCTGGACACCCCCTACCCCCTAGACATCCTCGCTACCCCCATGGATAGCCCCCACCCACCTGGACACCTTTTACCCCTTGGACAACCCCGCCACCCCCGTGGACAACCCTCCCACCCCCTAGACACCCCTACCCCCTGGACATCCCCCCAACCTCCTGGACAACCCGTACCCCTCTAGACAGCCCCCACCCCCATGGACAACTTTCCCACCCCCTAGACACCCCCTACCCCCTAGACAACCCCTCCAACCTTGTGGACAGCCCTACCACCCCCATGGATAGCCCTCCCACCCCCTTGGACACACCGACCCCCGTGGATATCCCCCCACCCACCGGGACAGCCCCCACCCCTGAAAACCCCCCACCCCCTTGGACACCCCACCCCCTTGGGCAGTGTATGTGATCACTCAAATAATCTACTAAAATATTAATTTTTTTCGATCTAAAATTTACTCAACTCTTGAATAATTCTCCTCCATAAGTGTACATGATCTTGTACAGTCATGTATAGTTCTTCAAAGATATTTTGTTATAAATATAGTATTTTTTTTTATATTATGATTATCATATAGAGTACTGTGTCGGTTATGGTTTCATATAAAGTGAACAATTATCATTTACTTAAATATATTTTCGATGGAACTTCAATCTTATTGAATTGATTTTGATGAAATTACTTATAACATTTTTTTTACAGAATGTATAGAAGTTAGATGTATGAAACCGACCGGATATCAAACGATTTTCAAAACAATTTGGAAATATTTTTAGATTTTGCATTTCACAATGCTTCAGATAGTGGTCACATACACTGACCTTATTATAATTGTGTTGGAAGACCTTGGTTGAGCCGTGAAGAAGTCAACTACCACATAACCAAATGTGGTTTTCAAGCAAACTACTTTGTGTGGTATCACAATGGGGATAAAATGAAATCTCAAATTTATGATGATCCAAATGAGAGGATTGGATTGGAGAATTTGTTATATGACTGGTTTCCATTTATTCGTCATCATGAAAAAAAAGGATTCCAATCCAAGAATATTTCGATATGATCATACATGATGCGTCTAATGAAAATGATGATGTTGCCAGGGTGAAAAAATTGAATGATGCTGCCATGAATCCAGTATATTGACAATGTGGTAAAATGAAAAAGCTAGAATTTTTAATCCAATTGTTTCATGGGAAAACTATGTATGGGATTTCTAATACTTTGATTAAATTCTTACCTTATTGAAGGAATTACTTCCAGATGATGCAGATATTCCCTCAAACCACTATATGGAATGGAATTTAGTTGAGGAACTTATATTTTCAAGAAACAGAATTCATGCTTGTCTGAAAGATTACAGTTTATTCTGGGAGGAAACTACTGAATGAAATGATTGTATAAAATGTGGAACATCCCACTGGAACCCAAAAGCTTATGGAACACCATCCCGTGTTCCAAAAAAAGATATGTGTCACTTTCCATTGATCCCCATACTCCAAAATATTTTTATGTCTGATGAAATATCAATAAAAATGCAATGGCATGATACCGAGAGAAAGAAAAATAATGATGAGTTGGTTCACCCTGATGATGGATTTTCATGGCATAGATTTGATGCTCGATATCTTGATTTTGTAGCTAATTTACGTAATGTGAGGTTGGGTCTTTCATGTGATGGTTATAATCCATCTGGGCAGATGCTTACATCGTACAACACATGAACGGTTTTTATACACATTTATAATCTTCCCCCATGGTTGTGTATGAAAAAACCTTTCACTTTCATGAGTATACTCATATTTGGACCTTTTGATCCTGACAATTATATAGACTTATACATGCAACCTTTAATAAAAGAGTTGAAACTTTTTTGGGATGTGGGTGTGCGCACATACGATGAATGTTTGAAAGACATATTTCAGATGCATGCTACGCTTATGTGGACGATTAATGATTTTCCTGCTTATGCAATGATGTATGGATGGAGCACAAATGGAAAACTATTATGTCCTATTTTATGAAGATTACACGATCCAGAATACTAAAACATCATTTTAGTTTTAGTTTTATGGGACATCGATGATTCTTGCTAATGGACCATCCATATAGAAATAATCGTCGAAGATTTGACAATAACATGGAGACTGAAGATCCACCTTAGCATATGTCTGGAACTGATGTGCTTAATGAATTCAAAGATTTTAATTTTTCATTCGGGAAGGGTCAAATGAAATCTGGAAAGAGAAATAATGTTTCCACTGAAACCTGTTACAATTGGAAAAAGAGAAGTATCTTCTTTGATTTTCCTTATTGGTCAACCAATTTGTTACGTAATTGCTTATACGTAATGAAAATTAAAAAAATATATGTGAAATGTTGCTTTCAATTCTTCTAAATGTTAAGATAAATACAAAAGATGATTTACGGTCTTGGAGTGACTTGGTGGATTGGGGCATCAGACTGAAATTGCATCCTATGCGTATCAGTGAAAATAAATGGAAAGTTCCATGTGCTTCTTATGTGATGACACCTACAGAAAAAAGTAATTTCTAGAATTACTAGAGACTATTAAAGTTCATGATGTCTATTCAAGAAACATATCTAAACGGGTCAACAGAAGAGAGTTGAAGCTAAAATCTTTGAAGACTCATGATTATCACATCCTTATGCATGAGTTGATTCCAATAGAAATTCATCATCTTTTGTCCAATAATGTAAGGGTGGATATTATTCGGTTGTTCCATTTGTTTATAGATCTTTGTTCTAAGAAGTTTTCCAAGTCTTTATTGCAAAAAATGTTGGCAGATGCCCCATTAATTTTGTTCAATTTAGAGAAAATATTTCCTCCATCATTTTTCACATGCATGTTGCATCTGACTGTCCATATTCCAACTGAAATAATTCTCAAAGGACCTATTTTTTTTTTGATGTATCCAACTAAAAGAAATATGTACACATTAAATTCTTATGTATATAACAGGAATCACACCGAAGGTTCTATCGTGAATAGTTACTTGGCTAAAAAATGTATGGATTTATGCTCTATGTATTTGTCTGATCTTACTACAAGAATGAATAGACCAATGAGAAATGAATAAGAACAGTATGAGAAAATTGAACCTAGTTTTCCATCACTTCCTCAAATAGGAGGAATTTCTGGATCATATACATTGACGATATTAAGCCTTGAAGAGTGGGAGATGGCACATCACACAGTTTTGTTCAACTGTGAACTATTCGATGACAATATCTTGTAAGTAAATTGAATATGTATATCTTATATATATATATCTGTTAAACTATTCCTATTTTTATCTATAGGGAACATAAAGTGATGATATATAGATAACATTGTTCTTTATATTTGAGAAGGAGGGAGAATTTTCATAGCAAATAGTTTTCTGCTTAGTTAAAATTAAAGGTAATAATATTACTATTTAAAATAATTAAAACAATAATTAATTAAGTTTAATATTGATTTATATTTCAGGTATTGAGTTTGCCTGCTGACTCTGTCTCTGAGGAAATAAGAGCTTTCTATTTTGGTCCTAATACCATGGTTCGTGACTGTAAATCAATTATTATAAATGGGTACAGATTTATTATCACTGAACGAGCAAAGAACATGATAACACAACATGATGGTGTTATGGTTATCGCCAAAATAGACTGTTATTCTAGTGCATCAGATAGTAGACCGTGAATTGAAAATGTAAGTTATTATGGAGTTTTTGAAAAATAATAATATTGGATTATTATTCTCTTGGATGAGTCACGATGATGAAATGCCAGTGGTTTGATTCGATGATGAGACAAGGCACATTTATCGATGATTGTGGATTTCAAGTAATTTATATGAATCACACTCTTGCTACCGATGAACCATATGTATTGGAATCAATGGTGAAATAAGTTTTTTATGTCAAAGACCATCTTCGACTTGAATTTGGTGTCATTTTTGTAGTAATTCCAAGACATATTTTTGATGATGGTGATGATGGAATTGGCACCATCCCTACTGCCATTGGAAATGATCCGTTTATTACTTTTGATGACTCTGATAGCTCAATTGTCAGAGTTGACTGTGAACCTGAAGTTGTGGTGGGAAATATATAAAATCATTCATTCATGTTCTCAATTATTTTGGTTTACCTCGAATTGGATTATTAAGGTTGGTACTATTCAAATTGATTTAATATTGATTACAAATATGTTGTATCCGACTAGACAGTTATGTGAATTTTCAATGTTTATTAGTTGCAATTTTATTTGAATTGCATTTTCTAATTTGGAATTGAACTGTATTCAAACCTACAAAACCAACATTTCTAACCTGGTGAACATTTCAATGATTCAACTGTGATTTGTATAAAATTTGTAAAACTCTAAGACCTCTCTTTAACATTTTACCAGATAATGAACATGATGGTTTGTATTCTTCTAAAAAACATGTATTGAAACCTGCATTATCTACCTGGGCTAAAGAAATTAAATTTTTCCTTAATTTTGACAACTGCTTTACCCCTTATGAATCTGGTAGAATTAATGTTCCATGATTTTAATAGACTTATGACACTTAGTAAATAACCATCCTACTAAAAATTAAATTTCTTTATTACATCTTGTATGATTTATTAACTTCATTATATATCTGTTCAAGCTAACCTAAAACATTACATAGTTAAATTATCCATGAATCCCCCTACTCCCTCTCATTTATTTTGTTTTTTGGGTTACACCTTAGTTATACTTTTTTATTTACTTCCCTATTTGTTTTCAAATGTAGGAAATGAAGCCAATTGAAGAGAGGTGATGAAAACAGATTATGGACAACAATCGTCACATGACTGAGCTAGGCATTCCACCACTAGTGCATGCAGTGAGTATTTTATTTCATATATATATATTTAAATAATATATAATTTCATGTGATTAATTTTTTTAAACATTTTTTCAGGATCCATCTATTAGGAGATAGTTATTTGATGAGTATCCTTGTAGTGGTCCCAGTACTCAGGGTGTTCGTATGAGGGGGGGGGGGGTACGAGAGTTAGATGATCTGGTCGGCGTACCCGATTAGACCCTACCCCTCCCACTGACATACCACCCATCCAACATTCTGATCCCAGTGTATCGTTAGGGACACACGGGGTATTTAGGCCTCCCATGTTTTCACCACCCTTTACATCTGAGCCTCCATGCCCATCTGTACCATATCCGATAATGATTCCCACTCCCCATCCAGCGTTCGGCCAGCCATCCCACTACAAAAAAAATACCACTGTAAAAGGCGTTATTTTTTACTTTAGAAGGGGTTATAACCCCTTCTAAAGACATTATCAGTGGTTATGAGAAACCGCCGCTAATGCGATCGCCTACTATTAGTAGAGGCGGTTTTGAACAGGCAATGGTAAATGCATGTCGACTTTAGCGGTAGTTGCATTAGAGGGGGTTTAAACCCCCTCAAATGTTGTCCAAAAGTTACCACACATGGTTGTCATTAGGGGCGGTTATAACCCCAGCCGCCCCTAATTGTTGGATTGCATTAGGGGCGGTTGTAAAAACCACCCCTAATGCTTCTACTTTTATTTAAGAAAAAATCACCACCCCTACTATGTGTTCATTGGTCTCCCAGCCCATCTAGTCCTGCCTCCCAGGTGTCTCCCGTGTGTCCTGCCCCCGGGTGTCTCTCATGTGTCCCGCTCCCAGGTGTCTCTCATGTGTCTCCCGCAGCCCAGGGTGTGTCTCCCATGTGTCTCCTGGGGGCGGGGTGTGTCTCCCGCAGAGCCCAGGGTGTCTCCAGTGTGTCCTGCCCCCTGGGGTGTGTCTTCCGCAGGCCCAGGGTGTCTCCAGTGTGTCCCGCCCCCCCGGTGTGTGTCTCCCCCCGGTGTCTCCCTGTCCTGGTCTTTGGGTCTATCCCCAAGTCTGACGGTGTCTCGTTCCCCCTGGTCTGTTAGTGTCCCCACCTCTCCTGTGCATCCCCCGGTCTAGCCCCGCCGTGCGTGTCCCCCGGTCCAGCCGTGCGTGTCCCCCGGTCAAGCCCCCAAATTCGGGGGTAATCTAAAATTAAGGAGGAAGTGGGACTCGAATCGAGCCTCCTTTTGGTATAAGTCCAGTGCCTAAACCACTACCCCAATTCAGTTTTTTATTTATTTAGAACATATATTATTCTAGTTATATATATTATGAAGTTTAATAAAATATATATTATTTGCATTATATATTTAAATACATATAATAAGATTAATAAAATATGCATATATATTAATAAAAATATATATATCAACAAATTTACACATAATTTATATATTATTATATTTATATATATTAATAAGTTTATTAAAATAAACATTATTAAAACAATATATTTAAATACATATAATAAGTTTATTAAAATAATCATATATATTAATAAACATATATATATTAACAAATTTACGCATATAATTTATATATTATTGTATTTATATATATTAATATGTTTATTAAGATAAAAATTATTTGCATAATATATTTAAATAAATTAAATAAATAACATGTATCTATATTTATATAAATATATATATATATTTTCTACACACCTCTTTAAATTATATATTTACAAATATTTAAATAAAATTATGTATTTATAAATACATTTATATCAAACACACACAAACACAAATGTGTATTTATATATTTATTTGAATACACGTATATATTATATATATATATATATTACCCAAATATATTATACAAATATATATATACATATTATATTTATACGTACACAATTAATATATATATATATATTACATATTTATATGAATATAATATATTATACATTCTATAAATACATTCATATATGTATACAATATATACTATATATATATTATGATTTTTTTTAAGAAAATAGTAGGGGTTAAAAACCCCTATGATATCTTAAATTAGAGGGGGTTGTGAGCCCCCTCTAATGTAAGACATTAGTGGGGGTTCAAGAGGAGGCGTTTGAACCCCCACTAATGTCTTACATTAGAGGGGGTTGTGAACCCCACTATTTTCTAAAAAAAAACAAATTTTGTATAACACACACACACACACAACACCTCTAAAATCCAACTGAATATATGTATGTGTGTATATATAGAGCCTCTAACCGAATATATAGTGCCTGTAACTAAATATATATCACCACTAATTATTAAATTAGCGACAATTTTAATATAACCATCTCTAAAATCCAACTACATATTAAAAAAATGCTAAAAATTTTAGAGGGGGTTGTGAACCCCCTCTAAATTCAATGATTAGAAGGGTTCGTGCAAAACCCCCTCTAATGTTACAGAAAATGAATTTATAGGGGGTTGTTCATAACCCCCTCTAAATAACCCCCTCTAATGTACTGTTTTTTTTGTAGTGTCCCTGTCATCTTCTTTTACTTCTGCTTCCCTCTCTTTGGGCTTTTATATTCCATCTTCTTCAATTCTTACTCCACCAGAGTCTGTCCCTATGGAGCATACATTGGGATCCACTCCATCTGTATAGGTTGTTCCTTCAGTTTCTGTGGATCCAGCAACGCCCATTGATTAGACTACCGCATGTATACTTATACAACCCAAACAAATTTTTACACCATTATTTATTTTCATTATAACATGTATTGATAAAATATTTATTTTTCTTTAATAACAGATAAATATATTGATAGGAGGTGGGGGAAGGGTAGTACACGCATGCGTGTAGTGTGGAACCGCTACATGCAGTTGATGGTGGACTACAATGAAGATAGTCAAATGATTGAAAAATCAGGGTAGTAATGTCAGAGTTTTTTGGTGACACTTGCTAAATACTCCAAGATCATTCCCATCATCCCGCTATCATGGAGACAACTGCCAAATGAAGTCAAGGATAAAGCTTGGGCAGAGATATGGGTAAAAAAATATATTGT
This sequence comes from Viscum album, assembly GCA_963277665.1. Lineage (NCBI taxonomy): Eukaryota > Viridiplantae > Streptophyta > Magnoliopsida > Santalales > Viscaceae > Viscum > Viscum album. The sequence continues at coordinate 1,855,778,626 of OY728140.1, forward strand.
ATTTTATTCAATATATTATTATTTTTATTTATATGAATTAATATTTTGGTGTCAGCTATGGTTTAATTTCCCCGATGGTGAGGGTGCACGACCAGCACGTCTAAAGGATTTAGGTGAGCTTTGGAGAGCTTATAAGTAGTAGTTGTACATTATCTGGCGTACTAGAGTGAGCACAAAGTTAGAGGTGGTCCCTATCATGGAGGATTGTCTGTTAGAACAGTATCAACAGATGATTACTCATTGGATGACTAGCCAATTTAAGGTATTAATCATATTAGAGGTTTTTAAATGAATATTTTCATGTTTTTCGTTAATAATAATTATTGAATTTTATTTAGGATTCATCTGGAAGAAATAAAAAAATATTGATGCTAAAAAATACATCCACACATTAGGACATACTACGATGCCAGATCATGAGAGGTAGCAGGTATGACAGTTTATAAATTTTCTTTACAAATTTCACTTTATATTTCTACCTTCATAATTTATTCGATTGTTAAAGTTGTTATATAATTTTAGTTATGAAATTAATTATTAGTATCCTATTTTTAATTATGGTTTCCTACATTCAATGTCATTTTAGAGGCATAAATTGAATATATAAGGATGTGTGCCTGGAGCAAAACTGTTTTGCTTGAGTAGAAGGAAGAAAGATGGAAGTGCGGTTAATGAACCGACTCAGCAGCAGATTGTAAGTTTTACTTTATAGATTTAAAATTTTAGTCTCTATTTTGTAACTTAATAATCTATTTATATTTGTAACATGATACTTTAGAGGTCCTTGATGCCCAATAACCTGACAATTTTGGGCTAAACGATCACTTACATCAGGTGTTGGGAGATGAGCACCTTGGTAGAGTACACTGCTGACCTGGGAAGAGTATAGTTCTGATGAGGTATTGGCCCTCCTTAGTTATGAGTTGTAGTGCCACTGAGTTCTAGAAGGTTAAGGCACAGGAAAAACAGGATGAAAAAAGGTCCACGGAGACAGTAGAACAGTCTACTAGGGAAAACACTACATTTATGAAACTGATGGAAGTTTTACTTCCAACACTTCCACCAGAGGCCAGCACAGCTTGTGATGAATATATGTATTTGATGCATTCTATATATGGTGAATCAGGTGGAAGTTCTAGTGGTGGTTGAGATGATGGCGAGTAGGAGGCTGAGGTAGAGGAGGAGGAGGGTGAGGAGGAGGACGAGGCTGAGTACGAGGGTGAGAAGGAGGGCGAGGCAGAGGAGGAGGGCGATGAGGAGGCCGAGGCTAAGTATGAGGGTGAGGAGGAGGGTGTTGAGGAGGGAGGGGATGCTGATGGGGATAATGATGAGGATGAGGGTGAGGCTGATGATGATAGTGATGATAGTAATGGCGATGAGGGACAAATTGATCTATTACATTTTTGACTGATATTACTGACTTTTGATGCTTATTAATTTGTTGTTCCTGAATATATGTGTAATTAGGTAGGTCACATTATCTTTATTTTTTATATATAAATAATAAAACTTGACTTAATGATTTTCTGTGACTGATTCACCCCTCCCCTGGACAGCCCCCACCCCCGTCGACAACCCACCCACCTCCCTGGACACCCCGTACCCCCCTGGATAGCCTCACCACCCTAGTGGACAGCCTGCCCACCCCCGTGGACAGCCCACCCACCCCCTTGAACAACCCATACCCCCCTGGACAGTCCGCCCACCCCCGTGGACAGCCCGCCCACCACGCTGGACAACTCGTACCCCCTAGACAGCCCCACCCACCCCCTAGACACCCACGACCCCCTTGGACATCCCCCATATCCCTGGACATCCCCTTCCACCCCCCTGGACACCCCCTAACCCCATGGACATCCCCCACCCCCGTGGACATCCCCCACCCCCGTGGATAGCCCGCCCACCCCTGGAAACCCCCTACCCCTTGGACAGCCCTGCCACCCCTGTGGACATCCCACCCACCCCTAGAAACCCCGTACCCCCTAGATAGCTCCGCCCACCCCCCTGGACACCCCGAATCCCCTGGACAGTCCCCCCACCCTCGTGGATAGCCCCTCCCACCCACCTGGTTTATAAAAATCCCTTTTAAGGTTCCATTTAAAAAATCATATAGTATTTTTGTTCCACAATAAAAATAAAATCCAAAACCATTTTAAAAATACCAATGATCATAAAATCCATGAAATTCATTACATTAAAACCATTACAGCCCCACCCCTCCTAGACACCACCCACCAACTGGACCCCCACCCCCTGGACACCCCCACCCCCATGGATAGCCCCCCGCCCCTTGGACACCACCCCACCCCCCTTGGATAGCCACTCTAACCCCATAGACTTCCCCCACTCCCCTAGACCCCCACCCCCATGGACAACCCCCCTACCCCCTGGACAACCCTCCCACCCCCATGGACAGCCCGACCACCCCACTGGACACCTCGTACCCCCTTGGACAGCCCTGCCCACCCCCTGGACACCCCTAAAACCCCTGGACAACCCCCACCCCCATGGACAGCCCCACCCACCCCCATGGACACCCCCTTCCCCCGTGGAAAGCCTCCACCCCTGTGGACAACCCTCACCCCCGTGGACTGCCCCACCTTCGTGCATAGCCCGCCCACCCCCGTGGACAACCCGCCCACCCCCTGGACCCCCCTCCCCCCATGGAAAGCCCGCCCACACATGTGGACAGCCCTCACACCCCCCCTAGACACCCCCTCCCCCTATGGACAACCCCCCCACCCCCATGGATAGCTCTCCCACCCCCTGGACACCCCTACCCCCTGGACAACCCTGCCACCCCTGTGGAAAACCCACCCACCCCACTGAACACCCCATACCCCCCTAGACATCCCCACTCACCCCCCGAACACCCCGACCCCCCTAGACATCCCCCACCCTCGTGGAAAACCCCCCACCCCCGTGGATAGCCTCCACCCCTAGATAGACCCACCCCTGTGGACAGCTCGCCCACCCCCTGGACAGCCCGCCCACCCAACTGGACACCCCCTCCCCCTGTGGATAGCCCCCCTTGTAGATAGCCCACCCACCCCCTGGACAACCCCGCCACCCCCGTGGACAGCCCGCCCACCCCACTGGACACCCTGTACCCTCTGGACAGCCCCGCCCACCCCCTGAACACCCCTGACCCCCCTAAACAGCCCCCACCCCCATGGATAGCAGCGCCCACCCCCTGGACACCCCCTACCCCCATGGACAGACCCACCCCCGTGGACAGCCCCCCACCCTCATGGATAGCCCCCCACCCCTGTGAATTTTAGGGTTTCTACAACTAAAAGATCACATTAATCATAGATACCTACTTGGTTGACTCCTAGGATCCTTGATCACCAATAAAAAATAGTGGATGGTATTTTAGAAACTCCCATAAATAATAAATGATCTGAGAAGAACATGGTTATTCCACTTCCACAAGAGTTTGTGTAGAGACCAAGACACAAGAATAACTACATGAGATATCCCCTTATGGACTTTTTGATTCATTTATAGTGGTAATATTCTAAAGAATTATCAAAAACAAAACCTTTAGTAAAATAATCTGATGTTTTAAAATAAGGGATACAAAATCACAAATCCCATAAAGATACACCATAAATAATTCTTCATAAAACCATTTCAAAATCACATAATAGAGACTTATTTCTATTTAAAACTCCCTAATGGTTTATAAAAATCCCTTTTAAGGTTCCATTTCAAAAATCATATAGTATTTTTGTTCCACAATAAAAATGAAATCCTTTTCCTAATAACTAAATCCCCCTTCCTATAATACACATGAAAAGCTTTAATTTTTCCTAAAGAAACACATATTATTGAAATAAACATTATTCCAAAACCATTTTAAAAATACCAATGATCTTAAAATTCATAAAATTAATTCCATTAAAACCATTATAGCCCCCAACCCTCCTAGACACCACCCCACCACCTGGACACCCCCACCCCCTGGACACCCCCACCCCCATGGACAGCCCCCCACCCCATGGATACCACCCCACCCCCCTTGGATAGCCCCTCCAACCCCCTGGACCCCCACTCCTGGACACCCCCACCCCCATGGATAGCCCCCCACCCCCTAGACATCCACAAACCCCATGGACGCCCCCACCCATCCTAGACACCACCCCACCACCTAGACACCCCCACCCCCTGGACCCCCCCACCCCCATGGAAAACCACCCCCACCCCCCCTGGACACCACCCCACCCCTGGACACCCCCACCCCCTGGACAACCCACCCCTAGAAAGCCCCCCCAACACCCTGGACACCACTCCCCCCTCAGACACCCCCATGGACAGCCCCCACCCTGGACATCCACAACCCCCTGGACAGCCCCAACCCCCTAGACGGCCCCCACCCCTCCTTGACACCACCACACCACCTAGACACCCCCACCCCCATGGAAAGCCACCCCACACCCTTGGAAATCCCCCAAACCCCCCTGGACACCACCCCACCCCCGTGGACAGCCCCCCACCTCCATTGGACACCCCCATCCTCCCGAACACCCCCATCACCCCGGACACCCCCACCCCCCGGACAACCCCTACACCCCTTGGACAGCCACCCCAAACCCCTAAACAACCCCAACCCCTAAATTCTGAGTTTAATTATTTATGTATTTAATTAACTTATTAATTATGTGTTAATGGTGTATGAGTATACTTATTATATGAGTATACTTATTATATGTGTATACTTGATGTAATTACCCTATGAATTATGTGTTAATTCTGTTAATGGTGTATGTTGTGAAGATTGAAATGGGGAAAAATATGTTGTGTTACATGTCATGGTTTGAAGAGTGTGGTGTTTTTATGTGCTATTGCATGTGGTTTTTTGTTCTATTATAAGTGTTGTTTGGAGGTGTGTTTGCAGGTGTATGCAATGAAGGGGATGGGTGGCTGCTGTGCAGGATGCTGTTCTGATTTTTGGAAATATAATATACCAATGATTTTAAAACATTATAAAAGTGTATTTTTATAATTGTTTTACCAACGGTTTGTTCAAACCATTGGTAAAACACTATACCAACGGTTTTGAACTGTTGGTAATTGTATTTCCAAAATATTTGTACCAATGGTTTTAAAGAACCATTGATAATAATATATACCAATGGTTTCTAAATTGTTGGTAAACTACATATAAACTATATATCCCAACAGTTAATAAACTATTGGTATAAATATATACCAATGGTTTCAAGAAAACCCTTGGCATACTGAAGATTAAACTACCATATACTAACGGTTAAAGAAAAACCGTTGGTATAAGCCTTTCACAATGGCTTACTAACCAACGGTTTTCAAAACCATTGGTATATAGTATACCAACGGTTTTGATGCCTATACCAACAGTTTCAAACCATTGGTATATATTGTATTTCCAGTAGTATTTTGATTTCAATCTATCCAAATAAAAAGTAGGGAAAAGACTAGAATTAATCCTTAAGAAGTCTTTCCCAAACCACCCCTAGTGACTTAAGTCTCATTATAGTGAGAGATGACCAGACACTCAATCAAAACTACCTCCTAACTCCTAACTAGATTACATAAACTACATACCAACTTCAAGTCAAGATTCTTAATCTACACCTCTGATACCACTTTTTCATGAACCATCCTAGAAAACTTGGTAACCTGATAATCAATCTGCCCCTAAATAGAATAAAGGTTGTTCCCGATCCCCATGGGTTAACAACAAGCACCTAGAATCATAAAAAATGAACATGGAAACAAATTTTCCACAAATAAAATAGAAGCAAGAGAAACAAGTCAGTATGTATACGAGAAAAACTTCACAGAGAGAACTGTACAAGAAGTCAAATAGGCATAAAAAACCCAAAGTTTAACCATAAAATAGGATAACAACCCAATTCCCAACATACAAAACTCTCCAAGAACAAGTATTAATAGCCAATACCACCTCTAAGTGGCACTTTATCCTTGCTCGAACCCGAAAGAAGATAATATACAAACACCCAAAGGCATGAGTAGGGTGTGAGATAAAATCCTCGTAGGGTCTCACCAAGGATTCCATAATAAGATGCCAAAATTTAATTAATCAAATACAACTTTCAATTTTAAATAAACAGGCATGAAATTTCAGAATCATATTTAAAACAAATCATGATTTAGATTTCAAATGATGGAAATACCTTAAAGAAATGGATTAATAATTTTTTTATATAAAATAGTTTATATAAATTCACAAGGCATGTGTAAAACAATTTACAACAAACAATGACATATATTTCATATTCAAACAACAAGAAACATGTTCATCTATCAAAATGTACGATAGTTTCATGTTATGAAACTCCTTTACACTCAAATATTTATCACAACAATATGTGTACACACGTCCTCTATGAAACTATCCAAGGAGGAACCCATCACCATCCCATCAGGGATGTTACCTGCTGTATATGTATTGTTAGTGTTGTAAATTATTGAGTGTTGTCCCGAATAACTCACTAACTACCTAGGTTTACATGTTCTCTAATAATAGTCAAATATGGGAAATTTATTTTAAAATTGTTACAATTCATCCCATTATTCCATTTCAAATATTTTATTTTCCTTTTAAAAACCAATACATAGGTTTTTAATCAAAACATGCATTTTTCCAAGATAAAACCACAGGGTTTCTATCAAAACCATTTTAATAAATTTTCTCAAATAATAATTTGAAATCAATTTCATCAAATTAATTTCACAATTAAAATTCCAAAATTAAATTTAAATAATTAAATTTAAAAAATTTCTATCTAATTTCACAGCACACCCCAATTCAATATAATTGGGGTTTCCCCCCAATTTCATATCAAATACAATTTCAAATCCCCAATTAAATGGAATTGGTTTTTTAATAAATCAATTGAAATAAATTTCAAGTAATTGAATTTAAATCAAACAATTGAATTTAAATCAATCAATTTAGGGTAAATCAAACTATCCAATCAAAATTAAACCACCTGCCTCGAGATCACTGTATCTCAAAACAAAAATTCCTAATTGAGAAACTCCAACAAAGAATAATGACAAAGAAGATCCAAAAATCAAACCTATATCCAAGATCTAAAATAAAGGATATTATATTCTCCCATAACACGATGATCTACATAACCCTAGGCAGGAAAGAGGAGAGAATGAGAGAAAGAGAAAGGAAAGAAGAAATTTACTAGGAAGAGATCGAATGTCATTCACCTAGCTTTGATCCACTTCTAGAGGGGTGTAGAGGGTCCAAAATCACCACTTGGGATCATCCAAGGAAGAATAAAATGAAATAGGTCGAGTTAGGCCTTCCAGACACTTAAAATGATGGTTTTGGGGCTTTAAAAATTAATTTTCAGATTAATTAAATCTCATGCACAGTTTCTTGGGTAGTGCCGCATGGTTAGACAAACCATGAACCCTAATCTTACACCAATTTTAATGGGCTTTCATTGTTTTCCCTAGGTGATAACACAATTTTTCAAACCATGCGCTAGTTGTGTAAACTCCCACTATTTAGGTTTGCATGGTTTCCATTGATAGGACTCACAGTTTGAGCAAACCATGCGCCAACCATGAACAACTTAGAAACTTTTAAAATTTAAAAAAATTTCACCTGAAACAACCCTAAACAAAACCCCACAAAAGCATGATCAAAAGAGTGGTTTAGGAATACCTAAAAATAGTAACAGGGTGTTACATTTCCATATTATTCAATCATGTGTGTGTGTGTGGATGACGTAGTATATTGTCCCGCCATAATATTTTATCCCATTATTTTATCATTTTTGAATAATGATAAATAAGTCCCTTTAAAAAGGTATACCCCTTCTCTTTTATTTTTTATTATGAGACTCTATTATAATACCTTTTTTCACACCTTTTAAAATAAATTAAAAGCTCTATATTAAAAAACAATTAAATCTAACAATCCCCCACCATTTTAAAACACTTAAAATACACTTTGATTTTGAGGATCATGAATCATACTCTCTTGGAAGACACTTGAATAAATAAATGTATCTCTAAATTTTAATGGTTATGTAGTAGAGACAAATTAAAGTTGAATGGATAAACATGTAGACATTTTCTCGAACATGTAACTCTTATTATCAACCAGATTCACCCTATAAAAATATCTTCAAATTCTTCAGTTCATCTAATTATAAACACCATATGAGCATGTGTCTTTTACCCTTCCATGAATGTTTGATAGATAAAGTCATAAGATCTTTTGAGTGGCCCCACTCCTACATTCACATAAGTGAGCCAAAAATTATTCCCTTATTTGGTATCCTTATTTTATTAAGAATATTTAAAATTCACCCTCTTTTTCTCATGGTTGCGAAACACCATTATCCTATTATGTAATATATTTTTGTGTTTCCTTCACACGTATGATGAAGTCATCTATATTTAACTTATACATAAAAAGTTGTCAGATGTTAAGTTGAGGCCACATCATTGGTGAATCCCGGACACCAACTTTAAACTCATCCCCAGGGAAGTTTTGTACAAAAAAGTCCTTGAAATTACCATTGTTAGTGGATATGCTAAATTTCAGGTCGATCAGACAAAGTTCACATTTATGATACCATTTTGTATCAAATTTTTCACATAAATTTATCTGAGACTATCATATCTTGATTTTTCATTACAATTATTGTTATATTCTTTATCTACTATTGCATGGTTTTCACAATGTATAACAACTAAGGAAACCGGAATATGCCAAAATGTTAGATCTAATAAGAGATATCTAAGTCATTCCACTTCTTTTCTAGTAGTTGTGGGAGAAATAAACCCAGAATCCATTGTGAAGTAAGTTATACAAATTTGTGTCTCTAACCCCCAATAGGTCACTCCACCACCTAGTATAAAAGTCTGAACACTCCTAGAAGAGTGATATTTAGGATTAATAATCCATATTTCCTTGAAAAAACTTTTAAACACCCTTGTATTTACATTATAGTATATATGGTAATCTATAACACCCTTCAGATATATGAGAACCCTTTTAATTACATGTCATTAATCATAACCTATATTTCTTGTATACCTTCTCAAATTTCCAAAAACATATGTAATATAGGGTTTTATACTATTTATAACATACATGAGACATCCAGTAAACCTTTCATATCCCAATTGAGAAATTACCTTACCAGAATTTGGTAGCATCCTACTCTCAGAAGCTTATGAGATATATTCTAGTAAATATTCAAATTGTTCAAACCTATTTAAAATATTTTAAATTTAATGACCTTGGGAAAGTAAAATGAAATTTTTATTTATAAGAATTTTAATTCCCAATATAACATTTACTTCACCTAGGTCTTTCATATTAAATTTTCTAGACAAAATAGACTTGTACTCATTTAGTTGATTCATATCTATTCCAAAAATTAATATTCCATCAAAATATAAACAAATAAAAATGTCATGATTATTTCAAAACCTTTTATAAATGCATTTATTATCTCAATTAACCACAAACCCATTTGATAAAATCACCCAATTAAATTTATCATTCCATTGTTTTTGAGATTATTTTAAACTATTTAGGGATCGTACTTATCTACGAACCATCCTTTATTTTTAGGCACTATGAACCCTTCTAGTAGATCTATTTAGTGAATTTTCAAATGATATATGGAATCTAAGATGATAAGGATTCTAAAAAAGTAGTCTGAGCCATATAATCATAAGTATCAAAATAATTGATTCTATCCATTTGAATAAATCCCATGTCTATTGATCTAGATTTATATTTCTCAAATGCATCATCAAATTTTTTTCCTTATAAGTACCCATTTACAACCTATTGGTTATTAACCTTGTGGAAGATCAACTAATATCTCAGTATTATTCCTAGTTATAGATTCCATTTCATCATTCATAGATTCATTACAAAGATATAGATTATAATATGATATAATTTTTTTGTAGTTTTTATGATAAGTATTGATATTTAGAAAAACTAGAGTTTGTGTAAAATTACTATCATTATTTAATTCTAACAAGTACATATAGAAATAAAATCAATATATTTTGGGTATCTGAAGTTGTTTAATTTTATTAACTTTGTTAACCATATATTCCTGAGATACTGATTTATTTGAGTCAGATTACTCAATTTGGACATGATTAGGAAAAGTTGTAGATCTTGATTAATAAAATATAACATCATTGAATTCAATAAATACATTAAAAGATATTAATTTTTTAGATTATACAACTATAAATTTATAATCTTTATAATGCTTCAAATATTCTAGAAATATACAATCAATACTTATTTAACCTAATTATTTCCTTTTAAGTTTTGATACTATTACAATCATATGACAACCTAAAACCTTTAAATAATTGAAGTTTTATTTCCTATGCTTCCACAATTCACATAGAGTCATAACCTTCCATTTTTTGGGAACCCTGATAAGGGCGTGACATGTAGTTAATAACGGTTCTCTCCAAAAAATTCATGAGAGTCCTGATATAGTCATAATGAAATTCAAAAATTTAATTAATGTTTGATTCTTTCTTTTATAAACACTATTATGTTGAGGTGCATAGGGAGTTATCGGTTCATGTATAGTCCCTTGGGATTCAAAAATCTGACTATATTATTCTCCTCCCATTCCAATTCTAAGGAATTTTAATTATAACCCCAATTTTTTTTAACATCAATTTTAAAATAATACATTTATCCTTAACTTAATTTTTTCAATATAAAATATACACATGAAAAAATCTAGAATAACCATTAATGAAAGTTACAAAATACTTTTTATTACTTATGATGGGTGTATCATGAAAATAACATACATTACTATGTATTAATTCTAACAAATTGAAATTCCTTTCTTTGGTAGGAACTGGTTTCCTAGATATTTTTGGTTTGAATTCATGTAATAAATTTATCATTATTTTTATCCATTCAGGGTAATAATTTCATTTTTTACATGTCTTTCATTTTCTTATAATTTATGTGTCCTGAACAATTGTGCTTTGAATTAGAATATTCCAACAAATAAGAAAAACCAATAGTTGTATTTGATTTAAAAATTACATCATACAAATTCCCCCTTTTAATATAGAACCCATCCTTATACAGAATAAAGTTTTTTAACTTAAATAAATCTTGAATATATTTTTATTCAACACATTACCGAAAACCAACTTATTACGAACTTTGGGTATATACAAGACATCATTCGGAGTAAGGATATTTTTAGAGGTAAACTCAATATCAACCACACCCTTACCTTATATCTTTATTTTTGAAAAGCTACATATTTACATTGATATCCCATCATTAATATATTCCATACTATTGATGAGTGATTTACTATTTCACACATTTCATGCAACACTGGAATCAGTCTATCGAGAAAAGATAACTTCAATAACATTTGTATCATGAACCAATCTAGGACATGCCTGGATTAGGCACCCAAGTCGACCCATGGTAAGGCCCAAATGGAATTATAGATCCTCATGGGATAACAACAAGTTCATGGGAATCAATAACACCCTATGGGAATATTTTCTCTGAATAAATCTAACAAGTAGTTCTGAACCTAGAACTCGACATGACCTCACTATAACTTGGTGAGGCATGCTTTGAAATATAGATGAACTAAAACATTCATAAGTCAACATGAGATAACATAAATAAATCTCAAAACAACATTTAAACTGTATAAGTCAATATGAATATCAACCAAAAAGAAAAACCCAACATAAATAAAAAAACAGATAGGATGAGAAGTTGATTAAGTGATACATGAACAAGATCCAAAAAACTAAAACAAAAAAATAAATCAAAATCTGCTACCCATATTTGTGTAACACAAGGGATCAATTCCCACCATGTCATCATCATTATACCACACTTTACTATCCATAATACCTACCACCTCTATGTAGTGCCTTTCCTTTACCTGTATGTGAAAAAACAAGGTCTACATACACCCATTGGGTGTTTGAAGAGTGTGAGAACAACTAGCCCAGTATAACCCCACTAAGTGTTTTATAAGAAAACTTTGTTAGAAAAATCCAAGCATACCAGTTTGAAATTAAACTAAATGAAAATAAATTTTATCATTTCAAAACAAAAGAAGATGACCAACTTTAAACAATTTAATTAAAATGAGTCACCATAAGAATAGAATTCCTAGAGTTTTCCTTATCAAGTTTTTTATTGAGTTTAGAATTCTCAATATCAAGAAGTTTAGCAAACCTAGAGACTTCTTTATAAGTAGGTAAAGTATTTTCTTCATCAGAAGAGGATTATTCATCAGAAGAGTTATAATACTTACTATCATTAGAATTTAAAGAAACATTGGTCAATGATTCATCATTTCGTACCTTAGCCATAAACAATGATTATCAATAGGTAATCTAGCTATAAGACCAAGATTCTTCTGTCCTGAAGATTCATAATCAGAAGATTCATCTGAAGAGTCACCACCACTGGCACTCCAGGTGTCATTAGCTTTCAGAACTTTCTTAGCTTTGACTTTATAATACTTATTTATGTTCCTGTCTGAATGATTTTCTTTCCTTTATTTCTTTTTGAGCAAAGGGCAATCTGGTCTAATATGTACAGCTCTCTTGCACTCATAACAAGTAACTTCTCCATATTTCTTATCTTTCTTGTCCTTTTTCTTATACTTGGATTGGAAATTTTTCTGGCCAGCTATCTTATTCATCCTTCGAGCAAGATTTGCTAATTCATTTTTAGATATTTCACTCTCACTAGAATCTGATTGAACAACTATCTTATTAGACTTGGATCTGGTTACTCTCTCAGGAGTCTTAGCTTTCATATTATTTGATGTTGTTGTAAAAGCAACAATACCATTTCCATTTTTCTTTTTGATGTTGTCAACATCTCTCTTCATTCTGGTTTCATGTTGTAGAAGAGTTCCAAATAGCTCATCAAGAGTAATTTGAGTGACCTTCCTATTCTCATCTATAGCCGTTCTTTTGGATTCCCACTCATTGGGCATAATATCAATTATCTTATCCACAAGTGATTCATCATCTAAACCTTTTTCTCCCATAGACTGTAGGCTGTTGACAATAGTCATAAACCTCTGTTGAACTTTACAATTGGTATCAGAGGAGGTATCTCGAATACTTGTACTCACATATAAGTTTTTCTTGCTCACTTTATCATTCCGAACTTTGCATTCCAAATTTTCTTGTTCTGAACTTTCCCATTCCTGACTTTATTATTACAAAATTTTTCTACTAACAAGTTTGTGTGCCAAAGGTTGTTCTAGTATGGCAGGAATCAATGTTGGTTCCATTGATAATCTAAATCCTACAAGACCACCAATATTTTATGGTAATGATTATGAGTACTGGAGAGATCGAATGAAGACTTTTGTTATCAATACTGGAGTGGACAACTTTGTTATGCTTATTGGAGATTATAAAATTCCTGACAAGGAATTTAGAACTTTTACTAACCAGGAAAAGCAAGAATATCAACTCAATTATAAGGTACGCAATACTTTACTTTGTTCAATGACTAGAAATCTATATAGCCAAATTTCTTCTTGTGAAGCAGCTAATTGTATCTGGAAGAAGTTATAAGTTACACACTTTGGAACTCTAAGGGTCCTATGTATCTTGGAGAGATATTCCCATACTTCCTGAGTTGTTGGTGACCTAATCAGGGTGACACCTTTAAGAACACTTGGTCACCAACTAAAAATCCCAAAGGATGATACCGATGACCGACATAAGACTTATGGTGACTATGAATGGTCATCAATCATTGTTAAATCATCTGAATCTTTATTATCATCTTCTACACGATCTTAGTCTCACTAAGGAAGTCTCACCCACCTCAGTCTAACAGAGTTTAAATAGACATAATCGAACATAAAAAGCCTTAAAAGGATCCATTTTGATCAAGGACTAATAACTATTATTATAACATAAATCAAACAGTCCCATATGGCTATCCCTTAAACTTCCGAAGTCTAAGATGAAGGCATGAATCATATCCTCCAAAACTGGGATTGATCTCTCTGTTTGGCCATCCATCTATGGATGGTAAGTCATACTCAACTTCACTTGGGATCCCATTTCTTCTTAGAATCCTTTATAGAATATATAGGTGAACTGTGATTCCCTATCCAAGATAATATCAGAAGGTACTCTATGAAATCTTATGACCTATTACACATACAATCTCCCAAGATCTTCCACCCTAGTGGTATCTATGATCAAAATGAAGTGGAATGATTTGATCAATCTGTTAATCATAAACTATATAGAGTTCTTATCTCGAGTCATATGAGGAAATCCAATTATAAAATCCATGAAGATATCATCCCACTTCTAGGTGGGTATAAAAAGAAGATGGAGCAGACCATATGTCTGTTGATGCTTTACTTTAATTTTCTAGAAAGTAAAACATCATGACACAAAATACACTATGTCACATCTTATACTTAACCATCGGTATCAACGCTTCAAATTTTAATACATATTAGTGGTGATTGGGTGAACAACCCCCTAATAATTATGACAACCCTATATCACAACCCTTCTCATAGAAATGGGAACCACATACTAGTTTTGAAAATAGGAAAATCCCTTAGGAGATAGACACCAATCACTGATGGTCCCTAAATCATATATGATTTTCCTAATGTGTTGAAACTCTTCATCTCCTGATTTCTCCTAGTGAATAAGCTTGATAAAGGAAGACTTCAATTAAACACTATCAAGAAACATGTATTCCTTCTCTTATTTCACCTCTAAATACATCAGAGTAAAGGGACTCATCAAATTCCACTCATCACTAGACTCTCTGAATTCTTGAGAGGTAAACTTCCTATTAAGAATATTGATGTCCACATTCCCCTTTCTTGGAATTTTGGTAATTTAAAATTAAAATTCCTGATGATATTTAACCCATTTTCTCTACCTAAGGTTCATATATTTTTGAGAAAAGATATATCTTAAAATCTTATGGTCATAATAGACTGTGAACTTCTCCCCAAAAATTTAGTGTCACCAACACTTTGAGCATGCATAACCACATCGAGTTCAAGGTCATGTGTTGGGTAGTTATTCTCATGTGGTCAAATTTTATTAGAACTATAAGCCACCACATGATTATCTTACATGAGTACACAACCCAAGATAGTACATGATGCATTGTAATAAACCACATAGCTCCAACCGGCCTATGTATAGATCAATATAGGATCTGAGGTTAACTACCACTTTGTATCATCAAAAGATTCCTAAAATTTAGGGCACTATAGGAATTTCACCCCTTCTATGTGAGAGCAGTCATGGGTTATTCCAATCTAGAGAAATCTTTCAAAAACTACTCGTAATATCCTAATTGACCTAGGAAGCTCCTAATCTCAAAGACATTCCTTGGTTCTTCCCAATACATAACGACTTTTAGCTTCGTAGGGTCGACTAAAATGCCTTAATTTGACACGACATGATCTAATAATTTGACTTCTTAGATTCAAAAACTATACTTAGATAACTTGGAATAGAGGCAATGATCATGCAAGGTCACCAAAAACAATTATTAAATGATACCCATGCCCCTCTTCAGTCTTCGAGTAGACCAGAGTGTCATTAACAAATAACACAACAAAGGAGTCAAGGTACCAATGGAATATCTAATTCAATGGACCATTATTCAACCCAAACAGTATCACCAGGTACTCAAAATGACCATAACTACTCTTAAGGGTCATCTAAGGAATTCCAAATTCCTTCACTCTGAGTTGGTAATATTCCGATCAGTGGTCAATCATTAAGAACCACCTTTCCCCTTTTAACTATTCAAAAAAAAATAATCAATATAAGGATAGGGATATTTATTCTTAATGGTCACCTGATTAAACTTCTATTAATCAATACACATGTAGAGATTCCCATCTGTCTTCTTAGAAAAAAGAACCAGAGCAACCCAATGAGACATGCTAGGGCAGATAAAGAATTTAGATTCTAGATCATACAACTGAATATTTAACTCTTTCAACTCCATGGATTCCATATGATAATATGGAAAAGAAATTTATTGAGTTATGAACACTAGATTTATGAAAAAATCAACTTCCTAATTCATGGGTAAACTTTAGAAGTCATTCGAAAAACCTCAAGAAACCCACTTAATACTGAAAAAAGATTTATTCTAAAATTACTTTCACCATCCTCAACCAAGTGGAATACTAACTAACATTCCAAACCAACCATCTTAGGAAGGGGTGGTCTTACCTGACTTGATCATGGATCCCAATCCCCTTAAAACACTTGAGAGTTCCCATTAGAAGTGGTAAAGGTCACCCTATGTTAGTAATAATTCACATGATACTTAAAGTAAACCATCGAATCCATCTCAATAATTATATCAAAAAAATCCATACCAAGAATAAGTAAGTCCCATGATAACTACACTTATGATATAGAAACAACATAGTAAGGACATTATGAGCCTTTTATTTATTATTCCCAAGAGCTTCCACTTCCTCCATGATGTGTGACATAATATCAAATGGAAGTTTCAACAATCCCATAACATGGGAAAAAATAAATGAGTGAGAATCACTGATATCAAATAAAGAAATCACCATAGACGATATAATAATAATGGTACCTCTCATTGTCATAAGTCTTATACCAGAATCCATGAGAGATGACTATACTGCGTGAAATTATCTGATCTCGGTCTGAGTCTGAGGTCTTTCACCAACCTAGGGCTCCACCCTCGATTGAATATACCTATAAGATAAACTATATCTACCTCCATGACCTTGAGGTGAGATTCCTTCCGACTTAGAGGTATTTGACCGAGTAATAGATCCCCTAGGTGTTGAGGATCCCACATGACTTCATGGAGAGGGGGTGGAATTATAAAACATATATAGATAGCCTAGATGACCACAAGAATGGAAAGACTTTGGGGAATCTTGGTATGAGTACCCTGAATTCCCATACCTTCCACATCGGTAGTAGATAATAGATCCACCACCTGATGCCATGATACTGAGAACTGAGATGGGTGCCTTGATCCACTGCCACTTTCTCTTCTCAATTCATCACACTTCCTCTTCTTCTCAAAATTCCACCACTAATCCTACTAGAAATAGGTGACACATTGATTATTCATGAAATACCTACCCGATCAATCTCTACCATCAAGGCTTAATCCAAAACCTCAACATAAGTTAAGAGATTAAATAAAAATACTTAAGGTTAGAAGTCAGACCAAATATCCATTTCAAATATCCAAGCCTTCAATTTTTCATTAGATACCATCTCTAGTGAAAAATAAACATACTCATAAAACATGTTTGTACATTTCATAATTGTCCTATCACTTTGCCAAAGGGATACACATTATTAGGACTTATCCAATGTCATTATGTTTGAGTAAAACTGATGGATGAAAATCAAATTGAAGTCCTTCCATTATAGGTTCTCATGCTTCTCATCCTTAATGACCAAATCCTAATATTTTCAGATAGGGCCTTTAAGTATAAAGGTAGAACACTTTACCTTGATGGAGTTTAGGGTTTCAAGGAACTCAAAGATCATATCTCTCTTATCTATCTAATCCTTGACTTCTTGAGGATCATTGATTCCTTAGAAAGATAGAGGCTTATGATGAAGGAACTCCTGATCTCGATCCTTATTTAGACCTGAACTAGCTTCATTAGTTTGATCAAGGTTGGGGTATACTCCTTGATCCATAACTCAGATCATTTGAACCACTATCACAGTAAGGTTTTGATCAATCAGGGGATTTTCCCATGTAAAATTATCCACTTATCCCAATAGCGGATTCATAGGATGTCTTCAAGGGGACATAGTACCACATGAAATGTAACAAACTTACCTGGATCACCCATCAAACTAAGCACCTGAACCGGATCACAATAAGGCCTGAAGGACATTATCTACCTCCATTGACTAATAACTAGAACTTGAGCATCAATGGGTACCTTTGGGAATGATTTTTCCCATAGAATACAAAAGGTATCAAACATCTATGTAGCATAAAACATAACAAATAAGTAACAACACATAGGTATGCAATAACAACATGTCTAGACTAAAAAAAGAGAAAAAAAATCTGATCCAATAAAAAAACCCAACTAGACAAACCAAAATCCCAACTCTATGTGACATGTGGGTCTATATCCCACCACTCCACCACTAGCATCCCACACCCTCTAGATCACATACCCATTATCACCAAGATACACCTTTCCATCACCTATACTTTAAAAAAAGGTTTGTATATACCCAATGGTATATGCAGGGTGTGAGCACAACAAGCCCAATAGGATACCACAAAGTGTTCCATAAGTATACTTTAACAAATAAACCAACTATTCTCATTTTAAGGAAATAAATACCAAGAAACATGATTTGCACAATTTTATATAAGGCATGAAGAAATAACCATTTTCATTTCATTTAAAGAAACATGTATCACATAATAATTTTCAAAACCATGAATGAATAAATAATTTGATGAATATATAAAAGTTCCACATTTCATGAAAAAATCCATAAATAGCTTTGAAAGTCATAAATATCTAAACATATCATCAAGATAGAACCATGGGGTAAAGACCTTAGGTAAGTCAGTTATTATTCAACTAAGATCCTCACACCTTGGTGATTGGGGACATATCAATTGTTTGTGAAAACCCCTTAAGGCAAGAAACCTTAAGGATTAGGGAATGATACCACATGGGATAATGGATCTCCGTCATGTCCAACAAATGTTTAGTTAATGTTATGGCATAAATCCATTACTAGGTATTCTCAAACTATCCTATAATTATTTTACTAGCCTTACCACATAAATAATCAAGTTACCATATACTATAATCATCACATATTCAAAAATTTCATTTGTTTAATTTAATAAAATACAAGTAGTTCATCAATTATAAAACAATGACTCTAAAACCCTTTTCACATGCCTTTCCATTTCAATTTAAAACTATTATCAATGAAACATTATTTAAATATTTTTATCATTCAAATATAATCACATAAAAAATATTACATACTTCAAAAACCTTTTAGGAAAAACCATTAAAACATGCACAAGAATAACAAGTTTATAGATAAAATCAATCTTACTAAACCACCTACCTTAACGGTCATGTTTCCAAATAAAACATACCCAATCTAAGAAAAACTGAATTGTATCTCCCTCTCATTTGATGAATCAATAAGAATTTCTATTATATCACACCCAAAACCATATATATAGTCAAGATAGTATAGATATATCATTTCTTTCTAGGATAAACAAGGAGATCTAGAAGCATGAATAAGAACACGTGAAAAATTCACACATACCTTTAATTTCCTAGATCGTCTGCCCTCAAAATCAACAGAATTGATCTAAAAGGACAAAATCACCAAATTAAACAATGAATAACCTTAGGTTCAAAACCCTATAACATATTAGGAATAATGAGAGCTTCATGTGGAAATTCAGATAAAGAATCTAATTTTCAGATTATTAAAACCCATTAGCATGGTTTGATTACACAATTAGACACGCCATGTTTCAACCATGTGAGGCTTAATATCTATCAGGGGACCCACATGGTCTGGTTGCATGGTTAGAAAAACTATGTTCCAATCACAAAACATGCCATTATCTTAATATTCACACTTTACTAGAGAAGGATACATGAATATCCCAAACCATGTGTTACCATGTACCCCCTCTTAACAACCTCAAACAACTGCACAGTTTCCTAGGAAAGCTATATAGTTTCCACTAACTATGTACCTTCCCTAAAACATCCAATTTTTTTTAAAAAACACCCAAAATAATATGAGAAAATCTAGAAATAAAAGGTGGTAAAAAAAGGTCATAATTACCTGAAAGTGATGATAGGGTGTGACAATTCTCCCCACTATATCACTTTCTTGCCTTATAAAGTCAAATTGAAAATGGTAGATTCTCAAAAATATGAGGCCACTAATCCCTCATCATTTATTATCATTTATTAGTATCATGAGAATCCATCCCATGTTTCTAAAACACTCAAACCATTGGAATAAACTTCTCTTATAAGATCTTTTCCTAAGAATCAACTATGTGAACAAACTACTCAATCATTAATAAATCTGGTTCCAACTCAAGCTCCTCCCAACTAATAACGTGAGAGGGGTCTGGATGTTACTTTTTGAGCTAAGATACATGGAATAAGTTATGAATTTATTTCAATTGAGATGGTAATTCTAGAGGATATTCCACCATCCCAATCCACTCAATGATTTCAAAAGGTCCCATGTATCTTGGATCTAACTTTCCTTACTTTCCTAATCATAAATTTCCTAACCGAGGTAAAAATTTGAAGAATAAATGATCACTAACCATGAACTCAAAAGGTTAGAACCAAATACCCACATAGGATTTATACTAACTTTGAGTTATGACCATTCATAGACATATGACCTGGATCTTCACTAATTTCCCCTAAATGATGCTTGGTATTATCAAAGAAGTTTCATCCATATCCAACCAATAAATGGTTGATTTGAAAGGCTGACCATATAAAGATTAAAAGGATTACATTTTTATGTATTATCAATAACTATTATTATAAGTAAACTCAACCAATCCCAAATGGATATCCCAAGTTCCCCCAAAGACCAAGACATAAGCATAGATCATGTACTATAGAATATAAATAGATCACTTCATCTATCCATCTATATGGAAATGATAATCCATGCTCATCATAACCTAATACCCTATAGACTCCTAGAGACCCTTTTAGAAATGGGAGGTAAATTGAGTTTCTCTATCTGATATAATGGTTGATGGAACTCTATGAAACCTCATAGTCACTTACATGTATAACTTTACCAACTCTTAAACTTTGGTGGTGTTCTAAATTGGAAGAAAGTGATCTGACTTAGTGATTCTGTTAATCACTATCCATATAACATTCCTACCCCAATTAGTTCATGGTATTCTAATGATAAAATAAATAGACACCTCATCCTATTTCCATATTGGAGTAGGAAGGGGTTGAAGTAACCCAGATGTTTATTGGTATTCTTCCTTAATTTTTTGACAGGTATAACAACAAGACATGAAGTTAGCTATATCTCATCTCAAACTTGACCACCAAAACTAATGCTTCATGTCATAGTACATATTTATAACACCTGGATGAATGGACCATTGAGAGATATGACATGCCTCTAACACATTTCTTCTCATTGACAATGGAGCTACCCATTGATTCTGGAAACAAAAAACACCCTTCATGGAGACCGATCATTAAAGGATGGCCCCCACCATATAAAAAATCCATAATAATATAGAATTAATTGTCTCATTGTTTCTACTAAGAAACCAACTCAAGGAGGGATGATGTCAGATGAATGATCACAAAAAAAAGATATCAGTTCCTCCCACTTTTGTATCCAAGTGCATTCTAACAAATAGACTCATGAGATTCCACTCATCCTTGTATTCTTTAATAGCCTAAGAGAGATATTTCCTACTGAGAGAAACTAAAGAAACATTAACCTTTCCTAGTGTACAAGAAATATCTAAATCAAATGATTAAAGATACTCTATTAATCACCTTTTCTTGAGATTTAGGTATTTCTGAGAAAGGAGGTAATTCAAACTCTTATGAAATGAATAAATAGTGAACCTTTCACTAAAAAAGCAGAATCTCCAACACTTTAGGGAATTAATAATCACTACAAGTTCTAAATAATGAGTGAGTAAATTATTTTCATGTGGTTGGAGTTGATGAGAACTATATGCCATCACATGATCTCCCTTAATAAGAACACAACCCAAACTAACACTTGATGCATCATAACATACCACATAACCTTGACCAGTCTTTGAAAAAATTAAGATAGGTGGTGGGGTAAAAAAATGTTTCAACTCATTAAAATAATTCTAATACTTCGAGTCCCACATTAACTTTACCACCTTCCAGGTGAGATCGTTCAATGTCAACGAAATCCTAGAGAAATCCTTTATGAAAAATTAGTAGTATACTACCAAGCCCAAGAAACTGTACATATCAAAGACATCTCATGGATCCTACCATGAAATAATAGCTTTAAACTTCACATGGTCAACTAATATGTCACTTTTCGAGACCATGTTTCCCAAGAACATAAGTTCTTGGATCTAGAAATGAAATTTAAATAACTTATCATAAAGGCTATATTCTTTCAGGATTCCCAAAACAACCCTAAGGTGAAACTTGTGCTCTTACTTGGTTCTTGAGTATACTAGAATGTCATTCAAAAATACCACAATGAAGGAATAAAGGTATTATTGGAATATATAGTTCATCAGAGTCATGAAAATTGTAGGGGATTTAGTTATTCCAAAAGGCATAATAAGATATTCAAAATGGCTACACCTACTCTTGAAAGCTTCCTTAGGTATGTTATATTCCTTAAATCTAAACTAGAGATACCTTGATCAATGGTAAATTTTTGAGTACCAATTTTACCCTTAAAATAATCAAAAAAATAATTGATATGAGGAAAAAGGTACTTATTATTGATCATTATCTAATTAATATTCTGATAATCAACACATAAACAAAGTGTCTCATCAACCTTCTTGGCGAAAAGTATTGAGGATGCCCAAGGAAACACACTTAGACAAATAAAACCCTATATATTTAACTCATTTAACTCCTCCAATGTCATTAATTAAGAATTAATAGATATAATTTAGGTTCCTAGAACCACATATATCAATAATTCCACCTCCCCTCTCTGGAGGTAGACTAGAGAATTCATATGGAAACATTTTAGGAAATTTCCTAACCATTGTGGAAAGTTTAAAACGTAAAGGTTCCTCTTCATTTTCGACTATAGAATAAGATATTGATTTCCTAAACTATGACCACAAAGGTCCCTCTTGGCTAGACCTCAGATCCCATTCCCCCTGAAACACCCAAGAACTCTCATCAAGGACAGTAAAATACACTCAATGATGATAACAATCGATCTGATCCTTATGGGAAACTAACTGGTCCATATCAAGGATAATGTAAAAGAGTTCAATAATGAGGACTAAGAAATCCCACACTATCTCAACATTGGATATATTTAAGGTTCAATAAGGACATCAAAATATATATTCCTTCCTCTTTCTAAGAGGGGTTTCCAATTCCATAACATAATGTGCGATCTTCATCTAAAGTTTCAAGGAATTCATGAATCATGTAAATATAAAATAGTTATAGGAACATGTATCAAATAAAGAAATTTATATATACAAAGAAATTAAAATAATACCCCTCATGGTTTCAGGACCTGTGAGCACTTCTACCGAGGATTCTTCTACTGCGTGAAACTGCTTTAACCAAGAAGTTTTCCATTTCCCACCAAAATTCTATGGATAATAACACCCTACATAAGAGGCATTAGGATTTACTATAGACCCTTTAGGTACTGATGAACCCATTATATTATGTGTATTTGAGTGATATTGATAAAACTTATGCAAATGACATCTACATCCACACAAAAGATAGTTTTTAGGAGGTTTCATGTAGTTTCATTTCACATGCATTATATTGAAAAATTTGTAGCAAGTAAGAGGTATAAAAATAGATATGGAAGACATGGAATGAGATTTATGTTGGACTCCACTACCACTTAAATTATGAAACACACTATACTTCCTCTTCTTTCCATAATAGTTTCCAGAACTAACACCAGACACGAGAGGCAAACCAGGCAGCCTAGTCTTGCCTGACTGATCAATATCTACCATTAGTTCTCTATATACCATATCAACATAGGTGTAAAGCTTCAACATGAATACCTAAGAATGGATGTCTAGTCATAGGCCCATAAAAAATCACCAAGTCTTCATCTATTTGTTCAATATAACCTTTGGAGAGAAACATGCAAGTTCGACAAAGTGGTTGGAAGACTCCATCATTGTTCGATTACCACATTGAAGGGTGAGGAACTCCATGGAATTTTCCGACATAAATATCTCTAGGTAAAACAATTGAGATAATATTTCCTTGAAGTCTTTCCACTTCAACCCCTCATTCTATTTTTCTAAAACTACCATATCCCATCATCTCCTCGTAAGGCCTCTGAGTTTGAAAGCAACACAATTAACCTTAACTGAGTCCAGGGTTTCCAAGAAATTTAATATCCTTTTAAGATTTTAAAAAACCCCCCTACTTATTTATGGTCATTAATCCCTCTAAAATATGGTATTTTCTGATGAAAAAACTCTTAGGATTGATCTCTGCCTCCTCTAGCTTATGGTTCCGCTTCTCTAGTAGGAATTGGAATGGGGTTAGCACCAAGATCCATGGAATGGACTACACACACCACAAAATCAATAATATTTTGGTATGATAGGGGATTATATAGTGGAAAATTACCCAAAAAACCCTACTAGATATTTATGAGATATCTTTTGGGAGGCATGGTACTACAAAAAATCAAATAAAAATAGTGAAAACGAATAATTGGTAAACTTACTTTAATTAACATCCACCATTAAATGTGGATTTTAAAGAAAGGAAACTAAATTCACATCAATATAGGACTCAAAGAACCCTTTTTATGAAATCTTGTGGTAAATTAAGGCTTGTTATGATA
Organism: Viscum album; assembly: GCA_963277665.1. Classification (NCBI taxonomy): domain Eukaryota; kingdom Viridiplantae; phylum Streptophyta; class Magnoliopsida; order Santalales; family Viscaceae; genus Viscum; species Viscum album. Next base: position 1,855,803,304 of record OY728140.1, read on the forward strand.
AGATCTATCTAGAAAATCGAGTGTAACCCACCCCTTAATTCTTAACAATCCCATATCCTGTCTAGATAGACCAACTAACAAAAAACAAAAAACCAAATTAGATCTAATACTAATTTTTCATGACCTGACCTCCTTAGGGAATGAACCTAATCATCTGACCCCATGGATATCCTATAATACCTTGGTTTCATTCCCAGAACACTATAGGCTATTACCCACTAGGGTTACTTATCAAACTAATAACTTTTCCCATATGACAACAAATATTATTTTAGTGTGCTTTATCATCACTCACACACACCCTAGGAAAACTCCTAGAAGGATACCCATCCGGACACTAATCTAGGACAAGCTTTCTTAGCTATGGAGTTCTTATCATATAGGATCTTGAAAAGAGAGGCACACCTTATTGATATGGGTAGTAACATTTAGTATTTTGAGTCTCACTTTCTTAGTTTTGTTTCACTCATCACTCTTTAAAGAACAAAACTCATGATATAGAATCCATATCTAAAACTTAGGTAGTTCCAATGCACTTCTGGCTGGGTATTATATTTGATACCATTTGTTATGAACCAACTCGGATCACCCACCAAACTAGGCACCCGAATCACCAATAGTATCCCACCAAGCTTAAGAAACTCCAAATCTCAAAGATATTCCATAGATCATCCCATGGAATGAAAACACTCGCCTTCTCAATATCGACTGAGATGACACTTTCTAAGACCATGTGTCCTAAGAACTTAACTTCTTGGATTTATAAATGAAATTTCAATAACTTATCATAAATGTAATGTTTTTTCATGATTCCCAAAACAAACCTAAGGTGAAAATCATGTCCTTACCTAGTTATCAAGTATACTGTAATGTCATCCAAAAATACCGCAACAAAGTAATTAAGATATTGGTGGAATATCTAGTTTATCAGAGCCATGAAAACTGTAGGGGTGTTATTTAGGCCAAAAGGCATAACAAGATATTCAAAATGGCCATACCTACACTTGAAAATTGTCTTATGGATGTTAGATTCCTTAACTATAAACTGGTGATACCCTGATAGAAGTTCAAATTTTAAGAACCACTTTACCCCCTTTAACTGATCAAACAAATCATCAATACAAGGAAAAGGGTACTAATTCTTTATTGTCACCTCATTAAGATTTTGATAATTAACACATAAATGAAGTGTATCATAATAATTCTTGGAAAAAATTATATGGGATAACCAATGTGACACACTCATATGGATAAAAACCTTATATTTCAAATAATCTATATGTATCTTCAACTCCTTTAATACCAATGGTGATATTCAGTAATAATTCATAGATATAAGTTGGGTTCTAGGCATAAGATCTGTCATGAATTCCACCTCTATCTTTGAAGGTAGATTAAAGAAGTCACCTAGAAAAACTTCAGGAAATTCCCTAACCACTGAAAAAGTTCACAACCTGAAGGATCCTATTTAGAGTAAACTAAAAAATATGACATCAATTTCCCAAACTCCGATAATGAAGGTCCCACTCGGATAAACCTTGGATCCCATTCCCCTTTAAACACCTGAGAACTCCCATCGAAGGAAGAAAAAGACACCCAATAATGATAATAATCGATCTAAGACTTATGGGAAACTAAACAATCCTTATGAATGATAAAATTAAATATGGTAACATATAGGGATAAAAAATTCCATACTAGACATAAATCAAATACAGAGAAGGTGAAAGAAGGGAATCAAAATTATCATTCCTTCCAATTTCCAAAAGGGGTTTCCAATTCTATAATATAAGGCATGATCTCTATATGTAGGTTTAAGTAATTCAAAAAATAGGTTAATACAAAAGAGTTATAGTAACCCATATTAAATAAAGTAATCAGTATAAATAAAGTACCTCTAATCCATCCAACGGCCTGAAGGCCTTCAATTTTTTATTATTGATAAATCCCCCTTTTAAGGGACGAAGGGGGGGGGGGGGAACCCAAAAGACATCATGAACTTAGACAAATCACATGTGAAGGAAAAAAGAAGATTACAAGTAGACTAGCAACTGGATCTGCCCTTCCCAACAATTAATCAAAGTAAAGCTTTCCACCATTGCAAGGTAATTCAGCGAGAAAGTGTCCTGTGTCAAAACACAGGCCTGATCTGACGACTGATGCTATACCCTCTCAAACGACCAAGTCTGAAAAGCTCTGCAAAGATGAAACGCCAGCTCTGGATCCTCCTCTAGAGTATGATCCAAGTAGATGAATCTGGGAGTAATGACTTCTCACTTTCGAGGTCAAACCATTCAAACAAACCACTACCACCATTCACATCCAACTCATTCATAAACTAGTAATCACAACACCCAATCACCATGGAATCCAACCTGCTGCACACCTCATGGCTCTCACCACACTGCATGCTTGAATCATGGAGATCGGCCCTATGCAGAGACCGTAGGACCGCCAAAAGCCCGAACCAGGTGGCCCTCCCCCCTCTGCGCTACACTGGGGCCAACGCGGGGCCATTCCTGAGCATACAAGGCAAAGCCTCCACCTGTTGAAGCCGAACTAGGATCCTCCGCTGAGATATCTCCATCCACCCAGATCCGCGTCGTCTCTTGCCAAAGCCACCATCCACTGATTTTAACCAGACGGAGAAGACGGTTCCATGCCCGAACCAAAGAAGCCGAGCTTGGATCCGACACCAGGACACCCCCATCCACCTAGAGCTGAGGCCGTCTCCTGCTGAAGCTACCGCCCGCCGAGCATGAAGACGGTGAAGCCGGTGCCTTGCCTAAGCTGACAAAACTGGGAGCCTCCTCAATGAACCCTTCTGACGTCAAGGTGAAGGAAGCTGATGCCTGGCCATCCGAGGAACACCAGAGGAGGGAAAGGAATGAATTTGATGAAGAAACCCTAGCCCCCGCAAGAGAGATTATGCCGCCGCTCAGAGGCTGGGAAAAAAACAATACCTCTCATGGTTGTAGGACCTTCTACCACTTCCACTAAAAATTATTCCACTATGTGTGACTGATTTAACCAAGAAGTTTCATATTTTCCACCAAAAGTATATGGATAAGAACCAATTACCTTAGAGGCATAAGTCTATATGACTGACCCTATAGGTGATTAATAACTCATGCCACTACATGGAGCTAATATAACCTGATAAAACTTCTATAAATAGCCTTGATGTCCACATGAAAGATATTTTTTCAGAGGTGTTGTAAATTTTATTTTCACATGTCCTATCAAACCACAATGGTAGTAAGTAAGAGGTACCATAATAGATGAGTAAGACATGAGATGATGCTATTGCTGGGCACCACTACTAATTCCTTTATGAAACCCACTATACTTCCTCTTCTTTCCATAAGAGTTTCTAAAACTAACACTAGGAACAAAATGTAAAACAGGAATCCTAAGCTTTCCTGACTAGTCAATATCTACCATTATTTCTCTATCTACCATATAAATATATATAGAAATATTTAACATGAAGAATTGGCGATGGATTTATAGTCATAGTTTCATAATAAACCTATGAGCCTTCAACTATTTGTTCGATACAACCTCTGGTGAGAAACATGAAAGTTTAGCAAAGCGGTTGGAATAATCCATCATCATTTGATCCCATTATTGAAGGGTGAGTAACTTCATGTAATATTACAACATCAATGTATCTAGGAAAAACTATTGAGAGAAGTTTTACTTTAAGTCTTTCCACTCTAAGACCTCATGTTATTTTTCCAAAACTACGGTATCCCACCATCTCCTGCTAAGGACTTCAAGTTTGAAAAAATGCACTTAACCTTAACTAAGTTTAGGGTTTCTAAAAAAGAAAAGTTCCTTTCAATATTTTCCAACTAATCCTATGATTCATGAGGGTCATTAATCCCTTATAAATAAGGTGGTTTATGGAAGAGAAAATCTTGGGCTCGATCTCTTCCCCCTCCAGCTTATGGTTCCACTTCTCTAGAAGGAACTAGAATGGGATTGTCACCATGATCCATGGAATGGAATATGTGGACCAAAACATCAATAATATTTTAGTCTGATGGGGGATTCTCCAATGGAAAATTATTCGTAACACCCTCTTGTACATTTGATAGACATCTTTTGGGAGGTATAATACTACACTAAATCAAAGAAAAAAGATAAAATCAACAAATGTTAAAATCCATTGAATTACAAGGCACCATTAAAAATGTTTTTTAAATAAGAAAATATAAGTCACATCAAGACAGGACTCTTAAAACCCTTTTTTAACAACTCATGGTAACTTAAGGCTCGTTATAAAAATAGTTATCTAGAAACTCACCCATAACCCACCCCTTAAGTCTTAATAATTTTATATCCTGTATACCCAAACCAACTACCAACAAAAAAAACCAAACTATATCTGATACCAATTTTTCACGAAACAACCTAGATCACCCATCAAACTAGGCACCCAAACTAGCTTGTAACATGGCCCAAAGGGCATTCATGATCTCCATGGGCTGGAAATTAGTGCCCAGACATTGATGAATACCTTTAGGAATTATTTTTACCATATAATACAAAAGATATCAAACATCCATTTAGTATAAAACATAAGAAAGAAGGAAAAACATAGAGGTATGTAACACCGACGTGTCTATATTGCAACAAGAGATAAAAAAAAATATGAACCAACAAAAAAACCAACTAGAAAAACCAAAATCCCAACTCCATGTGACATGTGGGTCTGCATCCCACCATGCCACCACCAACACCCCACATCCTCTAGCCCGTATACCCACTATCACAAATAGGAACCTTTATTTTACCTGTACCTGAAAAAATAAGGTATATATATATATCCAATAATATATGAAGTGTGTGATCACAACAATCCCAATAGGATCCCACCAAGTTTTTCATAAAAAAATGTAATAAATAAATCAACTTTGCACATTTTAAGGAAATAAATACCAAGAAAAATTCTTTGAAAAGTTTTATATATGGAATTGATAAATAACCAATTTTATTTTATTTAAATATTCATGTATCAAAGAATCATTTACAAAAGCATGAAATAAAAAATTTAAATAATATATTAAAGTTTCACATTTCAAGACAAAATCCATAAATAGTTTAGAAAGGCATAAATAGTTAAACATCTCATTAAGCTAACACCATGGGTTAAATCCCTCAAGTAAGTTAGGTCTTCGTTAACTAGGATTATTACACCTTGGTGATCAGTGACATATCAAGTGAGTACACAAACCCCCTAGGGATAGAAACCTCAAGGCCTAGGGAATGATAACACACCGGCTAGTGGTTTCCCATTATGTTCAAGAAATGTTTAGTTAATATTGTAGTGAAAATCCATTGCTAAGTAGCTGAAAACCATCCTAACATACTTATCCTAGACTTCCCAACTAAATATACAGGTTCCCATGTGCTATCATCATCACATATTCAAAAAATTCTTTTGGGTAATTTCATCAAACACAAGAAATTCATCAATCATAAAACAATGACCCCAAAACTGTTTTCACATGCCTTTCCATTTCAATTTATAACCACTATCAGGGAAACATTCTTCAAATATTTTCATTATTCAAAACCAATTTCATGAAAACATTATATAATTAAAAACCATTTTAATAAAAACAATAAAAAACATGCACAAGTATCACAAGTTTAGAGAGAAAAACCAACTTATGAACCACCTACCTCAATGATCATGTTCACGAAGAAAACATACCTAATTTAAGAAAACCTGGATTGTATCTCCCTCTCATTCAACTGATATATAAGAATTTACATTATAATATAACCAAAACCATATATCTAGTCATGATAGTAAATATACATCATTCATTTTAAGGATATAATAGGATACCTAGAAGGGTGAAAAATGAACACACACCATTAATTTCCTAGATACACCACCCTCAACATCAACTAAATTGCTCTATAGAGAGGAATAAATCACCAAAATTCACCAATAGAGAGCCTTAGGTTTGATAAAATATGACATTTAAGAAATAATTATGGATTTAGGTGGAAATTCAGATAAAAAATATAGATTTCAGATTAGTAAAAACCATCAGCATGGTTTGGACACACAGTTAGACAAACTGTAAATTAACCATGTGAGGATTATTGTCTCTCAGGAGACCTACATAGTTTAGTTTCATGGTTATATAAATCATGAACCAACCATGTAATACAAAAATAACTCATGATGCACACTTTGTTAGAGAATACTACATGGTTATCCCAAGCCATGCACTACTCATATTCCCCTCCTAGAAACCTTAACCATCCTCATGTTTTCTTGGGAAATTCACATGGTTTCCACTAATCACAAACCTTTCCAAACACTCTCAAAAACTCCAAAACCAGAAAAAATGACCCAAGAAAATCTTGGAACAAAAATTGGTCAAAAGAAAGGTAATAAGTACCTAAAAGTGACACCAATGAATGACATGAAACCAAATGAAAGAATAAACCATCAAATAGATAATCATTCATAAATAAAATTCATAACACTCATAAAATAATAAAATACATTATTAAGACACCTCTTAAACCCATGGAAAATCTACAACCCATGCATGCTACCTAAACAGAAGGATAACCCATAGTAACTCAAGGTGAGGTACTAAAAGTGTTATTAAGACACCTCTTCAACCCATGGAAAATCTATAACCCATGCATGCTACCTAAACAAAAGGATAAATCTGGTACAAAATCAAAATCTCATTCCCAAAAACACATGGTAACTCAAGGCGAGGTACTAAAAGTGTTATTAAGACACCTATTCACACCCCTCACTCGAGTCTTGATAATCATATCTCTATCACACTTGACTTTCTAAATAATATAACAAAAAACCAAGCACTTTTATACCATTTTTTCATAAACCAAATTGGGATACCTTTGAACTGGGCACCATAGTAGCCTGTCCAAGGCCTAAAGGGGATCTCAATCCCTATAGGTTGGAAACTAATGTTTGGGTATCAAAAACACTCTTTGGGAATAATTTCTCTTAATAAATATAACAAGAGGGTCCAAACTTAGAACCTAACATGAACTCACCATAACTTAGAGTGACATGATCCCAAATATTGATGAACTAAACCAATCATAAGTCAAAATGTAGTAACATAAATAAATCTCAAAACAACATAGAAACTATATAAGACAATATGAATACCAACCAAAAATAACCACCCAACATACACATACAAAAGAGATGGGATGTGAAGCTGATTTGGAGATACACAAACAAGATCCAAAAACTAGAACAAAAAATAAATCAAAATCTATTACCCATATTCATGTGACACGAGGGATCAGTTACCACCACATCACCACCATTATCCCATGCTCCATTTACCAGAATATCTACCACATTCATGTAGGGAATTACCTTTATCTGTATCTGAAAAAACAAGGTCCGCATACACCCATTTAGATGTATATAGGGTGTGAGCATAACTAGACTAGTAAGATACCACTATGTGTTTCATAAGCAACCTTTAAAAAAATTCAAGCATACTAATTCTAAAATAAACTAAATGAAAATATTTTCTTATTATTTCAAAATAAAATAAGATAACCAGATTTAAACAATTTAATTAAAAAGAGGAATACCATTTAAACAAATGTAATCATGCACCATAGGAGATTCATAAGGCAAATAAGGTCATAAACACCCTATAACCCATATACCAACTCATGATATAATGGTCCAAAACAATTTTGTGCACAAATCACTAAGGAGATCATGCCTTAGACTAGTGGAATGGTGAAACCCATCCAACATAACCATATCCAACCAACTGCTAAGGAGTGCATGTCTTGGCCTAGCGGTGCAATGACACCCATCCAAAACACCATGACCTCATTATCCAAGTCTATTATGTTTAGTTGGTGTGGTGTAGTCTAAATGGGTATTTAATTATAGTCTCCTCCCTAGGTAATCAGGTTCCCATGTGCCATCCCCTTTTTCAGATGTCATAATTCCATTAATAAAAAAATTTCCATCTCAAGGGGATCATTTTATCAAACACATATCAAGCATCCTAAATTAAAATTTTAAAACATAAAAATATCCTTTATTAATAAATTCTATAACTTATATCAAAGAGGAAAAAATCCAAACATTTATAACATATATAAAAACTTTTAAAGATCCCATAACATGTTTTAAAAAAATTAAAAATTCTCTTTAGAAACACCCAAACATTCAAGGTTCATGAAACAAAGTTTTAATATGAAACCACCTACCTTAATCCATTTCTGATGATGAAAACTAGTGTAAAATTACTTATAATGAGATGATGGACCCTAAAAAGTCAAAACAAAACCATACATCAAAACTCCCTTCAATGGGTCCAATCAAGACAAACCCTAGGTCTCTGTAACCTTAGGGTAAAGAGAAAACCATGCGAAGAGATGGGAAATAACTAAGGGGAAGTATGGAGAGAATATTACTTAATGATCCCTTGAATATCCTAGGTGAGATACCACTCAAAATCAATCTAATATGGAAAGGGGATGTTCCTCGTGCATGAGATGGAGTTGAATGTATAATGGGGTAGAGATGAGAGGGGTGAAGGATTTAAAAATCATAAGGGTAATTAGGTAATTTCACAATGTTTAAGTTCTTGGGTGGGCCACATAGTTTGAGAAACCATTATACAAACATGAATGTGGCTCTAGAAATAGCTGTAAGTCTCTTGGTTTGGCCACATAGTTAGAAAAATCATGTGTAAATTGGGAAAACACCTCTGTTAAGGAACTACAAGTTTTTCATGGTTTTCGATACGGTTAATACTTATCATGCACCAACCATGCAACACGAACTTTCCCCATTTTCCTAAAACTTTAAAAAGGAAAAAATCTAGAAATTAAGGAAGATAATAAAAATGAATAAATAATATAAATTGTACCTAAAAATGATACAGTGAGTGTGATAATTGGATTTAAAGATTATGGTCACAAAGTGCTCCTTAAGGGTGTCATGACCATATTTTTTCTTATGAAGATGGTAATATCATTTTAATTTCCTCAACTTACCTTGTATAGGCATAACACAACCGTTAAAAAGTATTATATATCCATAAATCCATAGATAAAAGTACTTTCATTTTGTTTTTAAAGCTTGTGAAGATCCCTAATTAAACATGTAATAAATTAAATAATTATAATATATATTTAAATAATGAAATAAAAATAAAAATTGGAATTTAATTACATGTTAAATAATTATAGTGACCACATAAAAAATAACAATACCCATGATATCTTTTTTTTAAATATTCTTAACATATAATCTCTCCCACATATGTTTGAAGTCATTTAAAACTCATAATACGGTGTAAAAATAAATAAATCCTTGACAAATTTGATAGTCCTTAGAAATTCTGAAAAGTATCTAAAGATTATGGTTCCCAAATTTTTTGTTTCATTTACAGTGATTCTTTAGATTTTAGATACTCTTATTCAAGGTATATGTAATAAAACATTTCTATTAATTTGAAATAAAAAATTAAATTTAAAATATAAAAAAATCATACCTTATATGTCAAATGATGAACAAAGTTCATTGGATAGAGTAAAAAATGACCCAAGCTCTGTCCAACTTTGACCACATCCTCAGTAAGCAAAGACACTAGAGCAGTTGGATCAATAACATCATTTATCACCACTCTTACATGATTCAATTTCATGAGATAAAAATATACATAATCTTATGAATTATGTATTATGTTCTAAACTATAATATGGGAATTAGTATCATCAAAATGAAACACACAACACACAACTAGGTCTGAATAAGGATGTGGAGGAGCTAGATAGTCAGGTTGTGTAGTTTTCATTTATCTCAACATATCTGCAAATATAGACTATACAAACTACCAAATTCACTTCTCTATATAATGATCAATATCTCAAATATTTTTCCTTTAAAGAAAAAATTTCACACATGTATTCATCCCTCCTCAATGAAGTAATATGATGAAAAAATATTTCCTGATACTGACACCCATATCACATCCTTTAATGAAATCTGGGTGTTCTTTCTTTTCTAAATCAGTTATAAGAATATCCTTCCTACCCTTAGAGATTAAGGTACCCTATGTATCTTACTAATAAAGGGAGTTTTTAAATTAAATAAGAAATTTAAAAATAATATAATGAATTTATAAAAGATATATTTGTAATAAATAAAAATTAATTTCTTATAATATTCTTGGCCATGTCCTTTGATTTATTAGTAAGGTAGTTCCATTTTTTATTCTCCCCCTTTTATATTTTTCATGGAGGGTCTGGGAGAAGGAGTACTAAACTAAACCTATTTGAATCCACTACTTGAGTTGGCTCGCAATTCCTCAAGTTTTCCAGCAATTATCCCCTTATACAGTAAATTAAACCCTCTAGGTGATACGTTATGAGGGTATACATTATGTGACTAAATATATTGGATTCTTGTTACGTAATAATAAATGAATAAATCACTAATTAATTAATAAGTAATTACATATATTGATTTTATAAAAAATTATTACCATACCAGAAAATATTCCCCCTATCATTCGGTGACAAACTTCCCTAAAAATATATTCTATAATCAACTTTGATTTATAATCCTATCATCTGATTGCTGCAAAATACATCCACATCTTCTTAATTACTTTAGTATTAATAAAGTTGAATGTAATCTATAATTGAATAGATAAAATATTGGCTATATGAAATATATGATATTTAAACTATTGAAAAAAATAGTAGAGATATTTAACCATTATACACTCCCATAACTGATATTCTTCCACCCAGTCAATGCCTTTTTAATCAATATATAGGATTTTAATTTTAACTTGACTCTGCATGGCCATGAAACTCCTAAAATACATTTTATTTTGGATGATTAGGTTATTGTTATCATTTAAGTCAACTGGTAAACTCTATTCCTTCCCACAAGAAGACAAAAGTTTTGGTAAACGTGTAATCCCATGTCTAGTAACTTTGAGTATAATATTATCTAGAGAATAATAAGACTCAACAATATTATGATCACTAATTATATTGAACATAAGTTAAATTTAATTAAATATTTTAACTATCATAGGCATTATTTGAAGAGATGCACACATACCTCTGTGGGTGTTCTTATTCCTCTATATTAATTAATTAAATAAATGTATCCCATTAAATTCCTTATAAATGTATTTGAAAATAATTAAACTATTTTTAGAAGTAAATATTTTATTTTTCATAATAGAAAGAAAATTTTAAATATTTTATTAACTAATATAGTTTTATAAAGCATGTACCCAAAATTGATGAATATAAACAAATAGTCATAGTAAAACGACAATGTCATGCTTCTTCAACCATAAAATATATACCTAAATATGATAAATAAAAAAATTATACAAAATTTGTAGAAATGAATAATATCTATAACTTTAGATGTTCAAGTTAAAAAAATTGTTTTTACACATGTAAGTTTCACTAATAAATATAAAAAATTGACATTTACATAAATTATTAAGAGATTAATGGAGTGTTTTCCCATATTCCTTCCACATGATAATTTCATATATCATGGATCATGTCTACATTATATCCATTGTTAATTATCCTCAAGTAATCTTATAATAGATAAATGAATTTCAAACAAGTCCATAATACCATCAACACTCACATCACCTAAATGATTTTTCGCTTACAGAATGATAGAACACTGATCATTTGATGGGTCAATAAAATAAAATATTTTCATTTTATGTGTCTCCATGATAAATAGTGTAAATACCCGAGTCTTTATGGGTTATGAATTTCTTAGGAAATTTGAATTTTTGTTCCAAGTGAGGGGGTTATTTTGAGAACTGGGATTCAGATTGAACTTATAAGAATTAAGGGAGTCCTTACTAATGTTTTTTTGATATGGGTTGAAACTCAGGTGACGACTTGGGTGTTTGAGAGTGATATTTTTAGGTCGATCCATGGGATGGCCTTGTGTAAGGGGAAAACCTTACATGTCTAGGACTTTTCTAAAATTTGGAAAATTCTAGTGTTGGAGGAAAGGGTTTGGAAGACACTTATGACATAATTAAACCTTATGGGGTCACCCTTATAGAGAAGGTGACCCTTATAGGGTCACCCTTATGGAACAGGTGACCCTTACGAGGTCACCCTTATAATAGGTGACCCTTATAGAGCTATCCTTATGGTGGATGACCCTTACGGGACCATCCATATGTGTAAGGGTCTTCCTTATATGGTTGTACCTTATGAGTCATCCTTATGGTGGATGAACCACATGGGTCCATCCTTACAAAGTGACCCTTATGGGCCAAACTTATACATAATGATCCTTACACGATGACCCTTACATGAAATTTTTTTTCAATTTTTTTTAAAAATATTAAATAAAATATTTAAAAAGGTTATTTAAGGGATTTTGGGGAATTTTTATGGCATGTACATAGTGGGCTCATGGTTATGGGGTTCTTGCCATCTCTTTATCTTGAGGGAAGTATCTCCCTCAATTCTTATTGGAATCAAGTGTCATTTGATCAGGAGTAAATATTGATATAAATTTAACACCCACATCATTTTTTCCTCAGTTTCTTTCCCTCTTTATAATTGTTGAGTTGTGCAACCTGAATTAGTGTGTTTTTAATGATTCCACTAGAGCTTGGTGGAATCGTCTTGTTTTGATGAGTATTTTTATTGGATTATCCAAAGGAGGTACCAGGAGGATTATCACACTAGGTTTTATGTGGATTCAAAGAGTTATGTTATTATCATGATTTTATTTAGGGTTTTTTGCATTTGGGAAAAAATGGTTGGTTTTATTTAAATGAAAAATTAGGGCATTGGGGTGTTAAAAGTATAGATGGATGTTAGGAGTGGTACACACCCCTTTACTTATATTTTTGGTTGTGAAATATTGTTGGTGATTTATAGGTGTTTATTCTTATTTAAATTAAATTAATTAATTAATTATAAATTACTATGATTAATTGTTTGGATGTTATGGCCTGAGATAAGTTATTGGGAGGTGATGCAAAGCTTGGGAAAGCTAGGGCAGTGGTTGGGATTTTCATAAAGGATGGTAACTCTATATGGTGTAGGTGATTCCTTGAGAATACCCCTATGGATTATGAATTTTATTTATGTAGCATGTGTGTTTTCGATGATTTCACTAGGGCACACCATCTCCATGTGATCGTGTTCGCCAGCGGCTGGATTGTACCCCACATACCTACTTTACAAAGGCGGGAATCATTCATCACTTATTAAATGATGTATTCTCCTTGATTGAAATGGGATGATGAGATGTTAGTTTCTTCTTCCATGGATTCATCCTCAGAATTCATCAACTAGTCTAGGTCTCCCATATAGATTAAGATGTTGTTTTTGAAACTCATTCCCAGTGCCATCTCTTCATGGATGCTGGTTAATTACACTACTTTTTTCTGGACATTCCAAAGGGTCTAGTTAGGGAAGAAACCTTCAGTTTGAAGAGTATTCATGTTGGGCATTAGTGGAATCGCTGGACACCAGAACATTGGTCACTTGTATTATTCCTTGTAAGAGGGATTCTCAAGGGAACAAAACCTGATGAATCCCATATAGATCATGGGGTATCTTATGCCATAGGAATTCCTTATGAGTTGTTCCTTAGGCATCCCGTGTTTAGATCATGGTTGGATACGAGTTTAATGTCCTGTAGAGATAGTTACGCCGAAGGTGTGCCTTCCAAGGTTTTCCTCAGGCATCTTATGTTTAACATGAGGTAGGCTATGAGTTTAACATCTAGTGAAGATGGGCTGAGGTTGATCAGAACATCCCATAGAGATGGATCAGAGAGGTGGATCCTTAGGAGGGAGCACCTAGAATGCTTAACAGATGGATGGATCAGAACTCCCAAAGAGAGAGGACCCGGGATGGTGCACCCCATAAAGGGAAGGTGTCACACCGTGAAGGGGTATGTACCTTGGAGGGAGGCACCGAGGTTTACCATTGGATGGGTGGGAATGCCTCTGATAATGAACCCAGGTGATGTGTCCCATAAAGGGAATATGTCACACCTTGAAGGCTGATCTGGAAACCACTGGGGGTGGATCAGGGAGGTGGACCCCATTAAGGGGGACACCAAGGTTTTCCATTGGCTAGTATTGAACCTATAGAAGGATTCCTACATACCCAATGTAGAATATAGGGATCAAAACCCACATATTTTGGAGGGTTGATTTTATCCTTACACATGGATAGCTGCCCGTCACAAGAGGATTGATCTTGATCAGATGAATACGGATTATGTGGGGGCTTATTCATGGTTATATTTCTATTGTTTTTAGGAGAAACAATGATGTGAATGGAATAATCTCACCAAGTTGTGGTGGCTTGGGTAAGAATCAAGATGGATATGGAGGAAGTGTTGATGGAATGGATAGAATTTAGAAGATGATGGTATTGAACCTCGAGGAGGATTCCTATTCATCCTGGTTCTTGAGAATCAAAGTCCACGTAGTTCAGGATGGGGCGATGAGACACCTAATGAGGCAACTTTTGAGAGTGGAATTCATGGATAGGGACCTGATGGAAGTGTAACCTCCGGGTTGGGGCATGATCGTTTCGAGACATAAATGCTGGAGGGAAATACCAGGATGAGAATGAATGACGGGATTAAACCTTAGGGAGGCTTCCTACATACCCTATTTAGAAGACAAGGATCAAAGTACACATAGTTCTGGATGTAATTAGGGCTTACACATGGATAACTACCCTTTGAAATTCTGGGGCTTACACATGGTTAGCAGCCCAAATGGATGGAAACAGATGAAGTGATCTCATCTGGATAAGGGTGAAGTGATGGCAGATGAATCAGAACACCTTAGGGAGGTGGATCTAGGGGATGTGTCCCATAAATGGAGGATTTCACATCATGAGGGTACATACCTAGGATGGATAACTAGAGTTTACTTGGTGGATAGATCAGAACACCCTATGAGAGTGGACCCAGGGTGGTGTGTCCCATAAAGGGAAGACGTCACACTATGAAGGTTGATCTGGATACTGATGGAGGTGGATCAGATAGGGTTTATCCCTAGGAGGGGGAACCAATGTTTACCATTGGTCAGGATTAAACCTCAAGGAGGCATCCTATATACCCTCTATAGAAGATAGGGATCAAAACCCATGTAGTTTGAGAGTCCCATGTAGTTTAACGTCATGTAGCATGGATGATAGACACATAGTTTAACATCATATGGTAAGGATGAGATACATACAATTTAACATCATATGGTAAGGAAGAGAGTGAACTAATGTGAATATGAAGGTTTTGGGCTTGAACCTCAGGGAGGTTTTCTACGTATCCCAGTTGGTTGGGAATCAAAGTCCAAATAGTTTTAATGGGGGCGTTTGGGCTTACACATGGTTAGTGGCCCAAGAATGTGGTACATGGGTTACACATTGAAGGTTCCTAGGTGGAATCGAAGGATATGTGACCTCCGAGTGAGTAATGATCCTCCTGATACCTAATTACTTGAGGAAAAGACCAAGATATGAATGGATGATGGTGGATACTGAGATCCGGGATGTTCACCCCTAGGAGGAGGGCACCAAGGTTTACCAATGGTCAGGATTGAACCTTAGGGAGGATTCCTACATACTCTATAGAGAATATAGGTATAAAAACCAATGTATTTTGGAATTCCGGGGCTTATGCATGGTTAGCGGCCCATGATGGTGGTAGTTAGGGCTTACTCCAGGATGGATTCCCGGGTGTCGCTATGGAGCGACAATAGTGTGAATGGGGATTACACATGGAAGCTACCCTAGTGCTGCTATGGAATGAAAATGGTGTGAATGGGGCTTATGCATGGAAGGTTCCTATAATTCATTACTTATGTCTATCCATGAGGGCATCCCATTTGCATTGCATGAGGTAAGAGTTTTGTTTAACATCATGTTAATAGATGAGGTGCATGGGGCTTACACATGGAATATGCCCATAATGCCTTCCTCATGTTTGGCCATGAGGGCATCCCAACTTGCTGGTGGATTTAGGTATATTATTGGGTCTTACACCTGATTAAGAGTCCCATTTCAATGAAGATTAGGGCTTATTCATGGGAGTGGCCCATGTTCTGCTATGGATCATCAAGGACGTGGTTGTCTGGTAGTCATCTCATGATCATGGAATGATCCATCTTGTTCATAGAGCATAATCTATATCATGTGCATTACATGAGGCATCCTATATTTTTCATATAGGGTATACCATAGTTTAAAGTCACGTAGCGAGGAATATGGTAGAAAATTTTAACATCAAGTTGCTAGGATGACTAGGAGTAAGATTCCTAGAAATGGATGGTGTAGGACTTATGCAATGGTGGCCCTATCTAGTTTAACCTAGCATATGAATCAGGTGATGGGGTTTGAGGAGTTACTTGAGGAATGGTTCGACTCAAGGTACTTGGGAAATCGAAGATGAGAATCTCAACTCACGACATGTGAAAGAGACCAAGAGGAGTAAGTTGACTCAAGGTGTTTCAAGGAGTGCATAAGAGTATCTAAAATAATGGTATTATAGGGATGGATGTTGGGTGAACATAAGGGAATAAGGAAAAATGTTGCTGATGTAGCTTTAAAAGTTCATGGCGTGACTCTCCATTTTTTATGGGGGTGGGTGATGGTAGTGAAGGGACTGACTCAGAGGGATGGGACCGCAACCCTACACTGATCTCGAGTGGGGGTGCGAGGGTGTATCTCCCAAGGTATGGACCAGAGGGCCAGGCTTGGACACTATTGCATGTAATATGGGCTATGCACAAGATGGGTTGTGTGCAAGATTGGTCTGTGTGGAACTGGTGCGTGCAAGATTGGGCACCATGGCACCATCGCAAGATTGAATTTTATCATAAGAGGTGGTATTGTGCGCACCCGACTTAGGTTTAAAAGAGGTCGGGAAAGGATCAAACCACTATGTTCTCATGCAAAGGAGGACCCATAGGGGACCTATTGTGCAAGATCTCTACATGGAGGGTTATATTATTCTGCACTGGCATGGAAGATCGGTCTTACACATATCATAACACAATCGACCTCTGGAGGATAACCATGAAGAAAGGGGGGTTAAATTTTTATTTATAGGAAAAATATTTTGTGGTAGCGCATAAGATTCCAGGCATGGAATAGGTCTTCCACACAGATGCATCCTCAACATGCACATAAGATCCAGTTTTTCATCACATTTGGAATGAAAGAGTCATATGTGTGGATTGGGATTCTTTCACACAACATGTAAATATTGTGTGAAAATTCCTTATCCATTTGGGAAGCTTGTGCAGAAATGGATAGATAAATATTTCATTTGGCACGTAAGAGTCTTGCATGCACTTTTTAGAATCTTACGCGCACTTCCATACTTTTTCACAAAATTGATTTGGCTGACCATTTTCAATAGCCTTACTTTAAATGACCATAAATTTTGACCCATAACCCCACTTGAGCTCAACGACCATTCAAATAGAATCCTACAAAATGGAATACACATTTGGATCAGGTTTGGAAACATTTGGTGCATTCTTTGGATTCATTTTTTTCTAGTTCCAACAATGTGATGTGTGGTATTTCCATTATGGGTGATCAAACTTTTTAAATTAAATAAATTGTTTATTTAATATTATATGATTATGATTTTTTTTGGATTTAACGAGTCAAGTGAACGTAGTGGATCTGTATAGATTCCCTTAGTTACCTTGAGTAGGGATGAGTGATGAATTGAGACATTTAAACCAAGTAAACCATAATATAACTTTGAGATAACTTAAATCCTTTTGGATAGTTGAGATGATCATAGGGATAGTGTTACTCCCCCATCAAGATGTGATCACCAAGGTGGGTATACCTTTGGTAGATTGATGATCGATTGGGTGAGCAGACCAACCTAGATTGTCTAGGGACATAAGAGGGGCATTATGATATCTTCTTGGAGTAGTACCAGTGGGGCCTATCCTATGAGGTCATTGAGTTCATAATGTAATCATGATAGTGTCAAGGGAAAATATACCCTTTGAGTGATGGGTTATCTTGAGAGTTGATATTATGGTAAAGGAACCCATATATGTCACCTAGATTATGATGAGACCTAGGGGACCTTGGTGGGTTCCCCAATGATATGTTAACCCAACGAGGGTTAGTGTAAAAGGGTACATGTGTTAAATTTGGGTATCACCTTAGAACCTGGAGGTTGATAGTGTGATCTTGAGGCAGATCTAGTGACAGTTGTATGATATATTACTGGGAGGGACACTCTTCCCCATAAATTGTGTATGAAATGTTGTTAAGGGGGATGCTATACCCCTGATTATGTATGAAATGTTTCTAGGAGAGACCTATGCCCATGGTTGTATATGAGATGAATAGGAGGTATGAAATATACCCCAATCATATTATAAGATGGTTGAGTGGGACACACTACCCCTAATAATATTATGTGATAAGCTGGGTGGGTGTTATTTCCCCAAGATTTTGTGTTATGAGACTTTGCGAGGTGGGTGTTATTACCCTCAATGAGGTTATTTGGGTGGGTGATTTCCCCCATAGACTATATATGAGATGATCCCTAGGTGGGATGTGGTTTCCCCTAGGTGGTGTGAGGTTCTTAGAGACACTTTTACATTAGTCAAAGAGAGTATAGATAATCTCGGATGTCACCTTGGAACTGATGGATCAATGATTATTATTTATTTACACTCCCAAAATTATTTATTTATTTATTTTGATCATATAACTTGTGTATACACTATTTTTTATTTTCTATATTTAATACCTTATTTGTGGTTCCACACTGAGTTGTACTCACACCCTACTCAGACAGCAATGACACTTGGGTACCTAAGAAAACTTCATTTTTCATAGGTTTAGTTAGGTTAGAGGCTTGACGCTTCATGATCGAGCATGATATCTCAATTAGAGTTTGGAGATTATGATGAGGCTAGGCTCAAAGATAGTAGTAGAGCCTTTTGTGTATTTTTATTCATTTATTTATCTTATATATATGATTGGTCTAGTGGGTGATCAATTGTTGTATGATGACATAACCATGAGTCTATATGATTGTATAATTTTTCCTTTTTATTTGTTATAAAATATTATTTTTTATCACTTCCGCATACTCTGATTATTTTTGATGAATTATATTTGGTTAATTGTACATTTTTTCTTCACATTGATATGATGATATAGTCTCTCCATGATAACACCCTAAACCCTCAATAATTTTTAGCAGTCTCTGATATATATGGAGGTGTGCCTAAATCCACAAGGAGACTCCGATCGGGACACCGATCAGTGGTCTTCAACTCAGGAATGTTATAAAGTGGTATTATAGAATTGTTTTAGTTTACTATTTGGGAATATGGTATATAAGTGGTATATTAATGTGTTAGAGATTATGATAGACCTTAGGCTCGTGTAATGTGAACACCTTCTCTAATGGAAAGTTTAGGTTATCATGGATATGAGATGGTTGTTCTTGGTTTTTTCTTTTATGATTATATGATTTCACCTAGTGTGACGGACTTGGGTTTTTGGGTTTATGATTTATTGGATTTTGGATCTTGGATTATTGGAAAGAGGTCCATGTACATGCATCATTCTTGGAACAGATGAATCACATGACAATCATATGGCCATGTGTGGTTGATATCACTAACAACGAGGGTTCAATTTTTTAAAGCGTCAATAATAACTTATATGGTGTTTTCTCATATAACTTTTTGGTGACATTCTACTCAGCTAAACCATCATATATTTTCTTTGACGATATATCATGTGGATCTTACAAAAGGGTTATCCTTGATAACAACTATAAAATACCACTATGTAAGTGATATATAATGACCCTTAATGGGTTGATATAGGCATTTAATGCTCTAGTATTGGTTTTGGGTGAGAATATTTTTAGTTACTTAAAGTGTTAGCAACAATCTATATCATGTTCTACCATATAGATTCTTGGTGGAATTATACTTAAACAAACCATATAAATGTGGATTACTCGACATGAATCATCATAGGACGATGTCATTATATATGAGTGTATTGATATGAGATCATGGTCTCGGAGGGGTTAGTATCATATATAGATTATCGATGAGGATTGGTTCCCTAGTAGGTTGATGACTTGGAATGTGATGACTAATATACATGTGTGTGTGTGTGTGTGAAAACCCTCAAGTGGGTGCTTTGTGTCACGAACCAACCCGGGTCGACCCTGAACCGGTCACCCGAGCCGGCCCGCGACATGGCCCGAGGGGCGTTCCCGATCCCCACGGGCTGGCAACTAGTGCCGGGCATCAAAAGTAAACAGGTGGGAACGATTTGGCCCAAAATATAATAAACTAAGCAGCAGAAATAAATAGAACAAATGTAAATAAGGAAAAAGGAACCAACAACGCAACTAACCTGACCACGACCAAAGCTCCACGTGACCTTGTGGGTCACTCTCCAATAACACAACCGACGTCGCTCAAGGCGAACAACTGAAGCTGGAACCTGTAACAAAACTAAAAACAAGAAAACACTATAGGCGTGAGTATTAAAACTCAGTAGGTAGGCCCGACTATTTCTATTCCCAATGCACATACCAATAAATAAAGAATTTACCAATTACAGGTTTGAACTAAATTATATAAAATATGGTTTCCACACACATTCATTTCTAAAACAAGTAACAGTCCATCGCCCTTTTAAATTTAGAACAAATTTAATGTTAAAAGAATAGGTGCATTGCATTTTCAAAACATTTTGCGAACAATTTAGAAATTCAAACTTCAGTTGTTAGTCAAAAAGGAAAAAAAATTACACACAACACACACTAAGGGCAATGGTAAAAGTGGCACACAAGGGTCAGCAACCGAACTCGACCTCTCAATCGTCTGCCACACACAACTAAACACTAAAAGAAACATGGGTCGAACCTAGGAGATCGTGAACAATCCAGAACGTACTATACATGTGACTCATCCTGAGGCATGCCATAACTCGATGACGTCATAACGCCCATAATACTACCCGGCATAGCCCTGCATGGCCTAACCGAGGGGCCCAATCCCCATAGCAGCAATAACTCAGTATTCCCCTGCTATGGGGCCACTAGCCAGTGCGTGGTCTAAACTAGTGCAGCAATCGTTCTCAGAAAATTCACTCAATATGCCAGGTTCCCATGTCATCACAAACAATAAAAAGGGGGTGCGTCTACAATGTAAATTAATCAGTCACGATGCACCAACATCACATATAGCTCACGAAAACAACACACACCAAGGATCACCCCTGAGTGGGTTTTCCAAAATAATCTATTTTTATTAAAGTGCCAAACGGGCCTCCACAAATTTTTAAGTAAAACCTC
The DNA here is from genome assembly GCA_963277665.1 of Viscum album. Classification (NCBI taxonomy): domain Eukaryota; kingdom Viridiplantae; phylum Streptophyta; class Magnoliopsida; order Santalales; family Viscaceae; genus Viscum; species Viscum album. The sequence continues at coordinate 1,855,824,719 of OY728140.1, forward strand.
TTTTCTCAAAAAGCTCAAAACACTTGTTCAGAAGAAATTATTTATCTTTAAAACTAGAAGTACGTTTGAAATTCCGTGAATTATGTTTAAAGGCCAAACGGGCACTCTTTCAAAATTGGGTGTCCGCCCGTCAAGAAAATGTTTCAGGTGTTCGGTATAAAATAAACGGTTCATTTCACAATAAATAATCACTTAAAATTTAATTATCTAATATTATTTATCATTCGTCAAAATTAACAAAAACATCAAGCAATTAATAAATTCTAAATTTAAGGGTGAGTACAATGGGGGACCTACCTCAGTCGTAGTCCAAACGCAAAGGTGCGACATGCCTCGCACAGGCGTACAAGCAAGCGCAAGCTGATGACAGCAATATCACGGGGCTACCTTGCGAACGCGCTGCAATAAACGCATAAAACTAAAATCACACAAAGACGGACTTAAAACAATACAAACAAACGAACAACGTGAAAAAAACCACCTTGACGCATTTTTGAAACACAAACCACACCATCAACATTATTTATTGGGTCACTTTAAAAGTCCGCAAAGTGTTAACAAAACCACATGACGCCAAGCCAACAACCCATTTCAAGAAAACACTTTGTGTGAAAACCCATACAAAAGCGCACGACACGATGAAATATACATTTAATGTGCGTGCGCCTAAACACGTTTTCAAAACCAAACTCGAAGCCTCACGTTATTTAATAAATCATTTAAAACTTTACAAAACAATTTTTGGAAAGCATACCGTGACATTAAACACACGAAACAAACTTAAACCCCTTAAAACACTTTTATGATCAAATTCACATAAACACATAACAAACACAAATATATATGTATATATATATATATACATATATATATATATATATATATATATATTTGCACCACAAAATTCATTCAATAAATCAGTTAAACAATTAATAGAACATTCTCATGGTGCGCAACAAATGATTACCACAAAACTACACTCAAATAAGCAAAGCAACTCAACAAATGCTGAAAACAAACTTTGCACCAAACAAGTAACGAAAAAAAACAAACATGCTAATTTAATTAACGCACAAAACAATTATCAAACAGAACTAATAGGCGGAATTGCCTACCTCAAACGTGGCGGACCACCCGAAATTGGGGCGGAACCACATTCGCCCCGCGACCGCACCTGCGGGAAGGAAAAACCACCATACGTAAACAAAATCATACCACCAAAAACAAAATTAACCCTTAAACAACAAACCCTAACAAAAATTAACATCAAAACAATGAAAAACTACCACGGGGGGTGCCAGAGGGCTACTGGCCGGAGGCGGGGCTCGCCGGAACTCGGTCGGAGGTCGCCAGAACAAGGCAGGGGGCGCCGGAATGGGCGGCGGAGGCTGCTGGCCGGAGCGAGGGCTCACCGGAGGTGCTGGCTGGCGGTGAGGTCTCATCGGAAGGGTTGGCAAGGGCGCCGGCAGGGGCCGGAGGTCGTTGGCCTATGACGGGGGTTCGCCGGAGTACTAGCCGATGAGGCGGGAAACAGAAGGGAGGCTGGAAATCGGAGGGAAGCGGTTGGCTTGTGAATGGAGAAGGGGAGCGGGTGTCGTCGAACGGACGGAGCAGGGGCAGTGAAAGGTGGAGCAGGTAGGAGGGGCGGCTGCGTGCGGCTGGTCTGAGAATGGCAGCGGGAGGATTCTTGGTGCGCTGCAATATGCTGGAGTATGAGGGCCGGAGGCCGGGACCAGGAGGGGCGAGGTCGAGTGGAGGGGGAGTGCGGCGACGGACATAGGAGATGAGTGCGGAGCTGGGGCAGTGGGCAGTGGACAGTGAGGGGAGGCAGCAGATCTCGAAGGGGCAATGTTTGTTGGAACAGGAATGAGGCGCGGGAAGAGAGAAGGCTGCTGGGGTTCGGAGCGGCGAGGTCGGCCCGCCGGAGCAAGGGAGGAGCAGATGTTCTCCACGCACAGGCCGCCGGAGGGAGGAAATGGGTGGTTCGGGCGTAGTGCCGCTGCACAGAGGGAAAAGCAGGGGAAAGGGGCGACGGGATGGGTCAGCAAAAATGGGGGGGGGACGCGAGCTGGGAGGAAAGGGTCGGGGCTGCTACGGCCGGGCGAGGCGGAGGGAGCTCAGCAGGGGAGGCCTCAAACCAGGGGCGCGCCGCAGGAAGAAAGAAAAAAAAAATGGGGAAAGAGGAGGGGGGTTACGCCGCTGATTAGGGTTAGGACTTTAGCCATTTTTCTTGTTTTTTTTAAAGGGAACTAATTATAATAATAAGACTAAAAATAATAATAACAATGAAACCAGAAAATAATACAAATAAAATTGCAATAATTAAGATAATAATAATAATAATAATAATAAAACTAGATTGACAAACAACAAAAATAATAAATTTAATAATAATAATAATAACATAATATTTTTGTTATCAACAACATTATTTTTAAAACACTACATTTAATTACCAAACTATAAGAACCAGGTACTCGCACGCTCAACGCACAGCCAAAAGAAAATGTGAACGCAGAAAGCGCGCCTCAACGCGGTCCGCTTGGGCACCTGCACAAGCACTCCGGGTGACCTCACTGTCATTGCTTACCACGTAGTGCCCGTGCACGGGTCTGAAACTTAACAAGAACATTAAACGACGAAAAAAAAAAATTTAAGTCGGGACCTAGCCCGGACATTGGCGCGAGAACCCGAATCCAAGAATAAATAAAAACGAATTAAAGGTCGGGGTGTGACAATTCTCCCCACCACAGACACTTTCTGCCCCCAGAAAGTCACCCAGTCAAACGATGGACCAAACAAGAATCCATGCCCAAATAAAACTAGAAGAAACCACAACATAAGAGATAGAGAGAACACGAGAGGGTTCTCCCCACCACAAAACTCAACTAGTGTGGAAATTTTAACACCCAAATATACCATCCCGGGAAGGGGGGACGACACGAGAACTCCCAACCGATCTAAACTAACCATTATAGCAATAGCGAAACAACACCTCTGCTAAAACTTGGTACTCTCGACATAGACCAAAATCCTCAAACACAAGAGAGAAACTTCCGAGAAGAACTTAACCCATGAAGTAAACTCGATCATTCCCAGAAACGTCGATCCTTCCATAGGCACTTATATCCCCAAACGAACACAGTCGGATTAAGACTACCCCGTACAAGGTTCAAACACACTTTTAATAAAAACGCACGATCCAGAACACCATAAACAGACAAACGAGACTGTTTGGATACAAACGAACACGTTCATCCCAACCTCACGACGACTCAAAGAACCTACAATAACACCAACACTTTAACAGTGGAAAGACGAGAACCAAAGGGCTTCAAATGTTCTTTTGCTAACACGGATCACGAAACCCGAACTGAGGCGTCACACCCCCGACGACTCCTGACTGCGCGCGAGCTTCACCCCAAGACCTTTGGCTGGGGCTCTGATGGCTGAAGCATCTCCTGCCTCACAGTCAGGCACCAGAAATCTTCAGTTGCAACGTCATTTTCCAGCGACGCATCCCACAAACTTCTCTAGATGACCTAGACACCTGCAATGATGGCACGTCCTCAAAGGGGTGTGACATGATGGCTTGTATGCCCCAAACGTCCATACTGACGGCACACCATTAGACAGTCCGACGAACTGGAAGTTAGAGCCACTGCAAAGAACTCTTTAGAAACAAATTTACCTAACACGCTCTGCTCGTCAGATAGGATACCTTCACGAGCAACTTGGTACGGTGGATTGTCAACTGTTTGCGCTCCGGAGACCAACTCAGCTAAGAACACCTCTTGCACCCACTTCTCAAAAGTGATGCTCCCAAAAAGGGAGGACTCACTCATTGACCTCTAGACGAAGACCCCTGATGAAGGGAGGAGCCTTCATCCAGTCCTGCGACTCTACCCCTGGAAAAAGAGACACAAGATCCTTGAAATAGTCAACATATGCTCTCACTATCTGCTGGCCATGTTGAGCATGCATGAGCTCTTCTATTTCCTTCATCCTCACCTCCACAAGTATAAACCATTGAATGAAGACGGCATTAAAGAAATTCAACATCATCCCAAATTGCAGAAACGGCGGGCATACAACTCCTACTCATCCAGAGCTGGACCTTCAAATAGACCCAAAACAATACGCACTCAGATCGCTTCGGGAGTTCCCAATATCCTGAAGACACGCTCGACCTCTTCAAGCCACTACACTGACCCCAACAGACTTCAATCACCATGAAGGACAGACAACGTCCAAGAAAGACCAAAAACTGGGCATGACTCATCAAAACACTAGGGATCTTTCTGGGCAACATTTCTGAACAAGATATATAACACCAAGACGAAACCAATATCAATCGAAGAAACATCAAAGAAAGTGGCTTCATCCAAAACAACCAGCTCAATAGAAACAAACAACCGCAAACATAACCCAAAATTCCCTGTCCAAAATTCCTGTTTCATTTTTGATTCCAAAACCACCTCTTTTTAAATTCTCATTTCAAAACCAGTTTCCAAATACCAAACCCCTTTCAAACCAAAATCACTTTCCAAAACCATTTTCCTCTTTAAAAGCCAATTTAGAAAAACATTGTCAAGCCTTTAATTTCAAATAAACACCCAGGTAATCTTACGACCTGTTGCACATGTCATTATCCACATTCCATTCATACACGCACCAGCACGCAATTGTATGCATTCTCTCACATGTGCAAACGTTCATAAGGGGTACCTGCGGTTTCACCTCAAACCATTCTCGACCAATTTCAAAGCAAACAACAGTTTTCGAAAAGAAATGCTTTTAGTTTTTAAAACCCATTTCATAAATTTAAAGTCCTTTAAAAGAAATCAGTCTCATTTTCAAAGCCCCTTTTTTTCCATTTCCAAAAATGCACTTACACTAACCAAAACGAAAACGACACTCAACTCGCATCAAACCATCAGGGTGAGGGACCAGCGGTCACACTTAACATGGCGACATGATAGTGGGTCATGCCCCAAGTGAGCGTCAACCACTAGGAGGAATTCAAACCGTGTACCCAGACTCCACATGGGTCACTACTCCATGCGAGATCACGATGTAACATCGGTTTACCTCCGTTGTCATCCCTCAATCCAAAACAAACCCGAACGAAACAAGGACTCGATTCCCGGACTATCCCTGGTGACTCGAGGTGCAGAACGGGCGAGGGTTCATGACGTCCTTCCCGTACCTACCTCTCAAGTCCCGAAAATCCTAATCTCCATCTACCAGACATCCCAAATAACAATAACCTGCCTCTGATACCATTTTGTCACGAACCAACCCGGGTCGACCCTGAACCGGTCACCCGAGCCGGCCCGCGACATGGCCCGAGGGGCGTTCCCGATCCCCACGGGCTGGCAACTAGTGCCGGGCATCAAAAGTAAATAGGTGGGAACGATTTGGCCCAAAATATAATAAACTAAGCAGCAGAAATAAATAGAACAAATGTAAATAAGGAAAAAGGAACCAACAACGCAACTAACCTGACCACGACCAAAGCTCCACGTGACCTTGTGGGTCACTCTCCAATAACACAACCGACGTCGCTCAAGGCGAACAACTGAAGCTGGAACCTGTAACAAAACTAAAAACAAGAAAACACTATAGGCGTGAGTATTAAAACTCAGTAGGTAGGCCTGACTATTTCTATTCCCAATGCACATACCAATAAATAAAGAATTTACCAATTGCAGGTTTGAACTAAATTATATAAAATATGGTTTCCACACACATTCATTTCTAAAACAAGTAACAGTCCATCGCCCTTTTAAATTTAGAACAAATTTAATGTTAAAAGAATAGGTGCATTGCATTTTCAAAACATTTTGCGAACAATTTAGAAATTCAAACTTCAGTTGTTAGTCAAAAAGGAAAAAAAATTACACACAACACACACTAAGGGACATGGTAAAAGTGGCACACAAGGGTCAGCAACCGAACTCGACCTCTCAATCGTCTGCCACACACAACTAAACACTAAAAGAAACATGGGTCGAACCTAGGAGATCGTGAACAATCCAGAACGTACTATACATGTGACTCATCCTGAGGCATGCCATAACTCGATGACGTCATAACGCCCATAATACTACCCGGCATAGCCCTGCATGGCCTAACCGAGGGGCCCAATCCCCATAGCAGCAATAACTCAGTATTCCCCTGCTATGGGGCCACTAGCCAGTGCGTGGTCTAAACTAGTGCAGCAATCGTTCTCAGAAAATTCACTCAATATGCCAGGTTCCCATGTCATCACAAACAATAAAAAGGGGGTGCGTCTACAATGTAAATTAATCAGTCACGATGCACCAACATCACATATAGCTCACGAAAACAACTCACACCAAGGATCACCCCCGAGTGGGTTTTCCAAAATAATCTATTTTTATTAAAGTGCCAAACGGGCCTCCACAAATTTTTAAGTAAAACCTCTTTTCTCAAAAAGCTCAAAACACTTGTTCAGAAGAAATTATTTATCTTTAAAACTAGAAGTACGTTTGAAATTCCGTGAATTATGTTTAAAGGCCAAACGGGCACTCTTTCAAAATTGGGTGTCCGCCCGTCAAGAAAATGTTTCAGGTGTTCGGTATAAAATAAACGGTTCATTTCACAATAAATAATCACTTAAAATTTAATTATCTAATATTATTTATCATTCGTCAAAATTAACAAAAACATCAAGCAATTAATAAATTCTAAATTTAAGGGTGAGTACAATGGGGGACCTACCTCAGTCGCAGTCCAAACGCAAAGGTGCGACATGCCTCGCACAGGCGTACAAGCAAGCGCAAGCTGATGACAGCAATATCACGGGGCTACCTTGCGAACGCGCTGCAATAAACGCATAAAACTAAAATCACACAAAGACGGACTTAAAACAATACAAACAAACGAACAACGTGAAAAAAACGACCTTGACGCATTTTTGAAACACAACCCACACCATCAACATTATTTATTGGGTCACTTTAAAAGTCCGCAAAGTGTTAACAAAACCACATGACGCCAAGCCAACAACCCATTTCAAGAAAACACTTTGTGTGAAAACCCATACAAAAGCGCACGACACGATGAAATATACATTTAATGTGCGTGCGCCTAAACACGTTTTCAAAACCAAACTCGAAGCCTCACGTTATTTAATAAATCATTTAAAACTTTACAAAACAATTTTTGGAAAGCATACCGTGACATTAAACACACGAAACAAACTTAAACCCCTTAAAACACTTTTATGATCAAATTCACATAAACGCATAACAAACACAAATATATATGTATATATATATATATACATATACATATATATATATATATATATATATATATATATATTTGCACCACAAAATTCATTCAATAAATCAGTTAAACAATTAATAGAACATTCTCATGGTGCGCAACAAACGATTACCACAAAACTACACTCAAATAAGCAAAGCAACTCAACAAATGCTGAAAACAAACTTTGCACCAAACAAGTAACGAAAAAAAACAAACATGCTAATTTAATTAACGCACAAAACAATTATCAAATAGAACTAATAGGCGGAATCGCCTACCTCAAACGTGGCGGACCACCCGAAATTGGGGCGGAACCACATTCGCCCCGCGACCGCACCTGCGGGAAGGCAAAACCACCATACGTAAACAAAATCATACCACCAAAAACCAAATTAACCCTTAAACAACAAACCCTAACAAAAATTAACATCAAAACAATGAAAAAATACCACGGGGGGTGCCGGAGGGCTGCTGGCCGGAGGCGGGGCTCGCCGGAACTCGGTCGGAGGTCGCCAGAACAAGGCAGGGGGCGCCGGAATGGGCGGCGGAGGCTGCTGGCCGGAGCGAGGGCTCACCGGAGGTGCTGGCTGGCGGTGAGGTCTCATCGGAAGGGTTGGCAAGGGCGCCGGTAGGGGCCGGAGGTCGTTGGCCTACGACGGGGGTTCGCCGGAGTACTAGCCGATGAGGCGGGAAACAGAAGGGAGGCTGGAAATCGGAGGGAAGCGGTTGGCTTGTGAATGGAGAAGGGGAGCGGGTGTCGTCGAACGGACGGAGCAGGGGCAGTGAAAGGCGGAGCAGGTAGGAGGGGCGGCTGCGTGCGGCTGGTCTGAGGATGGCAGCGGGAGGATTCTTGGTGCGCTGCAATATGCTGGAGTATGAGGGCCGGAGGCCGGGACCAGGAGGGGCGAGGTCGAGTGGAGGGGGAGTGCGGCGACGGACAGAGGAGATGAGTGCGGAGCTGGGGCAGTGGGCAGTGGACAGCGAGGGGAGGCAGCAGATCTCGAAGGGGCAATGTTTGTTGGAACAGGAATGAGGCGCGGGAAGAGAGAAGGCTGCTGGGGTTCGGAGCGGCGAGGTTGGCCCGCCGGAGCAAGGGAGGAGCAGATGTTCTCCACGCACAGGCCGCCGGAGGGAGGAAATGGGTGGTTCGGGCGCAGTGCCGCTGCACAGAGGGAAAAGCAGGGGAAAGGGGCGACGGGATGGGTCAGCAAAAATGGGGGGGGGGGGGGGCGACGCGAGCTGGGAGGAAAGGGTCGGGGCTGCTACGGCCGGGCGAGGCGGAGGGAGCTCAGCAGGGGAGGCCGCAAACCAGGGGCGCGCCGCAGGAAGAAAGAAAAAAAAAATGGGGAAAGAGGAGGGGGGTTGCGCCGCTGATTAGGGTTAGGACTTTAGCCATTTTTCTTGTTTTTTTTAAAGGGAACTAATTATAATAATAAGACTAAAAATAATAATAACAATGAAACCAGAAAATAATACAAATAAAATTGCAATAATTAAGATAATAATAATAATAATAATAAAACTAGATTGACAAACAACAAAAATAATAAATTTAATAATAATAATAATAACATAATATTTTTGTTATCAACAACATTATTTTTAAAACACTACATTTAATTACCAAACTATAAGAACCAGGTACTCGCACGCTCAACGCACAGCCAAAAGAAAATGCGAACGCAGAAAGCGCGCCTCAACGCGGTCCGCTTGGGCACCTGCACAAGCACTCCGGGTGACCTCACTGTCATTGCTTACCACGTAGTGCCCGTGCACGGGTCTGAAACTTAACAAGAACATTAAACGACGAAAAAAAAAAATTTAAGTCGGGACCTAGCCCGGACATTGGCGCGAGAACCCGAATCCAAGAATAAATAAAAACGAATTAAAGGTCGGGGTGTGACAATTCTCCCCACCACAGACACTTTCTGCCCCCAGAAAGTCACCCAGTCAAACGATGGACCAAACAAGAATCCATTCCCAAATAAAACTAGAAGAAACCACAACATAAGAGATAGAGAGAACACGAGAGGGTTCTCCCCACCACAAAACTCAACTAGTGTGGAAATTTTAACACCCAAATATACCATCCCGGGAAGGGGGGACGACACGAGAACTCCCAACCGATCTAAACTAACCATTATAGCAATAGTGAAACAACACCTCTGCTAAAACTTGGTACTCTCGACATAGACCAAAATCCTCAAACACAAGAGAGAAACTTCCGAGAAGAACTTAACCCATGAAGTAAACTCGATCATTCCCAGAAACGTCGATCCTTCCATAGGCACTTATATCCCCAAACGAACACAGTCGGATTAAGACTACCCCGTACAAGGTTCAAACACACTTTTAATAAAAACGCACGATCCAGAACACCATAAACAGACAAACGAGACTGTTTGGATACAAACGAACACGTTCATCCCAACCTCACGACGACTCAAAGAACCTACAATAACACCAACACTTTAACAGTGGAAAGACGAGAACCAAAGGGCTTCAAATGTTCTTTTGCTAACACGGATCACGAAACCCGAACTGAGGCGTCACACCCCCGACGACTCCTGACTGCGCGCGAGCTTCACCCCAAGACCTTTGGCTGGGGCTCTGATGGCTGAAGCATCTCCTGCCTCACAGTCAGGCACCAGAAATCTTCAGTTGCAACGTCATTTTCCAGCGACGCATCCCACAAACTTCTCTAGATGACCTAGACACCTGCAATGATGGCACGTCCTCAAAGGGGTGTGACATGATGGATTGTATGCCCCAAACGTCCATACTGACGGCACACTATTAGACAGTCCGACGAACTGGAAGTTAGAGCCACTGCAAAGAACTCTTTAGAAACAAATTTACCTAACATGCTCTGCTCGTCAGATAGGATACCTTCACGAGCAACTTGGTACGGTGGATTGTCAACTGTTTGCGCTCCGAAGACCAACTCAGCTAAGAACACCTCTTGCACCCACTTCTCAAAAGTGATGCTCCCAAAAAGGGAGGACTCACTCATTGACCTCTAGACGAAGACCCCTGATGAAGGGAGGAGCCTTCATCCAATCCTGCGACTCTACCCCTGGAAAAAGAGACACAAGATCCTTGAAATAGTCAACATATGCTCTCACTATCTGCTGGCCATGTTGAGCATGCATGAGCTCTTCTATTTCCTTCATCCTCACCTCCACAAGTATAAACCATTGAATGAAGACGACATTAAAGAAATTCAAAATCATCCCAAATTGCAGAAACGGCGGGCATACAACTCCTACTCATCCAGAGCTGGACCTTCAAATAGACCCAAAACAATACGCACTCAGATCGCTTCGGGAGTTCCCAATATCCTGAAGACACGCTCGACCTCTTCAAGCCACTACACTGACCCCAACAGACTTCAATCACCATGAAGGACAGACAACGTCCAAGAAAGACCAAAAACTGGGCATGACTCATCAAAACACTAGGGATCTTTCTGGGCAACATTTCTGAACAAGATATATAACACCAAGACGAAACCAATATCAATCGAAGCAACATCAAAGAAAGTGGCTTCATCCAAAACAACCAGCTCAATAGAAACAAACAACCGCAAACATAACCCAAAATTCCCTGTCCAAAATTCCTGTTTCATTTTTGATTCCAAAACCACCTCTTTTTAAATTCTCATTTCAAAACCAGTTTCCAAATACCAAACCCCTTTCAAACCAAAATCACTTTCCAAAACCATTTTCCTCTTTAAAAGCCAATTTAGAAAAACATGGTCAAGCCTTTAATTTCAAATAAACACCCAGGTAATCTTACGACCTGTTGCACATGTCATTATCCACATTCCATTCATACACGCACCAGCACGCAATTGTATGCATTCTCTCACATGTGCAAACGTTCATAAGGGGTACCTGCGGTTTCACCTCAAACCATTCTCGACCAATTTCAAAGCAAACAACAGTTTTCGAAAAGAAATGCTTTTAGTTTTTAAAACCCATTTCATAAATTTAAAGTCATTTAAAAGAAATCAGTCTCATTTTCAAAGCCCCTTTTTTTTCCATTTCCAAAAATGCACTTACACTAACCAAAACGAAAACGACACTCAACTCGCATCAAACCATCAGGGTGAGGGACCAGCGGTCACACTTAACATGGCGACATGATAGTGGGTCATGCCCCAAGTGAGCGTCAACCACTAGGAGGAATTCAAACCGTGTACCCAGACTCCACATGGGTCACTACTCCATGCGAGATCACGATGTAACATCGGTTTACCTCCGTTGTCATCCCTCAATCCAAAACAAACCCGAACGAAACAAGGACTCGATTCCCGGACTATCCCTGGTGACTCGAGGTGCAGAACGGGCGAGGGTTCATGATGTCCTTCCCGTACCTACCTCTCAAGTCCCGAAAATCCTAATCTCCATCTACCAGACATCCCAAATAACAAGAACCTGCCTCTGATACCATTTTGTCACGAACCAACCCGGGTCGACCCTGAACCGGTCACCCGAGCCGGCCCGCGACATGGACCGAGGGGCGTTCCCGATCCCCACGGGCTGGCAACTAGTGCCGGGCATCAAAAGTAAACAGGTGGGAACGATTTGGCCCAAAATATAATAAACTAAGCAGCAGAAATAAATAGAACAAATGTAAATAAGGAAAAAGGAACCAACAACGCAACTAACCTGACCACGACCAAAGCTCCACGTGACCTTGTGGGTCACTCTCCAATAACACAACCGACGTCGCTCAAGGCGAACAACTGAAGCTGGAACCTGTAACAAAACTAAAAACCAGAAAACACTATAGGCGTGAGTATTAAAACTCAGTAGGTAGGCCCGACTATTTCTATTCCCAATGCACATACCAATAAATAAAGAATTTACCAATTACAGGTTTGAACTAAATTATATAAAATATGGTTTCCACACACATTCATTTCTAAAACAAGTAACAGTCCATCGCCCTTTTAAATTTAGAACAAATTTAATGTTAAAAGAATAGGTGCATTGCATTTTCAAAACATTTTGCGAACAATTTAGAAATTCAAACTTCAGTTGTTAGTCAAAAAGGAAAAAAAATTACACACAACACACACTAAGGGCAATGGTAAAAGTGGCACACAAGGGTCAGCAACCGAACTCGACCTCTCAATCGTCTGCCACACACAACTAAACACTAAAAGAAACATGGGTCGAACCTAGGAGATCGTGAACAATCCAGAACGTACTATACATGTGACTCATCCTGAGGCATGCCATAACTCGATGACGTCATAACGCCCATAATACTACCCGGCATAGCCCTGCATGGCCTAACCGAGGGGCCCAATCCCCATAGCAGCAATAACTCAGTATTCCCCTGCTATGGGGCCACTAGCCAGTGCGTGGTCTAAACTAGTGCAGCAATCGTTCTCAGAAAATTCACTCAATATGCCAGGTTCCCATGTCATCACAAACAATAAAAAGGGGGTGCGTCTACAATGTAAATTAATCAGTCACGATGCACCAACATCACATATAGCTCACGAAAACAACTCACACCAAGGATCACCCCCGAGTGGGTTTTCCAAAATAATCTATTTTTATTAAAGTGCCAAACGGGCCTCCACAAATTTTTAAGTAAAACCTCTTTTCTCAAAAAGCTCAAAACACTTGTTCAGAAGAAATTATTTATCTTTAAAACTAGAAGTACGTTTGAAATTCCGTGAATTATGTTTAAAGGCCAAACGGGCACTCTTTCAAAATTGGGTGTCCGCCCGTCAAGAAAATGTTTCAGGTGTTCGGTATAAAATAAACGGTTCATTTCACAATAAATAATCACTTAAAATTTAATTATCTAATATTATTTATCATTCGTCAAAATTAACAAAAACATCAAGCAATTAATAAATTCTAAATTTAAGGGTGAGTACAATGGGGGACCTACCTCAGTCGCAGTCCAAACGCAAAGGTGCGACATGCCTCGCACAGGCGTACAAGCAAGCGCAAGCTGATGACAGCAATATCACGGGGCTACCTTGCGAACGCGCTGCAATAAACGCATAAAACTAAAATCACACAAAGACGGACTTAAAACAATACAAACAAACGAACAACGTGAAAAAAACCACCTTGACGCATTTTTGAAACACAACCCACACCATCAACATTATTTATTGGGTCACTTTAAAAGTCCGCAAAGTGTTAACAAAACCACATGACGCCAAGCCAACAACCCATTTCAAGAAAACACTTTGTGTGAAAACCCATACAAAAGCGCACGACACGATGAAATATACATTTAATGTGCGTGCGCCTAAACACGTTTTCAAAACCAAACTCGAAGCCTCACGTTATTTAATAAATCATTTAAAACTTTACAAAACAATTTTTGGAAAGCATACCGTGACATTAAACACACGAAACAAACTTAAACCCCTTAAAACACTTTTATGATCAAATTCACATAAACGCATAACAAACACAAATATATATGTATATATATATATACATATGTATATATATATATATATATATATTTGCACCACAAAATTCATTCAATAAATCAGTTAAACAATTAATAGAACATTCTCATGGTGCGCAACAAACGATTACCACAAAACTACACTCAAATAAGCAAAGCAACTCAACAAATGCTGAAAACAAACTTTGCACCAAACAAGTAACGAAAAAAAACAAACATGCTAATTTAATTAACGCACAAAACAATTATCAAACAGAACTAATAGGCGGAATCGCCTACCTCAAACGTGGCGGACCACCCGAAATTGGGGCGGAACCACATTCGCCCCGCGACCGCACCTACGGGAAGGCAAAACCACCATACGTAAACAAAATCATACCACCAAAAACCAAATTAACCCTTAAACAACAAACCCTAACAAAAATTAACATCAAAACAATGAAAAACTACCACGGGGGGTGCCGGAGGGCTGCTGGCCGGAGGCGGGGCTCGCCGGAACTCGGTCGGAGGTCGCCAGAACAAGGCAGGGGGCGCCGGAATGGGCGGCGGAGGCTGCTGGCCGGAGCGAGGGCTCACCGGAGGTGCTGGCTGGCGGTGAGGTCTCATCGGAAGGGTTGGCAAGGGCGCCGGCAGGGGCCGGAGGTCGTTGGCCTACGACGGGGGTTCGCCGGAGTACTAGCCGATGAGGCGGGAAACAGAAGGGAGGCTGGAAATCGGAGGGAAGCGGTTGGCTTGTGAATGGAGAAGGGGAGCGGGTGTCGTCGAACGGACGGAGCAGGGGCAGTGAAAGGCGGAGCAGGTAGGAGGGGCGGCTGCGTGCGGCTGGTCTGAGGATGGCAGCGGGAGGATTCTTGGTGCGCTGCAATATGCTGGAGTATGAGGGCCGGAGGCCGGGACCAGGAGGGGCGAGGTCGAGTGGAGGGGGAGTGCGGCGAAGGACAGAGGAGATGAGTGCGGAGCTGGGGCAGTGGGCAGTGGACAGCGAGGGGAGGCAGCAGATCTCGAAGGGGCAATGTTTGTTGGAACAGGAATGAGGCGCGGGAAGAGAGAAGGCTGCTGGGGTTCGGAGCGGCGAGGTCGGCCCGCCGGAGCAAGGGAGGAGCAGATGTTCTCCACGCACAGGCCGCCGGAGGGAGGAAATGGGTGGTTCGGGCGCAGTGCCGCTGCACAGAGGGAAAAGCAGGGGAAAGGGGCGACGGGATGGGTCAGCAAAAATGGGGGGGGGGGGGGGCGACACGAGCTGGGAGGAAAGGGTCGGGGCTGCTACGGCCGGGCGAGGCGGAGGGAGCTCAGCAGGGGAGGCCGCAAACCAGGGGCGCGCCGCAGGAAGAAAGAAAAAAAAAATGGGGAAAGAGGAGGGGGGTTGCGCCGCTGATTAGGGTTAGGACTTTAGCCATTTTTTTTGTTTTTTTTAAAGGGAACTAATTATAATAATAAGACTAAAAATAATAATAACAATGAAACCAGAAAATAATACAAATAAAATTGCAATAATTAAGATAATAATAATAATAATAATAAAACTAGATTGACAAACAACAAAAATAATAAATTTAATAATAATAATAATAACATAATATTTTTGTTATCAACAACATTATTTTTAAAACACTACATTTAATTACCAAACTATAAGAACCAGGTACTCGCACGCTCAACGCACAGCCAAAAGAAAATGCGAACGCAGAAAGCGCGCCTCAACGCGGTCCGCTTGGGCACCTGCACAAGCACTCCGGGTGACCTCACTGTCATTGCTTACCACGTAGTGCCCGTGCACGGGTCTGAAACTTAACAAGAACATTAAACGACGAAAAAAAAAATTTAAGTCGGGACCTAGCCTGGACATTGGCGCGAGAACCCGAATCCAAGAATAAATAAAAACGAATTAAAGGTCGGGGTGTGACACTTTGGAACATGAGTATCCTTGGGATATTTGAGATGAGAGTAGAGAGTATTCACTATTATTTTTGACCTTATGGGCTAAGTAGAAGATCCATGTTCCCTTAGAATGTGACTTAGGATATTAGTGAGTTGGGTGTTATGACTGAGTAGCAGGGAATTTTTCTTCTTCTATTGATATGTAATATGTGCAAGGTTAGCCTTGGAGAGGGGATAGCCTAGAATTATGAGTGCCTCAGAGACGAGAAGCATGGGTAGATGCTTCAGGTTATAAGAGGGAATCATGATAAGTGTTATAAAAATGTGTTATAGGAATGGATATGCCTTAGGATTTTGTGATGAAAAGAACATGGGGTGATTTGGTATCGGGGTATGGTTTTAGAGGGTAGTATCGATAGGATTCCTAGTCCTAATAATTTTTGGTGTGGTTTCTAATGGGATAAGAACATGTAGATTATTTTTTTAGTGATAACACCCTAGTTGGTGGGTGATCATGTGATTGGACTTGGCCTGAGTGAGGTGTCAGACTTATTGGAGAAAAACACTGAGGTGCTTCTAGATAGATGAGATTGACATACGATGGTGAATGGTTAGTGGTTTAGGTGAGTGAGCCTAGGATTGATAGGAATTACTCAATATATTATGATTTGGATGATATGAAAGGGTAGCACTGGGGTGTACATCTACTTGGGTATGACTTATTTTGGTAACGAGGGTTTTTGAGCATCCTTCTATAGGTAGAATCATGTGGTGGAACAAGGCACACATGAATGAGTTTTTAAGTTCACTTCACTTGAAATGACTTGAAGATATAGCATTTTAATGTGATTAAGTGACATACAACTCATGGGAGCATGATTCAGGTTATGAAAATGAGTGATATAGGAGTATACACCCATTGGTTTTAGATGAGATTGAGGTGTTATGCACTGGTAACATGCAATGATCATTGATTATGGATTGGTGAATGGTCGTGTGTGAGTTGAGGACTGATGGATTCAGTGAAATTATTGTGGGTATGGTTTCCTTGAGATTTAACTAGAATGAGGGGTGTCCCTCAATAGTGAGAGGTGATATTGATGATGGATCGGGTGTCCCAATGTGGTCTACCTGAGTATGTGCTTTGACACAGATTGTCAAGAAGGAATTTTGTTGGAACCTATTGAGTTTGTGATCAAAGAGAGGTATAAGAGAAGCCACATGGCGGGGAGTGAACCATTGGATATTGGAGGGTGTGACCCTTGTTACAAATGGAATTTTAGAGGATTAAAATGATGTCATTTCCAGTGATTCGGGAATAGTTTACAATTGATGTTTTATGTTGATGCTCGAGTATGAGCGGGATGACCATGCCCATTCATTACATGTAGTAAAAGATATAGCATAAGCCATGGATATTCAACCCTCATGTTAGAATGGTTGTGGGTGTGATGAAACTAGTCGGTGGATGGTTGAGATAGAACTAGGGAGATGGTATGTCTGTAGATTTGATTTGATCTGGTTCTATGGAAGATACCACACTTGGGATTTAGATGTGATATTGGATGGAGTCTATACATTGGAACTAGGATCAATATGCTTTTTTATGTGATCTAAGGGTGATTCAGGTTGAAGGTACATTGGTGCTCAGGGTGAGAGCATGATAGTGGGTTTGGTTGGTTAAGGATCCAACCATGGAATTACATTGAGTGTCATATTTAGACTTTATTATGGGCGCTTGAATGATCAAAAGATGACTTAAAGAGTTAAGGAATTGTGATTGAGTGATGAGGTAGTTCTTCAGGGGGTGAGACCAAGTGTTTTTGAGAAAATTTGTCCAGAGGAGGACCGATCGGTGTTTTTTCATGAGATTGGGCACAATGGTATGAAAACTACATCGAGCAGTTTGGTGGACCATTGAAAACACATTCTTGTGTGGGATTATAATGGTAGGGATAACCATGGCTTGGAATCATCCCTTGTGAGTAGATAATTATAGTGGGAATAATGATAATCCTAAAGATGAATTGATTGATAATCATCTTGGTGATTCAGTGATGGTGGTGAGCAGTAAATTGGCTTTTGGTGAATAGTGAACCTTATGTTTAGAGTTTTATAATGAATTTTCATTCAATATTACATGATAGTATGTAATGAGTAAACAATTATTTTGCAATTTATATGGATAAATATTGTAATTTAAAGACCACTGGTACTTATTTGGGATGAGAGGTGTTATGGTAGGGTGGTTCTAAAGACCCACATCTTTTTGGGTTACAAATTTCTAGGGAAATTTGATTTTTTAGTTTTAGTGAGGGGTTTTTTTTGAGAATTAAGATTCATATTGAGAATATGAGAGTTGGGGATGTCCTAAATAATGTTTTCATATATGGGTTGAGGCTCAGGTGATGACTTGAGTGCTCATGAGTGGTATTTTTAGGCCGATCCATGAGTTATCCTTGTATAAGGGGGAGGCCCTCAGATGGATGAGACTTTTCTAAAATTTGGTAAAGTCCAACATTGGAGGAAAGGGTATAGAATAACCTTATGACATAGGTGAACCTTATGGGGTCACCATAACGACACATGTAACCCTTACAAGTCCACCCTTATAGTGTAGGTGACCCTTATTAGGTCACCCTTATGACACATGAAAACCTCACATGGTCACCCTTACAACACATGTAAACCTCACAGGGTCACCCTTATGGTAGGTGACCCTCATGGGGTCAACCTATAGAAAAGCCTTATGGGGCCATCCTTATGGTGTATGACCCTTATAGTGTTACCCATATCTCTAGTGGAAATAGAGGTTTTACCAACACTTTTATGCCAACAGTTTGGAAAAACCGTTGGTATACTGTAAAAACAACAACCTTTCCCAATGGTTTGAAGAAACTATTGGCATTGTGTTTTTAGAATGAATATTTTCCAATGGTTCACTCAAATAGTTGGGAAATATTTAATTTATCTAATTTATACCAATGGTTTTTTAAAACCATTTGGTAAAAGAATAGATTTCCCAATGATTTTTTAAAAATCGTTAGGAAAGGTTTCCCCCAAATACACAATAGCCCAGCTCCCCTATCCATGAAATTGTAGGACCTAATACAAAGCTCACCTGAAGCTCTCTCTTTACCCTAGGCTGTGAAACTTCTTCCACCTGATAGATCCATCTTCAATCAAGCAATTTTTTTTATTTATAAACTTAAAATTAGCAAGTGATACCATAGTTTTAATGTTATGCATCTATTTTTGTTTTGATTTGGCCTAAACCAGAGTTCCGTGTCGGTATGTGGCATGGTATACTAACCGAACACTTTGATCTATTTTCTATTTTTGTTCTACACTTCAAGTGTCATGATTGTGTGAATCACCTTTATTTGAAGTCTTCATAGCCACTCTTCTATGTATAGTTCATGAACCATATGAACTAATGGGTTCTGGTGAGATGTATCCCCACTCAAAGATGGTAAAGGGTTTGTTTAGTCATATGGTCTCGAGGGTTGGTAATGGATATAAGGATGGTCCATGTGAAGGGATTGGGGACGGTTGGGGTAGTGGTGTAGGCGATTTTCCATTTTTTAGTGGGGGTGATATGGTAGTTTCTATGAACTTTAGTTTATTTGAAAATTGGATTTGGATTTTGTATTTATAGTTTTTGTTGGAGGAATAATGGAGAGGGTAGTGATATTGAGGATTAATTGGATGTCGGTTTGGTGATGGATTGGAATTGCGATGTTGGTGGATTTGGATTTGGGGTATAGGTAATTTTCAAGGTATTATATGGGTATTGCCTCCCCTGAACCCCCACCCCCTGGACATCCCCCACCAACCTAGACACCCCCTTGGACAGCCCCCATTAGACAACCCCCACCCCCTGCACACCCCCACCCCCTAGACACCCCACCACCTTGGACAACACCCACCCCCTGGATAGCCCCCTACCCCCTAGACACCCCCTCACACCCCATGGACATCCCACCACCCCCTGGACACCCCCACCCCCTGGATAGCCCCCCACCCCTTGGACACCCCCTAGACACCCCCACCCCCTTGGACACCCCCTAGACACCCCCCACCCCCTTGGAAAACCCCCACGCCCTGGACACCCCCACCCCCTTGGATAGCCCCCACCCCCCTTGGACAGCCCCCCTGGACACCACCCCAACCTCCTGGAAACCACCCCACCTCCTTAGTTCTTGCCAATGTTTTAAAATTGGAATTAACAATGTAGGTGATTTCCCCTTTCCCCAATGACATTTTCTAAGTGACCCATAAAGCCTTATAAATTGATTTTTTCATGTTTTGATAAATGTAATGGGTTTTTTTTGAATGGAATTGATAATTCATGATGATTTTCCTTTATTAATGAATAAAATGGTTTTAAATAAAATTACCCTAAGGGGGGCTGCAGTGGGTGGGGGGGGGGATATCCAGGTGTGTGTGGGGGTGTTACAGGTGGGGGTGGGTTATCCATGGGGTAGGGGGCTGTAGGGGGGGTAGGGGGGGGGGCTATAGGGGTGTGGGGGAGGGGGTGTGGGATGTCCAAGGGAGGGGTGTGGGCTATCAAAGGGGGGGTAAGGGGTGGGGGCGTCCAAGTGGGGGAGGGGGTGGGGCTGTCTAGGGGGGTGGGGGGTGGGATTTTCAGGTGGGAGAGGGGGGTGTGAACTGTCCAGGGGGGCTTCCAGGTGGGGGGCTGTCCAGTGGGGTGGTGGTGGTGGGGGGGGGGGTGTTTGTCTAGGTGGGGGGGGGGAGTTGGGGGGTGGGGGTGGGCTTTCCAGGTGGGAGGGGGGGGGGGTTGTCGAGGTGGGGGGGCTATCCAGGTGGGGGGGGGGGGTATCTAGGTGGGGGCGGGGGGTGGGATATCTAGGTGGGGTGTGGGGGGGTGTCCATGTGGGGGGTGGGGGGGGGGGGTGGGGATGTCCATGTGGGGTGGGGGGGATGTCCATGTGGTGGGGGGGTGGGCTGTCTAGGGGGGGGTAGGGGGGATGCAGGGGTGTGTGGGGGAGGGGGGTGTGGGCTGTCTCCAGGGAGGGGGGGTGGGATGTCTAGGGGGGTGAGGGTGGGTTTTCCAAGTGGGGGAGGGGGGGGTGTAGTCTAGGGGGGCAGGCTATCCAAGGGGGGGTGGGGGTGGGCTGTCCAGGTGGGGGTGGGGGGGGCTATCCATTTGGGGGTGGGTGGGCTGTCCAGGGGGGCCTGTAGTGTGGGGGGAGGGAGGGCTGTAGGGGTGTGGGTTGGGGGGGGGGTATCCAGGGAGGGGGTGGGGTTTTCCACTCTGATACTCTACAAAAAAATAGGAATAACATATAAACCAAATGTATAGTTTCTTTCACATGTTAAGAATTTTCTTGAAGTTCTATACCAACACTGACTCTTACCCTTCCAAGAAGAAATGATATCTACAAAGAAATCTCACTTAGGTTCTTATCCACTATCCATATTGATCTCATACATAAATTTAACATTCGTAAAACTCCCATATCACCTAATGATATAACATGGCTCATACTCCCATGAGTAGTGTCCCCTCAAAACTTGTCTCATATGCCTAAAAAACATACATAGGATCATATTTGACACACACACAAAATTTTGTAAACATACACCTTGTATCACAACTTGGAATTAGAACCCAGTTAGCCTCTCAAGGCATAAATAATCCACATCCCAAGCTCAAAATTTAGAGGTGTGTTTACAATTAGGTGTGTTTTTTTATAATACATGTATGATATTTAGAGTGGAAGATAAAATCTGATCCACATATGATATTTGGAGGTGTGTTGTGATTTATATGTATGATATTCCATAGTTTTACACCAACAGTCTTATGGGTCATCTATAATAGGATTGAAGTCATGCTACAATTGGATAGAGATTGGATTCTATGACCCTAGTCTGGGGGTGGACACCCCCACCTCCTTGGACAGCCCACACCCCACCCCCTAGACACCCCCCACCCTAGACACCCCCCACCCCTGGACATCCCTACTCCCTTGAATAACCCCCACCCCCAAAGATAGACCCCAACCCCTAGACACCCCCACCACCCCTGGACACCCCTACCCCCATGGACAACCCCACCCCCCCCTGAACAGCCCCCAACCCCTGGACACCCCCACCCCTTGGACACCACCCCACCACCTGGACACCCCCACCCCCTAAACACCCCCGACCCCTTGGACACCCCTACCCACTTGGATAACCCCCAACCCCTAGACAACCTTTACCCCCCATGGACACCACACCACCCCCTAGACACCCCCACCCCCTGGACACCCCACCCCCATGGACAGCCCCCCTACCCACTTGGACAACCCCCACCCCCTAAACACCACCCCACACCCTGGACACCCCCACCCCCTAGACACCCCACCCCCATGGACAACCCCCACCCCCTGTATATCCCACCACCCCTAGGACACCCCACCCCCTAGACACCCCCACCCCCTTGGACAGCCCCCCAACCCCTTGGACATCCCCCACCCCCTGGACACCACCCCACCCCACAGACACCCCAACCTCCCAGACACCCCCACCCCCACGGACAACCCCCACCCCCTCAACAACCCCCACCCCCCTCGACAGCCCCCACCCCCAGACACCCCACCCCCAGAAACCCCCCACCCCATGGACACCCCTACCCCCTTGGACAATCCCCACCACTAGAAAGCTCCCAACCCCCTAGACACCCCACCCCCATGGATAACCCCCACCCCCTAAACAGTCCCCACCCCCTAGACACCCCCACCCCCTTGGATAACCCTATCCCCTTGGACAACCCCAAACCCCCTAAATAGCCCCCCCTGGAAACCACCCCACCAACTGGACACCACCCCACCACATGGAAACCCCACCCCCTAAACAGCCCCCACCCCCTGGACACCCCCACCCCCTGGACACCCCGACCCCCTTCGATAGCCCCACCCCCGTGGACATCCCTCCCACCCCTTGGACACCCCCACCCCCTTGGACAACCTACCCCCTGGACACCCCCACCCCCTGGACAACCCCCACCCCCTGGACACCCCCACCCCCTTGGACAGCCCCCACCCCCTTGGACAGCCCCCACCCCCTGGACACCACCCCACCCCCTGGGCAGCCCCCACCCCTGGACATCCCCACCCCCTGGACAGCCCCCCACCCCCTGAACACCCCACCCCCTTGAACATACCCCACCCTCCCGGACACCACCCCACCCCCTGGACACCCCCACCCCCTGGACACCCCACCCCCATAGACATCCCCCACCCCATGGACACCACCCCACCCCTGGACACCCCCACCCCTGGACACCCCCACCCCTGGACACCCCCACCCCTTGGACACCCTGCACGCCCTTGGACAACCCCCACCCCCTGGACATCACCCACCCCCTGGACAACCCCCCACCCCTTGGACACCCCCTGGACACCTCCACCCCTGGATAACCCCCCACCCCCTGGACAACCCCACCCCTAGATACCCCACCCCCTTGGACAACCCCCACCCCCTAGACACCACCCCACCCCTGGAAACCCCCACCCTCTTGGACACCCCCACCCCCTGGACACCCCCACCCCCCTGGACAACCCCGCAACCCCCCTATACACCACCCCACCCCCTAGACACCCCCACCCCCTTGGAAATACCCCACCCCCTGGACAACCCCCACCCCCTTAGACAGCCCCCACCCCCACCCCCACCCCCCAGACACCCACACCCCCCTGGACAGTTCCCCATAAGTGTTTTTTTTTGAATTCTATACATTGTATCATGGGCATGAGTGTTTTTCTTAATTTTTTATTTTCAGGTGTTAGATAATTATTTCATATTGTCTATTGTATCTTTAGGTGTTGAATTCCATATATTGGAGAGGGGAGGCAAGAGGGGATGTAGGTTACTGTGTAATTCGGTAGAGGTTGTACATGGTAGGTAAGAGGGAAGTATTCTGTATAAGGTAGGGAAGAGGGATGCTATGTAATCCTGGAGTAGTATATACCAATAGTTTATAAACCATTGGTATAAATATGAATAAACCTTATATACCAATAGTTCAGATAAAACCGTTATTAAAACACTATACCAACTGTTCAAAAACCGTTGGTATATAGGTTCTATATATAATATATACCAATAGTTATATGAAAACTTTTGGTAAACCTATATACCAATGGTTTGTAAACCATTGGTATAGTTTATAGAGTTATATTTACCAACATTTACAAACCGTTGGTACTTATTTATTGCAACGGTTGGCCAAAACCATAGGGAAATTGAATTTTTTACTGGTCTAACCCAACTATTTCAAAAAACTGTTGGTATAAGGCTATCCCCATGCCTTATCACCCAACAATTTTCCAAACTGTTGGTATAAAATATACCAATGGTTTGGTAGCCTTTCCAACCGTTAGTAAATCCTTGGTTTCTAGTAGTGTATGGAAGACAACCCTTATAGGGTCATCTTTATGAGATGACCCTTATGGAACACCCATTTGCATAATGATCCTTATGAAATAACCCTTATGTGAAAAATGTTTCTAGTTTTTCTAAAATATAAAAAAAAGAATAAAAATGGTTATTTAAGGTATTTGGGGGTATTTTTATAGATTACACATAGTGGGATCATCATTATTGGGATCTTTCCCTATCTTCATCTCAAGGGAAGTATATCCCTTGATTTTTGTTATAATCTAGAGTTGTTTGATCTAGAGAAAATATTAAGGTAAGCCTAACAACCCACATCAAATTTTTCTTAGTTTCTTTCCCTCTTTCCAATGGATGTGTTGTGCAACCTGAATTTGTGCATTGGTGATGATTCCACTGGATCCTAGTGGAATCATCTCATTTTGGTAGGTCTTTTGCTGATCTCAGCTAAATAAGTTATTAGGAGGATGATTGCACCAGGTTTTATATGGAATCAAAGAGTCATGTCCTTTCTATGATTTTAATTAAGGTTTTTGGAATTTGGGGTAAAATAGAGGGATTTATTAAAATGATAAATTAGGTCTTCGAGGTGTTAAAATTCAAGATGGATGTCAGGAGTGGTTCACACCCCTTTGCTTATAGTTTTTGATGTGAAATATTATTAGTGATTTATAGATGTTTATGGTTATTTAAATTAAATTGACTAATTAGTTATAAATTGTGATAATTAATCATCTATATGTTATGGTCCAGAATAAGTGATTGGGAGGTGATATGAGGCTTATGAGAGCTTAGACGGTGGTCAAACTTTTCTTAAAGGATAATAATTATGTATGATGTATGTGGTCCTTTGAGAATAACCCTATGGTTTATGAATTTTATTTATATATCATGTGATAGGTGGGATCACCATTATGGGTGATTGAACTTTTTAAATTAAATAAATTATTTAATTAAAATGTGATAACTCTAGAAAGACATAAGTGTTAAGGTCCACAACATACCCTTGAGCACTGGCTTCATGCCTCAACCGTCAATGGATGAGGCCTTCATTATAAATGTGATATGTGATATGTAAGGACCCTTAGAGGTGATAATTTAATGAGTTAAGTGAACATTGTGGATTTGGATAGATGACTTAGTTCCCTTGAGAGGGGATGAGTTATTAATTGAGATGTTTGGCCTGACTAGGCCCTGATATAAATTTGATATGCCTTAAATTATTTGGTTTAGTTAAGATGATCATGGAGAGATTATTCCTCCCCCTCTAAGGTGTGATCACTAGGGTGGGTATACCCTAGGTTGATTGATGATAGGTTGGGTGAGCAGACCAACCTAGGATGACTTGGGATATGATAGGGTCATTATTCCATCTTTGTGGAGTGGTGTTTGTGGGACTTATCCTATAAAGCTAGTGAGGCCATAATGTAATCATGAAAATGATGAGGGACATATGAACTCTAAGTGATGAGCTTGACCTAAGAGTTGAGATTAATATAGAGGACCCCATATAGGGTACCTAGATTATGAAGAGACCTATGGGACCCCAGTGGGCACCCTAATGATATAATGACCCCAGTAAGGGTTAGTGAAGTAGGGTACATGTGTCGAATTCATGTATCACCTTATAACCCTAAAGGTTGATAGTGTAACCCTATGGTGGCCCTAGTGATGGTTGTATGAGATGTTTCTTGGAGGTATGATCTACCCCCAACTATTTATGAGATGTTGTTGAGAGGAATTATATTCCTCCTAATTGTATATGAGATGTTATGAGGAGGGATGCTCTATCCCTCAATTCTGTATGAGATATTGTTGGGAGGGATGCTTTACCCCCAGATGTATATGGGATGGATAGGGGGGGATGCACTACCCCCAATCATATTACATGATAATAAAGTGGGATTCATTTCCACTTAATGATATTAAGAGATCAGCTGGGTGGGCATTATTCCCTCAAGATTTTGTACTTTTATGAGATTAGTCAGGTGGGAAATTTCTCCCCATGAACTATATATGAGATGATCCCTAGGTAGGACATGGTTTCCCTTGGTTGGTGTGTGGTGTTTATAGAAAATATAACACTAGTCAAAAATGGTATAGTCAATCTTGGGTGTCACCTTAGAACCTATGGATTGATGGTGGTTATTTATTTATGCTTATATAGTGGTTTATTTATTTATTCCTAGCATACCACTTATGTATACACTATGTTTAATAGTTATTTTTGGGACCATGTTAGTGGTTCCTTACTGAGTTATACTCACACCGTGATCAGGTAGCCATGAACTTAGCTACCTCAGTATAATTCACTATTCATAGGTTCAAGTAGGGTGGAGGCCCGATGGTGTATGATCGAGTAAGATAACTCAGATAGAGTATAGAGATTGGGATGGGGTGAGTCTCAGATATGGTATAAGAGCCTCATGTTTATTTTGATTCTTTTATTTATATTCTATATGTTATCGATCTGATGGGTGATCAGTTGTTGTATGAGGACATGACCACAAGTATGTATGACTATATTCTTCTGCATTTTCATTTGTTATAACATGTTATGTTTTGTTTCTTCTACATACTATGATTATTTGTGATGGATGTTGTTTGGTTATTTTTTCACAATTTCTTCACTCTGATATGAGGGTATAGTCATCTCATGGTAACAACCTAGAGCCTTTCTAGTATTCGGTAGGATTTGGAATACAGGGAGGCACACTTGAGGTCACATGGATACTTTTTCCAGGACACTAATCAGGGGTCTCTGACTGGGGAATTTACAAATAGTTCCTCTTTTCAACTAAATATTTTAAAATTAACAAGTATAAATGTAACACCCCAGGTAAAAAAATAATATGACATTTTCATATTTATCCATATTTGTGAATAAAATATTAATATGACTTTAAAGGGGACTCTATGCTCGATGGCGTACCCAACACGCAACAACGAGTTTCTTGGGAATCTTACGTTGCACTCTAATAATAAAATAATATTATTTTAAATGATAGTTAACATGTATCCGTTGTATTGGCGGGAATGGATAGAAATAACTAAAATAGGATTATATATGTTTTTAAATGTTTTTACATTTATCCAATAAAAGATAAAGGCTTAAAATACGGAAAGAATTCAATTTTAGGCGTATATGCCCTAGTTTTCACTAAAGGTTCACTTATCGCCTTTTGATGGCGAACCGTCATTAAATATAGTTTTGTTAACTCTTATAAATTCTATTGGACCAAATAAAACTCTTCTTAATAATTGGGACATCAAAATTTACTTTGTGTAAATTTTTGGTATCTTTCCGATAAAGTTCATTTTTTTAATGAATAGTGTAAAATGTTGTATTTTAATTCAAAACCTCTTTTTAATCTAATTTATTTATATGATTAGATTATCTTTTTAATTGGTTTTAATGTTAAATTAGAATATATTTTTACCATTAAATCCAATAGTGGTCGTTGGAATTAATTTCACTTTGAAATCAGACTTAAACTAGTGTCAATCTTTTGATACTTATTGTTTCATAAAAACACGCTATTTTCTCTGACAGCGGGAATTAATTATTAAATTAATTAATGTGACTTATATGTTTTGAATTTTGTAAAATATAATTCATTTTTGAATTCGGAATATCAAATATATCTTAGGGTGAATTTTTGGGATTTTTCTGAAATTTCAATTTTTGATGAATAGTGAAACCACTAAGTGGTACTTATAAAAACTGACTTTTCTGTTTAAATGAAAATTTGCCATCTTTGTGTTTTGAATTTAAAAAATACAACATAAATGGTTGTCATTAAGAAGTCAAATGTGGTTCAAAGGGATAAAAATAATTTTTTGGTGAATAGTAACTTATTAAGTTTTTAATCGCGATTAGAGGTAATTAGTGTAGTTTATGGTAAGAATAATGTTTTAATAAAATTAAATGACCTATAAACATGTCCTACACTCATTGGATGTGTCATGGACGACCAAGAAAATCAATGGGTCAACTTTGGGACCCCATGGAGCCACTTTGGTTGGGAAATGACATAAATATCTTTTTATTTAATGTTAAAGTAAAAATGACACAAACATGAGATGTTTTACTAAAACAATTTTTACATGGGGTTATAAAAGTCATATTTTTGACTATAAATAGTCATTGGAAAGATAAAAATATTTCCTACATCATCGTATTTTTTTATAATTTTTGGACATTAAATAAATTAAATTATTTATGACATCATGATGATGCAGCGATGACCTCATTATTTAACGATTTAAATAAAATGGAAAGATAATGTAATATATAAGACCTAAACATGTCCAAAACCTATTGGATGAGTGGATTTATAACCCTTATCATATTATCCTCGAAATACATCAATGTGGGACCTTTAAAATCTGAAACTCTTTTGAAAATAAAGTAACATTTTGTAACTTTACAAGAGTGCCCCTCCTCTCCTCTTATAAAAGGCCACCACCTCTACCTCCTTACCCACACTCCCAAAGCCTTTGGATCGGACAAACCCTGCCCATTTTGTCTCTAAACTTCCCTCTCTTACTCCTTGAAGCCTAACTTTGGGCATAAGTCTTCCCAAGGAAGCCTTTGAGCTCAAACCAAAGGGAGTTACCCGATTTTAAGTTAATGTCTTCACTTGTGTCCTTTTGTTTTATTTTGCTTCTCCAACCCCCTAAACTGTTTTTATTAATTTATTTTGTAAAAAATACAGTATCTTCAATATACTAGGATGTTGTTATAATAATTATTCTAGCTACACTTACACACACCTACATCTAATGGTTAAAGAACATACTGTTTTCGTGGATGGCGAATTTCTGCCTCCCGAAACGATGATTGTTCAACATTCTTGTAACACCTTAAAAGGTGGCCATTAATATGACACTATATTTATATATGATATATAATATGTTTATGTTTTACTTAAGCTTATGTAGTTTTCATTTATGTCATACCTTTATGGTTTCCATTATGGGTAAACGCGATATCTTCATTTAAGGAAGTGCGGACTACCGCCCCCTCAAAGTGATTTGATTCGTTAATACCCTATGTGGTACGTATAAAGGATATATTTAATGATATTATATATGATAAGATACTGGAATTAAAATACTATTATGTATCATTATGTTTTAATTCCATTAAATATGAAATAGAAATGGAAGTAGCGTTCATACGTACGTACGGCTTACCGTCTCCATGAACGGTACATTTCATTTCTTATCTCAAAATGTTATGTAATATTATAAGTACATATATATAATGGATATATATGTAATATATTACATCTAAATTATGGATATCCTTCTGGAATTATAACATATATATATCTCTCTCATTTTGTTTTAATTCCATTAATATGACAAAAAAATGAAAGTAGCGTTCTTGCGTACGTACGGCCTACCGTCTCCATGAACGGTGCTTTTCGTTTTTTATCTCCAAATGATATGGAATAGTATAAAATGAATATTTACTGGATATATATTATATTTTAATCATTAATACTATTCTGGAAATTATTTACTTATAACTACATGGGCAATCTTTTTTCAAACAAGTTCATTCTTGACTCATGTACCAAACATCGACAAAAACGTCTGATATGAACTAACAGTATTAAACAATTATTATAAAATTATAATATGTGATATTAACTGAATAATAATATCTAAAGGAGGTACTTAGGCAATTATTAGTTGAAAAAAGTTTATTATTCAGGAATATAAAGAAATGAACAAGACAAGTTGGACTTGAGGTAAGGGATCCTACTCCTCTCTTTCTTTTTAAGTACACTCTTTTATGTCATTCCTTCAAAGCTCATATTTATTGTGATTGGGATGTTCTTTTATATTAATCTTACTGTAATTTTTATGTTCATATGATGAGAGACCCTATTCTCTCTCATCAATCCATTTTGGAAGTTTTGAGTGGCGCCGTTAGGCTGCCGAATTTTCGTAAGAGATCTAACCTCTCTCTTTCTCTTTAAGTACTCTCCTTTATGTCACTTATTTTAATCTCCTCATTGTTATGTTGGGGGATGTTCTTTTATACTACTATTTCTATAAACTTTATGTTAATATGATGAGATACCCTATTTTATCTCATCAATCCATTTTTGTAAGTTTTATGTGGCGCCGTTAGGCTGCCGAGTTTTCATAAGGGATTTTTCATCTCACTTTTATTACCGTGAGATTTATGATACATTTTCCACAATTTCCTTTGAGTGGTGTATGTACTGCACATTATTTTACTCATTGTGTAATATACTTTCATTTATGAGTATTTACATCAATGTTGTATTGTCCTTGTTTTACGGGGTGCATGTCTCGAAAGATACCCATGTCGGTAAGGGAACCTTTCACCCACCTCTTTTTAATAGACTTCTTTTGTTATGTCTTTTAATTCACATACTATTATGTTGGGATATGTTCTTCTATATCCTTATTTATTTAAATTTTATGTCCAAGTGATGAGATACCCTTTTTTTGATGTGACGCCGTTAGGCTGTCAAGAGAACTTCTTAACCCAATTTCGATTTCTTTGGGTTCAACATGTAGTTATTTAATATTTCATCCTTTGAATATGTGTGAATGAACTTTGATTATTTTACACTTAATATCCACTTATATTTGGTGTATTCGTTTGTCACACATAATTATGTAATTGATTTATCATTAAACTAAGGATACCGTCTTTGTATGGGACTTCATCTCAAACTCCTTTCATTGAGGAATATTTTGTTTTATACACAACCTTATTTTATATGGTGTATAAACCCCTTTGAATTTTAAGTTTATTCAAAAGGAATCTTTTTTATACAAAGCGTTTACTAAACGACAAAATGGAATGTTTTTGTCATACGTATGCGGCGACAATGACTTCTCCGCCGCTGTGACCATTATTTGAGTTTCAGATTCCTCTACAAGACATACCTTCTTTTTAAAAGAAAAATAAATACCATGTTTTAATTTTCTTTTATTTTGGTATTGAAAATGGTTTTCATAATGTTTTTATTATATCAATGTGTTGTATTGATATCTTGTGATTGAAATGTGGAAATGTTATGTTTCCTTTATGCATGTTTTATGTGATACGATTATGTTATGGTTCTTGGGAATTATTATGAAGACGGGTGGTTCCGTGATAAAACTAAGGGCGGGTGAGCCCGATATAGCTCTCCAATGCATTGGGTAACGCAAAGGAGTGAAACTTTAAGGTTTCTCTGAAGAGATTTAGGGAATATACTGTGATGGGTATTCCAAACGTAACCAAGAGGGTTACTCCCTACGTAAGAATGTTATGAATGCCTCAAGTTACCTTTTATGTCTTATGATTTCTATGATTTATTCATTATTTTATGAGGTATGTTAAAGTGCTTATGTTTTATGGGTAAAGTATGATTTCATTCTTATGTATACATGTACTCATGTTTCCTTTCCATATTTTTATATCCCTTACTGAGCTTTTTATGCTCATCCCAAGTTTTTGAAATGTTTTTCACCGGTCAAGGGAAGGGTATATGATGTGATGATAGTGTCAAGGATGTGTCAAGAAAGAATCCATGTTTTATTTTAAATATGTTTCTATTGATGGGAAGAATGAATACTGTCTTTTATGTAACCACTTTGTTTAAATGTGGAATGTAATGCAAGTTTCATGATCTAATTCTCTAAAACTCTAAACCTGAAACGATCCTCAATGTGTAATCTTGTAATAACTCAAGATTAAGTAAGGTTTAAGGCTGAGGCCTTATAGTTGGTATCAAAGGTCGGTTTAGATAACTTTAGAGGTTAGGGTATTCTTTAAGCATAAGTGACATTACCATAATGGTTAGGATTTCAGAAAGAGTCCTAGTTTTAGATAAAGTGAATGAGTAAGTATATCTTAGTGTTTATCTTCCTCATTAGTACATTATGGTTTTGTTGATATACTCACACTGACCTTTTTGGTTTTAGTAAATGGCTGGATCTAGCAGGCACCAAAGTAACAGTGGATGTGAAGGAAACTGTGACAGTTTTTTGAGCAAGCAACTGAATGATATGGGAGGTGCAATGAGAACTCTTGTGTTTATCCTCAACCAACTATCTAGAGTCATGATTGACCACCTAAACCTTGGTGATTTCTCAAAGGCATCATATATGCGGGAAAAAAATCCCTACGGAAGTACAGGTAATAATCATAAAGGTAAGTGTGTTCAAAAATCTATGTGTCAAAGATGTGGAAAGAAACACCTAGGAAAATGTTTCAAAGGGACAGAAATATGCTATAGATGTGGAAATGAAGGTCATAAAGCAAGAACCTGCCATGGAAAAAGGAAGCATCCAGTTGACTCGAGTAAAGGGAAAGAAGTTCTTTCTGAGGGATCAATTGAATGTTTTAAATGTGGTGTACATGGTCATTATGAAAACACATGTCCTATGAAGAAGTTTCATGAATGTGATCACCAAGAGCGTACAAATGTTCGTTTACCAATACCTAATGCCATTCCGATTGGGGATGAAGAAACTGAAAATGACCAATAAAAGGTATGTATTATTTTATGACTATTGTTTTCCTATTTTGGAATCTTAGGATATGATTCATGATTTTGTTTGTAGGAAAGAGGTATTTCGGAATAAGTTTGAAAGGAATGGTTAATGGATCATTAAGAATGTGGAATGAGTAAGATGTCAACATATAAGGGCTTCAAAAGTTATGGTGAAATTCTTAAGAGTATTAAGTCTCTTTTGATGAGGGGGTTACATTAGAAGACTTTTTATATTATGTGTAACCCTGATGTTTAATATATGAAAATTTTATTCAAGGAATAATTATCTTTTCTTTTGTGGACATAGTTATAAAGAACCATTTGGGTTTATATGATCCTTACTTTTGAGGTAATTATGGGTTACTATATGTTACGATTGAAGTGAAAGGCATGAGATAAAAATGAGGTTAAATTATGTTATGGTTATTTTTGATGATTTTATCTCTTTTTGGGAATGATTTGAGAATTATATAGTTTTGGAAAAAGGACAACACGCAGACTGTGTGACAACCCGTCGCGTCAGACAAAGCTGCGGGATTCGAACCCACAACCAAAGTGCGACTGATATTTATCGCCTACCACTGGACTACGTGAAGTCCCTGGTTAGTTTGAATGATTCTTTTTAGTTATATGATTTTTTTAATTAAGAGTAAGTTGATTTTGGGTTATTTATGAAAATGATTAACCTATCATGGAGGATATGTGATTAGGTTAATTACTTTTCAATACGAGACTTTAGGAGCAACTGATGTTGTTTGGAGATAAATGTTACGATTTAACTTGGAAGACTATGTGACTAAATCCTTCAAATATTTGGGTTTCAATCTTAGTTTAGTTTACTTTGAAGAATTTTATGGACAAATTTATTATATAATGGTCCTCGTTGAACTTTGGGTTTTGTTGGACAAATTTTGGAGATTAAGAATGGATTTTCTTTTTATAAAGGGTTATCCTTTTCTGGATTATCTGATCTTGTACTAACCTTTTTGGTTTTGGTTTTGGTTAAAGTCTAAAGACATGGGAAGTATATAGTTCTCTTTTGTGTATTAGGTGATTCTCTAGAAGTTGATTATAGTTCTCTTAATGTGAACAAGTCTTCCTAAATACTCGTCTTTTGGAGAAAATATGAGTTCGTGTAAGAAATCTAGTAAAAGTTGAAAGTCAACATGACAATTGTGTATGCTTACTTATGTTTTAGTTAAGCTCATAAATAAATTCCTCAATGAAGAGTAACATAAAACAAAAATGTTTTCTGTTAACTTTTCCTACTGGGGAATCGAATACCGTTTAACCCAACACAAGTTTGTGATTTTCTTGTGGTTAACTTTCTCCTAAACATGTTTTCTATCACTCTCCATCAGAACATGACCCTTTGTTTTTTCCTCCATGTCCATATTTTCATACTTGGAATCCTAGTATGGGTTAACTAGGGTGACCTTTGTACTTATCTTTTTTTATTTTATAGTGATTATTTTACCGACTCTTGTTCCGATGTGGGACTTTCAAGGATGTTTCCAAGCTCAATTTTAAAATTGCGAGGACGCAATTCCCAAAAGGGGGGAAGGATGTAACACCCCAGGTAAATAAAGAATATGAAATTTTCATATTTATCCATATCTGTGAATAAAATATTAATATGACTTTAAAGGGGATGCTATGCTCTATGGCGTACCCAACACGCAACAACGAGTTTCTTGGGAATCTTACGTTGCACTCTAATAATAAAATAATATTATTTTAAATGGTAGTTAAAATGTAGCCATTGTATTGGAGGGAATGGATATAAATTACTAAAATATTATTATATATGTTTTTAAATGTTTTTACATTTATCCAATAAAAGATAAAGGCTTAAAATACGGAAAGAATTCAATTTTAGGCGTATATGCCCTAGTTTTCACTAAAGGTTCACTTATCGCCTTTTGATGGCGAACCTTCATTAAATATAGTTTTGTTCACTCTTATACATTATATTGGAACAAATAAAACTCTTCTTAAGAATTGGGACATCAAAATTTACTTTGTGTAAATTTTTGGTATCTTTCCGATAAAGTTCATTTTTTTAATGAATAGTGTAAAATGATGTATTTTAATTCAAAAACTCTTTTTAATCTAATTTATTTATATGATTAGATTATCTTTTGAATTGGTTTTAATGTGAAATTAGAATATATTTTTACCATTAAATCCAATAGTGGTTGTTTGAATTAATTTTACTTTGAAATCAGACTTAAACTAGTGTCAATCTTTTGATACTTATTGTTTCAAAAAAACATGCTATTTGCTCTGACAGCGGGAATTAATTATTAAATTAATTAATGTGACTTATATGTTTTGAATTTTGTAAAATAGACTTCATTTTTGAATTTGGAATATCAAATATAGCTTAGGGTGAATGTTTGGGATTTTTCTGAAAAACTTCAATTTTTGATGAATAGTGAAACCACTAAGTGGTACTTATAAAAACTGACTTTTCCGTTTAAATAAAATTTTTCCATATTTGTGTTTTGAATTTCAAAAATCCGACATACATGGTTGTCATTAAGAAGTAAAATGTGGTTCAAAGGGATAAAAATATTTTTTTGGTGAATAGTAACTTATTAAGTTTTCAATCGCGATTAGAGGTAATTAGTGTAGTTTATGGTAAGAATAATGTTTTAATAAAATTAAATGACCTAGTAACATGTCCTACCCTAATTGGATGTGTCATGGCCGACCAAGAAAATCCATGGGTCAACTTTTGGACCCCATGGAGCCACTTTGGTTGGGAAATGACATAAATATCTTTTTATTTAATGTTAAAGTAAAAATGACACAAACATGAGATGTTTTACTAAAAAAATTTTTACATGGGGTTATAAAAGTCATATTTTTGAATATAAATAGTAATTGGAAATATAAAAAGATTTCCTACATCATAGTATTTGTTTATAATTTTTGGACATTAAATAAATTAAATTATTTATGACTTCATGATGATGCAGCGATGACCTCATTATTTAACGATTTAAATAAAATGGAAAGATAATGTAATATATAAGACCTAGACATGTCCAAAACCTATTGGATGAGTGGATTTTGAACCCTTATCATCTTATCCTAGAAATACATCAATGTGGGACCTTTAAAATCAGAAACTCTTTTGAAAATAAAGTAACATTTTGTAACTTTACAAGGGTGCCCCTCCTCTCCTCTTATAAAAGGCCACCACCTTTACCTCCTTACCCACACTCCCAAAGCCTTTGGCTCGGCCAACCCCTGCCCATTTTGTCTCTACACTTCCCTCTCCTACTCTGTGAAGCCTCACTTTGGGCATAAGTCTTTCCAAGGAATCCTTTGATCTCAAACCAAAGGGAGTTACACGATTTTAAGGTAATGTCTTCACTTGTGTCCTTTTGTTTTATTTTGCTTCTCCAACCCCCTAAACTCTTTTTATTCATTTATTTTTTAACTAATAAAGTATATTAAATATACTAGGATGTTTTTATAAGAAGTATTCGATCTACAATTACACACACCTACATCTAATGGTTAAAGAACATACTGTTTCCGTGGATGGCGAATTTCTGCCTCCCGAAACGATGATTGTTCAACATTCTTCTAACACCTTCAAAGGTGGCCATTAATATGACACTATATTTATATATGATATATAATATGTTTATGTTTTATTTAAGCTTCTGTATTTTTCATTTATGGCATACCTTTATGGTTTCCATTATGGGTAAACGCGATATCTTCATTTAAGGAAGTGCGGACTACCGCCCCCTCAAAGTGATTTGATTCGTTAATACCATATGTGGTACATATAAAGGATATGTTTAATGATATTATATATGATACCATACTGTAATTAAAATACTATTATGTATCATTATGTTTTAATTCCATTAAATATGAAATAGAAATGGAAGTAGCGTTCATGCGTACGTACGGCTTACCGTCTCCATGAACGGTACATTTCATTTCTTATCTCAAAATGTTATGTAATATTATAAGTACATATATATAATGGATATATATGTAATATATTACATCTAAATTATGGATATCATTCTGGAATTATAACATATATATATATCTCTCTCATTTTGTTTTAATTCCATTAATATGACAAAAAATGAAAGTAGCGTTCATGCATACGTACGGCCTACCGTCTCCATGAACGGTGCTTTTCATTTTTTTTATCTCCAAATGATATGGAATAGTATAAAATGAATATTTACTGGATATATATGATATTTTAATCATTAATACTATTCTGGAAATTATTTACTTATAACTACATTGGCAATCTTTTTTCAAACAAGTTCAGTCTTGACTCATGTACCAAACATCGACAAAAACGTCTGATATGAACTAACAGTATTAAACAATTATTATAACATAATAATATGTGTTGTGAACTGAATAATAATCTCTAAAGGAGGTACTTAAGCAATTATTAATTGACCAAATTTTATTATTCATAAATATAAAGAAACGAACAAGACAAGTTGGACTTGAGGTAAGGGATCCTACACCTCTCTTTCTTTTTAAGTACACTCTTTTATGTCATTCCTTCTAAGCTCATATTTCTTGGGATCGGGATGTTATTTTATATTACTATTACTGTAATTTTTATGTTCATATGATGAGATACCCTATTCTCTCTCATCAATCCATTTTGGATGTTTTGAGTGGCGCCGTTAGGTTGCCGAATTTTCATAAGAGATCTAACCTCTATCTTTCTCTTTAAGTACTCTCCTTTATGTCACTTCTTTTAAGCTCCTATTTGTTATGTTGGGGGATGTTATTTTATACTCCTCTTTCTATAAACTTTATGTTAATATGATGAGATACCCTATTTGATCTCATCAATCCATTTTTGTAAGTTTTATGTGGCGCCGTTAGGCTGCCGAGTTTTCGTAAGGGATTTTTCATCTCACTTTTATTCCCGTGAGATTTATGCAACATTTGCCACAATTTCCTTTGAGTGGTGTATGTACTGCCCATTATTTTACTCATTGTGTAATATAATTTCATTTATGAGTATTTACATCAATTTTGTATTGTCCTTCTTTCACGGGGTGCATGTCTCGAAAGATACCCATGTCGGTAAGGGAACCTTTCACCCTCCTCTTTTTAAAAGACTTATTTTGTTATGTCTTTTAATTAACATACTATTATGTTGGGATATGTTTTTATATATCCTTATTTATGTAAATTTTATGTCCAAGTGATGAGATACCCTTTTTTTGATGTGACGCCGTTAGGCTGTCAAGGGAACTTCTTAACCCAATTTCGATTTCTTTGGGTTCAACATGTAGTTATTGAATATGTCATCCTTTGAATATGTGTGAATGACCTTTGATTATTTTACACTTAATATCCACTTATATTTGGTGTATTCGTTTGTCACACATAATTATGTAATTGATTTATCCTTAAACCAAGGATACCGTCTTTGTATGGGACTTTGTCTCAAACTCCTTTCATTGAGGCATATTTTGTTTTATACACAACCTTCTTTTATACGGTGTATAAACCCCTTTGACTTTTAAGTTTATTCAAAAGGAATATTTTTTATACAAAGAGTTTACTAAACGACAAAAGGGAATGTTTTTGTCGTACGTATGCGGCGACAATGACTTCTCCGCCGCCGTGACCATTATTTGAGTTTCAGCTTCCTCTACAAGCCATACCTTATTTTTAAAAGAAAAATAAATACCATGTTTTACTTTTCTTTTATTTTGGTATTGAAAATGGTTTTCATAATGTTTTTATTATATCAATGTGTTGTATTGATATCTTGTGATTGAAATGTGGAAATGTTATGTTTCCTTTATGCATGTTTTATGTGATACGATTATGTTATGGTTCTTGGGAATTATTATGAAGACGGGTGGTTCCGTGATAAAACTTAGGGCGGGTGAGCCTGATATAGCTCTCCGATGCATTGGGTAACGCGAAGGAGTGAAACGTTAAGGTTTCTCCGAAGAGATTTAGGGAATATACTGTGATGGGTATTCCAAACGTAACAAAGAGGGTTACTCCCTACGTAAGAATGTTATGAATGCCTCAAGTTACCTTTTATGTCTTATGATTTCTATGATTTATTCATGATTTTATGAGGTATGTTAAAGTGCTTATGTTTTATGGGTAAAGTATGATTTCATTCTTATGTATACATGTACTCATGTTTCCTTTCCATATTTTTATATCCCTTACTGAGCTTTTTATGCTCATCCCAAGTTTTTGAAATGTTTTTCACAGGTCAAGGGAAGGGTACATGATGTGATGATAGTGTCAAGGATGTGTCAAGAAAGAATCCATGTTTTATTTTAAATATGTTTCCGTTGATGGGAAGAATGAATACTATATTTTATGTAACCACTTTGTTTAAATGTGGAATATAATGCAAGTTTCATGATCTAATTCTCTAAAACTCTAAACCTGAAACGATCCTCAATGTGTAATCTTGTAATAACTCAATATTAAGTCAGTTTTAAGGCTAGGGCCTTATAGTTGGTATCAACGGTCGGTTTAGATAACTTTAGAGGTTAGGGTATTCTTTAAGCATAAGTGAAATTACCATAATGGTTAGGATTTCAGAAAGTGTCCTAGTTTTAGATAAATTGAATGAGTAAGTATATCTTAGTGTTTATCTTCCTCATTAGTACATGATGGTTTTGTTGATATACTCACACTGACCTTTTTGGTTTTAGTAAATGGCTGGATCTAGTAGGAACCAAAGTAACAGTGGATGTGAAGGGAACTGTGACAGTTTTTTGAGCAAGCAACTGAATGATATGGGAGCTGCAATGAGAACTCTTGTGTTTATCCTCAACCAACTATCTGGAGTCATGATTGACCACCTAAACCTTGGTGATTTCTC
This sequence comes from Viscum album, assembly GCA_963277665.1. Taxonomy (NCBI): domain Eukaryota; kingdom Viridiplantae; phylum Streptophyta; class Magnoliopsida; order Santalales; family Viscaceae; genus Viscum; species Viscum album. The sequence goes on from OY728140.1 coordinate 1,855,864,166, forward strand.
AAAGGAATCATATATGATAGAAACAAATCCCTACGGAAGTACATGTAATAATCATAAAGGTAAGTGTGATAAAGAACCTATGTGTCAAAGATGTGGAAAGAAACACCTAGGAAAATGTTTCAAAGGGACAGAAATATGCTATAGATGTGGAAATGAAGGTCATAAAGCAAGAACCTGCCATGGAAAAAGGAAGTATCCAGTTGACTCGAGGAAAGGGAAAGAAGTTCGTTCTGAGGGATCAATTGAATGTTTTAAATGTGGTGTGCATGGTAATTTTGAAAACACATGTCCTATGAAGAAGTTTCATGAATGGGATCACCAAGAGCGTACAAATGTTCGTTTACCAATACCTAATGCCATTCCGATTGAGGATGAAGAAACTGACAATGACCAATCAAAGGTATGTATTATTTCATGACTATTGTTTTTCTATTTTGGAATCTTAGGATATGATTCATGATTTTGTTTGTAGGAAATAGGTATTTCGGAATAATTTGGAAAGGAATGGTTAATGGATCATGGAGAATGTTGAATGAGTAAGATGTCAACATATAAGGGCTTCAAGAGTTATGGTGAAATTCTTAAGAGTATTAAGTCTCTTTTGATGATGGGGTTACATTAGAAGAATTTTTATATTATGTGTAACCCTGATGTTTAATATATGAAAATTTTATTCAAGGAATAGTTATCTTTTCTTTTGTGGACATAGTTATAAAGAACCATTTGGGTTTATATGATCCTTACTTCTGAGGTAATTATGGGTTACTATATGTTATGATTGAAGTGAAAGGCATGAGATAAAATTGAGGTTAAATTATGTTATGGTTATTTTTGATGATTTTATCTCTTTTTGGGAATGATTTGAGAATTATATAGTTTTGGAAAAAGGACAACACGCAGACCGTGTGACAACCCGTCGCGTCGGACAAAGCTGTGGGAATCGAACCCACAACCAAAGTGTGACTGGTCTTTATCGCCTACCACTGGACTATGTGAAGTCCCTGGTTAGTTTGAATGATTATTTTTAGTTATATTATTTTATGAATTAAGAGTAAGTTGATTTTGGGTTATTTATGAAAATGATTAACCTATCATGGAGGATATGTGATTAGGTTAACTACTTTTCAATACGAGACTTTAGGAGCAACTGATGTTGTTTGGAGATAAATGTTACGATTTAACTTGGAAGACTATGTGACTAAATACTTCAAATATTTGGGTTTCAATCTTAGTTTGGTTTACTTTGAAGAATTTTATGGGCAAATTGATTATAGAATAGTCCTCGTTGAACTTTGGGTTTTGTGGAAAAATTTTGGAGACTAAGAATGGATTTTCTTTTTATAAAGGGTTATCCTTTTCTGGATTATCTGATCTTGTACTAACCTTTTTGGTTTTGGTTTTGGTTAAAGTCTAAAGACATGGGAAGTATATAGTTCTCTTTTTTGGATTAGGTGATTCTCTAGAAGTTGATTATAGTACTCTTAATGTGAACAAGTCTTCCTAAATACTCGTCTTTTGGAGAAAATATGAGTTCGTGTAAGAAATCTAGTAAAAGTTGAAAGTCAACATGACAATTGTGTATGATTCCTTATATTTTAGTTAAGCTCATAAATAAATTCCTCAATGAAGAGTAACATAAAACAAAAATGTTGTCTGTTAACTTTTCCTACCGGGGAATCGAATACCGTTTAACCCAACACAAGTTTGTGATTTTCTTGTGGTTAACTTTCTCCTAAACATGTTTTCTATCACTCTCCATCAGAACATGACCCTTTGTTTTTTCCTCCATGTCCATATTTTCATACTTGGAATCCTAGTATGGGTTAACTCGGGTGACCTTTGTACTTATCTTTCTTTATTTTAAAGTGATTGTTTTACCGACTCTTGTTCCGATGTGAGACTTTCAAGGATGTTTCCAAGCTCAATTTTAAAAATGCGAGGACGCAATTCCCAAAAGGGGGGAAGGATGTAACACCCTAGGTAAATAAAGAATATTACATTTTCATATTTATCCATATTTGTGAATAAAATATTAATATGACTTTAAAGGGGACGCTATGCTCGATGGCGTACCCAACACGCAACAACGAGTTTCTTGGGAATCTTACGTTGCACTCTAATAATAAAATAATATTATTTTAAATGGTAGTTAACATGTAGCCATTGTATTGGTGGGAATGGATAGAAATAACTAAAATATGATTATATATGTTTTTAAATGTTTTTACATTTATCCAATAAAAGATAAAGGCTTAAAATACGGAAAGAATTCAATTTTAGGCGTATATGCCCTAGTTTTCACTAAAGGCTCACTTATCACTTTTTGATGGCGAACCGTCATTAAATATAGTTTTGTTCACTATTATACATTCTATTGGACCAAATAAAACTCTTCTTAAGAATTGGGACATCAAAATTTACTTTGTGTAAATTTTTGGTATCTTTCCGATAAAGTTCATTTTTTTAATGAATAGTGTAAAATGTTTTTATTTTAATTCAAAACCTCTTTTTAATATAATTTATTTATATGATTATATTATCTTTTGAATTGGTTTTAATGTGAAATTAGAATATATTTTTACCATTAAATCTAATAGTGGTCTTTGGAATTAATTTCACTTTGAAATCAGACTTAAACTAGTGTCAATCTTTTGATACTTATTGTTTCATAAAAACACGCTATTTGCTCTGACATCGGGAATTAATTATTAAATTAATTTATGTGACTTATATGTTTTGAATTTTTTAAAATAGACTTCATTTTTTAATTTGGAATATCAAATATAGCTTAGTTTAAATTTTTGGGATTTTTCTGAAAAACTTCAATTTTTGATGAATAGTGAAACCACTAAGTGGTACTTATAAAAACTGACTTTTCCGTTTAAATGAAATTTTTCCATCTTTGTGTTTTGAATTTCAAAAATCTGACATACATGGTTTTAATTAAGAAGTAAAATGTGGTTCAAAGGGATAGAAATAATTTTTTGGTGAATAGTAACATATTAAGTTTTTAATCGCGATTAGAGGTAATTAGTGTAGTTTATGGTAAGAATAATGTTTTAATAAACTTAAATGACCTAGAAACATGTCCTACCCTCATTGGATGTGTCATAGACTACCAAGAAAATCCATGGGTCAACTTGGGGACCCCATGGAGCCACTTTGGTTAGGAAATGACATAAATATCTTTTTATTTAATGTTAAAGCAAAAATGACACAAACATGAGATGTTTTACTAAAACAATTTTTAGATGGGGTTATACAAGTAATATTTTTGACTATAAATAGTAATTGGAAAGATAAAAAGATTTTCTACATCATAGTATTTTTTTTATAATTTTTGGACATTAAATAAATTAAATTATTTATGACATCATGATGATGCAGCGATGACCTCATTATTTAATGATTTAAATAAAATGAAAAGATAATGTAATATCTAAGACCCACACATGTCCAAAACCTATTGGATGAGTGTATTTAGAACCCTTATCATCTTATCCTATAAATACATCATTGTGGGACCTTTAAAATCCGAAACTCTTTTTAAAATAAAGTAACATTTTGTAAATTTACAAGAGTGCCCCTCCTCTCCTCTTATAAAAGGCCACCACCTCTACCTCATTACCCACACTCCCAAAGCCTTTGGCTCGGCCAACACCTTCCCATTTTGTCTCTAAACTTCCCTCTCTTACTCCTTGAAGCCTCACTTTGGGCAGAAGTCTTCCCAAGGAAGCCTTTGAGCTCAAAACAAAGGGAGTTACCCGATTTTAAGGTAATGTCTTCACTTGTGTCCTTTTGTTTTATTTTGCTTCTCCAACCCCCTAAACTCTTTTTATTAATTTATTTTGTAACAAATCCAGTATCTTAAATATACTAGGATGTTTTTATAATAATTATTCGAGCTACACTTACACACACCTACATGTAATGGTTAAAGAACATACTGTTTCCGTGGATGGCGAATTTCTGCCTCCCGAAACGATGATTGTTCAACATTCTTCTAACACCTTAAAAGGTGGAAATTAAGATGACACTATATTTATATATGATATCTAATATGTTTATGTTTTACTTAAGCTTCTGTATTTTTCATTTATGGCATAACTTTATGGTTTCCATTATGGGTAAACGCGATATCTTTATTTAAGGAAGTGCGGACTACCGCCCCCTCAAAGTGATTTGATTCGTTAATACCCTATGTCGTAAGTATAAAGGATATATTTAATGATATTATATATGATACCATACTAGAATTAAAATACTATTATGTATCATTATGTTTTAATTCCATTAAATATGAAATATAAATGAAAGTAGCGTTCATGCGTACGTACGGCTTACCGTCTCCATGAACGGTACATTTCATTTCTTATCTCAAAATGTTATGTAATATTATAAGTACCTATATATAATGGATATATATGTAATATATTACATATAAATTATGGATATCCTTCTGGAATTATAACATATATATATCTCTCTCATTTTGTTTTAATTCCATTAATATGACAAAAAAAATGAAAGTAGCGTTCTTGCGTACGTACGACCTACCGTCTCCATGAACGGTGCTTTTCATTTTTTATCTCCAAATGATATGGAATAGTATAAAATGAATATTTACTGGATATATATGATATTTTAATCATTAATACTATTCTGGAAATTATTTACCTATAACTACATGGGCAATCTTTTTTTCAAACAAGTTCATTCTTGACTCATGTACCAAACATCGGCAAAAACGTCTGATATGAACTAACAGTATTAAACAATTATTATAACATTATAATATGTGATATTAACTGAATAATAATCTCTAAAGGAGGTACTTAGGCAATTATTAATTGAAAAAAGTTTATTATTCAGGAATATAAAGAAACGAACAAGACAAGTTGGACTTGAGGTAAGGGATCCTACTCCTCTCTTTCTTTTTAAGTACACTCTTTTATGTCATTCCTTCTAAACTCATATTTCTTGTGATTGGGATGTTCTTTTATATTAATATTACTGTAATTTTTATGTTCATATGACGAGAGACCCTATTCTCTCTCATCAATCCATTTTGTAAGTTTTGAGTGGCGCCGTTAGGCTGCCGAATTTTCGTAAGAGATCTAACCTCTCTCTTTCTCTTTAAGTAATCTCCTTTATGTCACTTCTTTTAAGCTCATATTTGTTATGTTGGGGGATGTTATTTTATACTCCTCTTTCTATAAACTTTATGTTAATATGATGAGATACCCTATTTGATCTCATCCATCCATTTTTGTAAGTTTTATGTGGCGCCGTTAGGCTGCCGAGTTTTCGTAAGGGATTTTTCATCTCACTTTTATTCCCATGAGATTTATGCTAGATTTTCCACAATTTCCTTTGAGTGGTGTATGTACTGCACATTATTTTACTCATTGTGTAATATAATTTCATTTATGAGTATTTACATCAATTTTGTATTGTCCTTCTTTCACGGGGTGCATGTCTCAAAAGATACCCATGTCGGTAAGGGAACCTTTCACCCTCCTCTTTTTAAAAGACTTATTTTGTTATGTCTTTTAATTAACATACTATTATGTTGGGATATGTTATTATATATCCTTATTTATGTAAATTTTATGTCCAAGTGATGAGATACCCTTTTTTTGATGTGACGCCGTTAGGCTGTCAAGGGAACTTCTTAACCCAATTTCGATTTCTTTGGGTTCAACATGTATTTATTGAATATGTCATCCTTTGAATATGTGTGAATGACCTTTGATTATTTTACACTTAATATCCACTTATATTTGGTGTATTAGTTTGTCACACATAATTATGTAATTGATTTATCCTTAAACCAAGGATACCGTCTTTGTATGGGACTTCGCCTCAAACTCCTTTCATTGAGGCATATTTTGTTTTATACACAACCTTCTTTTATACAGTGTATAAAACCCTTTGACTTTTAAGTTTATTCAAAAGGAATCTTTTTTATATGAAGCGTTTACTAAATGAAAAAGGGAATGTTTTTGTCGTACGTATGCAGCGACAATGACTTCTCCGCCACTGTGACCATTATTTGAGTTTCGGCTTCCTCTACAAGCCATACCTTCTTTTTAAAAGAAAAATAAATACCACGTTTTACTTTTCTTTTATTTTGGTATTGAAAATGGTTTTCATAATGTTTTTATTATATCAATGTGTTGTATTGATATCTTGTGATTGAAAATTGGAAATGTTATGTTTCCTTTATGCATGTTTTATGTGATACGATTATGTTATGGTTCTTGGGAATTATTATGAAGATGGGTGGTTCCGTGATAAAACTTAGGGTGGGTGAGCCCGATATAGCTCTCCAATGCATTGGGTAATGCAAAGGAGTGAAACGTTAAGGTTTCTCCGAAGAGATTTAGGGAATATACTGTGATGGGTATTCCAAATGTAACCAAGAGGGTTACTCCCTACGTAAGAATGTTATGAATGCCTCAAGTTACCTTTTATGTCTTATGATTTCTATGATTTATTCATGATTTTATGAGGTATGTTAAAGTGCTTATGTTTTTTGGGTAATGTATGATTTCATTCTTATGTATACATGTACTCATGTTTCCTTTCCATATTTTTATATCCCTTACTGAGCTTTTTATGCTCATCCCAAGTTTTTGAAATGTTTTTCACAGGTCAAGGGAAGGGTACATGATGTGATGATAGTGTCAAGGATGTGTCAAGAAAGAATACATGTTTTATTTTAAATATGTTTCCATTGATGGGAATAATGAATACTGTCTTTTATGTAACCACTTTGTTTAAATGTGGAATGTAATGCAAGTTTCATGATCTAATTCTATAAAACTCTAAACCTGAAAAGATCCTCAATGTGTAATCTTGTAATAACTCAAGATTAAGTTAGGTTTAAGGCTGGGGCCTTATAGTAAATCCATAATCATTATGTTTCATAACACTATTAATGTATACCTAGTTACACTTAAACACCGATATCCAAAATTTAATGTAATCATTTTCCTATATATCCTTAAAAACTCTACAATATGATATTGATTCATAAATTAGTTTTTTATCCCTTTCACTCAAAAAATTCATTACTTCAACAATGATAATTACTTCACTTTTTTTAATGGTACTCTCATTATCCTATTTTTTTATATAAAGTGTGTTACCGTTAATGTTAAAACTAGACCATGTGATAACATCAACACATAACATCCTAACTAACTATTTCATTTTTTTTGACATATATGCATCTATTATAAATTTCTCCCTAATCCATGAAACAAAAGTATTTTTGTGCTCATTCACCAACCACTTTTCATTTCATTTTGGATATTGTATTTTTAATACAATAATATTTGATGTTATATATAGTTTAACCTCAACGGTGTTATTAAAAATGTTTAAACATGTCTACATCACTTCATTAAATGGAATTAACTTTACTTTTAATCCATAAATACCATTAACTTCACTGTTCACTTCCGAACACTAGGATATAGTGAGACCAATGTCCTCCACTTCATACAAGTAGTTAGTACAAAACTCAACCACTATCTATGGGTTCCTTGGCATGTTTCTATATTCTTACCTTGGAATTTTTATATTTATTATAAATGCCACTGAGAAAGAGTCCTAGTGGTTCAAATAGTAGGTGTATCCTCAATCTTTGTTAAATTCAAGATATAAATTTAAAAAGTTAGAATAGAAAATATTTATTCAGGTTTTATTGATTTCCATGATTTAATCACAAGTTATTTGAAGGAATATGTGATTCAAAAAATAAAAAATATTTATTCTCATGGTTTGGAAATTATAATATTTATTATATTTATCGATGAATAATGTAGTAATAATTATTTAAGTAATAAATAGTCATTATTTAAGGGTTGGTAAATACTGATGAGGGAAATAAGAATAAGATTAATGTTTTAATTGGAAATTGTAAAAATGTTATTTATTTATATTCTCAAAGTGTTTCATATGTCAATTTATTAATAATAAAATTTTCATTATTATTGGACATGAGGTCAACTAGAATTATAATGTTGGAAAGGGCTTGTTTCTAATTATCCAACCCTAATTTTTTTATAATAAATATCTAATTATATCTATTTCCTAATCAATCCTATTGTGTACATTGGATAGAGAGAGACTCTATAAATACCTAGAGAGAGATCTAGATATCTACAACCTGATCACTCATCATATTGTCTCAATACATCGAGAAAACACTAAGATTTCTTCGTCCTTCATAAATAATTCTGTTGCGTTCAACCACGAACAACAATAGTAATCAAGACTCTCTATTCAAGCACCTGATGATTCTACGATGATGTTTATATATTGTGGTGCACATATAGATCACTTATAGAGGTATTATACACTTGGATCATATAGAAAAATGGTGTAATTCTGATATATATCCAACCAAATCATTAATAAATAGGGAATTAAAAGTTTATGTAATTATATATCTACTAATAAATTAATTATAAATTACATGTGAAGATCTTCATCCACTAGTTTCGAAATTTCCCTCCAGTAAAGTATTCTATGTATTTTCCTGGAAATGGTGTTATTTTTCACATGAAATAATAATTATCATAGATAAGGTCCAAAAAGATGAGTTGTCTGTGCCACCAAGACACTTCCACTATGATCATAACCAGAAATCATGAAAATTTATAAAAAAATGAAACTAATTATATTAAGAACATATATTCAAGTGACATAGAAGAACTATGATTTAAAATATAATAGTCTATAAAATAGATCTATAACCCCTTTAATATTTGATTACCATTAGAATAAGTCACTTAGACCAAGTTATTAAACTTATTTAGTGATGATTAAATTGATGTAAGAACTATTCAATTAAATAAATTATTTATAAAAACAAAAAAATTAGAGTTTAAAAACCCTAAAAAACTATAATTCATCTTTACTGATAGTATTTGTAAGTAAAAAATTATTTAATAAACCAATATAATCCACTAATTTTTTTAAATAATTTACCCCACTTTTAAAACTACAATTTTTTTTCCAAAACACTACAATCATACAGACTTAAATTCCATATTCTTATAAAATTTTAATCTTCCATTTAAAATTCTCTACGAAAACCTCGATTTTATTATAAAATATTTAAGTTAAAAAATGATAAATTTTAAGACCCATATACAATAAAAAGGAACACCCTTTCTTTCATTGAAATAATTTAAAATTTCTAAAAATCATCTGGGTAAAAGGGAAACTCTTGTTTAATTTTCAAAAATAATTTCCTAAAGGATCAACTTAAAAAAACAGAAATATAGTAACATAATAAATAAGTACTAATATAATTAAACAACAATACCTCAATACAATTATAATAATTCATTTCAAATATAATATGAACCAAGTTAAAAAAACTATATCATATTAAAATCATCAATATGAAGAAAAATAAATTCTAAATATCAATAGAAAACATTAAAAAAAATTGAAAAATAAAAAGAATAAAAAAAACCCTTCCAAGAAACATGGTATGTGTGAATATTCTAAATCCTATACACTCTTCCCATTTAGCTCATTGGTTCCTCTTCCAACTTCCTTCAATGTTGGAATTGTACCTATAAATAAGGATAAGTCAATGCTAAAAATAGATTTAAAAATCTTCTTATTCCCCAATATACTCAAGGTTTAGTACAAGAAGCATTGATTAAGAACTCATTTATAACAACCTTCCATGTTCTCATAATATGATATCTTTTCTACATTGAATCCCTAAAAAACATAAAACACAACTGGGATCTAATACATTTTTTTTTTCAAAAATGAATCCAAGAAACCTCTAAATAGAATACTTGAGATGGACTTTGATCGATCATAAATGGAATTCCCCATCCCTATAGTCTGGAAACTAGTTTTTGGGTATCAAATGTGTATTAGTTGGAATTATTTCTTATGATGGAAGAATAATAACATGGAATATCTACCCAAAAATTTTGGCATGAACACTCCATACATTAGATGATCACACATAAAAAATAAATAGTTCACTAATAAAAACAACTAAAAAAATAAAAAAAATATAAATTAACTTATAAAAAAATAAAACCAAACCAATATAATTTTTTTAAAAGAATATAATCCAAATTTAAAATAATAATATTTATAAACCAAAAGAGACAAGAACAAATAATTGACATGGTATAATACATTATAGATAAATAAATTACCAAAATTAAATAAAGACAATAATCACCAATATCCATCTTTCATGGAAAATATCTCTTTTATTGAAAACACAAACATACATGAACCAAACTCAAAGACTAAACTCTACACCCAAAGAGAACATATATTGAACCTGGAACATATAGAAATATGAAAAAATGCAATAGGAACCCTCCCCCTACCCTATACAAAGACATTAAAAATAAATATCTTTCATGCTAGTTTGAAAATACCACTACGAAAGTAGGATATTTATTTTCATTTAAAACAAATAATAAGAGTACACCACTTAAATAAAATTTTATTCATGGTACAAAACTCACCAATTTAAATTTAATCTATGTTTGAAAATTTTTAAGAAGAGATGACATATTTAGTAAACGAAAAATTTTTAGGCATGCTTTTAAAATACCTAAATATTTTATGAAAATAAAAATAAACCATTTTAATTCCCCCTTTTAAATTTCATAAATTTTACCCCATAGAGATAAATATAGAATTTTGAAAATGAATGAAAATACACAAATACGATGAAAAAAATACTGATAAAAAATTAAATCATATTACAATATACATATGTGGGAAATAAATCTCTACCTGAAATCAAATATAAATTGAAACAGTATCAAATAATTGGAAAGGGAAAGTAAAAAAACCAGTAGTAGAGTTATATAGATAAATATAGTGAAACCAATATGAATATGAATAATATCCAAAAAATAAAGAGGATACTTGATATCAAACAAAAATATGGAAGTGGACCTAGGGAAACTATAGTCAAGGAAACCTAGGATCCTCTTACAATCTCACGATTGAACAAAAATCATATCTATCCATAATAGATTATATCCAATCTTGCATGTGCTTCTAGGGAGAACTACATCATGTACTAGTGGTAATCATATCCATATTACTATGTCATTTAGTTAGTATGGTGTAATCCAAGGTATAGACATGGCATAGAATGTGTAAAAGTACTTAATACTAGTATTCCCTACCTAAGTACTTGAGTTTCCCATGACCGGTCCAATGGATGTGAGTAATATCAATCATAAAATAAATCTTATCAAATCTCAATGACATATAAGAATATATGGAATCTAAATTCATACCACACCCTCACCTCTAACACCCTTCACAAAAGTATCCCCTTATCCTCAATAATGAACTTTAGGAAACACATCCCCAACTTGGGGTAATTTCACTAACTCATATAATATCAAAATCACTTTAACTTTTAAATGAACAAATCAAAGTGGATTTTTTAAAGATAACAATTATACTAAGAAAACATTTTTTATAAAGTGACAATCGAGTCTTTGGAAATATCTTTTGGAAACCAAATTATAAATTGACTTCTTGAAAACTAATCCATAAAACAATAAATTTCAAATCATTTGAAAACATTATATTCATTTATAAAATTCTACAATACCACCTTCAAATCCAAATATCAAGAAAATATAAACAAAACATCTCAATCGATTATTAAAAAAAATACCTTAGAAAATATGAGCTCATATATATTTCATAAACCACTTTCTAAAAAACATTAGTTTCTTACTTTTTAATTATTTATGAATTGAAACACCTTTTTTATACCAATTTCTTTTTTAGGTTTCCCTAAAAAGAATATTAACATATATAAATAAGTCTATATGATATTTTTTTTCTTTTGGGATTTCAAGACAATAATTATAAATAGGAAATAAGTCAAGGATTTAAATTTAAAGATTTATGTATAGATCCAAATAGATAAACTGACAACCCACAAATAGAGTCTAAGATTATAGAGAATTTATTCTAGTACATGATCACCTAACCCAACCATTAACACCCTTAAAATAAATAAACTAATAATATAAAAACAAAATATCATAATGAATAATTAATTCCAAACTTCCTAGATGATATAACAACATAAAACCATTAGAAAAGGGGGTGTAGTACACTACTGAACTACACCTAGAACTAAGCTATAAAAATATTTTACCCAATCAAATAGATAATTAATCCCAAATTCATCAAAAAACCTAAATAAAATCCTGGGAAGACTTACCTTAAGAAAAAACTATGAATGAAATATTGAATATCCCCTTCCTAGATATCTTATATAAGATACACACCAAATACACACCAAGTGGGATAATTTCACTATGCCTTGGTTGAATGAAATCCCAAAAACTTGAACTAGATGAACCAAAATTTGAAAGAAACAAGTAGAAAAGAAAATAATTTTGAAGGGAGATAAACTATTATAAATCTACACAATAGAAACCTCTCGAATGACCTAAATTAGAGAGTGGTAATGGGGGTTAATGGGGGAGATAATTAATATGATCTCAATTTTCTATAAAAACTAGAGACTAAAAACCTTGAGGGTTCTCAAATTGGGTACCTTTAAAAATTACTAAAAAATACATTTGTTAAAATTATCATCCTTCATATAGGCTGCGACATGACCAAAATAGTCATGTTATGAATCATCATTACTTGGGATAAGTCATGAAACATACCTATCTAGGTCTCTACATGACTTCTCCTAGGAAGTGATCTCAACCCCAACTATCCAACATTGCAACATGACACCCCTTGGACTGTAATATGATAATCTTCTTATAGAGGGACCAAACTTCAACCAAATATCATCATGGAATGACCAATATTTGTTATAGGTCATGATCCCTTGACCAAAACCACCATTGAACGACCCTGATTGGTTATGTTGTGATCTTTTTCTATCTATAAAATTTTAACTACTAGTTCCCAAGTATTCACTCTAGGAATGATTACACCAAACTACCACCCGAAACATCCCAAGAACTATTTAAAAAACGATCAACACTATAACTCCTCAACCAACATCCAAGAATTAAAATTTATATAGAATATATCCAACCTATAATGATGTGGATCATTACCTTCATGAAATTGAAATCAAAAAATTTCATCACATTCCATATTCATGAAATACATCACTGTATTTCATTTCATAAAATCTATTCATGATCATTAATTCATAATTTTTTTAAAGTACCCTTTATACAAAAATTATTTATGGGTATTCCTTACACAAAACTCCTTCATAGTTCTACCATTCATGATCTCCTTCATGTCTCTTAACAATTCTTCACATCAAGAACTTCCTTTGTAGTCGTGCTTTTTTCAAACCTATCATGTTCTTAATTCATATAAAATCTATCCAGATTTTACATATGCATAAATTTTCTATAGTTATCATATCATAAGTGAAGTTATTATCCTTTTATAATATCCTACTAATTCATAATTAATTAGTTATTGAAGTGATATGTGTGACATTAATAGGAAAAAATCCCTAGAAAAACATTCTTCATGTGTGATTACATTCTCCCACCCCTTCATGGAAAATGAGAATCATTGCATTACATTAAAAAATGACATAAAATTTGTGATTCACTTGTTTATTACACCTTACAGAAATGATTTAATATGTGTAATTTTCATAAAACCGACATTTCATGATTCAAAAACTAACTTTATTTCCCTATTATAAATAACTTTGATTCTATATGACTATTTAAAAAATGAAATCCTTTATGTCTATCACATAAATCCTTTTTGAAAATAATCCTTCATAAGAAAATTTCATGGTATTGCATAAATCCATTATGAATAGTCTTAGAAAAAAATCATTTGTGAATTTTTTCCCTTTTGATTTATATTTTTTACACAGCATCCCAATTGACTTATTTTTTTTCTAAATTCTGACCATTATTCTAAAAAATTCATAGACTTGTAAAATATTATCTTATACAAGAAATTCATATTTATAAAAAATATATGTATAAGATTTAAACTCTACATATTATTATTTCATGGACATTATCGTATCCATCTAATTTATTACAGAATGAACTCTTATGTTTATTGGGAAACCATATTTTCTTTTCTATATTTCACATCTTGATCAAGAGTAATCTTACATATTATAATTTTTTAATTTTTGTAACTCCATACACATGAAATTATCCTTCATTTCATGTTATGGATTTTGATAACATTGAAAAAATTCTCCATAATTTCTTTACTAAAATATGTATAAGATATTAGAAATCACATCAAATAATAATTTTTGACTTCCACTAGCTATAAAAATATCTTGGTTCTTCATTATACTAAAACAAATAACATCTATAGAAACATCTGATCCCTTACTTATAATTCATTAAAATAACTCCTAAATTTTGTTTATTTTAATGAATTATCCTCCTCCAATATAACTTATTAATCTTACCAATCTTACTAATCTTATAGAACAACTCCACTATAATAATATCCTAAATAACATCTTAACTACTTAATTCCATGGATTATACTGAAATGAATCCTCAATAAATGAAAAAAATTGTTACAAAAAAATCCAACACACAACCTCTTGGTTGTAATATTCAACCCTTGAATTTAATAGACAATACTACCCTAAATCATTCTACACCTTATAACTCTATATTCCTTAAGATAAATTTATTTATTTAAGGTGAATTCTACTCACTCACCCTTTTTCCATAAAATAAAAAGTGTTTGAATTTTTTGGATATATTTTTAGTCCTAATACCACTTTGGGTTTCCTAATATTTTCCATTAAGTTATTTCATATATATATTGGAACTACATGGGGGTAACTAAGTCATCTATACTCACCCTCAATCCATATAAGACTTGTTAAAATTTTTCAATGATCTCCATAAAAGTATTTTTATAGAAATACAATTTTTCTCAATATATGAAAAAAGATATGTTGATATCGCTTTTTTATCATGTGACTTATTTATTAGACAATTCTATACTGGTAATTGTCATCAAATAATTTTGGATATGTGAAAAAATTGAAAACTATATTCATAAAAACTAAGCTCTTTCAAACATTTCATTTTCAGCCTAAGTTCACGAGAATTTATCTCCATCTATCACCATCAATAATTATTTTATTCTAAATACATATTTATTTAACCTTTATATATTTTACCACTCAAGGAAACCTAGATATTTCACTTTATCCTTGAAACTTATTCTTGAATAAAATAATTCATAGTTTTCATTTTTATTTTCTTAATCATTTCCTTTCCCCATACAAATTTTACTCAAATATTTTCAATAAATAAAATAACTACTTGTAATTGATTCATTGAAAAATTATTTAAGCCTACATAGTAAAATATGAGTGTCAAAAAAGAGTTAAGGTTAATAAAATTGAATCTCTCCATGTCACTCACTTACTTTTAAATACACGTACATCTTGATCTTTTACTCATACCAATAAAATATAAATTTATTGGTCCAAATTATTCTACTTGTTTATGATAACCTTGTGACACTACATGGTATCTATGAATCTTAATTTATTTTAGTGGTATTATTTTTCAAATGAGTCCAAACAACCTTCATGTTCAATAAAACACTTCACATAAACAACTTCAGTTTATGACACTATGTCTTGAGATAATTTTAAACATAGGGAAACTATTTTTTGGTTATTGAAATTAATTTATAGTAGATTTTGGTATCAGGAAAAACAATCATATAATACCAAATTATTTAATACATAAACAAACAAACATGAAATCCATCATCACCGCTTCTTCAGAAATTATCATCCCTTATCCTTCTTAGCGGTTATTTAACACTTGAAATATAACTTGATATCACTTATTGATAACCATAGATGGATTGATTCCACTATATATTTCAAATAAATATTTTAACATAGTTTTATAGATTGATATATTCTTCATTTTACTTATTTATATTAGAATTCAACTTTTAGTTATAGTTTTGAAATCCAAAGTGGTTTATTAACGCCACTTTTGTAATAGAGTTGAGGAATGATTTTTTTTTAATTTTTATCTAGGCCTGATATGAATTAGAAACTATAATAACTCTAACCCACTTGTTGTATTTATCTTCATTTATCTCACACACACATTATTATAGCACAATCATTCCATGGATTATATCTCCCCCTAAATTCAAATCCACATCAAATAAAAGTTTTAATATAAAATTTACACATGGGGAGAGGGGTACCTATGAAATCCCCAAGTTGGGGAATATGGTTAGTCATTGTGAACCAACCATTTTATTCCAATATTCTTATATTCCTTTATAGTTGTTATTCATGAAATAACACTTATAAAAAGTTTGTTTCATATGTTTTATTTATGATTCTTCAACTTTATTAGTTTGGGTCTTATCTCTGCTGTTATACTAATTCTACATGAGTAAGTATCATTATTTTATGTACCAAAATTGCATATTTCTCTATGTTTATTCCACCATAGGAGGCTCCTCCACCCATCTTCACTGATTTCACAATGACATGATTTATGAAAATACTAATACAATATTCATGTTTCTCCTCTTTTATATCCATCTGATCCACCTAGAGATTATTTTTCCTTGGTGATTATTTCATAAATTAATCCTTTATAATTATTATATCTTAAATAAATTCCTTATTTTCCCTCCTTTTTCATATTTGAGGGATGTTATGACCACAAAATAATTGGTTCTTGGATCATTCATTTTTTAGGTCCATTATTTTCCTCCAAAATTGAAAAACTATTTTATGGGTTAACCAATTATGTTTAAGTTCTGGTCTATTATATTAATTAAGTAGTTACTTATAAAAATTTTAACACCTTTCACACTATAATATCCAGTCATATGTTCAAGGTTAATTAAAATAAAACATCTACTATAAAATTCATACATGTTTTTGCTGCTTCTCAATTGAGATGTTGTTGTATCATGTTTCTCCCATCCTTATAGACCTTGGGAATCTAGAAACACCACCATAGTGTGTCTTAATCTTCCATAAAAGTATAATTCCATTGAAATATTCCTTTTTTATACTTTTCTTCTAGGTTTGGAAAGTTACTTCCTTTTGTTCAATAACTCCATATTTGTTTCTTCTCATACTGAAATTGTTGAGGCTACCTTAGGAGTGACCTTGTTCTTTTTATTAGATGTTTTCCTCTAATCAAGTGCCTCGATCATATCATACTTCTCTATGAATTGAGTAGACATATTTTTTTATCTTTATTCTAGATTCACTTAAATATTTTCAATTCTATTTAAGATGATTTTTAAGATAGATAATTCTATCTTTTTGTTCTTTATCTATGGTTTACTATTATCTCACTGCATGTGTAAGTTATTCAAGTAAAT
This sequence comes from Viscum album, assembly GCA_963277665.1. NCBI lineage: Eukaryota > Viridiplantae > Streptophyta > Magnoliopsida > Santalales > Viscaceae > Viscum > Viscum album. The sequence continues at coordinate 1,855,881,581 of OY728140.1, forward strand.
AATTTTCCTCCATCATTGTACCTATATTCATTATGTACACATTAAAGGTAGTCTATACTCTCTTAAAACTTTTATTATACTTGAACAAATATTATATAAATGGAAGTTTCACTTAGTGAATGATTTTCATTTCATCCAATATACCAAACATATATTGTATTTTTTTTGATCACTATACAAACATTCTCTATAATGAATTCTATAATTTGTTTCCATTTAATCATTAGAGTATATAAATTTATTAATATCTATAGGCGATTATAAATTATTATATTTTCTATCATATTCCATAACACTTTTATAATCATATTTAATAATATAAAATGAAGTGATTACGTTGATTGGAGAATCTATCTTATTGAGAGTCTTATTTTTAATTATCTTATTATTACCTTATGATATAGGGTGGTATTATCTTAATTTATTTTGTAATTTTTCATTATATTTGACTTTTATTCTTCTTTTGATGTTAAATTCATATATTACTTTGTTTCATGAGAGTTTCCATAAAAAAATTCAAACATTTTTCATATATTGTAGGCAGTAACCTAGTGAGGAGTTATTTTTCATACTTCATCAGAAAATTATCTTTATAAGATCATTTTTATATTTTAATCACCAATAATTTCACTATGCCTAGTCAAATAAGAATCATGAAATATTTATTCTATGACTTATTGGTATGTGAATACTATTTTTTGACAATTAAAACTTTAAGCATCAAAAATACATTCAATAAAATTTTGATCAATAAATGGTGGTAGGTATTGATGTATGGATAATGGTATTCCATATATTTATAATTGAATAAGGGCAATTGGAAGTTAAAATCTTCTAATGTAGTGTTAATGATCCATAAATTTAGAGAAATATCTTAAAATAATTCTCTTAAAGGAAGTCTCTAGATGTGTTTATTATTATAAGTATTCAAGGTTAAAAATGTTGCTGACAGTCAATACTGACATTCCATATAGAGGCCCTCCATAAATATGGAATGTAAGTGTGATAAATTTGACTGATTGAGTTTCTTAATTAGAAAAATTTTATATTTAAGGAAAAAGTATGGGACAATGTATCCTAATCACAAACAGTGCATGTGGAAAGTACACAGTGAATCAGATTTTTTTAGTGTGTTAATCACAATGTAGTAAAAAAATTCTGATGATTTTTTCTAATGCTTGAAATATTTATACTTTTGGATATATAAGAATGTCATGGTTGTTACTCCCATGAATATAGGAAATGTTTTTTGAATACAGTTAATCTCTTATATCCATTTACTATATATATTTTCATTTAATGTTTTTAATATTTCTTGAAATTATTATTATTTTTTATGTTTGTGAGTTTCTAATAAGGAGTGTGAAATTTATACCTTGTATAGTGGGAATGGTTCCTTGAATTCATACCTTTTATACACTTAGTCGATGAGAAGGTGAACTTATAGAGGTTTAATGTTTTCCATTGTGTTTTCTTGCTTATGAACTTCCATTAGATCTCAAGAAGAAGTTATAGTGGATTTATCACAAACTCAATCTATCATATTTTCATAGTTTCTCAACAAAAAAAGATATATCAAATAAAGGTTCATTTATATGTTTTAGAAATAGTAGTAGTAAAGGTATGGAATCAAATAAAGATAAGATTTGTATTTATAAATTCAATAGAATAGATTTTTGCTTCTTAGTGATGAGGATTGAATGTCATCCCATCCAAAAAGAAATGGAAGTACTGTTTAAAGGTGTTAATCCTAAAACAATGTAGAAAGGATAATGGGAAAAGATAGATATAAATTATTTTGATATTATAAAAGTTTCTCTTTTATGAAATTACACTTTCAATATCAGGGATAAAAAGACTACAATAGATATTATGAAGTCCTTAGATGATATATATATAAAAATAACTCTTAACAAAGTTTTTGAATTGTGATATTTTTTTGGATTAAGATTTTTGGAAGGGTGACCAATTAAATATCATGTGAATGAATTTAATATAATCCATGGTAATCTTCAATAAGTGACATTCATTTTTGATGATTACATTTAGGAATTTCTATTTCTGTTTTCACTATTGAAAATATGTGATGCTATAGTTAATATAGTCAGTAAATATAGTAGAAAAATATTTTTTTTGATTATATATTGAATTTAGACATTAATTAAGAGATATGGTAGAGGTATGTTCAAGAAAAATCCAGTAGATCCATTAATAAAAATACAATTAGAAGTTAATCCCATTAATAATTCAAAAAGAAAGTAATAGAATAAGATTATAATGAATGAAGTGAAAGAAAATTGTCCGATCCTAGTTCTATATATTGAAAATGTGGAAGGAAAGGAAATAAAAATAAGGATTAAAAAATTATCAAGGAGAACATCTTGAACGATTTAACACCATATAGTTTTAATTCCATCTAATTAATGGTAGAAACAAAAAATTATTTGATGAGTGTAAATACTTCGGTATAAGATTGGGTGATTGACTACAGAGCCTCTCACCATTCAACTGGTGATCAAAGATACATGGTAAAATAAGTATCAAAGGATATTTTAAAATTACATATCAATGATAGTGAATTATTGAATGTTTTTTGAAAAGGAGTTGTGAATATATTAACAAAGAGTGGTGAATTCTTGAAACTAACTACAGTTTGACACATCCTTGGTTCATGGAAAAATATTATTTTCATTGGATAGTTTCAATAAGAAGGTTTTAGAACTAAATTTTTAAATGGGGGTGGGGGGGGGGGGGTATATAAGGCTACCATTTTAACACCATGAAAATATATTTTAAAATAAAACCATGCTTGATATCTTTCTTAACATGAAACATTGAGCTTTAAACATAGTGTAATATATTATAAAAATATTAGAAGTTTTAAATGTTGCCATTATAACCTAGCAGTTAAATTTATGGTATAAATTTGTATAATCACAATATTAAATAAATATGTATTAAGGTTTTATATAATTTAAATGTACTGATTAATGTATAATAAATAATTAATCATTTTTTAGTAAATTTATTTTATGCTTCAAAATTACATTTTCTTCAAAAATATTTTTATTGATATTTTTTAGAGAATCGAATAATTAATTATTGATTTTTTTGAAATTTTATTTGATAAATATTGTATCATTTTTAAATTATCATATCAAAATTATCCTAGTGTGAAATTTTTGGTTTTTTTACTAGATTAATTTACCATTTAATAAAAAAAATATCATTTTTTATAAAAATGTCTTTTAATTTCATTGAGAATTACCATTATGATTTTAATTTGATCACAAATTAACTCAATTATCCAGTAGTTATAAATTATTTTATTAATTAATTATGAATAAACTTTATACTTGATTTTGGTATAAGTTCATTTTTGGGTTTAGAAATGAATTTTTCTGGAAACCATTTTTATTGAATTATTGTAATTTATATTAAAATTGACTTCTCCCACTTATAGAAATTGAATATTTAAAAAATTATTCCATATTTTGAATCCGGTGGTAATTTTTTTTAATAGTTAATTTTTTTTTGTTTATAACGAATTTTAATAGTGGTAAATATTTTTCACCTTGGTATGGGTAAATTGGGATGTTGATGTCACAAATAATGTTATAAGGATTTAAAATATTATGTAACAACTGAATTATTTATATTGGATGAGTTTAGTTCAACCATAATCGTCTAATATTTTAGATAAAGTAACTTGGTTCCATTTTTCTCTGACAATGACTTTAATATTATTTTTAGTAAAGAATAAATACAAAATGTAACTCTTTTTTTAATATCTCAAATATTTTTTTATATAAATAAAAATATGTTGTGTTTTTTATAATTTATTTTTGAAATATTGATGATTTTTTTATCATCGTAATTTATTTTTTCTTTCTAGTGATGTAATAATTACCTTAAATTCTTACGTAACACTAATATAATGTTTGTTCAATCAATAGATAAATCAAAGTAAATGAGTTTAAAAACATAAAAAACAATATTACTTGGATAAATTATGGTGTAAAATTAATTTTATGGTTAATAATACTGAATAATTTATGGTTAATTATTTTATATTATAATTCTATACCTTTCTTGATTTCATTAAAGTCAAAATATATGAATAGTTTTTAAAATGATTATAATGGTATTTTATGTTTAGTAATATACTATTAAATTATTTAAAAATCATAAAATCATGAAATAGAAAAATAGGTATTTTATATAGTCTAAAATTTCATTCATTTATTATTTTGAATCAATTTTTACCTAAGTAAATTTATAACCCTTTAATATTGAATTTTTTATCACAGTTAATATTAATAATTGTTAATAAAGGAGTTAAATGAAAAGATAAGGTGTCAAATGCCACATAAACCTATTGAAATTTTAATTATTTAAGGTATTTAAAATATAAAATATCTTAGTTTCAAAATTTTGTTTGTATTTTCCCCCTTTCACATGAAAAATAATTTATTATTTTAAACTATTTTAAGTAATTTCAAGTGTGTTCTTTCATCTAGTATAAAAGGATATTTCTTATAATTTATTATTTATTCCACCATGTGAAACATAGATCAACAAAACCATACAAAAAACTATTACTAACATCCTTATCTATGTTTTATCAGTACTGGTCTCTTAAAAAGACTATCCCTTGGGTCCTTAAGAGGATATGTGATAGAGGTCTATAAAAGTGGATGAAATATTTTTAACCTATCTCTATCATTTTACTTCTTCTTTCACCTCCTTAAATTCTATATTAACCATTATAATATAATAAAACAAGTACCACCCATATATTTAGATGTTATTATGTTAATTTAATAAACTTATTCCCCTCCTAGTTGGTGAGGACTCTTAAGTGCATCTAGGTGACCCAGGATAAAATCCAGGCAGAGGCATAATTTCCAGGTTACTGTATCAATACTGTAGCGAGAACTATGTAGTACTATAGTAGGTACTGTAGCAGGCACTGTTTGGCACTGTAGCAGCCGGAAATTTTCCCCTATTTGGGCCCTTGGGCCATCGATTTGGTCCCCAATTCCTTTAAGGCCTTCGGGCCACCTAGCCTTCGGGCCAGTAAGGCCTTCAGGCTACCTCAAGGCCTTTAGGCCACCTTAAGTGCAGATGAAAACCAGGAAACCTACAAAGAACAAGCTCTATAGGAGGATACACAAGGATATTTCACCATAATAGAAACTACATGGATTGCAAGAATGAGAGGGTATGACACCTGCCATTGGGACAAGCCTGTGCATGCATAGGATAGCCTAGCTGAACAGCCATGCGAAGGTGGAGAGCTAATTTCATAATGAAGATGTTGGGGAGGAGCAGTTCCAAGTAGTTAGTCTGGGTTGTATGTAATGTTTAAAGTCTACGAGAAATGAATTCCTCTAAGGCCTACAAGACATGTAATATTTAAGCCTACGGGACTTGTAAGGGTTCCACCTCACCCCTTGAAAGGTGGATTATCAAAGAAATAAAAAAATAAAGGCCTTCGGGCAAAAAAAATCACCAACTTAAAAGGATGATTATTAAGATATATTTAATACACACACAAAAACACACACACAAAGACACACACACACAGATATATATATATATATACACACACACACAAACATATATGATATATATGAAATAATTTTTATTCTTGAAATATATGATATTACTTAACTTATTACCTTTCCACTAGATAAAAATTGATAACCTCACTGTGCCTATCTATAGAATACCACCTCTATGATGTGATGAAATTAATGGTTCATGTATACCTTTCATGGGTGATTATAAAATATTATTTGATATATAAAAATAATAATTATTTAATTATTATTAATATATATATATATATTATGTAATAATAACCCCTTCAACCATGGTCAACTTACCAAAGTCATTTTGTAATTATGAACCAAACATCCTTAAAACACCTGATGCAGACTTAACTGATTAACTAATTAAATATGTAATTATAATAAATGAAATAGATGGTTTAATTATAAGGTAATTAACATAAAAAAATATTCCTAAACAATTAAATAATTAACATAACTTTATAATATAGAAAATAAATAGATGTACATAGAAAGTCTGGAATCGAGATAAGGGGTTTCTTAAATTTATTTCCTTTCATTGAGTTACACTTATAATTCATTGACTATATTATTCCATTATTATATGTGAAATGACCTATGATTATATTATTTTTTATTTACCATTGTTTTATGTAGTTTTATAATTATTACACATAATCACCTCAGTGATTAATTCTCATTTCAGTGATATGACATTTATAAGGATTTTGTGTCTCAATATTGTTTTGTTGAGAAATATTTGATGTTATGTAAATATTTATTATAATGAGGAGTATAAAAAACGAATTTAACATGTTATATAATGTGTCATTATAAATTCATTCCATTTAAAGTTACAATTCAAATTATTTTTACTAAGGGGATTTGATTTTAATGTTACCAAAGTTTAAGGTTCTATCATCTCAAATTGTCTTTTTTTGAAACATATGTTAAGTTATACACCTATATTCTATGTTGAGGTGAATCTACTACACCTTTAATATTTTTTATAATGAATATCCTCATGTTAATGGTATTTAATATTTCATTTTATGTTATTTCTTTCTTGGGGGTTATGATTCAAAATTTGCCAAAGTGGTAAGGATTTATGTTATAATCTCATTTATTTTTAAGATTGTTTTCTAAATTTCCATTAATGGAAATTTAATAAACCTTATCCTTTAACCCCAAACTATTTTATTCTATTATGGTTATTCCTGTAATTTTCATATATTATTTACATTTTTATATCTTCGTTATTAAAATTTATTGAGAAACTGTTTTTTAAAAAGAGATGACCATATTTCTCTTTGGTCAATGTAATTTTTCATCCATGATCATACCATTTGAAATTATTTTATTAAAGTTATTTTCTATACATGAAATGTTTTAAAAATTTAAATTTTCACCGACCTTTTATTTTTTTTCAAATTTTTAAAAATAAATATTTCTAAATGTTTTATGAAAAAGTTATTTTTGAATTTTTACAAAAGTGTGAAAATAATATTTACTTTTAATATATAAAACATGAACAGATTTTCTCACTATCATGATCGTTATTTACTCTGAAGATTAATTTAAATGTTTCCATGGTTCTTTTCAAAGAAAATGATTTTCTTAATATTTAGGTAATTTTTAGTTAACATGTTTTCAATGTAAAATGATATTTTATCATGTTTTGGTTAAATGTTTAAATGAAATTTTAAAGTTATTTTTCATCTATTTAAAAATAATTTAATTGTTCCTATGTTTCACTAGGGTTACATAGTTACAATAAATTTTACTTCCTTTCTCTAAGTGGTTTATGATGATGTTTTAATGATATTTCCTGGACACCGGTTTCTTTTTCAAGGGTAAATCAAGCTATGATATATTTGATTAAAGGTAATCATCCATGTGTTTTTCCATGATATAATATCCATACATTATTAATGAAAGAAATATTGTTGATTGAACACAAAATCCTTAAGGGAATTTGTATAATATGTGATTGGTGGGTCTATTATAGGCCTCCAATGCCTTGGGTAATGATATGAAGTTAATTGTATGGAAGTTAATCCTATGAGATTTTAGGTTTATGTTACTCCTAAGAGATAATGAAGTTAACTGATTTTAAGTCACTCCTAAGAGATGATAGAGTTTAACAGTTTTTGGTTACTCCTAATAGATAATGGAATTATCTTGTTATGAAATTCTATGATGAATGTTATATGTTTTAATATACCTATATAATTTTGAAATTCTTTCTTTACGTTCTTATAGATTCTTTTCTCAATGATTGTTTTCACATGGCTCATGACTATTGAATTATATGACTCTTATTTTATGTGAAATATGTATTCCATGTCTCATGATTTAAGATCTTGGTTTCAATGTGTATGAATTATCTTATGTTATGATCATTCAATTTTATTATGTTTTTATACCCTTATTCTTATCTTATGATCATTGATAAAATTCAATTATTAATGATTATGTTTACCATGACAGAGAATTTGTGTTCACCCATATTATGTTTTTCATTTCCCTTGGTTATAAAGAATGATATTAAATGAATTATTTATAGAAAGTATTCATGTGTGGAGAATTTTTTGGGACATGTTTAAGAGTTATTGTGAAATAAGAAAATATATGTGTAGGAAAAAAAATGATCACTTGATTGAATTTATATTATTATATAGGAGTTTGTCTTATTTATGTAATACTATACTTATAAAATTCCATAGGACATATAAGTGATCCAATATTTCCTTGTAATTTTATATGATTGTATGGATAAAATTAGGTAATTTTTATCAATATCAAATCCAAAAATGTAAATTTTATGTTTTTTGTACAGATCACGGAGTATGGGTTTGGTCTATTATAGTTGATATTAGAGAATGGTTTATATAATTTTCTTATTAACAAGTTTCCATGTGATGTTAACATAATATTTGTGAAATCCAAACCTAGAAACCACTAAATGGTTCCCCAAGCTAGTGGGTTACATGGCCTTAAGCACACCTCCCTATATGACAGAGGCTATCAAATAGTAGCGAGGGTCCATGGTGGAATAGTAGGGATAATATACCCTCATGATTAGAACATTACACAATGTCATAACCATATCAATAAATATATGAAACCTATCAAATAATTGAACAAAAAAATAATAATAAAAGTCTATCATATAAATATCCAAATTGTCTCATCCAACAGTATCATGTACATATGATGATCATTGAATTCTATATAAATTCATTCTATTAATGAAAACAAGAATGCAGTACAATAAATGTATCAAAATTACAAAAATAAAAAAAGGAAACTATCCCTAGATAACATCACAATCCATGGCTCAATCTTTTTATCCCTTACTCTTATGAACAAACAATCAGGCATCTCCAAGAGGGCACTTTGCCCTATCCCTACTCAAATCCATGAAGTCTTTCTAGGTACCCAACAACATCTAGAAAATGGTGTGAGATAAAACTTAGTAGTACACCACCAATAATGCCCATAATAAGTCAAGTCTATTTGTATAAGCTAATGCAGGGTTTAGATATAACAAGATTACACATGATAATAATAGATACAATACTATACAATCTATCATGACTCACTGTGATCAAGAAAATGGTTCATAATGCATATATATAATGCATGTAAAGAAACATAAACATCCTATGTTGTATAATAATGTATCTAGCCTACATGGTATAGGGCCCAAGAAGTAGAAATTGTAAGAGTTGGTGTCCTAGAACCAACTGGTTTTACTTTGATTACATGGATATTTAATGAATTATTACATATTGTTCATTGTTCTACATGACTATGATGTAATAATGTTGTAGAGTATTTGTTGCATTGATAAGGTCATGGAAATTCCCCGCTATGATGAGAACATTGAAATGCTATAACAATATTCTTAAATATAGTTTTGTGGTTGGATGACATGCTATGATGGGACACATAGCATGCAGACTGTCAGGTATGAGTACTCGTAAGCAGATGATACTTCCTCTCATGAAGTTCACACTTGGTAATCTCCAAGATAGAAGATTATGAGAACATACCCGCTAGTAGGAATTCCACATGTTTTGGTGTCATCAGATATTTCTATCTTCAAGCGTGTGTAATGATCATTAGACTTTAAGATTATCATTAATACGTGTCATGAATTACGCACTTTGATTTACTGACAAAAACCATCACACAGATATTTGTCAAGAAGTAGGGTACGCTGGGTGCGTAACAAGTGGCATGTTATGAATGGATAAGTCGACGAAGGATTTGTCCCTTCCATTTATGGAAGTTGATATCTCTACCCTTTGATTGAAATAGAAGCATTGGGTGAAATTCCATGGCCACGGTGTAATGATGAGTTTATTTCAGGTAGTCAAAGAACGACATATCAAGCATAAAAGTTGATGACACAATCAGGAAACCTACTTGATGAGACATTGCGACAAAGATATTATATTATAGAGTGAGCATTTGTATGTGGATGACATTGTTTCGAATTTACATTCTTTCTCTTGGGTGACTTGACCCATTACTAGATAGTACTCTTGAACTTTAGGCAAGCTCGCCTAATGCCAACGAGAAAAAATCCTAGAGGGACACACACTAAGTGTTTTTGGTGGTCTCAGTTAAAATCTATTTGAATTTAATTAATGAAATAAATATTATTCTCAAGATTGTGGAATAATTTTATTCAAGTTACAATGATCACATAAATTAAATAAAATATATTTATTTATTTTATTGAACATTTAATAAATATTTATTTACTAGTTTGTAAATAAAATATTTATTTAAGAGAATAAATTATTTATTTATTTATTCGGGTGTTCAATAAAAGGAAGTGGAGTTCAAGTGGACCAAGGTTGGTCTGGTAGTAAAATAATTATTTGCACAATGGTAAATAATTATTTAACTAGTTGGCACAAATTAAAATAATGCTGCTATTATTTTATGACGCATAATTTTATTTATAATTCTATTTTGTGCAAGTTGGCGCACCATAAATAATGACACGGTATTATTATTAAATGCATGGGTTTTCTCTAAGTTCATGAATGTATTTAATTGTTGCTATGAAATTAAATATTGTAACTAAAATTCCATGTATATAAATAAGCAAGTATGCCTATTGTGCCAGACACCACACCACACCACACGCCTGGTGAATTAAGAATTGTTGATCCAAACAATTTCTATCTTGAATCATGTTCTCTCCCCTCTTAATAACGAGAGACGTTATTCAAGGATGAAGAAAAAGCGATAAATAACGACTGACAGAAGACAATCACTTCGCTATGATAGCATCTGGAGAATGAGCAGTGTCGATCGGAGGCAATAAGAGCACGTGTGGATCACCACTAGTGGTATTCTAGTTTAGATCCTTACAAGTGCAATGAGATAATCTGAAAGGGTCATTCCAGATGATCAACATCATCAATGAAGAAAAATACCAAAGATACAGGTATTATTTTTCTTTATGAAATTAATTAAATTAATTATAAACATGATGTACAAGATCCTCTCTAATTTTTCGGGCCTCTTTCTTCTTTATCTAAATATTTTATTATATTCTGTGGTGACTGACATTCATTATCATATTGATCCCGGAATAATCATTGATTATGGTAAAAATAAAATTTGGGTACCGTCCCAACCACACTTCCACTACGCCCAGAACCTTCAAGTAGTATCAAAGGGGTTACATCACAGTTTATAATTATTTAAATATTTCATTGATGAATTACACATTTAATAATTTAGTTGTTTCAATTCAAGTTAATCGTTCTGCAAATCTAAATCTCTATATCTATTCCTTCTATTTTGTTTCTCGTTCACCTTATAGAAACGATCTTTTATTTTAATTTCTATTAAAATAAAATAGAGGATCTCGTCTGGAGGTTCCAAAGCTTCCATGCCGTACAACACCAGAACACACAATGTGTATTTGGTAGTACACGCCTTGTAGTAAAGATTCAATTCATCAGACTGGTCTGCCAAACCAAGACATGTGTTGGAGTCTTTCTAAGTATAAAATGACTCTGTGTGTTGACCATGAATAATTGGTACACAATTTCTGGATTACACGCTGTGTGGCCCAATGGAAACAGCATGTAGTCCCTTCGGGTTAGGGTTGGACAGTGTACCCCATACACGGATTTCCCAGCTGGAGACCGTGTAATGAGTAACTACATGGTGTGTGGCCCACTGGACATGCCGTGTACTCTAAATATTTCCGAAGTATACTCACACGCCGTTTCCCCGGGCATGTATTTCGGATAGATGGTAAAAAATAATACACGCCGTGTAGTTGGAACTACACATCGTGTACTCATCCAAATTACATATATTTATTAAAATTTATTATTATCTTACACAAACCCTTAAGACATGTACCATCGTGCGATAATAAAGCTAAGGCACAACACGTGATATGTGTTATATATATATGTGTTTAATTTAACATCTGCGTAATGTTCATTTCTACTCATTGAGTAGTTTTGAATAGGAATTAACCGGGTTGCCTCCAAGGTACAAGTTATGTGCAAAGATAATTTTAAATGAATTTATTTTTTTAAAATTATGATGGATGAGAATATCAAGGAAATTCAGAAAATGGTTTAAGATAAAAGGGTTGATTAATTAAAGATGATAATTAGTTTATTCGAGCGTGATTTATCTTAAACAAGAACGATTAAAGAATTGATTGATAGTTTTATTTATGTGTAAATATCATTGCATGTATGGATGATCATGATCTAGACCAAGACCTTTGTATGTGGATGGTTTCTTTTAATTTATTTATTTTAACTACATTTGTTGGCCTGTGATCCTTATCCTCATTAATATGTAGGGCCAACATGCCCAAGGTTTCTTTTATGTAAACCCCCTTTTACCCCTCACCTATATGTGAGTTAAAAAAGGCATATGTAATGTATGGAACTCCCAAGCTAGTGGAGGCGGTTCAAGATGGAGTTGAGACAAAACCAATCCTAGGTGATACAAAGGTGGACAGGTGGAAGCTGTAAACATGAACCCAAAAGGTTCAAGGTGTTTCTACCCTAGGTCAGAGTTAGTTTATCAACTACTAGATAAACTAAACATTATAAAATCTCATGATCATTCCATTTAATTTATTTTATTTCCGTCTGTTTCATGGTTTATCATTATGGATGTGTTGTCACGATCACATAATTAATGAATTAAACAAGCATGCAAGATGAAACTAAAATAAACTAGACTTATGCATAAATATTATCAATATATGTTTAATCACTTAAGTAATTTCCACTTAATATTAAAAAGTGTGTGATAATGATATTAATCAATTCACATATAAGAGATAAAAAATCCCTCAAATAAAATATTAAGTCTGAACAAGCCTTCCGTTACTTGATTAAGGGAAAACTCAATAAAACTATGTGTTTGACCAACCCTTATTAGGACACTTACAGGAATCCCTTATGAAAGGTTTCAGGTTGACTTAACCATATTACATCAAGAATAGTATCCCTTGCTAGACTTGGTGTAATATTGGAGGCAAGAGTTGAGGAAATCCAAAGTCATGATTTCATGATTGGGGAGTTCACTAAACATATCAAGGAGATTCAACCCTGTAGTTGGAAAAGTCTTTCCTACCTAAATACATTCTAATATCTTAACCAACCCTTGTTGGGGTTATATGAAGGGAAATATGGACCCTTTCCACTAGAATGTCATGGAAACTGAACATTCCAAGTTCAATGGTGAGGGCTATTGGGACTTGATAAAATAGTGAGAGACTTAATAAAATTTATTATTTCTTATAAAATGTAATAAAAAAATTACTAATGATATGCTCTTTTAATTGTAGAATAAAAATGAAGAACTCATCAACCACACTATCCCTATGATAAATTTTGGATAAAGACAACATCCTCACTGACAGTAACTTCCAGGAATGGTTTAGACACCTTCGGGTTATCCTACACCATGAATGGAAATCTTACGTGTTGGAGTCATCATTACCTGATCCGCCTTCCAAAGAGGTGATTTATGAGGATTTCCTGGTCTATGAGATACATATGAATTAAGTGGTCTATGTTCAATGTTTGATTATATCATCAATGTCTAGTGAGATCATGAAGTCTCATGAAAACATGGATGCTTATAGAATTCTTGAGAACCTCCATGGTCTTTACCAGGAGAGAGAAAGACATGAAAGGTTTGATATTTCTAAGGAACTCTTTCAGAGTAAGCTTGGAGAAGGTGCCCCAGGTAGGCCTCATGTAGTCAAGATCATTGGATACATTAAGTTCCTAGAGGTTCTAGGGTTTAAACTCCCTAAATAACTGGGCACCGATCTCATTCTCACATCACTCCCTCAGAGCTTCTCTAACTTTGTTTTCAATTTCAATATGAACAACATTGAGAAGTCTCTATATGATCTTATTATCCTCATTAGCCAAGTGGACAAATATATGAAGTGTGAAAAGCCTTCTGTCCTTATGGTGAATAATAGGAAAAAGAATGCGAAAAGCTTTAAGCCTAAAGCTTCTTCACGACCTTCCAAGAAAAGGAAGATCAAAGTGGAGGCAAGGGAATATGAGGCTATTTGTTTCTCATGGGGTAAGAAGGGCCACTGAAAGAAGAATTGTACCGGCCTAAGAAGCAAGGGGAAGCTTCAGGTGCATTTGTTATCAAGTGAAATATATCTATTTCTATAAATTGGGTATTAGATATAGCTTGTGGTGCTCACATATGGATCCAAATAGAGGAACCAAGTAGATTCAGAAAGATTGATTGAGGGGAGGTAGATCTACGAGTAGTCAACAGAGCTATACTTGCTACTATAACTGCTGAGGACTACCACCTCACGTTGCCAACTGGGATGATCTTGGTGTTAAAGGGTTTTTATTATGTGCCTTCTGTTACTAAAAACATTATTTCTTTATCTATATTAGATACATATGGATTTATTTTCAAGTTTGGAAATGAATTTTTCTTCTTTTACAAAGATATCATTTGTTATGGTAGGGTACATTTATACAACGGAATTTACGTGTTAGATTACACAAACTAAGTAATGGAAATCAATAACAAAGATACTTCACATGACTCATACCACACCCAACTTTGGCATCACCAGCTAGGTTATGTAAATGAGAAACTCTTGAAAAAGTTACATCAAGATGGATATTTAGATTATTTTGAACCAAAACCACTTGGCATATGTCATGCATGTTTACAAGGAAAAATGACCAAAACCCCATTTAGTGGGAAAGTTGAAAGGGCTAAAGAACTTCTTGAATTGGTTCATACCGATGTGTGTGGACCATTTCTAGTTGAAGCAAGGGGAGGGTACTCATACTTCATAACTTTTATGGATGATTTTAATAGATATGGATATATCTACTTAATGAGGTATAAGTCGAATTCTTTTGATAAGTTCAAAGAATAAAAGAATGAAGTTGAGAACCATCTTGGTAAGAAGATTAAGAAACTAAGCTCAGACCGAGGCGGAGAATATCTTAATCAAGACTTTATTATTTACTTACAGGAGTTTGGGATCCTATCCCAACTCACTCCTCTAAACACACCCCAGTGGAATGGTGCGATTGAAAAGAGAAACCACACCCTGTTGGACATAGTGATATCAATGATGAGTCATGCGAGTCTTCCATTATCTTTTTGGCGATATACGTTACAAACAGCAACACACATACTAAACCAAGTACCAAATAAATCAATAAATGGTATTCCATACGAGTTCTGGATTGGATGAAAAGCCATGTTATCGAATTTACATGTGTGGGGTAGCGAAGCATTTATTAAGGCCTCTTCAGGTAACAAACTCGCACCCTGAGGCACAAAGTGTACCTTTATAGGATACCCTAAGGAAACAAGGGGATGTTACCTATACAAACCCTTAGACAAAAATGTTATAGTGGAAATACATGCCATATTCCTTGAGAGGGAGCATATCTCCAAAAGAGATAGTGGGAGTGATATATGTAGTTTCAGGGTGATGCGGAAGTGCGTTGGTGGGTTTTCCCAACTTTGATTTTAGCATTAACAATGATCAATCCAAGATCCATCATGATGTAAAATGCCAGATCTTTAGAATATAACGAAGAACAAAAAACAAAAGAGGGAGTCCTAGAACCATATAGATAGGATCATCATATGTTGGTTATAATTAATTTAATTAATTGACAAGAATTACCTTGATGGAATTCTTTCTTCGTTGATGTCTACGGTCACAATCCGGTGTGATCCGTCGTTACGTCGTAGAATCCAAGTGTAGGATTCCTCTAGCGGTGATCCACACGTGCTCCATTTATCTCTGGAAGTTTCCGAAGGGATCTTTGGGTGCTAGCGCGGAAGAACCTTTGCTTGCGATGTCCTCCTTCGATCACCTCAATCTAGTGGCGGTGGATCTCTCTCGGTCTTGAGAGCGTTCTTGGAGGAAGAAGTTCTTTTGGCCTTAAGAGAACTCTCTAGAATTTTTGTGAAAAATGATTCTCTCTAGAAAAGTGTTGGGGTTGTGAAGATATTTATAATCGGGTTTGTGGTTATAGAGTTATGACAATAAATAAACGCGTTACACATTTTATTTATTTAATTAACTCTTATTGAAAACCCCCATGTCAAATGATTAATTCCTTGACATGCACCCGCATTGGTTATGATAAATATCATTTAATAAAATGATATTATTTCCTCAAAATCTCGACTAGAAAAACTACACGCCGTGTAATCATTAATACACGGCGTGTACTCGTTTTCCATAAAACTACACAGCCTGTATATTGAATATACACAGCATGTACTTTTATTTTCCATTTTTCCTTTATTTACTCCACCACATTTATTATTCCTCGAGTAATGGATATTTATTTCTTAAATAAATGTAACTGCATTACTCGCTAATAAATATATATTATTTCGTCCAAAATATATTCTCTCGAATAACTAGTGTCGAAATAAATATGATCAGGCATCCTTAAATAATTATTAAACCACAGTAAGGAATAATATTTATTTAACTTGTTAAATTAATATTTAACTGAGGTACATGGACACACTTAGTTTGTGACCCTCTAGGCCTCTTTCTCGTTTGAATTAGGCAGGCTTGACTAAAGTCCAAGATTACTGTCTAGCAACGGGTCAAGGAACCCAAGAGAAATAAGTTGATGCCACATTGACGTGTCACCTCATACAAATGCTTACCATGCAATATAATTCCTTTGTCATGATATCTAGAATCAAGAGGGTTGCATGCTAGTGTCATCAACCCATGTGCTCGATTATTCTTTCTTTGACTTTCCAGAATTGAACTCGCCCATACCTTACCATGGCCATAGATTTATTTAGGCTATATCAATTACATCAAAGGGCCTAAGATATCTACTTCTGTTATGGAACAGAAAAGACAAATCCTTTCTCACATTATCTATTAATGCAGTATTACTCGTGATGCGCGCAACGTATCCTACCTCACTGCGAACAGTGTGTCGTCACAATTTTCATCAATACATCTAATTATGTGAGTTGTAATACCCATTAATAATAATATTAAAGTCTAAGGACCAATACACATGTCCGCAGATAGGAAAATCCAATGACACCATGAAATACGAATTTCCTACTGGCAGATCTCATTCTCATAATATCCTCTTGTATATTACCAAGGGTGCACACCATGAGAAGGTGCCTCAAAGTTTTATGAGTCCTCACCCCTAATGGCCTGTATTATTTGTGTCCCTAAAATAACATCATCCGACCATAGAACATATATTCAAGAACAATGTTATGGCACTTCTGGGTTCTCATCATAGCAGGGATCCTCTATGAACCTTTAATACAACACCTATCCTTAGGACATTATCACATGCATTTTCACACAGAAGAACAATCAAGATGTGATAAGGATTCTATTAATGAATAAAGTACAAAGTAGTTAGTTCTAGGCCACCAAATCCAACAGACTCCCACTTGGACTAGAGCTAACTGCTAACAACCTTTAACCTGCTAGCTCTCACATTATATTTATGCTTCTATTGAGATAGGCCTTTAGTCATGGGGTCCACAACATTCTCTTTCGTGGACACTCTTCTCACTACAAATTCACCCCTTTGATAGAAATACCTCAAGAGGTGATACTTTCAGAGTATATGCTTTGACCGTTGATGTGACCTTGGTTCTTTCAAAAGATCCACCGCTGCAGTATTATCATAATACAATGTGATATGATCTTTACTTCTAGGCACCACATCAAGCTCCTGGACAAAGTTATGAATCCATACGGCTTCCTTGGCTGCATCAGAAGCTGCTATATATTCGGACTCCACTGTAGAATCGAAGACAAATGGCTGCTTTGAACTCTTCTAGCTCACAGCTCCTCTATTGAGACAAAAAACATATCCAGATTGTGACTTCAGATCATTTTGATCTGTCTGAAAACTAGCATCAACATACCCTCTGATGACAAGATCCTCATCTACTCCATACACCATGAACATATCCTTAGTTCTTCTCAGATACTTAAGGATGGTCTTAACAACAATCCAATGCTGTTCTCCTGGATCTTCTTGATATCTACCTACCATGCTCAGTGCATAGGCAACATCAATCCTGGTACATAACATGGCATACATGATGGATCCTATAGCCAAAGTGTATGGGATCTTACTCATTCTATCTTTCTCTTGTTGTGTCTGAGGACACATTTTCTTAGAATGATGTAAGCCATATGAATCTGGAACCAATCCCCTATTGGATTGTTCCATACTAAATCTATTTAGTATCTAGTCAATGTATGTACCCTGACTTAGTCCAAGCAGCCTCTTGGATCTATCATGAATGATCTTAATCCCTAGAATGTAGGCTACTTCACCCAAGTCCTTCATGGAGAAACACTTGTTCATCCAGTCCTTAACTAACTATAGGACTGATACATTATTTCCAATAAGCAATATGTCATCAATATGTACTACTAGGATAACTATTGCATTCCCATTAAACCGCTTATAAAGACATGTCTCACATTCATTATTAATGAAACCAAATTCTTTTATGGCTTCATAAAATCGAATGTTCCATGACCTGAATGCTTTCTTTAATCCATAAATGGATTTCTGCAACTTGAAAACCCGTTTGACTTCACCTGGTGTCACAAACCCTTATGGTTGTGTCATATAGACATCTTAATGAAGGTTCCCATTAAGTAATACCATTTTGAAATCCATCTGCCAAATATCGTAGTCATGGTAAGCTGCTATGGAAAGTATGATTCTTATGGATTTAAACATGGAAACTGGAAAGAAGGCTTCATCATAGTAAATTCCTTGACACTGTATGAATCCTTTAGCCACTATCCTTGCTTTATAGGTTCTAACTTGACCTTCCATGTCCAGTTTAATCTTGAATACCCATTTTCATACAACAAGATTTACATCAACTGGCTCATCGACCAAAACCCAAACTTGGTTCTGATACATGGAATCTATCTCATAATTCATAGCTTCTATCCATCTTGCAGCTTCTAAGATTTCTACTGCTTCCTTGTAGGAGAGAGGTTCATTATTGTCCAATAATAATGATTCACAATCCTCAGTGACTAGGAAACCAAATCTCTCTGGTTCCCTTACCTCTCTTGAGCTCATACGCAGTACTTGTGTTTATAAAACCTCTTCCATGGGGACTTGTGGAACTTGTTTCTGTACCAAATCCTATATATCTTGAGCATCAACTTCATCAAAGTCAATCTTTCTCCCACTATCCTTCTTGAGGATGTGCTCCCTCTCAATAAAGACAGCTTTTCTGGCGACAATCACTTTCTTGTCTGAAAGGTTATATAGGTAACATCCTTTCGTTTCCTTGGGATATCGTATAAAGATACACCTCATGCTCCGGGGTGCTAGTTTGTTTCTTGAGAAGGCCTTAACAAATGCCTTGAATTCCCATACACATGTGTGCAACAAAGTGGGTTTCCTTCCATTCCATAACTTGGATGGAATTCAATTTGCTGCCTTAGTTGGTACTCGGTTTAATGTGTATTCTGTAGTTTGTAATGAATATCCCCAAAAGGATAACAAAAGATCAGTATGACTCATCATCAACCTCACCATGTCCAATAAGGTGCGGTTCTTCCTTTCACTAACACTGTTCCACTATGTTGTATAAGGAGGAGTGAGATGAGATAGAATCCCAGACTCCTATATAAGATCGATGAACTCTTGGTTCAGATATTCTCCACCTCGATCTGATCAAAGTTTCTTTATCTTCTTACCAAGCTGATTATCTACTTCATTCTTGAATTCATTAAATTTCTCTAAGGCTTCTGACTTATACCTTATTAAGTAGACATAGCCATATCTACTCAAATCATCAGTAAAAGTAATGAAGTAAGAATATCCACCTCTAGCTTCTACTAGAAATGGTCCACACACATCCGTGTGCACCAATCCTAGAAGCTTTGTGGCCCTTTCACCTTGTCCACTTAAGGGTGTCTTGGTCATTTTTCATTGTAAATAAGTGTGACATCTATAAAGTGGATTTAGCTCAGTAGAGTCCAAATAACCATCTTGGAAGAGCTTTATCAAGCGCTTCTCGTTTACATGACCGAGACGGTGATGCCACAACTGGGTGATGTATGAGTCATGTGAGTTTGTTTCGTTATCGATTGCCAACACTTGGGTTTCATAATTTAATACACACAAACCATTATTTAATTGCACCATACCATAACATACGTTGTTCTTATAAAAGAGACAACCCTTATTTCCAAACTTGAAAATAAATACATCTATATCCAAACAATATACAGAAATTATGTTCTTTGTAACACTAGGCACATAATAACAGTTATGTAAAACCAAAATCATCCCAATCGACAATGAGAGGTGGTAATATCCAATAGACAACATAGCTAGCCTTGTGCCATTAGCAACCTAAATATCCATCTCTTCTCTAGAAATATTTCTAAATCTACTTGGTTTTTTCATTTGAATACAGATGTGAGCCCCACAAGATGTATCTAATACCCAATGTGTAGAAATGGAAAGATTACACTCGATAAAGAACACACCTTTAGCGTCCCCATGCTTTTGGGTGCAGTTCCTCTTCTAGTGGCCTTTCTTGATACATGAAAAACATACCACCTCCCATTCCTTGCCCTGCCTCTGGATCTTACCCTTCTTGTAAGGACAGTGCTCGGGGGATTTAGACTGTTTATAAGTCTTTGGCCCCTTTGCCTTGTCCTTCCTTTTCTTATTCACCATAAGTACTGCGGGTTTGTCACTCCCCATGTTCTTATCTACCTAGAGAATTAAGGTCAGAAGTTCCGATAGACTCTTCTCATTGTTTCTCATGGTGTAGTTGACAATAAAGCTAGAGAAGGTCTTGGGCAGTGATGATAGGATGAGATCTGTATGCAACTCATCTGGGAATTTAATCACTAAGATGTCTAGGCATTCAATATAGCCAATAATATTGACTACATGATGCCCAACTTGCACAGAATCTCCAAGATTAGTTGTAAACAAAGCGTTGGAGATCTCATATCTCTCTTGTCTCGCCTTCTCTTGGTAGAGATCCTTAAGGTGAGACATCATTCTATACGCATCCATGTTTTCATGTTGCTTCAAGAGATCATTAGACATGGCCGATAGCATGAAACACTGGACATTTGTGGCATCATACATGTGTTTCATATAGAGAGATAGTTCCTCATCACTAGCCTCCTTTCCAAGAACAATTGGAATAGGCTCTTCCAGCACATACAATTTCCTTTTGTGGCGAAGGATGACGCGTAAACGCCTCTGCCACTCCTGGAAATTAGTGCTGGTGAGAAGGTTTTCCTTCTCAAGTATGGTTCACAATGATATGTTTGAAGTCATTTTTCTTGCCATTTCTACAAATTAAGATGATCAAAGGTTTAGTACTTTATTATAAAATTGAGAAAAATAAATAAATTAATACTTATTAGTCTCCCACTATTTTATCGAAATCCAATAGCCCTCATCATTGACTTCAGAATATTCTGTTTCCTGAATATTCTAGTGGAAATGATCTATATTTCCCTTCATATTTCCCCAACTAGGGTTGGTTAAGCAACTTGAAGGGTTTTAGGCAGGCATTCCAAATGCCAACTACATTAACTCGCAGCTCCTTGATCCACTGAGTGGACTCCCCAATCCTGAAATTCTTTTATTTTGGATTTCCTCAACCTTTGCCTCTTGGTCACACCAAGTCCTACTGTGGTAGTCAACCCTTGATGCGAACCAAGTCAATTCAACCCAAAACCTTGAATTAGAATTCCATGATAATTGAAAGCACCCCAACTAGGGTTGGTCAAGCACTTTGAACTATGGTTCGATTCTAACCAAGATTATGGAAGGCTATACCGACTTAATATTTCTTTGAGGGATTTTATCCTTATATGTAAATTTCCATTTTATTGTCTTTTTATTACATGATTTCTAATATTAAGTGGGATATAATTAAGTGATTAACCATGTCTAAGATAATATTTACGCATAAGCCGGTCTTATTTTAGTTCCATCTTGCATGCTTGTTTAATTCATTAATTGTGTGATCGTGACAACAAACCCACAATAAATAAACCATGAAACTGACAAAAATAAAATAAATGGTATGATCATGAGCTTGTTCTATTGGTTATTTTATCTAGAGGTTGATAAACTAACCCAAGACCTAGGGGATAAACACCTTGAACCTTTCAGGTTCGTGTTTACAGCTTTCCACCTATCCACCTTTGTATCTCCTTGGATTGGTTTCACCTTGGATTATGACTTGATCCACCTTCAATAACTTGGGAGTTCCATCCATTACATATGAATTTATCTCACACGTAGGTGAGGGGTAAAAAAAGGGCTTTTACATAAAATAATCCTTGGGCGCGCATGCCTTACATATTAATGAGGAGAAGGCTCACAGGCCAACAAATTTAATTTAAATAAATAAATTAAAATAACCCATTCACATACAAAGGTCTCGGTCTAGCTCATGATCATCTATACATGCAACGATATTTACGCATAAATAAAACTAGAATTCAATTCTTTAATCATTCTTGATTAAGATAAATCATGCTCGAATCAATTAATTATCTTTAATTAATCAATCCTTTTATATTAAACTCTTTTCTGAATTTCCTTGAGATTTTCATCCATCATAATTTTAAACAAATAAATTCATTTAAAATTATCTTTGTACATAACTTGTACCTTGGAGGCAACCCGGTGAATTCTCATTCATTACACATATGTTAAATTAAACACACATATATAAAACACCTATCATGTGTTGTGTCTCAGCTTTACGCCTGCACTATGGTACACGTCTCAAGGGTTTGTATAATATAATAATAAATTTTAATAAATCTGTGTAATTTGGATGAGTACACGACATGTAGTTCCAAATACACGATGTGTACTTTTGTTCACCATCCATCCAAAGTACACGCCCAGGGACATGGCGTGTGGATGTACTTCAGAAATTTTCGGAGTACACGGTGTGTTCTTTTGGACACATGTCGTTTAGTATCCGTGTTATACAGTTTCTAGCAGGGCAAGCTGTGTATGGGGTACATGGTCCAACACTAACATGAAGGGATTACACGCTGTGTTCAGTTAGACCACATGACGTGTAATCTGGAAACTATGTGCCACCTGTTCCTGGTCAACACAAAGTGTCATAAATGACTTAGATAGGATCCAATACATGTCCTGATTTGGCAGATCAATCAATGCATTGAACCTAGACTAAACTGTGTGTACTTATGAATACACACCGTGTATGATGGTGTTGTAAAGCCAGGAGCCTTTGGCACCTCCATATGAGTTCCTCTATTTTATTTTAATCAAAATTAAAATAAAAATTTGTTTATGTAAGGTGAACGAGAAACGAGAGGGGAGGAACAGATCTCAAGATTCATATTTTTAAGAACGATTAACTTGAATTGAAACAACTAAATTATTAAATGCATAAATCACCAAAAAAAAACTAAATAATTATAATCAATGATATGACCCCTTTGATACCACTTATAGGTTTCGGGCGTTGCGGAAGCACATTGGTGGGTTTGCCCAACTTTGATTTTAGCATTAATAATGATCAATCCGAGATCCGTCACGATGTAAAACGCCGGATCTTTGAAATAGAAAGAAGAACGAAGAACAAAAGAGGGAATCCTGGAACCATAGATATAGGATCATCATATATTGGTTATAATTAATTTAATTAATTGACAAGAATTACCTTGATGGAATTCTTTCTTCGTTGATGTCTCCAGTGATGATCCGGTGTGATTCTTCATTACGTCATAGAATCCAAGTGTAGGATTGCTCTAGCGGTGATCCACACATGCTCCACGTATCTTTGGACATCACCGAAGGGATCTCCGAGTGCTAGCGTGGAAGAACTTTCGCTTGCGATGTCCGCCTTCAATCGCCTCGATCTAGTGGTGGTGGATCTCTCTCGGTCTTGAGAGCGTTCTTGGAGGAAGAAGTTCTTTCGGCCTTGAGATAACTCTACAGAATTATTGTGCACAACGATTCTCTCTAGAAAAGTGTTGGGGTTGTGAAGATATTTATAATCAGGTTTGAGGTTATAGAGTTATGACAATAAATAAACGCATTACACATTTTATTTTTTTTATTAAATCTTATTGAAAATCCCCATGTCGAATGATTAAATACTTGACATGTTCCCACGCTGATTATAATAAAAATCATTTAATAAAATGATATTATTTCCTCAAAATCCCGACTGGAAAAACTACACGCCGTGTAATCATTAATACACGACGTGTACTCGTTTTCCATAAAACTACACAACGTTTATATTCAATACACACGACGTGTACTTTTATTTTCCATTTTTACTTTATTTCCTCCACCACATTTATTAGTCCTTAAGTAATGGCTATTTATTTCTTAAATAAATTTAACTGCATTACTCACTAATAAATATATATTATTTCATCCACAATATATTCTCTCGAATAACTAGTGTCGAAATAAATGCGATCAGACATCCTTAAATAATTATTAAACCACAGTTGGGAATAATATTTATTTAACTTGTTAAATTAATATTTAACTAAGATACATGGACACACTTAGTGTGTGACCCTCTAGGCCACTTTCTCGTTGGAATTAGGCGGGCTTGCCTAAAGTCCAAGATTACTGTCTAGAAACAGGTCAAGGCACCCAAGATAAAGAATTTGATGCTACATTGACGTGTCACCTCATACAAATTCTTACCGTGTAATATAATCCCCTTTTCATGATATCTTGAATCAAGCGGGTTGCATGCTAGTGCCATCAACCCATGTGCTTGATTATTATTTCTTTGACTTTCCAGAATTGAACTCGCCCATACCTTACAATGGCCATGTATTTATTTAGGCTATATCAATTCCATCAAAGGGCTTGAGATATCTACTTCAGTTATGGAACATAAGGGACACATCCTTTCTCTCATTATCTATTAATGTAGTATTACTCGTGACGCTCCCAACATATCCTAGCTCACTGCGAACAGTGTGTCATTACAGTTTTCGTCAATACATATAAGTGCGTGAGTTGTAATACCCATTAATAATAATCTTAAAGTCTAAGGACCAATACACACATCCTTAGATATGAACATCCAATGACACTATGAAATGTGGATTTCCTACTGGCGGGTCTCGTTCTCATAATATCCTCCTGGATATTACCAAGGGCTCACACCATGAGAAGGTGACTCAAAGTTTTATGAGTCCTCACCCCTAATGTCTTGTATTATTTGTGTCCCTCAAATAACATTATCTGGCCATAGAACATATATTCAAGAATAGTGTTATGGCACTTCCGGGTTCTCATCATAGCAGGGATCTGCTATGACCCTTTAATGAAACAACTATCCTTAGGACATTATCACACGTATTGTCACGCAGAAGAAAAATCAAGATGTGATAAGGATCTTATTAATTAATAAAGTACAAAGTAGTTGGTTATAGGCCACCAACTACAAAAAGATAGACTTCGATGAAGTCAAGGCTCAAGGTACACATGAGTTGGTACAGGAACAGATTCCACAAAGCCCCGTGGAAGAAGAATCTGTTCCAAATACACAAGTACTGCGTAGGAGAACAAGAGAGGTTAGAGAATAGTAATGGTATGGTTTTATAGTTACAAAGGATGGTGACTCCTTATTAGTTGATAATAATGATCCTCTAACCTACAAGGATGTAGTAAGTGGCACAAATATTTCTAAGTGGAAAGAAGCCATGAATTCTGAAATGGATTCTATGTACCAAAACCAAGTCTAGATTTTGGTAGATCCTCTAGTTTATGTAAATCTTGTTGGTTGAAAATGGGTATTCAAGAATAAAATGGACATAGAAGGACAAGTCAGTACCTATAAGGCACGACTAGTTGCAAAAGGTTTTAAATAATGTCAAAGAATTGACTACGATGAAACATTCTCACCTGTTGCAATGATAAAATCCATCAAAATTCTACTTTACATTATGGCTTACCATTACTATGATATTTGGAAAATGGATGTAAAAAAAATTCCTTAATGGTAACCTTCAGAAAGATTTATACATGATATAAACTGAAGGGTCTGTGACTCCAAAGGATGCCGATAAGGTATGCAAGTTGTAGAAATCCATTTATGGATTAAAGAAAGCATCCAGGTCATGGAATATTATTTTTGATGAATCCATAAAAGAATTTTGTTTTATCAATAATGAATGCGAGCCTTGTGTCTACAAAAGGTTTAGTGAGAGTGCAGTTGTTTTCATAATAGTATATGTTGATAACATATTACTTATTGGAAACAAGATACCGGTCTTACAGTCTGTTAAGGAATGGTTGAATCAATTCTTCTCCATGAAATACTTGGGTGAGGCAACTTATATTCTTGGGATCAAGATACATCGTGATAGATCCAAGAAATTGCTGGGCCTAAGTCAAAGTACATACATTGATAAGATACTGAAGAGATTCAGTATGGAACAATCCTAGAGGGGATTTTTGCTAGCATCACATGGCATTCATCTTTCCAAGAAAATGTGTCCTCAAACACATGAGAAAAGAAAGATAATGTCAAGGACTACATACGCATTAGCGATTGGGTCAATTATGTATGCCATAATATGTACTAGGATATATTTCGCCTATGAATTGAGTACGGTATGCAGATATCAAAATGACCCAGGTGACCACCATTAGATGGCAATCAAGAATATCCTAAAGTATCTGAGGCATACTAAGGATATGTTCCTAGTTTATGGTGGAGATGGGGAACTAGTCATCAGAGCATATGCATATGCTAGTTTCCATACTGATCAAGATGACATGAAGTCACAAACGAGATACATCTTCACTTTGAATAGAGGTGTAATGAGCTGGAAGAACTCAAAACAGAGTGTGGTCGCAGATTCTATAGCAGAGTCCGAGTATATCGCAGATTCTGAGGCAGCTAAAGAAGTAGTTTGGATACGAAGTTTCATCCAGGATCTAGATTTGATACCTAGTAGTAAAGATACCATCACACTATACTGTGATAATACTGTAGCGATGGATCTTGCAAAAGAGCCTAGGTCACATCAGCGGATGAAGCACATAATTCGGAAGTATCATCTCTTGAGGGATTTTTCTCAGAGAGGTGAAGTTGTAGTGAGCAGTATTTCCATGGAATACAATGTGGTGGACCACTTGACTAAAGCCTTGAATCAATAGAAACATGATCATCATTTGAGGTCTAGAGGATTGAAAGTTGTAGGCAGTTGGCTCTAGTTTAAGTGAGAGTTTGTAAGAGTTGGTATCCTAGAACCAACTGGTTTTACTTTGATTACATGGATATTTAATGTATTATTACATATTGTTCATTGTTATGCATGACTATGATGTAATAATGTCCTAGATTATTTGTTGCATTGATAAGGTCATGGAAGTTCCCCTCTATGATGAGAACCTTGAAATTATATAACAATAATATTAAATATAGTTCTATGATTGGATGACATGCTATGATGGAACCATAGCATGCAGACCGTCAGGTGCGAGTGCTTGTAAGCGGACGAGACTTCCTCTTATGAAGTTTTCACTTGGTAATCTTCAAGATAAGAGATTATGAGAACAGAACAGCTAGTAGGAATTCCGTATGTTTTGGTTTCATCAGATATTTATATCAGCGAGTGTGTGTAACGATCCTTAGACTTTAAGATTATCATTAATACGTGTCATGACTTACGCACTTTGATTTACTGACAAAAACCGTCACACAGATAGTTGGCAGGAAGTAGGGTATGTTGGGTGCGTAACAAGTGGCATGTTATTAATGGATAAGTCGATTAAGGATTTTTCCCATCCATTTATGGAAGTTGATATCTCTACCCTTCTATTGAAATAGAACCATCGTGCGAAATTCCATGGTCGTGGTGTAACGATGAATTTATTTCTGGTAGTCAAAGAATGACATATCAAGCATAAAAGTTGATGACACAATCATGAAACGTTCTTGATGAGATATTGCGACAAAGGGATTATATTATAGAGTGAGTGTTCGTATGTGGATGTCATTGTTGCAACTTTACGTTCTTTATCTTGGGTGACTTGACCCGTTACTAGACAATACTCTTGGACTTTAGGTAAGCCTGCCTAATGCCAATGAGAAAGAATCCTAGAGGGTCACACACTAAGTGTTTTTGGTGGTCTTGGTTAAATTCTATTTGAATTTAATTAATTAAATAAATATTATTCTCAAGATAATGGAATGATTTTATTCAAGTTACAATGATCGCATAAATTAAATTAAATATATTTATTTATTTTATTGAACATTTAATAAATATTTATTTACTAGTTTGTAATAAAATATTTATTTAATAGAATAATTTATTTATTTATTTATTCAGGTGTTCAATAAATGGAAGTGGAGTTCGAGTGGACCATGGTCGGTCTGGTAGTAAAATAATTATTTGCACGATGGTAAATAATTATTTAACTAGTTGGCACAAATTAAAATAACACTGCTATTATTTTATAACATAGAATTTTATTTATAATTTCATTTTACGTAAGTTGGCACACCATAAATAATGACGCGATATTATTATTAAATGTATGGGTTTTCTCTAAGTTCATGAATGTATTTAATTTTTGCTATGCAATTAAATATTGTAACTAAAATTCTTGGTATATAAATAAGAAAGTACGCCTGTTGGGCCAGACACCACACCACACGCCTGGTGAATTGAGAATTGTTGAGAGAAAAAAATTCTCTCTCGAATCCTATTCTCTCCCCTCTCAAGAACGACAGACGTTATTCAAGGTCGAAGAACAAGCAATCAAGAACGACCGACACAAGACAGTCGCTTCGCCGCACTAGCACTTAGAGAATGAGTGGTGTCGATTAGAGGAAATCAGAGCATGTGTGGATAACTGCTAGACGCATTCTAGTTTAGATCCTTACAAGCACAATGATATAATCTGAAAGGGTCATTATAGATGATCAACATCAACAATGAAAAAAAATACCAAAGATACATGTATTATTTTTCTTTATGAAATTAATTATATTAATTATAAACATGATGTGCAAGATCCTCTCTAAGGTTCTGGGCCTCTTTCTTCTTTATCTAAATATTTGATTATATTCTATGGAGAATGGAATTCATCATCGTATTGATCCAGGAATAATCATTGATCATGTTAAAAATCAAATTCAGGTATCATCCCAACTATGCTTTCGCTGCGCCCAGAACCTTTAGAAATGACCCAAGAAAATAAAATAATCTAAGTAAAATAAATTAAATAGGAACCAAGGAGTAGAAATTTCCAAGGTATCCTAAAGGAATAAGTAAATAAATTAAATAGGATCCAAGGAGTAAAAATTTCCAAGTTATCCTAGTGGGTTGAATCTAAGGTGTATAAATGTCCAAGGCATCCAAGTATACTGATTAAACCAGATCCAAGGAGTAGAAATGTCCAAGGCATCGAATAAGATAAGTGAAATGGATCTAAGGAGTATAATTGTGCAAGTCATCCTGATGGATCATTATATATAAGGAGTAGAAACATCCAAGGAATCCTAGTAAATTATGGTTATCAGATCCAAGGAGTAGAAATGTACAAGGAATCCTAGTATGACAAGTAAACTAGTCAAACTGAATCCTTGCAGTATAAATTCCCCAAGAATCCAAGAAATTTGAATCCTTAGGGTATAAATTTCTAAGGAATCCAAGTAATATAAGTAAATAGGAGTCAAGGAGTATAAATTCCCAAGGAATCCAGTGAATTTGAATCCTTGGAGTAGAGATTTCTAAGGAATCTAGATGAGCTATAGGTACTATAATAAAAACCCTCCATTATATTCGTAACAAAATAATTCACCATCTCATAAACCTTTTCATTAAAAATTTCATGAATCCATTCTTGTTCATACACAAGACAATGAACTACCCATTTAATACCTTTCATATAAAAATTAATAGATTCTTTTATATGCTTATAACAACTAACAATTATCTTAATTACTATATTCAATTATCATTTATAGAAATTGAGCTCAACGCACCTCAACGGTTTCATAATTTGGGTCAATGGGAAGAACCCACCCCTTGGGAAGTTTGGGATGATGTAAAATACCTCTAAAATTATCTAATAGTGTCATGAAATGTCATGTAAATGAATTTATCATTTAACTAATGGGTTTATCAATTTAGAAAGCATCATCTAGAAAGTACTAGTTTCTTGGGACACCACTTTGTAACATCCTGAACCACATTCCACTAAACCAATGTTTTGATTCAGTTCTCCAAAATTCCTCAGGCATGCCTCTCTATACACTAGAGCTTCTGACAATAAATGAGGGACTAGGGTGATTCTATGGGGTGACTATGCCCTAATATCAGAGTAAAAAATAATGGAAATAACTTGATATCATTCAAGAAGTAAACAAAAAGTGTGCATGAGAAATAAATAAAATAAAATAGAACATACAATAATAATAAATGAAAAACTGTAAATTCACTAATAACCATACCATACATACAACATTAGTCACCCATTGGGCCGACCGTACACGCATGAGTATATAAAACAAACTTAAATAAAAGTACAAGGCTATACTACAAACTATGAGTTAGACCACATAACCAGTCTCCATGACACCACTAAGATGCTTCTATCCGATCAAAATAATCAACATGAGTAGCTTTTCTTGATCATGCAACTCTAGGACTTATCATTTTAATAATGTATTTGCGATCAACCTGAAAAGAAGACATAAGGTTTTCATGCACACCGAGGTGCATGTACAAGAGTGAGAAATAATCTCTGTAGGCCACCCCAATGATGAACCTATAAATACTATATCATAGGTGAATGTTCATGAAATATGCCAAGCCTAGATGAGACATAAATAAAATTATAAATAAAATAAATAACATGAAACCACAATCAGTCCACGAGTCTATAGTTCTGGTAAACTGGGAAAGGTTCCATCATGTATATTTATATTTATATGTATAAATTTATATTCCCATGAATATATATATATATATATAAATATAAATATGAATATACGTGTGTAAGTAAAAAATAACATAAAAAGGAAGTTGATCCTTGGGTATGTATTCTTGATTGCTTAGATATCCTATTGAATGGGCATTGAGCTAGATGTCATACCACTCAAGATATGTATAATTAAGTCGATCTCTAGATATGTAATCATAGTCAACAATATCTACTTCATCTAGCATCAGAATTTCTATGAGTAAGCTACATCACTATAGGGGGATACATGTCCCAACCCTAGGTTCACCAGTACTCACCTCCAATCAAAATAGTGAAGGGTGTCATATACCAATGAACATTCAGTAAATATGGTACTAAGATGAACCAAATTCCATGATCTCTATGTAAATCAAGTCTAATTTCTAATACATAGGTCCCAATCCATAGTAATTTACAACATTAACACTTAGATAAATCCCTATGTGGATCACTATAAGGCGATCTATAAATGTAATTCCCTCTAGATCCAAGTACAAGCTTGGAATCCATTCTCTAGAATTGTATCACTCATGTATCAAACCAACCCTAGGGAGAATACTAATCCTAGATCATGAGGAGTGTAATCATATATATATTATATATCACATCAATGTTGAGGAGTTCCATGTACACCACCATGATCAAGTAATCAATCAGGGAGAGAATAATCATCCATATCGCTTGGGAGAGCATAGTTATCCATGAGTATCATAAATAAGGAACCCATTCCCATGTATCATAATAAAGATATTACATTCATGAATATCATAATCATGGGATTTCATGACTGAATATCATTATCAATGAATTACATTCCTGAATATCATAATCATGGGATGCCATGCCCAAATATCATCACATTGGGATCAAAACCCTGATCCCAAGAAGTAAATATGAGCCCTCCAATAAAATAATATCACAATAAAAGTCTTAAAAGCTGGATCCTAGGAAATGTGTTTGGGAATCTTAAAAAATAAAGTCACATAATTCCAGGACCATCAACCACAAACAAGGAAGCACCTCTTGTAATCATCGCTGCATCAATAGTAAATAGGTGAATGCATAAATAAATGAGTGAGGGTGTAATATAACCTAAAACAACCACTAATTTCATAGTACCTTGGGATTATAGGTTTGGTATGGATTCTATGGCGACACTCACTACCATCACTACTGAAATCCCCAATGCACTAGCCTAGGGCCAGTCAAACATATGGGCACCCACTGGGCCCCTCATGTAAAAACACAGGAGAGGAATCCTATTTGGGATCCTCAAAGCTTACAAATAAGAAAAGGAATCCTACTTGGGATCCTCAGTAATGAAGGTAAAAGGAGTAATCCTATATTAGATCCTTTATGATAATTAAACATGTCATTCTATATGGGATCCTCAGAATGGTATATAGGAAAAGGAATCCTACATAGGACACTCCATAACATAGTATGTAGGTAGAGTAATCCTATATGGGATCCTTATAATGGTAATAAGGTAGAGGAATCCTATAAGGGAATCCATAAGGAAATATATGATTGAAGGAAACCCCCAGGGAACCCTTGTAAATAGTACAAGATAGTGGAATCCAAAACAGGATCATTTAGGTCAAAACGTAAGCAGAGGCATCCTATAAGGGATCCTTGGAAACAAATAATATCATGGAATCCTAGTCCGGAAGGGAACATCTAAAAAGGGTTATTTATTCAAAATAAGATCTAAAAAATCACTGGTTAAGAGTGATAGCTTATGGATCATTCTAGATCAAAGTTTCTCACTCTCAGAAGATAATTGGACTTAATTACTGAAGGAAGAACCTATCTATTTAGTAAAACATTAAAAATTAATTCTATGACTCCTCAAATATCCTCAAGGGTTTAAACATCATGATATATGAAAAAATATACTAAAAATGGACTACTCATAGGTATAGTTCTGACTCCTAAGAATGAAGATATGAGAAAACCTTGAAAAGGGTAGAAAGGGACAATACATGACGTGTACTCTCAAATACCCACTTTGGAATGTACTTCAGCTAGACTTAGCATGAAAAAATATCCAAGTAAATGGTTTTTTGATTTTTTACATGGAGTTTACCCTACATGGGGTACCTACCCATATACCTCACATGGCCTGTCCATGTAATTTTCTTGGTTGTGTACCTCTACATGGCATGAAACCCACATGGGGTCTGACTGTGTACCCTACACGACCATGTACCCTTACACAGGTTGTCTATCCAGGTAATTGGATACATAGACGAGTCCCATTACATGGTGTGTATACCCCATATAGTGTGTTTACTTCATAAAATACAATCTTCCCCAAATGGGAAGGACATACTATATGTGTTTCTGAACTACACACAGTATGATCCGGATTTTTAAAACAGGAAACCCATCAAATTGCCTAAAACCCCCATTTTATAATAAAATCTATAGATTGAACCAAAAGGGGTCCTAATAAGTCAAAATAATGCATTAAAACTTAAAAAAAATCCATCAATATTTACTATAAAACATAAATATTTCTTAAATTGGGTCATAATCCACCAAAGCTTAATCTATTTATGTGGTCCAAAGATACCACACGACGATTCAATTCCTCCTGAGATCTATGATAGTCCCTATCTTTATCTATTTACAACTATATATTACTATCCATATTATATCTCATTAAAGTGAAGGAGGAATCCTATGAGGGAATTCATGAGAATCCTAGGAAGGAAAATAAAATAAAAGAAAATAAAGGAAACAAAGAAATGAAAAGAAAAAGAAAAGGGGGCTCATGCTCGGCCCCAGTACCAGACATGAGTTTATGCCCAACATTGAAAAAAATCCCTTTTCTAGACTCAAAATCAAATATGGGATCTCAATATGATTATTTGTTCAAAAGATATATCCAAACGAACCTTCACAAATAAATTAATATTTAATTAATTAAATATTACATATTAATTAATTAAATGTTACATATTAATTATTCCACTAAAATTTAAATGGCTTGTAATTTCAAAAAACTCCCATACTAGGTTAAAAACCCTATTCTGAGACCAAAGGAGTTATTAAATCATCTAAGACCATCTGATATGGTAAAATTACCATTTTACCCCTTACAATCATGTGAAAGAAAAAATTCAAATTTTTGCTCAAATTCCCAATCTGAAAAAACAAGGGTCCTTAAAAAATCATTCTTAGGTCATGAAATGACATGCAAGGTTATATATATGGATCCTTAAAAGATAGAATTGATTGAATAATGACCTAGACTAGATATTGTAACAATGATCCACATTTTTTTGGGATTGGATGGATACTATCATTTTTTTTAAAAAAGTGGCACTTTCGTCAAATGACCAAAGCATTATTTATTAAATAAAAAGAAAGCTTACATGAGCCTAAAGTATGGGATCATATTAAAATCTTTTACATGAAGGGGTATAAATAATCTATCATATCCTCTAACCAAGTAATATCATGACTTACGCCTTTATTAGAAAATCCATTTGCAACTATGTTCGCTTCACGATATGTGTGAGTAATAATATGATTAATGGCTTGGAGAGAACATGCACAATCCATACAGCGCATAGTAATCGATCGGGATAGATAAATCTCACCCTTCTAAATTTCTTTTACTATGGTATTAAAGTAACTTTCAATCCAAATGTTTTTCCAACCTTGGTGTTTGGAGAAGGAGATGACATGAAACACTCTCATCATTTCAACTTCTAGAGAAGAGGCAATGCCACAACTTCCAAAGATGCACCCGAGGATCTGTCCAAGATGACCCCTGAAGATGGAACCACACCCCACGGGGCTCAGATTGCCTTTAGAATCTTCTTCCACATTAATTTTAATCCAACAAAGGAGTGATGGTTTCCATAAAATTTCAAACATGTGTTGTGGTTGGTAGAATATTCCTTCAACCTGTAGACACCGCAGAATCATAAAGTCTTTCACCATGTTGTTTTAGTACCCCTTTTGAATCAATGCAGCCTCACGAATATCAATGAGAAACCTCATCCGACCTAAATTAATGTTTTTTGAGAAATTATTTTGAAAATTTTCATTTCTATCATACCATATCACATGAATAAGCTCAACGACTGTAACAAGGAATAAGTTATTGATTTGTTGAGAGTTATACATATCCACATAATGCTTTAGTTGATCATTGATAAAGTCAAGGATCATCCATATATAGTCAAAGATGTCAAAAATATAATTCCAAATGGAAGTGGCAGTGGCATAAGAAATAAATAAATGATTATCATCTTCTCTTTGTTGATTACGTAGAAATTTTTTTGAGCAGATGTGGATCCCAAAATATTGAAGTCAAGTATCAGTGGGAACCATGTTATAGGAAATACACCAAATAAGAGTATGATGTGAAGGATTTATCCCTGGATTATCAAATATTTTGATCAATATAAATTCATTTCTAGAATTGTGAAATTGGTGGTTATAAATTTTTTTTGAATCCATATTACCATTGTGAGTAGGATATGAGATCAAAAAGTCACCCATGTTGGAGAAAGTGTAGTTGTCAATAGCATTAAAAACATTCTTAGGGAGACTATCAAGATGAGAATTAATGAAATCCCTAATAGTGATGTTGAGATTTTCAGGAGGAATCAAAGAAATTAGAGAAGCACCAGTCCAATTGTCTAACCATAAGTTCATGGTGGAATTCCTAGAGACCATCCATCAAGAGTTGGTCATAATTTTGTCATACACTTTTTTAATGGAAGGCCAGATGGAAGAGATCAAAAAATTCATGTTGCCTTTCTTCAATTTATCCAGAAACCTGGTTATGATGAAATCAATAGAAGGAGAATCGTTGTGAATCAAGTTCCAAGTTATCCTAGATTGTAGGGCCTCATTAAAAAGATTTAGGTTTTTAATGCTAAGACCACCCTTATCCAAAGGTTTGAAATAAGTAAACTAAGGAATAATCACTAATTTTTGATCCATGGTGATGCTATTCCAAACCAAATTTTTGATATAGACATTCAATTTTTTAAAATACCAGCAGGATATTTGTAGACCATCATAGAGTAGACCATTTTGGAAACGATAACAGACTTCACAAGGAAGATTATCCCCTCCATAGATAGATTTTTTCCTTTCCAAGATGAGATATGATTAAGGATTTGATAAAAAATGTTAGATAAATATCTTGATTTGGGTTTTCCCAAAAAAATGGGAACACTAAGATATGTGAAAGGAAATGAGCCTTCTTTAATACTTAATTCATTGATAATACCATTTTTCCTATTTGTTGGAAAATTTATTCCAAAAAAGATAACTGATTTATTTAGGCTAATGACCTGACCCGAGACCTCCTCATAGTAGGAGAGATCACTTTTAAGAGTTTGGATGCTTCTTTTTTCGCTTGGTAAGAATATAATGATGTCATCCGCATATAAGAGATGTGTGAGAGCGTTCACATTCCTAGAAGGATGGATGGGTTTAAGTTTATTATGATCCACCTGGAAAGTGAGTAGCCGACTTAAATAGTCCTCCAAAATAGAAAAAAGGATGGAAGAGAGGGGATCACCTTGTCTCGCACCTTCAGTGCATTTTAAGTAGCCTCTTGGAGAACCATTGACTAAAATAGAAATGGAGGCTAAGTTGAAAAGGGTTTTAATTCTAGCTATGAAGTTATTATTGAATCCAAAACCTTAAAGCACTTTGAAGATAAAATTATAGTCCATAGTATCAAAATATTTCCTAATGTCAAGTTTAATGACAATATTACCACCTCTGTTTGTTTTGTTTAAAGTTTTAGTGCATTCTGAGGAAAGACAAATGCAGTCCTGGATAGAACTGCCCTTGATGAAACCAAATTGATTCCAAGAGATAATTTTTCTAGTGATGCGGGTGAGCCTGTTTACAAGCAATTTGATGATTTTTTTAAAGGGTGTTGATAAGAAATACGGGTCTGAATAGATGAATTTTAGAGGCATTATCAACCTTTGGTATTAAGGTGAGGAACTGCACATTCAACCCATGTGGTAGAATGTCACTAGAAAAGAAGAATTTGATAAGTTTTCAAACATCATCTTGAATGACATCCCAATATTTCTGGTAGAATCCATTATTAAAACCATCAGGACCCAATGCACTATCATGATTCAAGCTAAAAATAGTGTAGTTGATTTCATGATCAAGAGTAATAGTTAAGAGAAAATTTTTATCTTCTTTAGTGAAAA
Source organism: Viscum album (assembly GCA_963277665.1). Classification (NCBI taxonomy): domain Eukaryota; kingdom Viridiplantae; phylum Streptophyta; class Magnoliopsida; order Santalales; family Viscaceae; genus Viscum; species Viscum album. Next base: position 1,855,918,934 of record OY728140.1, read on the forward strand.
CCATCGGAATAATATCTTGAAAGAGATACTTGTTGATGTCAGGTCCATTAAAGATAGATTCAAAATAGTAAACCACAAGATTAGAAGTATCATCCTCATTATCTAGAAGGTTGTCCCAATATTGGATAGAGGTAAAGGCCTACATGCTTTTCTAATTATTTGTAAAGAATTGTATAATTTGGTGTTTCTATCACCATCAGATAACCATTTTATTTTGAAAGCTTATTTACACATGCTATACTTAAAGGTGATAATATAATTGAGTTTCACAGAAATGTTAATTTCTTGGTTCTGATCAGTAGTAAAATTAGAATTGATGTTTTTGTTTTGAAGTTGATGATGGTCGTTCTCAAGAAGCAAGATGTCACTGTCAATTTGATTAGATTTTAAGCTACACCAACCTTTAAGTTTTTGTTTAAGAAGTTTTAATTTAAGAGTGAAAGAAAAGGCATCATTGGAATGAGTTATAGAGGACCAAAAGTTTTTAATGAGATTAAAGAATTCTAAGTTTGAGAACCAAGATTTATTGAATCTGAAGGGAAGATGTTTTTTCATTGTTTTGTAAGAAATAATGATCATAATAGGATGATGTTCAGACTAGATTTTGGGGAGAGTAGTGCTGGAAATGGTGTCCCATTTATCTAAAGCATAATCATTCGTGAAAACTATATCCAGTTTTCTAGCTACCACTATATTATAGTGTCTTATGTACCACATGTATTTGGAACCAGTAAGAGTGATTTAAATAATATTTTTGTTCTTAATTGCAGCCTTAAACTCTCTCATGGATATAGAAGAGTGGGACGGACCCGGTTTTCCACATGAAGCAAGAATAACATTAAAGTCCCCAATTACAAAATAGGGGGTATGTATATTAGAACTCAGATGGAAAAGGTCAGTCCAAAGAGGTATTCTATCCTGATATCTATTCTTAGCATAGATGAAGGAACATAAAAGCTGTGTGTTATCAAGCGTAAAATCACAGGTGAAAATTTTCTTAGAGACATGGAAAATATTAAAATTTTGTAAAGAAGGGTGCGCAAATATCTAAAGAGTTTCAGTAGTGGAACTATTTTGACTTGCACCTATGAAATAATAATGAAAGGGGATAAGTATTATATAAATTAAATAATTTCTAAACCATCCATCCATATAAAAATAAAATATTAACAAAAATGGGATATTCATCTATAAAATAAGTTATTAAATATTTAGGAGTTAAACCTTTAAAATAATGGAATTATAAGATTTTGGAAATGAATATGTGTGCCATATATACCAAAATTGAAAAAGGAGCTATTGATGATGCACATAGATCATAATTTTTTATCTAAACCATAAGAAGAAAAATATTTAAAGATATCAGGAATCATTTCTAGTGGGTCAACATATATAGAGATATTAATAAGTATGTATATTGAGAATGAGGGTAAGGGGGTGAGGAAACCATTAACTATCTTTATATAGATGTGGGATAATATAACCATGGATTTTATTATAGGACATCCCAATAATTCTAAAGTCGATAACTATATTTAGATTATATTTTGCTAACCGTGCTGTCATAACATTTATTTATACTTGAAAATATTTATGGCTTGATCAAATTTTCAAGATATGCATAAAGAAATTTGTAAGATTACATAGAGTAACACTCTTAATAGTATTATATTGATAAATAAGGTTTACCTAAAAGTTCTGGTGATGTATTCAGTAATAATTGTATACATAGATGAGTTTCAATGCTATATATAATACCATTTCTAAAAAAGAGAATTAAAACTTTAAAAGATATGTCTGGATCCTGTTCAGTTGATTTCAAAAAAGGTTATGATCTAAACCTTACCTTGGTAGAGTTATCATATAACAGTAGTATAAATTATATAATTTAAATTATACCATATGAGGATTTTTATGGGAATAAGTGTAAAATACAATAAACCGAGATGAATTTTGAGAGAGTAAGTTGATGAGGCAAGATCTTTATTATGAAATGTTAGAGAAGATTATAATAACTTAGTGACAAATTAAAACTATAAAATGGAGATAAAAGAGTTGTACTGATAATATTTAGTGATATTGGGAGTTTTAAGTTAGTTAAAATGTATTCCGTTTAATATCACTATGGAAGAGGGTAATGAGATTTATGAAGAAGGATAAGTTGATCCCTATATACAATGGAACTTATAAAATCCTTGATAATGTGGGTTTTATATCTTAGCATCTTAAACTTACTTCGAACCTATCCAAAGTGCATGGTGTGTTCCACATATATCTTTTTAGGAAGTACATACCCGACCCTTTAGATGTAATGAACTCAAATGTAGTAAAACTAGAATATAATGACTCTTATGAGGAACACTAAATAAAATTAATGGATCATTGATATAAACTACTATAAAACTACAACACTCACCTGGCTAAATTTATACATTGGATTCATATGTTTTAGGAAGAAATGTTTTGAGACAAATATATAATGAGGTAGAAGTACCCAAATTATTTTACATTAGATTAATGAAATTATGGGGGGGAAATTATTTTAAGTGAGGTAGAATGTAATGACCATGATTTTATAATGTATTTTTCTTTATTAATATTATGTTTAATAACTTGAATCACATGAAACACAAATCTAAAAAGAGACATGTTATATTTTATTAAGAGAAAATATTAAAATTCAGGATAAAAATTAATACATTATGATAATAAAATATGAAACATTATAAAGAAAATTACAATAAGAATAAAACCACTGGTAAATAAAAATATAACAAACATGAAATCATTATCATCATGGTTATTTGTAAAGTTCATAACCCCAATTGAAACTATGAAAATATTATATAGAATTAGAAATATAATAGACATGTTGAGAGAGAAATAAATAAATAATATGAATGATTATAGGAATGTGTATGAGGCTATATATAGGAATGAAATCTGACTCTTATATATTCGGTTGTTGGAAATATAGCCATTGAGTATATGACTATTGAAAAAATGGTCATTAGATATATGGTAATTGGGTATATCCAATGAGAATTTTGTTCAATTGAAAATAATATAATTTACATATAACAAATAATGAAATAAGGAAGATAATATTTAATTAAAATTTTTATTATAAAAATATATTATTATCACTATTTTATAAATTACATTTTGTTTTTAATTAAAATAAAAAATAATGATATAATATCATTATAAAATTAAAAGAATATTTTTAATACTAATGGATAGATAAAATAAAATGGTTATAATATGAATAATTAATTTTAGTAGGATGGAGTTAAAATTACGTCATTTTAGAAAATGATATTTTTCAAAGAAATGATTTTTTAATATTATGTATTTTTATATCATTAATTTAAAATTTTCCCTTTTAAATGATTAATATAATATAATGTTTCATTTTATAATAAATATATTAACCCTAATTTAATTATTTATTAATATGAAATAAAATTTAGAGCCCTTATTGCATGAAATGTCATTTTCCCATAAATTGTTTTTACTATATCTATTAAATTTTTATTCCAAAGTTAAAATTATCATATATATAAATTAGATTAGATTAAATTGAATTCAAAATTTTTATCACCATCTCAAAATTAGTTAAATTTCTCTATTTCATATTTGAGCATAAAGATAAGTCATAGATCTAAAAATTGGGTTACTCTAGTAAAGGTAAAATAATGTATGGTGGGTAAAAATAAGTTTTGAAGTCTTAAAATATCATGAATACTTACATTTAAATTAATTTTATGAGGATATTAGTGTCTTATCTCCATTATTTTCCTCTCTTAAACTAGTTTCCTTTTAAAATGAGATCTTATACATTAAGGAATGAATATTTGCATAAATTCTACTCAAAACTATTTTATAAAAGTATCCATCCACTATACATACCAAACCAATAAAACCATTCTTTTTTCTCTTGAATTTATACCCATTTTTCTTTCCTAAAGGATTATTATATGTATGATATCATGTATTTCCAATAGAAATCCTAAATCCTTTACTCCAAAGGAACCCATGTTGAGAATGATCAAATTCATTAAGTATCTTAGTTTTTATCTACATTTTTCAATTAAATTATAATATAAAATCTTTGTAAATATTATTAGATACTAAACAATGTTATATTAAAATCATTATTATTCTAAAAATTGATAATACTATTATATAAGTCTAAAGTATTACTCATTCATTAGTATAACATGTTCATGTTTGGGTTGGTTTGACCACCTATGTGAATGGTGCTATACAAAGATAAATATATTCCCCATTATAAGTATCAAGACAATAATATTGGTAATTTAAAGCATTATATATTAATATATTTCATTAATATGGATATGTAATGATTACAAAAAAAGGAATTAACATTATTGAGTAACTCATGGTTATCAATTAAGTACCCGAAACATGCTTGTCATGGATTAAATTCCTACAAACCATAACTATAACTTCAATTAAATGAACATGGAAAATAATAAATCATCAGAACAAAATTATTACACTATTAATTTTGAAATCATGCAATTGTTATCAATGAATGAGTACCACCATCTCCATTACAAAACTTGCATGAAATAATCAATATTGCTAACATTTGATGATGAAAATAAACTATAACTAACTAATATATGTGTATTATATGATTATAATTTAAGTATATATAAGGTAATATATATAATAAAGGTTTTTATGTAAATGGGTAATATGACTATGCTTATTATATAGGAGGTTAAATCACTATTGTGGAAGTCAAGAGTTATGGTAAGGGTTTATTCACCAATCTTATTTTGAAATTAAGATTGTTAATGTTAGAACATCCTTCTAGGAAATTTATATGATATTTATCTCTAAAATACCATATAGTTTATTCTAATATTAAAATTAAGGGGTTTTAAATATATTCATATAATTTTTATTTGGTTCAAATTGAATCGAAAATATGACTGTAATTTGATCCAGCCTTATCTCTTATTTTTTAGTTGGAAAACTTTATCCTCTATGTCCATATTTTTTATTTTTTATTATTAATGTCCTAATCTATTATTAAATGGATGGTGAAGATATTTTTCTATTTTAATTAATATTTTTTACAAAATTTTTAAAGGAATATTTTTAAACTTTTTCATATGGGTAATTTTTTATTGACTTTGACTCTATTTATAAAAGTGTGAAAAGAATATTCATTTTTAAGGTCTTATACACAAATTAAATTTTTTATATTTTATTCTTTATTAATTATCCTCCTTAATTTTTCATTTTTTTCAATGAAAACTCTATTATCATTTTTTTGAAATTTTTTCTAAATGAAATAATATTTATTAAAAACATAAAAGGACAATTCTTCTCATTTTTCAAAGTAATTTACTAATGCTCATATAATGTAATTTTTATATATATTAATATCCTTTAATGTTTCTCATTATTCACTGAAGATATTCCCCAATGATATGACCCACCGTCCACCATTGGATGGTTTATGATCATGTTTTTTGGAAATCAATATGAATCTCGTTTCATTATCATGGGTTAATTATGTTATGGATGAATTTTGAAAAATTTTAAGTTCTTATGGAACACATATATATGTTTAATCATTATTTTATGGGTGAGTCTATTATATCCCTTAAATTTATTAGTTAATTATTTATGTCTCATAATATAATGATGAGATAAGGGTGGATATCCCAATTACACTATGTTAAGGGATGCATGTGGTTAGCCCTAGTTCACTATATTATAAAAAGATGGTCAAACTTTTCTATTATGATATAAATGTTTTGGTGGTTGTCCATGAAATATATTATTATTTTTATACTAATATACGTGACACATTATTATGTTATAAAACAAACCTATGTTATATTCTCACGACTCATGATTATCAAATCATGTTTCCACACTCATATGAATCACATATTATGTTATGCCAAAATCTATATTCTAAGAATCATGTTTTATGATATATATTTTATTGGGTATGATGGTATAATTTCATCTCCATAAACCTTGATTATGTTCTCATACCCATATTATTACCTTATGATCACTTATGATCTTCGATAGAAATCACTTATGTTAACCCCTTACCACACATCCAAGCTCACCCATACTTATGTTTCCCATCCCTAGATTATGAATAAAAGTATTATGTATAATATTTCTATAACAATATCATATTTTAAGAGTATCTATGGGATATATTAAATAAGTATTTTTAAATATATTGATAATTTATATTATCTCAAAAGACACTAAACCTATAGGTTCAAGGGTTTTTATGATATGTAATAAATAATCATGTAAAATGATATAATTTGTATATATGTTGATCTTTTTCTTCCTCATTACATATTAGAAATATATATAAAGTATTTATATTTTTTCAAAAAAAATAGAATGTCTATAATTTATACTAAAATAATAAAATGTTGAAATTGTATTTATTTATAAATTATTCATCAATGTTTATCTCATGTTTAAATTTATTAATTACTTATTCTATGCATTATTTATAAATATACATGTTATATTATAAATTGATGTGTGCTAAGTGTTAAAATAACTATATATTATAATACATGCATCTAAGGATTTATGTTCTAGGTATGATAATTGGTTTAGTATTCTTCAACATTTTATTTGGATTTTTATAGGTTACAATCTTGGATTAAAGAATTAATAATTGTATATACATATTAGGTGTTACAATTATGATAGAATTGAAGTCACTATTGAGTAATTTATTTTGGGTAGAGGGACTTTGGGTTGTAATTTTCAATGGTTTGAGAGCTTAGTCATTATTTAGAAAAGTTGGGGTTGGATACCTATCACTCTATTCTTACCCTTTTTAGTATTTTTGGTTTCATTTAACTATAATCCAGTATATATAAGGTGTTTATGTACCTTATACATGGGATGTATTTGGATATGTTAAATTATAGTTGGATTTTAATTTTAGTAAATAAAAAAAGCTATGATTGTTTTATAGAGATACACATCAATATGTTTTTAATATATTGATTTTATGGAAGGAATATGTTTCTAAAATAAATCATTAAAATCATGTATACATGAGATAAGATTTAGTGATAAGAAACCCTTGAAAAATAATAAGTGTGTGATTTAATCTAATGAAAATACTTCTGATGACCTCAATTATCCAACCATGTGGTTCATGTTATATATGAGTTCCCATGGATTATATTATGTAAGGAAATATGGTCATGAGTGACCCTAATAGGATTTAATTCCCATACCTAGAATATTATTTTGGTCATAATTAGCTAGGAAACCTTAATAGGATTATGATACTAGAGGAATAATTTTGAGTAAATCCATGTGGTGGTTAGGATACAAATATACACTAAACTATTTAACAGTCATATCCAATATTATTGTTATGATTGTACACCTATAGAGTTAAGTGATGAAAGAAATGATAAAGTGACCCAAATATTAGTGAAATATGGATATTGGACCACTGATATATATGATTTTAAATTTATAATTTGATATCAATTTAGTGGGAGTATAGTTAATAAAATTCAATATTAAATGAATGTAAGACATACTAATAATGTGATAAAATCTTTTGTTGTAGATAAAATGGCCTTTTCATCATTAAATATGACTTCAAGATCAATATAGGAAAAATAAAATCTTAATATTATAAATTTCATAGATTGGTATAGAATAATGAAAATCATTTGAATGTAAGAAGTTAAATTATATGTGTTAGAGAAATTTCTTATTCAGTAACCAGATACTGAAGTTGATCAACTAGTGATTCTTAAAGATTTTTTGAAGAATAAATTAACTCACTTAAGGTTTTAAGTGAATTACATAAATGTATTATTTTTAAATAAATTTAGTATCTAATCATATAATCAATATGATTGGAAATTTCAATTAATTAGAGATATTGAAGGTTTCCTTTAGGTATTAGTCTAGTTATAGAATTTGTTTTGTAATCATTATTAGAAATGCTAAATTTTTTTATTAATTTCAATTAAAATTTACATGTTTTTATTAATTTATTTAGGATAACCAATATGATATTGAGATATCTAGATTTATGTTTAGTATTGACACTAAAAATAAGTAACATTTAAATGAATAAGAAGAAAACTTAGTTAGGTGGTAGAATTATCAATATTATAATAGTGGGTCAATATTGTTGAGACCCAAGGGAATAATTAAGAAAGTGAGGTAATATTTCCATAGGATGAAATTTTTGAGGATACATAAATTATTTTTTGAAACTTTTTTGAGAGTCTATGTCTGTTATAGATGTTATAGAAATCAGTTAATAGATTTTGAATGGTATATGATTACAGTTGTATATTTTAAAAATGATGAAAATATGTTAGAGTTAAAAATCATGTTAATAATTGATGGATCTTTGGTGAGTCATTTCAACGAAGGTATGTTTTCGGTGTCCCAAATTATATTTATCCTAACAAGTATAGTACTAGTAATGGGTCAATCCATAGGGAACTATGCAGTTATTTTATCTTGCTTAATTTAGTTTGTATTTTTTTTGTTTTTAGTGAAGTCTTCTGAATTTAGAGTCGATTTTGGTTGGTTGTTTGGGTACAATGACCACAATTTGTTTTTAAGCCTCTTTTAACAAATTAATTACTAAAATGAAAGTAAATACGAGAGAATTGGTTTTGATGCAAATAAAGAGAGAAATGCATTGGGGTTATGAATTTGTGATAAGTTTATTATTAAATCAAGTTTCTTATGAGGTTGTGTTGTTCATGATAACCCAAATCTTTGGGTTTAATTTTTAATAAAGTTTCCTTGGTCCAGTAAACTTTATATTTAGAGCTGAAGAAACTAACTCCTTGGTCTGATAGTTAGTGTTTAACAGATCTTTATTTGGCTTAGTCCATTTTGAGTCGACATATACTTCCAATGGTCATGGAGTTATTCATTGTTATTCTTCTTTTGAATCCCTAAAAATTCTGCCCTTGGTCCGGTATAGAATTTCCAGTGATAATACGAAGTGATTTCAGAATAATAAGAATAGATTATTAAAACAAACACATTCAGAGCAACTTAATTCAAATTAAAACTCATTAGCTTCCACAACCCCAACACACTGGGTGTTTAGTTACACATATAGAAAATGGAAAACACAAAACTATTGATACCTGATGAAATCATGCTTGGAACTTTGAAAAAGGAATGGTTCTTCGGTAGACGAAACGATGGTATTATGACGGCAGAGCGTCTTTCCATTGGAGCTTCAACCCTTTCTCCACAAAATACTACACACACCACCACTACCCTGGTCCGGAGCCTGAGGCCTCTTTTTATAGAAAAAATAAGTACATGGCGTGTATTAAAAGTACACGCTATGTACTTTAGTCAACTCATTTTTGGCTCTATTTTCTCCACTGGTAGGTGGCCTAACATGCCATATTTGACTTGGAACATGATGCTTCCTAGTAGGTGAAGGTACACGGAGTGTAGTGCCGCCATAAATGGTGTGTATTCTCAAAATTCATACTCCAAACACTTCTATAAATTCATACATGGCGTGTATAAGTGGAACACGATGTGTCTCCTTCAGCTGGCCACATGGGCATGTAGACGCTTTCTGGCCACCAACTACTTCTAGAATCGGTATACACGGCGTGTAGATATGGAACACGGCGTGTACTACCTTCTGGTTACTTGGGCATGTATTTTTCCTGGTCAACCCGTGTCTGATCTTGAATGTACACGATGTTCATATTAGTACACACCGTGTAGTTGGAAAATTTTGATCGGTTCTCCTTTGTTTTGTGTATTTGGCCATAAACCTCCTGGAAATGAACAAGATCACAAAAATCAAATTATTTGTTCTCTAAGCAGTAGGTAATTGCTGAAAACTTGTTCTATTTTTCAATAGAGTATATGAAAATTTATACACAAATTGGGTGTATCAAACTCTCCCATACTTAGTCATTTGCTTGCCCTCAAGAAAATCTCAACATCTAATTAAAATAATCTATATTGTAAAAGGAAGAATTTTAGTTAATCATAAATGTAAATAATAAGTGACATGAGAAAATTTCAAAAAGAATACAAAGCAGTTTTAATCCACGAGATATTCTAACTACTTTCATCCTCTTTTAACACATGTTTCAACCTTTCAAATATAAGAATGCCACTTGATGATTTACCTTACCAAAAATATGCTCAACACTCAAGATGTTTTTAAACAAAGTTATGTTCAATCAATGATATATACACTCTATCCATAGGTTTTCAAGAATTTTAGTTCTCCACTTCAGAAAATTTAACTTACAAAAATCATAAGGGCTTTTCAATAAGGATCAGATGTTTTTGTGGCTAAAGGTTGGTAGGTAAAGATGTGAAAAATAACTCTGAGGCTTGAAAAATGAGGCTAAATTATTAAATAACAATGCATGATATTCAAAATTAAACTCAATGTAAAAACGCCCTCAAAAAGCTTTATCAAATGATCTCGTCACCAATATCTCCTTTAGTTGAGTAGGAGTCACAAACCAACAAGTGTGTATAAGGCCCCTTTGTTTGTACCATTTTTTGCACAAAGGGAACCTTTTTGAATTTTCAAAATAGAGGTTTGGAACTCTTTTCGCCCCAAATGATCAAGAGACCCTCCCCCACACTTAATTTCTTAACAATTCACGAATTTATACCATGTGTTTCCAATCCCTTATTTTGAGATCAAATAAATAATCATGCAAAATCATAAAAGAATTAGGGTAGTAAAGGAAATAGGATTGTAATATGGCTTCCTAAAAAGGCTATTAATGGTCTCTAGGGGATTCACGAAGATAAGATGTAGGGTAGGCTCAAGATAAAGGGGTTAAAACAATCTTATGACTCAATCATTTTAATGTAATTAAAAAATTCCCCATGTTTCGAAAAGAAAACTTTCAAATTCTGGTAGTTATTTATATTCTAAGAATCTCTCAAAAATAAGGGTATTTAGAAAGAATATGACAAATGGGTTTAGAATACCTCTCGGGAGTGGAAAAAATAAATAAAGAGACAATCAAGTCATGACTTGAAAAATAATTTATTAGTCTAATCGATGTAATTATCCAAGGATTATAAGTTTTAATTTAAATTATATCATCAATCATTTTAAAATACTTAAGAACCAAAATAAGCATACAATTTTTTTAATTTTTTTTCACTTTCAGCTTATTATTTAAAAATATGATTAACCAAAAATGTCTTCAAATTTTCAAGTATATCTTCTATTAATGATGTCTCCTAGAATATGAAAAGGGAAAATACTAAAGAGGTTAAGAGACACCCCCCATACTTAAAACCGCACGTGGTCCACCAAGTGCCCAAAAACGCAGAACAAGGCAAAGTGGGGATACAATAGCTGACCAGACCGAGAGGAAGTAAGGAAAGAAGTAAATTGAATAAGGAAAGCAATTAATGGAAAAATAATACTCCCATCGTGTCTAGGAATAGGAAAACGGAAGGTGATGTAAAAGTGTAGCCCAAAACGTGCCAGAGTACCTGCGAGGGGGGAAGAAAAAGAACACTGTAAGCAGGCATAACAAACAAAAGCAAAAGACATCACAAAAATATATATACAATTAAAATAATGTGTCCCAAAAGCAGTCAGGGGGTCACCTCAGAATAAGCATCATCCAGTATATAACCAACTGGAAGAGAAGGCTCAGGAGACATGGAAGCGGGAGGCTTGGACGCTGCATCTGGAAGGGAAGCCTAAGAAGTAGGAGCCACAGGTGCTAGACTCAGAATATGAGGCTCGGAAGCACTCCCTGGACTGGAAACAATGGTGGCGGAAACAGTAGTAGTAGCTGGGCCCACAGTAGAGAGCAGAACAAAATCCGTGGCCAGCATAGTGAAGGGCGGTGGAGCAGCAGCCGAAGGGCCAGGAACTGAGGAAGAGAAAGGGGGTTACAGAATACCAAGATGCTAAACAATAAGCCCCAATAGTTGCTCCATGCGGTCTTGGTGGCCATCGATATGAACCAAATGCTTCTCCATCACGGCCAGGTGGAGGGAAAGGGTGATATCTACCGAGGGTGCGGGGGTAGGTGGGGATGTTGGAGGTATGGAAGAAGGAAGGCTAGAAGAAATGGGGTCAGTAGGAAGGGGGTGGGGTGATGAAACTAGAGGAGGAGGGGAAGGAGAAGGTGCATCGGCTGAGGTAGGAGGGTTACCAGGTGGGTGGGGGTGAGCCTGGGTAAGGATGTAGGCACCCCCTACTTCCGGACCAATCCCATGCGAATAAGCATGAGATAGTCCATCCGCTGGGGAGAACCTAACAGGTCATAGGGAAAAGAAGGCTAAAAAAACCCAAGGTGGTGGGCAAGACTAGTGGCATAAGACCCACTGTTTAGGTTGCCCTAATGGTTGGTAAACATAGCATGGAAATAGGAGGTGGCTAGTTAAGGGAGGTCCGGGTAGTCCTGCCAGATGACACAGGTAAGGAGATCCATGTCATGACCGGTCATGACCCCCATATCCTCATGGCGGGGGAAAAGAGTAGCTCTAAAGCACCGGTGGGTAAAACAAAGGATGAGGTCGGTGATAAGGGTACTCTTCTGTGAGGTAGGGGTGTAGCGGTGGTCAGGCCCAACAATCTACCACCACATGGCAACGAGATCAGAGAGCTCGGGCCTGGTCGGGGTAGAAACATGGGGTGGGGTGATGGGATGGGAGTAGAAACTGCACCCTTAGACAAACTCTGTCATGGTGAGGGAAAAACATCGTCCGCCTAGCCAGAACCAAACCATAGGCACCACATCATCAGGTGTCTCCTAGTACTCAGCTCCATCGAACTCGAACGAGTCCACGAGCTCCAAAAATAAATCGTGGAAGATAGGAATGATGACCTAGAAAATAGAGAGCAGGGGAGTGTGTCCAAGGAGATCCTCTAACTCTCCCCAAATGCCGATCTACTGTGGAATGCTGTTGTTGAGGTAGAGGCCACTCAATGGAATCGGCCGGCGAGAGAAGCCCCCGATCTGATCATGTGCCAAGTCGGTGACCGGGAATACCATGCAGGGGTAGGGAACACCCGCAGGTCCCGATCCAAGGGCAAGTGTAGCAGTAGGAGTGGGCTCTGGGGGTGGATCGGCTATAGTAGGTGAAGGTCCACTGGATGAGGTGGTCGATGTGGGGCCAGAAGCTACTGAAGAGGGCTTAGGAAGTGCGACAGCTAGGGGAGAAGTATCGATGGTGCTCGGAGGCTCCGGATGGGGTGGTGAAGGATCGGATGTGCTATGCCTATCCTCCGCCGAAGTAGCGAGTGGTGGAAGGATGACCAATGGAGGGAGCTCGTAGACCAGAGAAATTGGGTCTGGCTGCGTCAGAGGTTAGAGTCAAATCCACTGAAAAATGGGCATCTCGCCCTCAGTGGCGGAGGTGGGCCGCTTCCCCCCGGGAAGGATCACGATCTTCCATAACTTGAAAAGGAAATAAAAAGAAAACAAAAGAAAAAGAAAAGAAAAGAAAATAAAGAAAAAGTGAGAAATCTGAAAAATATAAGTACACATGATGTACATTCAGAGTACACGGCGTGTAGTACAAGCTGAGTAGCATCTTGTGTTTTCTGGTTCACACGACGAAGGTGAAGAAGATATACCATGTAATGGTACACGATGTGTACCGAACAGACACGCTGTGTTCATACAAAGTGGACATGGTCATGTATTAGAAAAGACACGGCCATGATTGTAACAGTTCTAAGAAAAAAGACACGCCGTGTATGGGACAGACACGACGTGTTCATTACTTGAGAAACATGGGCTTGTGGGGGATAGACTCGGGTCCTGCCAAAGGAAATAGGCTACACGGCGTGTCCCAAACACACACGTCATGTATAAGAACATGGGGTGAGAGGCCGTGTCAAGTGCTACACACGAAGGGGACAAAAGAAATTCCATACACGGCGTGTACCGAACACACATGCCGTGTACATGAAAATTGTGTGTGAGGTCGTGTGCAAAGGGTACTCGGGAATGATGGGGAAAAGTACACGGTGTGTACTGAACATACACACCGTGTATATTCAAATTGAAAAGCATTTTGTATGTGGCTATGTAAAAAAGTACACAACGTGTATTCTTCATTTCGTTTCCATGTATCACGGAAGCCGAACGGTCTGCTGATCCCAAAAATACCCTAAACGTGTCTAAAATATTGAAATAGAGGGTGTAGAAGGGAGTGCCTTGACCTAGGATCGTAATTCAAGAAGAATCAGAACCCAAAACACCCAAAATCGGCAGATTTGAGAGTAGGGCGTTTGGGTGTCATTCAGGAGAAGAAAATGGGAAGAGGGGAAGTTCCGTGCGACACGGCATGAAGCCGAGTGGTCACGGCTTATATATTCGAGTTACACGGCGTGTACATCTCGACTACATGCCGTGTATCTCAATTTTTTTTGAAACATATATATATATAATTATTATAATAAACTATATAATAATTAATATTAATTAATTAAAATAATAAAATTAAATAGGTATATATATGTATTTATAGAAAATAAAACTATACAGGTAATGTAGTGGGAAAATACACGCTGTGTGTTTAAAAATTGTAAAAAGCAAAGTACAACCTTTGGTCCGGTGCTTGGGGCGAAGTTCAAACCGGTGATCGGTCATTCCGAACGGAAGCCCTCAACCACTGGAGTGAAGGTTGTACTGATTCCCATATTTATCATTTATATATCTTTATTCTATACATCCTATACACACGAGAAGAAATAAAATGCACGGCGTGTGATTTTTAATTATACAAGAAGGGGATAAAGCAGGGAGATTAGCCGAGTTCGAACCCGGGTCTTTTGGATCCATGACCGAGACTTTGCCAATCTGCCAACTTCATCCACATGAATTAATTTATATAGAAAAGTTTTTTTATATTTTAGTTTTAGAAAGAAAATAGGGCACACATGATGTATATTGGAAGACATGCCGTGTGGTTTTATTAAAAGGGTAAATGATGGAAATGAGGCAGTTGTCAGGATTCGAACCCGGGTCTTTTGGAAACCAGGTTTCGATCTTGGACAACCAACCCATCCCCATCATGGGTTTTATTATAAGAATATATATATATATATGGAATTTACTACACACATTTTGTAAGAAAATATAAAAAGGAGGAACCCTGTGCCGAAGGTAGGTCAGGAGGATTCGAACCAGGGTCGGCTCGGATAAACTACAGTGACCTTACCATCGATACCGACATCATCCCTGTTTATACTTAGTTACTCTATATATTTTTAATATTTAGAAAATAAAGGAAAAGGAAAAGTACACACCGTGTATATAGAGGGGACACAACATGTAGTCTCTGGGTTACCTCCCAGGAAGCTCCTTTGTTTTAGGTCATTGGATCAACCTACGTACTATTGATTACCTGATATTTATGGTGGATAAAGGTCCCAATAGTATCCACCCTGGCCTTCTAGTAATTGCAAGTTCTCTGGATCTTCTTCAACGGGAATGTCTGGAATGATAAAGTTATGAAAAATAAAATAACATACCAAATCATCCACTAAGTGACCATCCACGGTAGTTATCTCAAAACAGCTCTCATGATCGGGCGATGATGCCTACTTGATGTCCTTGAAGACATTGTAGGATACTCTCTCATCTCCTACCTAGAAAATCATCTCTCCCTCATGCACATTGATGAGTTCCTTCCCAGTGGTTAGGAAAGGTCTTCCAAGTATGAGAGGTGCCTACTGGTCATCCTCCATGTTGAGGATGATGAAATCAGCTGGAAGGATCAGACAACCCACCTTTAAAAGTACGTCCTCCAGTAGTCCCTTCAAATATTTAATGGATCAGTAAGAAATTTGAAGCGCGACTCAGGTAGGCTTCATATCTTGGAGTCCGAGGTTTTGGAAAACTCAGAATGGCATGAGGTTGACACTGGATCCTAAGTTGTACAGGGATTTTCCAAGTTCACAGGGTCCAATTGTACATGGAATAGTAAAGGTACCTTGATCTTGGAGCTTGGGAGGAAGGGAATGTTTTACGACTGCAGAGCACTCCTTTTTAAGTGCTATGGTTCCTAAATCATCCATCTTCCTTTTATTTGAGAGGATTTCCTTCATGAATTTGGAATATGTGGGCATTTTTTTCAGAGCCTCTGCAAATGGGATATTGATGTGTAGATTTCTAAATACATCCATGAATTTTCCAAACTAGTGATCAGCTTCCTTTGCTTCATCCTCTCTGGAAAAGGTAATGTAGGCTCGAATGGTTTGACGACCTCCTTTCCTTTGCCTGGTTGAGCCTCTGGTGATGGATTTTTGGATTAAGAGGGGTCTGAAACTATACCTTTGTTGTCAATAGGGAGTATAGGTTTAGTTGAATGTGCTGGTTCCTTATGGTGTAGATTCTTTCCACTTCGTAAAGTGATGGCATGGGCCTCCTCCCTTTGGTTATTCTCGGTGTTTCCTGGTAGTGTACCAGGCTGTCTCCCTTAGAGCTAGTTTGCTAACTGTCCGATTTGGTTCTTGAGGCTTCGAATAGAAGCCTCCTGGTTCTGAAATCTAGTCTCAGCAGTAGATATGAATCTGTTCATAAGATCCTATAACCTTGAGGTATTCTCTTGCTGAGGTTGTTGTGCAGCTGGTGGAGGTGGTTGCTGCCTTGACTACTATGGGTGAGGGTTTTGATACCCTTTTTAATGGTAGGAGCCCTGCTGATTCTGTTGTTTCCTTGGGTATGGGTTCTGATATTGTGGCTGATTGTAGCCGGGCGGTCGCTGGGGCGGAGGATTCTGCTGCTGTTGGCCCCAGCCTGTGTTCTAGTTTTCACACCATGCCGGGTTCTGGTATTGTTGATACTGGTTCGACCCTATTTTTTGAGCAACATTGCTCACCTCGCTTGTCAAAGGGTTGACTGAAGGTCCCGTGCATTCTCCCAGTATGTGGTTGTTACCACAGTCACTGCATGCGGGATAGTTCACCACATGTACTTGAAATTCTCCCTTGAGATTCAGTGCGTCAATCTTTTATATACTGCATCCAACTGGGCAGCAAGCATGGTAGTATCATCAATACTATGCATACATCATTTTTGGTCCCCCACTTGGAATGCCACTGGAAGATGTTTGCAAACATATCTTCCAGCAGTTCGAAAAGTTCTTCAGGGAACTTTCTCATTACCATACCTCCCACAGCTGCATCCACCACTAACTTTGTATTCGTTGTTAGTCCTCCGTAAAAGGTGTGTACTTGCATCCAGAGTGGAATTCTGTGGTGTGGAAATTTACGTAACATCTCCTTGAAACATTCCCATTATTCATACAATGACTCCGAGTCCTGATGTTGAAAGTTGTGGATCTCATTTTGCAAGGTTACCATCTTCGAAGGTGGAAAATATTTGGAAAGAAATGCCTGGGCTAGCTCCTCCTAGATGAGGATAGATCTTTGAGACAACCCATTGATCCAGTCTTTCACCTTGTCCCATAGAGAGAAGGTGAAGAGGCAAAGAACAATGGAATCCTAAGACATGCCATGGTAATAGAATGTATCACAGATCTCCAGAAAATTGGAGAGATGGGTGTTCGGGTCTTCACTGGGCAGGCCGCTGAATTGAACGATGTTATGGATTAGATGCATAATAGCAAGATTGATCTTGAAGTGCTGGGCCTATACCAGAGGACAAACGATACCCGTATCAGCTCTGTGGATTGATGGTAGGCTGTAATCCATAAGAGTACATCGCGGAGGTTGCTGCTAAGGGGGAGGATGTTGCATTTATTGCTGCTCCTGAGGGTCGAAATATGGCCTTTGGAAGATCTGCTGTAGTTGTTGAAGTTGGCCGCACTCTGGAGGAGGTTGCTGTGGTGGCCTTTGGTAGTTTCTTGGGAGGAATTCCATGAATCCTACAGGTGCCTGCTCCGGTATACCAACAGTAGGAGGCTACTGGTCTTAGTACGGGTGTTCAGCCACAAAATCAATTCCTAGTTCTCCCTCCTCTTTGCTTTCCATGGTTGATGAATTGTGGTTGCTCATTTCTACCAGTGCACGTCGACATCAAGAAAAAGTCTGTTCGATTTATGGGTCAAGTGAAAAAATATCCAATGACTCGGCGGTCTTGGACCATGTGAGGCATTGGTTCATTCACCTGTGATCAGGCACAAACATAAAACAAAACCCATGTGTAAAAGGGAAAACAAAAGATAAATAGAAATGGGATTAGGAAAGAAATTTTTGGTTTTTATTTTCAATAAAATTTGATACAAATTTAATTGAAACAAGAATAAAATTACTCTAGATCCCCAAAAATGGCACCAAAATTTGGTGAGTCATTTCACCAAAGGTATTTTATCGATGTCCCAAATTATATTTACCCTAACAAGTATAGTACTAGTAAGGGGTCGATCCACAGAGAAATATGCAGTTATTTTATCTTTCTTAATTTAGTTTGTATTTTTTTTAGTGAAGTCTGCTGAATTTAAAGTCGATTTTGGTTGGTTGTTTGGGTACAATGATCACAATTGATTTTTAAGATTCTTTTAACAAATTAATTAATAAAACGAAAGTAAAGACTGGAGAATTGGTTTTGATGCAAATAAAGAGAGAAATGCTTTGGGCTTATGGATTTGTGATAAGTTAATTATTAAATCAATTTTCTTATGAGGTTGTGTTGTTCATGATAACCCAACTATCTGAGTTTAATTTTTAATAAAGTTTCCTTAGACCGCTAAACTTTATATTTAGAGATGAATAAACTAACTCCTTGGTCCGGTAGTTAGTGTTTAACCGATATTTATTTGGATTAGTCCATTTTGATCTGACAGATACTTCCAATGGTCATGGAGTTATTCATCTTTATTATTCTTTTGAATCCCTAAAAATTCTGTCCTTGGTCCGGTAGAGAATTTATAATGATAATATGAAGTGATTTAAGAAGAATAAGAAGAGATTATTAAAAGAGACACATTCAGAGAAACTTAATTCAAATTAAAACTCATTAGCTTATACAACCCCAAAACACTGGGTGTTTAGTTATACATATAGAAAATGGAAAACACAAAACTATTGATACCTGTTGAAATCATGCTTGGAACTTTGAAAAAGGAATGTTTCTTTAGTAGACGAAACGATGATATTATGACGACAAAGCGTCTTTCCTTTGGAGCTTCAACCCTTTCTCCAGCAAATACTACACAAACCACCACCACCCTAGTCTGGAGCTCGATGCCTCTTTTTATAGAAAACATAAGTACACAAAATGTATCAAAATTACACTCTGTTTACTTTTGTCAACGTGTTTTTGTCTCCATTTTATCTGCTGGTAGGTGGCCTAACACACCGTCTTTGACTTGGAACACGGCTCTGCCTGGTAGGTGAAGGTACACAGTGTGTAGCGCCACCATACATGGTGTGTAGTCTCAAAATTCAGCCACCAACCGCTTCTAGAAATTCATACACAGTGTGTATAAGTGGAACACGACGTGTCTCCTTCAGCTGGCCACATGGGCGTGTAGACTCTTTCCGACCGCCAACTGCTTCTAGAATCGGTATACACGACATGTAGATATGGCACATGGTGTGTACTACATTCTAGTTACTTGGGAATGTATTTGTACTGGTCAACCCATGTCTGATTTTGAATGTACACGACGTGTATATAAGTACACGCCGTGTAGTTGGAAAATTTTTCTCGGTTCTCCTTTATTTTGCGTATTTGGCCATAAACCTCCTAGAAATGAAAAAGATCCCCAAAATCAAAGTATGTGTTCTCTAAGTAGTAGGTAATTGCTAAAAACTTTTTCTATTTTTCAACAGAGTATATGAAAATGTATACACAAATTGGGTGTAGCAATCTTGAAGTTCTCTTTCATATATAGAACATTTATACTATGAATATTTAGAATGTCAATAAATATTTAAAACTTATATCGATCTTAATAAAGTATGTATATATTTATCTCATTTCTCTTATGTGATTAGAGTATTTATTTTTTAATAAATAGTTTTTATGAATATCATTAGAAGATTTTATGATACAATTTTTTTATGAATTGTCAAAAAATATAACATTTCTAAGAAAAAGGCGAGGAAAAAAATGTCATATTTGGGGTAAAATATTTTATCCATTAAATTTATTAAAATATATGGAATCAAGATTTCACTACCAATTAGGGGGATATTTTAAATAATAAATTATTCCTTTTAGATTAATTCCCAAAACACATAGAATAAAATATAATATATAGCTGGAAACAATTTATTTCTTAAAAGTATTACTAAAGGACATCAATGATTTTTTTAACATAAATGAGTTTGGGTATCTTACCATGATTTCTATAGAGAATATAGTTTATAATAGGCTAGTGGGAGTATGTATGAACCTAGAGAATATTAATGTTAAAAAATTAAGGTTTATACTAGTTAAAACTCAATGTGAATGTCACTTTGTATCCTAAAAGTGTTTAAGTTATGTTGATTAAAAAATTAATTTAAAGACTTACATTTAGTTACCAAAATTATGTCAAAGGAAAATTTGAATGAAAATTTTCTAAAAGATGAATATGATGATCTTAGAAAGTGTTTTATAAATTCAAATAAGTTATTAACATTACAAAATCTTATGTTTTACTATAAAAGAGTTTAAAAAATATGTTCAATGATTTTATCAATAGGAATATGATTCCTATTTCTCACCAATATTAAAATAATATTTATTCATAGATGTTATCCACTAAATGATTTTAGTGGGATTTTTTTATCAAAGGTCACATAGAGATGTAGTGGTAATTAAATTGAGAGGTAACGAGTTTAATAAAACCTTAAAAGTATAGTAAAAATAAGACATCTCTAGTGGTATATCATATGGGATATTATTTTACAAGATCTTATGTATGGTTTAATTATTATTCTATATGGATTTTAAGAATGTAAAAATTGTCATAAAATACAAAAGGAGGTATTCACTTTATCATTATTTATTATTGAATAAACATATTCTTGATTTTTAATGATAATTAACCCCATAATTCAAGACTTTGAGTTATCACTCATCGAGGTTTATTATGGAGTTTTATAGGATATGATGAAATTTTATGGTTATTATGAATAGGATTTCACTTTGGTATAGAAAATATAACCCTGAGATGTGAAAAAATATTTATATACGGGTTTATAAACTATGTATAACATAAATAGTTTCATACACTAAGTATCTAGTATACTAGGGGTGAATATTTCATATTTAATCCATGTACATGAGGTTGGAAAGATAAATAACATGAGAAACATAATAATTTAGAACCTTTATTATTAGAGCCTTTATGATAATTTAATCAGTGGGTGTTGGGTATGTTTTGGATCATTTCATTGTTTGAGGATTTACCAAGATGAAATTTGTTCTCTTTTATGATGAGTATGGTATTTTCAACCTCTATTGAGATAGAATGATGAAGTGTATGTCCATATCAAGATATGTTTCATGTGATGTGAAAATATATTTGGATAAGAGGAATCTGATATAATATTATAGTTGGATGAATGATATGTGATGTGTTCATACATCTAGATAGTCTATAATCATAGATTCGAGAATGTATGAGTATCTATATAAGGATAAAATACATTGTTCTCTATTTCTACTCAATGTCTTAGACAAAGTGATCATATGAAAATACATACTTATATATGATATAGCTAGTATACATAGGTATAGAGAAACATGTTTTTAATAGATATTATGTCATATACCTTTATAGATTGAGGAGTGTTGATTATTTTCTAGAGGTCACTCTTTGAAAAAAATTATAGATTTTAAAATTCATATTCATTATCAACACTACAAAGGCATACCAGGAGACACTTTATGGTTTACTGAATGAAAATTAAGTATAAAAAACATAAATAGGTGCTCTAAAAGTATTTTATATTTTATCCAAAATAATTTTGGGATGGGTATTCACATGTTATCTCATATAATGTGATATTATGTAAAGATAATGGTATATTTTCAAAACTATTTTAGAAGATATATAAAGTGATTTTTGTATATGATTTCAAAAAATATTTTATACGATATAATACAAGGTGAAATAAAAAAATGTATGTGTCTTTAGTGGAATTGTGATATTGAAAGATATATTCCCTAAATAAAATATAAATATATGATGAATAATATCATAAAATATAATATTTATATATTGTGTTGCATGGAATATGGGAAAACACATAATATCATATTACTTGATATGAGGATATCATAAAGATAGATATATTGATAACCACCACTACTAGACCAATAATATTGTGTTATATGAAGATATTTTATTACTATATCATAGTATTATGATATTATGAATCATAATTTATGATTCAATTAGTATAATATGATTGGGAATTTAGATGAATGTTAAGTGTTAATGTTTAGTTTCTATTTCATACAAGTTATCATTAATAATTAATGTTTGTTATGATGAAATTCATGGGATAATAAAATAAATTTAATTGTTGAATTAATGGGTTTTTCATTATGAATAGTGTAATCAAAATTCCATTTACTCATAATTTTTGAATGTATGATCTCATTCACTGAATTCTTAGGGAGTTTCCTTGAGGTTTATATAAATAGGATGATGGATATGAAATAACATTCAATGTTCATGTTGATTCTTTTTGCTAGAAAACTCACTTATCCAATGATTATCCAATGAAGGAGGATAAAATTAATTATTTATATTTTTAATTTTCATGTTCTTAATTTTTCAAAAACTCTAGTATTAGGGAATTTTACAATTTGAACTTATTTTCACATAATGGTTGTAATAATTTCATAAATTAAACTCAACTTGATTTTGTTTTTGAAAACCTTGTAAAACCACCCCATTCATTAGTATTATTTTTGATATTTTAGAATCATGTAAATAATTTTATTGGGTTTATTTCATCATTCTTGAGAAAATGAAGATTCACATTGGAATACACCCAACTTGGGCCTTGGATCTACAAAATTCACGGTGAAGTGAACTGTATATCAACCCATAAAAATGAATATACCAGCTAGGTTTCAAGGCCCAATTTGATGAAATCATAGTTAAAATTACATTAAAATTTTCTATATATATTTTATATTGTGCATTGTGATACAAGAAACTTAATTTGATGATGAAATTTTGAGCATGATTCAACAACCTAGAATGATTGACCACTATTTTGGCTATAAATCTAGGAATATGATGTTAAATGGGATAAAATTTTAAAAAAATTAAGAAAAATTAATATTCATCACTCTTATATATTCTAGTAAAATTTGGCCATATAGAATTACATTTTTACATGTCTATTAAGGGGATATAGGTTGGATCTTATTTTAGGTCAACGGTTGAAAGATATAATTTTAAAAAACATTTCACTACCCTATTACAATAAAAACTAAGTGGAAATACTTGAAAATATGTGAAGTTCAACCATGGATTAAAAAATTCCTATTTGAGTTAGTGTTGGTGATGGAGTTAAGGGAGTTATTTTTTGTGTTTTAAATTATAATATTGTGCTATTGTATTATCTTTTCGCATTTATTTATCTCAATAAAGTTGTTCAAATAAAAATATTTTCTTAAAAAAGTTATTCCAATTATTAATTTGATAATATTATTTTTAACATGTTAACACTATTTTCATAAGGTTTGAATTTATTCACACCAATAGTTGTAAAATTATTCTCACAATAGTGGAGTGTTCTATATTTCATTATTTTCACTTATTCAATTCTTACCTTATGTGTTAAATTTAATCTTCCATTGATAGATTTTAATCAACATATTTGTAACCTTCTTATAGGTTTATCCAACATAGTATAAAGGGGATGGTTCAGATATTATTTCTTTTTCTATCATATTTTTAATCCTTTATTATAATTGATATTTAAATTTGATGATTACTTATTTATGATCAATAATTTTTCAAGGCTACACACTCTAAGGGAAATAATGAACCTATAAATAGTTTTTTCATAAAAATGATTCTACAAACATTTTGGTGATTATATTTTTCATTTACTAAGAATTAATTAGTGGGTAATTATGGATGTCCTTATTTTATTGAATGAGTGCCACTGAAATTTAAGAAAATTAAATAATTAAAAATAAATTCATCCAATCTATATAGAGAAATTATCTAAGATCAACCTATTCCCATTAATATAATCCAATTTGGTCATTATTTTTTTGTATTAAAATCAAATTAGACCAAAATTTGGATACTTAATTGTTAAAACTCTATCTAGAATATTTTTTTCTATAGTTTTCTTCTTGATTAATTGATAATTCCACAACCTAATCTAAACTACAAGTGACCACTTGAACCCAATGCTTGGGTAAATATTGGTGAGACCAATTTTTTGAACCATTATCAAGGACCCATGTAATTTATCTTATACAATCACTTTATTCTAACCCTAATTTATCTTATTTTACCCTTTATTTCCATCCATGTCATGTATTTCCTATATCCATGACCCATAAAATTAACTAGTTAGGGTGGAAAATTCTAATTATTGGGATTCAAGGGTAGCTAGGGGTTTTCTTCTTTTAGACCATAATAATTATCCAAATCCAGATTCTAAACACGATTCCAATATAATAGAGAGTCTTCATGAAAACCAAATTTTAATCCATGATGAAAAAAAAATTTAAATCCAAATATTAAAGTACCTATATTAGGGAATTTCATTGATAAAAACATGGATGATAAAATCAAATGTACCTATAATAATGGCCTGTCATGCATAAAAAATAATTCCCATGGATAAGAAGAATATATCTTCAAATCCCATGCTATGAAATTTTTTACAACCTTTCATGGTATGGTGTAAAAAATGCCTTGCCTACACAAAAAAGAGTTTAATGACATCATTGAGACCTTGTTATCCCTCATTAAATTGAGTCAAATAAGATGAATCCTTACATTTTCTCTAAAATATAAAGCTAAAAATCATATAAAAAACCATAGAACATCATCCATTCATTCCTTATATCAACTGATTTTTTTTCATGAAATACTTTCCACATCACAATACAATTACACTTAAAAATAGTATCTAGAATTTTGGTTAAAAAGGGAATTGATCCTATTAAACTTGGGAAAGGATCAAATATACAGTTAAAATAGTACCACACCTTGGTTTTTCCATCCTAGAAAAAGTTTTAATATTTTATAAATGTTTAGGGAAAACAAATAAATAGATCATTGACATAATGTGTAATATAACCTTTAAAATTCAATCGCAAAATGATTATTATGACTTCCTGGAAAGTCTTGCTGAACATTAACAAACATGGGTAACCTCACCATATGATGATAATATTATAATATATTATGGGATACATACTATTATAGAAGATAATATCCTTAGGGAAAAACTTTCTTCCCTTTCTAGGAAGGTTATAAGGTTTTAGAAATAGAAACTATTAACTATGTTTGCACAATTTTTGACAAACATGACCAAAAAAATAACAACAACCAAAAAATTACAATAATAAAGGATATTATTATTGGAGTACCACCAATAATGGTCAATTATATGAACTTTTATAATTCATTGTACCAAAACACTTTTAATCCATGGTACATTGACTATCTAGGATTCCATTGGATAGATAACCAATAACCAATCCAACAATCCATCAAACAAATCAAAAATAAGGACCAAATCCCTACTCTACATATAATTTTCCAAACCATGTTTAGTTTCAACCAAAATCAATCCAATAATAACATATCTAAGTCTAATTCCAATAAAAAAATCCAATAACCCATCCCACAACCTAAATATCCACCTTGGTTAAACTAACTAACTCAAACCCCTATCCAATTCATTCCTCTTCCAATACATGAAAAACTATGTAAGAAAATGGAAATAATTAAGTCTAAAGTTTTATATATAATACATGAACTAAAACCATTAAAACTAGAAAGGCACCCATTCCTACTCAAGTTGTTGCATCCCCAACCTTAAGAAGAACATTCAGTAGAACATAATCATCTCTTGAAAATAATTGATCGGGCCTTTGTCAATAAAAAAATTATGGATGCATGGAAATCAATCACATGTGTTACACTTGCCAAAATTAACTCTGATCACCACCCTCTTCTGATTATTTTTCTTAGAAAGGATGGTGGGAAACAAATTCCTTTCAGATTCAGCAATGCATGGGCCTCTCTTCCAAAATACTAAAGAATTGTTCAAGAGACTTGGGGATCATTGATATGTAATGTAAAACCTTTGATATACATTTCCAAACTTATAATGATAAAGATTAATCTTAGGGAATGGAGTAAAGAATGATCCAGATTGATGGATACTGAAATTGAAGGACTTGAAAGCTCCCTTCATGATATACAAGCAAAGGCCACGAGAGCTAATTTCTCAAGGGACAGACAACATGAGATTAAGCTCTTCATAAAGATGAATAACCTAATAAAGGTTAGGGGAAATATCAAGAAGGATGCTTTCAAAGTTAGGTAGATCCAGAAAGGG
The DNA here is from genome assembly GCA_963277665.1 of Viscum album. Classification (NCBI taxonomy): domain Eukaryota; kingdom Viridiplantae; phylum Streptophyta; class Magnoliopsida; order Santalales; family Viscaceae; genus Viscum; species Viscum album. Next base: position 1,855,945,461 of record OY728140.1, read on the forward strand.
GATCAAAACACAAAGTTCTTCAATACACTTCAAAGGGTCCGAAGAATGAATAGACCACTTTCCCTACTAAAGGATGGTGGCATAATTTTTGAGGGAAAACAGGAACTTGCAAAACATATTGTATCATTCTATAAGAAAATATTCAATGGGAGGGATAGATCTGATCCCATCAGCGACAACATCATTCCTAATTTAATCACTGAGGAGGACAATCATCTACTCACATCGATTCCGATGGATTTTGAAATCAAGGAGGTAGTTTTTGGTCTTAAAAAATATATATCTCATAGCCCTGATGGATTTCGAAATCTTTTCTTCCAAATTTATTGGGATGTCATTTAGAATGAGGTATGCCTACTTGTTAAACACTTTTTTCAGAGGAGGGACATTCACTCCAGGCTTCAATGCCCAATTCATTGCCCTGATACCTAAGTTGGAGAATTCCAGTGAAATTGGTCAATTCAGGTCAGTATCACTAGTGAAAACCATGCACAAAACAATTACAAAACTTTTTGATAATAGGCTTACTCAGGTGACTGAAAAAATTATTTCCTAGAACCAGTTTGGTTTTTTTAAGGGTAGGAATATACAGGACTGCCTACTTACAAACTCGTAATGATTCAATAATCTAAGAAAGATAACATGGGGTGGAAATGTGTCTCTAAAGCTTTAAATAAAAAAGTCTTTTGACATAATGGACTGGGGATTTATTAAACAGATTATCCTTAGGTTTGGATTCAGTGAGGTGTTTTTTCAATGGATCACAAAGTTGATGCAATCTTCCCACATCTCAATTCTGATTAATGGGTCACCAGAGGGATATTTCAATTGTTTAATGGGTGTGAGATAGGGGACCCCCTCTTTGCAATCATTTTTTCAATTGCAGAGGACTACCTGAGAAGGATTCTTATTAACATGATGGAAAATGGGAAACTTGCAACCATCACAGTGGCTAGAGGTCTCTCTTCTCCCTATCATTTATTTTTTGCTGATGATATAGTAATTTTTACATAGGGTGATAGAAATAACATCAATCGTCTGAAGGAATCACTTTTGCATTATGAAAGTGTTCCAGGGCAAGAAATCAACTGGAGAAAATCCTTTATTTACTTTGGAAGGAACATTACAACGACAAGGAGGACTCATCTAATGAATTATCTTGGACTTAGGGAGGTATCCCTACCTTTTATGTATCTTGGTGTCCCCCTATTCTAGGGAAATCCTAGGTCCTACCACTTTTCATATGATTTATCCCAGATAAGGAAAACTCTTGAATCTTGGAAGGAAAATTCTCTCTCAATCACAAGATGAGTATGTCTTGTCAAACATGTGGTTATTTCAAAACTTATTTATTCTTTCATGGTTTATATTTGGCCTACCTCTGTTGTAAAAAAAATTAACTCCATGATGAAAAAATTTGTATGGAGTGGAAATGTGATGGAAAGGAATCTTATCACTGCTAAATAGAGAACATGCTGCATTCCTACCAAATAGGGAGGTATTGGAATTAATAATTTAAACTATTTTAATTAGGCATTACAAGACAAGTTTATCTGGATTCTTATTCACATCAACTCTGCCTCTCTTGATTTCCTGAGGAGAAGAATTATAATAAGTCTCATTTATGGGGGGGGGGGCATGGATACATGCATTCATCAATCTAATATGGCCTGAGTTCGGTGTTTAGCACAATCATGAGGCACTCACATTAGGTGGTAAATGTGGATTCAAGTCTGAAATTCTGGTCCACCAACTGGATGAGCACACCACTTATGGGAATGTTAAACACTAAAGAGCATAACATTGACATTAACTTATCCATAAAAGACTAGCTTCAATGCAGAGGTGACATTCTAGATGAAATCATCTCCATTATTGACAACTATGATTTTATCAAGTAGGAGGATATGCTGCTATGGGAAGGGTCTCAAGATGGCCTGCTAAACTCTAATAACTTCTACAAATACCTGTTGAAGGGTGAGGTAAGTTGGATTGGCTCAATGAACAAAAACTGGATTCTTCCCTCCAAATGTTAACTTATCTGGAGGCTTTATCATAACAAAATACCAGTGGATGTGAACATCCAAAGGGTCGGTATTTCATTATGCTCGAGATGTGCACTTTGCGGTCAACATAGAGAGGATATTGATCACTTGTTCTTGTCCTGTAACACGACTTCTTCACTGTGGAACACAGTTCTTAGAGTATTTGAGCTGGACCCTCCCAATACTCCCTTGGCTATACAGTTCATATATAATCTTCTTAGAGTTTAGCAATCCAAACAGCTAAATGAATTGTTTCAGGTGGCATGTGCTGAACTACTATATGCTGTATAGAAGGCTCAGAACAACTATTTTCATCTCCAAGCAAGATTTAATGTAGCCACTACAATTAGAAGCATTCTTGTGGACATTCAAAATGCCAATTCACTAATTAATGAGCATTGTAACACCTCGGTCAGGGATTTCATGATACTCAGAAGATTAAAGGTTGCATGTTACTATCCCAAACTAAGGGGCATGATGGAGGTGATATGGACTACCCCCTTCAATGGATAGTTAAAATGCAACACGGATGGAGCCTCCAAGGAAAATCCTGGACCTTCAAGCTATGGGGTAATTTTCAGGAATTAGCATGGGGAGGTTGTGGAATGTAATTATGGTCCATGAAGACACACTACAACTTTGGAAGTTGAAATAATGGCACTCATCACCACAGTGGATATCACTTTCCTAAGATATTGGAACAAAATTTGGTTCAAGTGTGACTCATCCATAATGGTTCATGCAATCAGGATGGGTCAGCCAATATTGGCATGAAAGCTGGTAGGTAAGTGGATAAATTGCATTGAAAAAATATCTTCCCTAAACTTCTTTATCATGCATACCTTCCAGGAGGTGAATTACATTGCAGATGGCCTTGAAAACAAAGGGGTGTTGGAATAGAGGAGCGTCCACATCAACACTATTCCTAATAAAATGGACCCTCTTTTTACTAGGGACAAATGTAAAATTCCTTCCTTCCGTATTGTGTAACATTTTAGCTTTATCAATTTAAGAGCCTCTGTCCTCATTTTTCTAAAAAAACAACCATCTCTTGAAAAAAACAAATTATTTACCATCTTAAGAGTTGGTAAATACATTTAGAAAACTAAAAAAATAAATGAAAAATTATATAAAGCATTAATATCTCATTAAAATTTTGGAGAGATGCTCATTGAATCTAAAGAATATAATGAGAATTTGGAGGAAACTACACATTCCCAAATAGTCCAATAACCTTTTCCATTCCCTTAGTGAATGAGAGGAAAATACAAAACATGAACTAAATGAAACATTATGGTAAATATTTTCACATGTTATGTTGAATATACCCATTCTCAATGAAATAAAAAACATACAATCATACTCTGAGCATCTCAAAGTCTTGTCCATATTCAAAAGGAAACTCTCACACAAAAACTAAATCATTCTAGCTTATACTATAAGAAAAAAAATCTAAGGTACCATTTATATAATTATGTATATTTTTATCAATGAAAATTCCCTTCTTATAATTATTTCATGTAGTATAAAGCACACACATCACATAAAGAACCCAATAGAAACTTTATCCTCAAAAATAAATAATGATACATTTTTTCAAAAAACAAACCAATAAGAATTACAAATATTACTGTGGGATAATAAATAGAAAATAAGATATTAGGAATAAGAAAATTTGGATCTTCTTAATTCACTAGAATGACTGCACTGATGAAAAAAGCTATAGAAATAAAACATAATGCTAATAATAAAATTATCTTTCAAAATATGAAAGTATATATAACCTTGGGAGAAAATAGTAGTGTATAATAGGTATTTATGGGAATTATTAAACCATTACGACCATTAGAAATTTTACTGTTAGAATAGTAACCTGACTATTGGAATAGTAATATGACCATTATGAATAGTAATATGACCATTAAGAATAGTAATCCAGCTAATAGAATTTTAACATCACCTATGAAATTAAAAATAAAATTTAGGTATCTTATAAATAATTTTTTTATATATTTATATTATGGAATAAGTAAATAAATGATTTAAAAATGATTAATTAAGTGTTGGTATTTTTGTGAAATGTAAATGTTTATTTACAATTTTATAATTAATATAACGATTTAAAAGAAAATTTATTTTCATAAAATAGATTCAGAAATTAATATTTTATTGTAATATAATTATAAGATAATTTTATGAGACCATAGTTAATTTTTCAAAGTGTAATAAAATCAGTTATAATATTAAAATCAACATTTTTTGAATAAATTAGGATTTTAATTAAAAATTAAATATAGTATTTAACATTATAAGTAAATAAATTAATTTTTGAGTCATGGTTGAGTCTTTGATGATGTGTGTGGCCATTATACAAAAATAAAATCATATAGTTACTTTATTTAGTCTTGGTAATCAACACTATATATTTTCTTGATAAAAAATAAAAAATAAATGAATAAAATAATCAAAACACCCCTCTCCTCGCCTTATAAATATCACCCCTCACCACCACTTCCTCTCACACCTCCTAAGATTTTTTTCTTATATATATTATTCCCAATTATCATCCCAATACACTTATACAAGTCCAAGATCTTATGGTATCAATGAAAGACCAAACCCAAGTACCTTAAGAAGGTTCTCAAGTAGATGATATTTAAGAGGTAAAATACTCCTTCTTCCTCTTTTTAATTTCTTTTATTTTCTAATAATCCTCTCAGCTACCCTATATAAAACAACATAATAACTAAATTATAATATATATAATGAAATTTTATTTCTTCAATGGAATATATATATATAAATATTATCTATTCCCCTTTTTATTCTAAAAATAAAAACATCATCTATGATGTGTTGATTCACCACCTTCATGGATGATAAGTTTTCATTTTTCATTACCTACTTAAAGGATTTTTATAAAAACATTGTTATAGTTAGATAAGATTTTAAAATGTATATTATAACTTGATTTATGTTCTAAAACTAATATATATATATATATAATATTAAATAATAAAACAAAACTAGTTTCAGAGGATCGAAAAACTACCAAAATAATCTAAATGTTTATCATTAACATTTTATCAAATAAATCATACTCATGTCAAAAAGGAAAATTATAAATGGGAAAATATAAATTTATATAAGTCAATAAATTCCATATAATTTCACTTCAGTTAAATTATACAAATTTGATAACAAATTCCATATTTATACATAAGCGAACCGACCATGAAACCATGAAATGAACACTCCCAGAACAATGAAATTAGACATTATAACCCATAGAAATGGCCATAAATAAACTTAATAAAATTATAATAATTAAAATATATATTTAATAGATTTTAAATTAAATTATTAATTAAACTAAGTTGATTATCTAGGACATAACGTGCAAGTACTAAACACTTTCGTACATAAGGTAAGAGATCTCTCTGAACCTTCAAATATTCTTTGGGTTACATTTTCTCTTTCTTTACACCAATTTATTTCTTAATTATTATTATGTTATTATTATAAATTCTATTTATATGTTCCAAAATTATGTATCAAGATCAATTTAACCTCATTTTATGGGGAAATACATGTTTTAAAAAGGATCCCTTCTCTACTCCTCCCGATGAGTATGCCCAATTAAAAGGAACTTCCCAATTTATTACCCATTTTTAAAAACACTCCATAATTTTTTTTAGGACACAATTATTTTTATAAAATAAATATTTTCATCATGAAAAACTATCTTAGATCATTTCTGGTTTTATGCAAACAATTATCCCTTTAACCTCTTTAAAGTCTCTAATTTTCCCCTAAAAACCGTGTTAAAGTGGCACATTTACAAAGAATCCTAATCATTATTTTTCCATGTTTTTAAATTATATAGAAATAAGTTATCATTATTTATACCTATATTACCTTATTAATGTTTAATTATTATTTAAATATATTATTTCTTGTATACCATTATGATACACCCATTGGTTATTCCATAAAACATGATTAAAATACCCATTACATTCCATGGGTAACCCTTATGTTTATGCCTTATGTTTGATTCTTCATGTGGAACAAATATTCATGAACATGTTATGATGGGTGTTCTGAGATAGAGATCCAATGAATTGGGTAATTTTTGGTCTCATGAGATGTCATTCATGAAATTAGAGAGTAAACCTAATCCATTATGGGACTTTATCCACCATGTGATATAGTATTGATAGTTATCCTGAATCATGTCTATGTCATGTGTACATTGATACCACATTTTTATTTCTATATGATTACATGATCCCGTGTTCTTTATTATATGCTTTGATATGTTTATTAATGTTCCATTCCTTTTATTTCATCAAGTTATTACTTCTAACCCTATGTTATGTTTTATTCCTATGTTTATTCCATTATTAGTATTTTTAGATCATCCATTTGTTCATGTATTCACCAAGTTATCCTATGAATATGTAAGAAAAAAAAGGAAGTTAGGATATCATTATGAATATTAAATAAAATGGAATTTTATTTTGGTATCATGATGTCAAATTATATACCTAGTATTTCAAATACACTATACTGTATGAGCCTTGGTTCTTATTTGATGCTTTGTTATGCTTAAAATCATGTAATGAAATGTGTAGAAGACTAGGGTCTTTATAGTTGGTATTAGAGGATGTTTAGTTATTTTTAGAGATTAGGACTAGAAAAATTTAGTTAGAACCCTATGGATAATTATATCACCATGGATAACCATATTGAAACTTAGGGAATCATAAGTTAAGATATATTTTTTATTTACAAGTTTATCCTTCTATATTCAAAGTTTAATTTTTTATATTCTTATTAGGTATGTATTGAATCCCCACTAATTATACATTATTTTTCCTAGTTAATGGAAGGAAATATGAGAACCTGATCCAATAATAATTGTGATAGGCAATGTGAAAATTTTCCCAATGAAATGTCCAATCTTATGGAAATGGGAGCTCATAAATTCATGACAGCTCTAGAACAACTATATCAAGTTATGAATAATAACTTGAATCGTGCGGAACACCCTACTTCTCCTATGAAAGAGAAATTTGTGATAAAATCCCTTATGTGTCAAAGGCCTCCTATATTTAGTGGATCTTTTAATCCCCTTGTTGAGAAACAATGGATTAAATCCACTGAGAAGATATTCTCAATCCTCTAGTGCTCAAAAAAAGAGAAAGTTGTATTGGAGTTCTATAGTTTTCATAGGGAAGCTAATCAATGGTGGAAATTGATAAAAAATATTTAAGTAGGAAATTTATTCCATGAATTGGTAATAATTCAAGAAAAATATTTTCATTAAATATTTTCCCTAAACTCTCTACCTTAAGATAGAGAGGGAGTTCCTTAGACTGAAGAAAAAGGAAGATGAGTCTATCAGGTGCACAAAGAAAATTTAGTAAGACTTTCATGATATGCCTCCCTATTTTTAATGAACACTGAAATCAAGGTGGATTGTGGATTTATCCTAAACACTTAAAGTATGGTGGATCACTTATTTAATATACTAAAGTTGAGTCTATGAAAAGTGTTTGTGATTCGAGACTTTGACACCTATGAGGAGATTTTCTATTGTTCCCTTAAGGTTGAGATGGAGAATGAAGACCCTTAGTGGTTTTATGGGCTCTAAGATAAAAATTGTAAAATGGATTATAATATGAGAGGATCAATAGATAAATCCCATAATGGAAAGAATACCCAAAATCCGACATGTCAAAAGTTTGGGAAGAAGCATCCCGAGAACTGTCTAAAGGGAACCAGGAAATGATTCAGATGTTAAAGAGAGGGGAATCAGCCTATTATTTCTGAAGGGATATAAATAATCCAAGAAATGTGAAAGAATAAAGCATTATTCTATTCAAATATTATCATATAGTGTAGTGTTTCAACTTCAAGGAACATGGGCATTATGCGAGTCAATCCCCTAATTTAAGGGTTGTTAGAGGAAATCAACAACAACAACATCCATGGAAATAAGGAAGGGAATATTCTATCACTACTTATGAGGTGGATCCCTAAAATGGTGTGGTGATAGGTACACTAGTAATTCATTTAGAAATAGATAATGTAATATTTTATTATGTTTCTACAAATTATTTGATATCTTGCATGTTTAGTAGTACTATTCAAACACCACCTCAAAATATGGAGGTTGAGTTATCCGTGAAATTAAAAAAATAGTGATTATTACATCCAAAGTATTTAACTTCTCCATGGTTAATGTTTATAAACTAAACCTCCTATATAATCTCTTATTACTTCCTTTTGTGGAGTTTTATGCTATATTGGGCATGGATTGACTATCTTTATACAAAGAAAACATCAAATGTCGGGAATGGGAGATCAATCTTCACATCCCGAGACATCATCCAATTTTGTACAAGTGTAAGGATGAGGATTAATATCCTTAAAAATAATCATCTCAACTGTGGATAATATTATATTATGAGCAAGAATGTCTAGCTCAAATGATTGATACAAATGGGAGGATCATTCTCAAAGTCATGCCCATTGTGAGGGACTACACTGATGTATTTCTTGAAGAATTTCCTAGAATTCATCTTAGCTGAGAGGTTAATTTCTCTATTGAACTTATTCTTGGATCTTTAACTACATCAAATAATCCTTATAGAATGGACACCATTGAGTTGGAAGAACTAAATAAGAAGTTATAAGATAATTTGGACAAGGGTTTCATACGCCTGAGTGCTTCACTGTGGGGTGTTCTAGTCCTCTTTGTCAAGAATAAGGATGGATCCATGCGCTCTCCTGCATTGATTACTGTGAGCTTGAACAAATCATGATAATGAATAAGTATCCCCTACCATCAATAGATTACTTGTTCTATCAACTATGTGGGGCCAATTATTTATCTAAGGTGGACCTTCAGTCAGGATATCACCAATTAATGTAGAAGAAGGATGATATTCCCAATAATTTTTTTTGAATGAGGTATGGATGCTATAATTTCATAACAATTCCCTTCAAACTCACAAATACTCTATAAATATCCATGGACTTAATGAATAGAGTCTTTTGAGATTACTTCAAAATATTTACGGTATTATTTATTTATGATATTCGAATATACTACAAGTGAGAGGAGGAAAATGAGAAGCATTTGAAAACTATGTTAAAGAATTTTTGGCGGGAAAAAATTTATACAAAGTATTATAAATGTGAGTTCTAGATGGAGGAACTATCATTATTGGGGAATTTTATCACCAATAATAGAATTTATATGGACCCTTCTAAGACAAATACAACCGAGGGGTGGCCTAGAACAATATATATAAAATATATCTATATTTTCCTTGTTCTAGATAGGTATTACAAATTATTTGTGAAGAAATCACAATTTACAAACCACCTAACCAAGATGACTTATAAGGGAGTAAAATTTTTCTAGACCAATGAATATGAAGACTGCTTGAAAGAGTTGTAAAAGATGCCTATTAGAACACCCGTACTCAAACTTCTGACAAGTGGAGAACTCTTTTTGATATACAATGATGCTTCAAAGAATGGATATGTTGTCTACTGATGAAAAATAACAAAGTGATAGCATATGCCACATGGTAGATGAACTTTCATGAGAAAAACTATCCCAAACATGATATGGAGTTGGTGGCTATGATCTTTGTGCTAAAAATCTGAAGGCATTATCTTTATGGGGAGAAGTGTGAGATATATAATTATCATTAGAGCCTAAAATATATATTCACATATAAGGAGTTTAATATACACTAACAAATATGGTTAAAGATCATTAAGGATTATGACTACATAATCCACTACCATCCTGATAAATAAAATAGTGTAGAACATGCTATAAGTAGTAATAATATTGTAACTTTATCAATGATGATAATTGAGAAGGATCTAATATTATTTTACTTGTAAAGGATTGATATGGTAATCATAAAGGATGGTACATCATCATTCCTTTTAAAAATGATTCCTCAACCATCCCTTATGAATAAAATAAAGTATTCTCAAAGAAATGAGGTTGAAGAAAAAGGTGGAAGTTATAAGAAATAAGAAATCCTTAGAGTTGAAATTTGATGAGGAAGGAGTCCTAAGATTTGGGTCATGAATACGTGTAACATCCAATATAGAGATAAATAATGTTCTTTTGAATTACACACATGGCTCAGCCTTCTCTATTGACCCAGGGAGAATAATGATGTATCAAGTTCACCAAGAGAACTATTGGTGGGACAATATGAAGAAGGTGATAACTAACTGTACATTAAAGTGCTTGGTTTTTCAGCAAGTGAAGGATTAAAGAAAAAATTCTAAGGGGATGATTCAATAATTACCCATACTTAGCTGAAAATGAGATTAAATCACCATGGGATTTTTCACTATACATATGAATATATCTAGAGAAAATAATGATATATGGGTTGTTATGGATTTTCATACAATGATAGTCCACTTTATCAAAATTAAAGATGGATTATTAATTGATCAGTGTGAATGAATATACATCAATGAAGTGATGAGGATGCATAGAGTACCATTATCATTTGTATCTGATTGATATTTGAGATTTACCTAAAAGTTCTATAAAATTATCCAATACGTTCTAAAAACTGAACTAAACTTTAGCACGAATTATCATCCACAAATTGATGGCTAATATGAGAGGAATATTTAAACACTAGAAGACATGTTGAGAGAATGTTCGATGGACTTAAAAAGATAATGGGACCAATATCTTCCTCTAATCGAGTTCTATTACAACAATAGTTTCCACTCAAGAATCAAAATTACCCCATATGAAGATCAATAGGGAAAAATATGTAAAAAACTAGAATTCTTGAGTGAAGGTGGTGAAATTAAGTTTACAAGACCTGAAATGTTCAATGAAATAATAGAAGAGGTGAAAACCACTTGACAATACATCAAGGTAGCTCAAAATCGTCAAAAGATCTATAAAGACAATCTTTGACAGGACATAGAGTTTAAGGTTATAGAAAAGGTATGACTCTTCATATCTCCATGCAAAAGATATTCATGATATTTTGTATAAAAGGAATTCTAAGTCCTAGGTATATCTACCCCTTCAATATTCTTGATCATGTTGGTGTTTTGGCCTATCGAATATCACTTTCACCAATTATGTCTTATATATATGATGTATTCGACATATCCCTATTAAGGAAGTACATAAAATATCCCTCACATATATTGAATTTGAAGGTGGTATAGTGGGAAAATGATCTCTCTTATAAGGAGAATCCAATGAATATCTTGGGATGTAGAGATAACGTTCTACACAATAAGACTACTCACCTGGTCAAAGATCTACAGAGGAACCATAAGTAAAAATAGGTGTCATGGGAACTAGAGGAAGAGATGAAGGATAAACACCCTCACATGTTTTCACCTTAGTTATAAAATAAAATTTTGAGGTAGAAATTTCATAAGGGATGAATAATGTAACAACCCATAATTTTATCAATGAAATTTCTATTATTATAATCATCTCATGTAGTATAAAGCACATACATAAAAAATATAACCCAATATAAACATTATTCAAAAAAATGAATAATGATACATTAGTTAGGAAATAAAACAATAATAATTACAAATATTATAGTTGTAAAATAAATAGAAAATAATATAATAAGAATAGAAAAATTTGGATTTTCTTGATCCACTAGAATGAATGAACTCATGAATAAAGATGTTTAAATAAAAAATAATATTAATAATAAAATATTCATTTAAAATATGGAAGTGTATATATATGTGGGAGAAAATATAAGTGAATTATAGGTATTTATAGGAAATAGTAAACCATTATGACAATTAGAAATATGACAGTTGGAATATTAACATGACCGTTGGAATAGTAATATGACCATTAGGAATAGTAATCTGGCCAATAGAATAATAATCTCACCTATGAAAGAAAAAATAAAATTTATCCATCTTATAAATGAAAATATGATATATTTATACCATGTAATAATTAAATATTTCTAAAAAATTATTGATTAAGTGTTGGTATTTTTGTGAAATTTAAATGTTTATTTAAAATTTTATAGTTAATATAATTATTTAAAAGAAAATTTATTTTCATTGAATAGATTCATAAATTAATATTTTTTTATTATAATTATAATATTATTTTATGACACCTTAAAAATGGGTCTCTTCCATTTATTTATCTTGGTGTTCCCCTATTTTGGGGTAAGGTTAGGAGAACATATTTGGAGGGAATACACTATAGCATTGTTAATCAAATGTCTAGGTGGAAAGGAAAATCCATGTACATGGATATAAGAGTTTTTCTTGTCAACTCTGTGATCACATCCAAATTCATGTACTCCTTCTCAATCTACAGATGTCCTAGAGGTGTAATCAAAGAACTTCAAGGCATGATTAGGAACTTTTTTTTGGACTGAATTGACTTATGAAAGGAAATTAACTACTATTGCATAGAAGGAGTGTATTAAACCTACTGACATAGGTATCCTTAGGATAATAGATTTAAGAATCTTTATTGATGGTCTCATTAGTAAATTCACATGGAGCCTAATTTATAATGATGAATTCAATGATTTTTTGTCCACTAGATTCAAAAGGAGACTTCTTAATGGATAAAAATTCTATTTTAAATCCTATATTTGGATAGTTATTAAGCACTCCTTTCTTAGAGTTAGGTATGATACCCAGTGGATAGTAACAATAGACTCTAACCTCAACTACGGAAGACTAACTGGCTAGGCGGTCCTTTACATGATATTGTTAGAATACCCAAAAATTCATTTGACATGACCATTTATAATTTTATTGCACAACATTAAACTTATGAGTGTCTGGGGGATCCACACACTAATATAGAAATTCATAATTATACATTTATGGATTATGACACCATTGTATGGAAACACAAATAGAGTGGGTAGTTCAACATAAGAGACCACTACAGGCTATAATGTAGTAGTTCAAGATGAAAAATAAAATGTCTTATGGATTTCAAAGAAAATTTCATTCAAACATCCAGATTTGTGCTCCTATAGAGAATATTGAAAAATCATATCCCCACACATGATCAGATTAAAAAAACTGGGCAAAAAATAGTGTTAGGCTGCTCTCTTTGCTTGAAGGGTGAAGAATATGTCCAACACTTATTATCGAATTCTATTTCTACCAAGGAATTATGGTATTGGGTTGGATACCTATTTGAGATGAGTTTTGATACTCAACTGTAGGTACTCAAACTACTTGAGATGATTTCTAATGCTGATTGAAGTAAGAAAGTAGATAACCTCCTACTAGCAGCTGTTTCAGCATTATTTTATGCTATGTGGTCTGAAAAAAACGAATGAGAAGTTGTTTAACAATATGGATCCCTCTATTCATCATGGCATGATTGAACTACACATGGAGGTTTTCACTACTTCAGTGGTGAAAATAGGAGGCATTTACAATATCAAGGTTGATCTAAAAAACATGCAGCTCTTGGGTGTCTTATGCAGACTGAAGAAACCAAAGATTCTCAAATATATTAGATGGATCCCACCCATTGATTCATGGAATCAAGGTTAATGTGGATTGAGATTCTTATAGCATGCCGAGACCCTTGGGTTTTGGAGGGGTTTTCTGAACCTATCATGGGTATATAAAAGGATGTTTCTACTATTACATTAGAATTTGAGTGGCCCATGAAGTTGATTAATAGGCCATTTTGTATGCTATCTAGTATGCCATTCAATATAATTGGAGTTGTTTAAGGAATAAGTCTGACATGAAAATTTCTATTAAGACTTTACAAGAAAGAATAAGGAATGTTCCATGGAAAATTATTCCTCATTATATTAAATGTCTATAGGATATTACCTGACTCAATCTGGTCATCTCACATGCATATTGAGAGGCAAATCAAGTAGCAGATGCTCTTTAGAAGAAGTTGATCACAGAGATGAACATGATGTGGTACTTTAGGACTCCTAACTATTGTGTTCCAATAGTGAATTAAAATATGGATGGTGTAATATACCCCCATTTTTTTAATAATTCCTTGTAATTATTATCTTCTCTTGTTACTTTTTAATAAATTTTTCTTAGGACCAGATTCCACCAAATCCTAATCTTTTGGGTAAAAATTAAATGTATTTTTGAGTCATGCTTGAGTCATGGATAATGTAAGTGACCATTATATCTAACTCATATACTCTAGTTACTATATTATTTCATGGTAATCTATACTATTGATAGTATTGAGATAAAATAATAAATAAATGAATAAAACAATAAAAAACAACCCTCTCCCCCTTAAAAATATCACCCCTCACCACCCCTTTTCCTCACACCTCCTAAGAATTTTAGATTTTATAAAATACTCCCAATTACCTTACCAATCCTATTATCCATATCCAAGATATGTTGTTATAAACAAAAGAACAAACCCAATTTCCTTAAGGAGGTGGTCAAGGAGATGATATTCAAGGGAAAAAATCCTCCTTCTTTCTCTTTTAATTTATTTTCATTTATTATCCCCCTCTCACCAACCCTATACAAAACTGAATGATAAATCTAGTATCATATTTATAATGTAATTTTATTTTTTTAATGTAATATCCATAAAAAAATCTCTTATATTCCCATTTTTATTCAAAAAAATAAACACATCATCTATGATGTGTTGATTCACCACCTTCTTGGATGATGAGTTTTCATTTTTCAATACTGCCTTCAAGGATGGTTATAAAACCATTATTATGGTTAAATTAGATTATAATATTTATATTACATTGTTTTAATATATTTTTACTAATATATATACATAATATTAAATAATATAACAAAATTAGTTTGTGATGATCGAACAACCGCCAAAATAATTTAAAAATTTATCATTAACGTTTTATAAAATTAATCATCCTCATGTCAAAAAATAAAATGATATATGGGACCATTTTAATTTACAGAAGTGAATTAACGCCATATAATTTCAGTTTTATAGAATTATTCCAATTTTATAAGAACTTCCATAATTATACACAAGAGAACCGACCACAAAACCATGAAATAAACACTTTCCAAACAATGGAATTAAACATTATAAACCATATAAATAGCCATAAATGAACTTCATAAAATTATAGTAAATAAAATATATATTTAAGAGGTTATGAATTAAATTATTAATTAATATAATTTTATTATCCTAGATATAAATTTCAAGTACATAACACTTTCAAACATAAAGTAAGAGATCTCTCAGAATATCCAAATTTTCTTTGGGTTATGATTTCTCTTTATTTTCACCATTGAATTTCTTCACAATTCTTATATAATTATTCTAAATTCTATTTATATGTTTCAAATTTTTTTATCCAGATCAATTCATCCTTCTTTTATGGGTAAATACATGTTTAAAAAAAGTTTCTTTCTCAATTCATCATGATAAGCAAGCCCGATTAAAGGGAACTTCCCAATTTGATACCCATTTTCAAGAACAATCCATAATCTATTTTAGAAAACAATTATTTTTCTAAAATCACTCTTTATATCACGAAAAACAATCTTAGTTCATTTTAATTTTTATGAAAACAATTATTCATTTATCCACTTTAAATAATCTTTATTCATTTCCCTAAAAACCATGTTAATGTAGTACATTTTTAAAGAAACACAATCACTATTTTTACATGTTTTTACTTAATTTGGGAATCATTTATCATGATCTATTCATATTTTACGATATGAATGTCCTAATATTATTTAAATAAATTATTTATTTTATACCATTATGATATGACTGTTGGTTATGTCATATGGCATAATTACAATACCAATTTATTTCCATGAGTAACCATTATGTTTATACCTTTTGTTTGATTATTCATGGAGAACACAAATACATGAACATGATATGATGGGTGTGTCTAGATATCACTCCAATTCATTGGGTAATATTTTCTCCCATGAGACATCATGTATGGGATTAGGGAGTAAACATAATCCATTATGGGACTTTTTCCACCATGTGATATTGTCTTGGAAGTTATCCTTGACTAATGTTTATTCCATATTTTATGTTTCTTCCACATTCCTTTTTTTACATGATCACATGATCCCATGTTCTATATGATATGCTTCCATATTTTTATTAATTTTCCATTTCTTTCATGTCATCATATTATGCCTTCTAACCCATGTTTTATTATTTATTACTAAATTTATTCCCTTACTATATTTTTTATCTCATCCCTATATTTATGTATTCCCCAGGTCATCCAATGTAGATATAAGATCACAATGGGAGTTGGGATATCATTATATATATTAAATAAAGTATGATATTATTTTGGTTTTATTCTTTATAATTATATTACTAGTCTTTCAAAGACACTAGACTATATGATCCTTGGTTTGTATTATATGGTTAATTATGATTAAAATCATGCAATGATATGTGTAAAAGGCTAGGGTCATTATAATTTATCATATTTTGAAAGACCCAAGATGTCCATACATCAATGTTAAACTAATATAGAAACAATATTTCAAAGCCTTATGTGATTTAAGAGTTAGTGTTAACCTCCTTACATATGTAGTGTATTGTCAGTGAGAGATTAAAGAACTCCAACACACATTTTTTACTATTCAAATTGTTGATTGTAGTGTTCATGTTCTAAGGTGATCTTAATAGATGTTATCATGAATAGTGATAACTTTATTTATCTTTTTGAATTTACAGTCCTTTAAAATCATCTACACTTAACTACTAGGGAGAAAAATATATTCATCCTTGGTTATCCATTATTAGAAATAATCATCTCGGTCAAACAAGTAAGGAATGTGAGAATAAAAATAACCACTGGGAATATGAGACTTGATCTAAATATCTACAACAAAAACTCTCAAATTAATGATAATGAAGAGTTTCTTGAGGTAAATTGGATTGGTATTGTTTAAAGAGAATTATAGGAGCATTATAGAATTGTTGAAGGATGTTTATGTCAAGATAATGTTGTTTTCATTTTAACACATGAGGTAAACTTGTATCATTATCTTTAATCTCATTTATGAAGCCTCTTTTATGATATTTCATGACCACCAATTACTAATACTATGGATCAATTAGAATCTTAGATTCTATACCCATTTCTTTTCTAAACTATAAATTGTAGAGGCCGAAACATCTATTTTAAAGGAATAATTTAATTATGAGATTATATAAAATATAATAGAGTTTGATAAATTCTTGATTTTTCTTTTATTTACTAATATTGAATTCAGAGGGAACAATTTTTTTTATTTAATATTATTTTTAATCCAACCAAGAGATAATTATTTTTTATGTATAAAGAAAGAATAAGTATTAAATTAGATGAATTTTTTATTATTATTGGGATTATCATACTTATATAGAAACATAGGACTATTCTGGAATAAGGTTTTAAACATTCCCACAAACCCCAATAAAGACAAAATCTCAATCAGATAGAAGTGATCAGAAAATAAATCCTTAAGATTTTAGCATATCAAATAAGATTAGCTAGGGGATCCAGTAGAGCTAATGTATTTAAAAAATTTTATTTATGGTAGGAAATCCAACTTATTTTAAGTTATTTTCTTTAGTTTTTGTTTTTTTTCCTGATTTTTATTCATTATCATAAAAATGAATAAAAAAGTTATTATTATTATTTTTAGATGAGGGAACCCCTTGGGGTTTCAATTGTGCTATTATATTGTTAGTGTATGAGATTTAGTAACTAAAGAATATGGGGATTTTAAATTGATCCACATTACCTCCATAGTTCAAAAACAACCTTCAATCATCCTCAAGGAGTCTATATGTGAAATTTAGACAATGTGATCGGTTTCTTACTTCTAGTAGTTCATTTTCAAAACTAGGTGATTATATACCATGATTTCATTTCAAATCACATTTTTTTAACTTCTATCACTCATATTATTCCCAATACCTTACTTTCTCTACTCATTTATCATCTATTCCAACACTGAGGCAAGTTGAGTTCTATGTTGTGGGGGGGGGGGGTAAAATATGGAATTTTTTCAAAAACAAAAAAATTAGGCTTTTATTGAATATTTAATTTTATTTGACTTGAATGTTATGATTTATTTTTTGGAACATGAAAACTAAGTATTTTATGATTTTTCATGCCTTGATTTTGATTTTGGTCCTTTTTTAAGTTCACAAGAATTATTTTTTTGAAATTGTGGTTTTCTAATGTGATATTCACCATTTAAATTTTCATCTTTCAAATGAAAATGCCACAATGAATATCCTTTGTATTGTAGGGTACTATTAGAGTTATTAGAGTACCTAATAAATAGTATTGGTTTGGTGATCATTTGAATTTTAACATGAGAAATTATTTTTTATACGATAAAATAGAAAAATGTAAAAATAAATAAATTTTTGTGTAGAGAAATGGATTGACTTAATGCATGGATTTCATCATTTTAAGATCATGAATCCATAGTGCTTCATTCTTGAGATGGGAATTTGATATCTATTTTTGGGAATTATATTTTTTTGTTGATCGATTTAACTCGATATGATTACCCATTATATGAGGTTTACTTGATTCCATATGGTCTTTATTCCTATTATTAACTGAAAAAGTCTCACTACAAGGGATGAAATGATTGAGCATAATTTAAATTACCATGGAAAAATGAAAAAAAAATCAAAATAAAAAATATAAAATAAAATCTTAATACTAATCTTTGGATTAAAATTTTATTCTCACATTACCCTTCCATATTTTCCAACATGAATAAAAATGAACCCCTAAGTATTTTTTCATACACAACACATCATTTCACTTAATTGAAATTTGATGGAATATGATGATGAATTTCATAAATGGAATGATCTTGTGCATGTGATATTATTGTGAAACTAGATTGTTTTAAATTATATTGATGGTATTCATTATTATTTGGAGTGATATATTTTTGGTGAGAAATGTCTGCTAAAATATTCTTTAGAAAGGGATTCAAATTTCATATTTAAAAGATTGTTTTGTCTGGGGACTAGAAAAAATAAAGTTATGGGGGTTATTTACACTTAAAGAAGATAATATTTTTTTTATATTATTATTTTCATTTCCATGATTCTTTATAAACATTGGTATTAGTTCATTTTACAATTTGAACTCCTTTTCACAACATGTTTGTAATTCTTTCTTAAATTAGATTAATACTCCACACATTTTTTGACATCACGTAAAAACCTCCATGTTCATTACTTTTGTATTGATATTTTAAAATAATTATAAAAATTTTATGAGGAATATTTCATCCTTTTGGAGAAATTGGATATTTATATTGGAATACAGTAATCTTTTTCCTTGAATCCAGAAAATTATAGGAGAAGTAAATAGGAGAGACACCAAAAAAATGAATGTATCATTCATAATATAATTCCAATGATGATAAAATTTTAACTATGGTCAGAGGAAATAATTGGGAACATTTCGTTAAAATAACTCTAGATCCAATTCAATGTTTTCAGGGGTGATCTGGGTTGAACAATTTGAATGAGGAATTCCATGACAGATTCAGGGGCCCAAAATGACAACCCACCATTTTGATCATAACTCCTAGAATATGAGTCTAAATGGGATATTTTTTTGATATGTTAGTATAAATACTATTTTTTTTCAATATATGAACCACTAAATTTTTTTAATCTAGAATCTCATTTGGGTTCACCTATTAGAGGGATACAGGCTGGATCCTATTTAAGGTCATGGGTGGAAAAGTCTAATTACAAGAAACTTTCCACCACCCTTTGAATACACCAATCAATAGGAATACATGGGAATATGGGATTTTAACCAAAGGCTTAAAAAATTAATATTTAATTTATTTTTGGTAAAGGAGTTAAGGGAATTATTTTTTTCTTTTGAATTATAATGTTATCCTTAGTTTTATATTTGCATGTTTCTTTCTCACATGTAATTTATTAAAATAATCGTAGTTTCTTTATAAAAATTCTTCTTCATCTCATATTTATTTCTTAATTATTACAAAATTTACACATTTCAATAAGGCATAAATTTATCCCCACCATGAGTTCAGATGTCATTCACACAACAGTGGACTATTTTTATTTCATTTTTTCACTTATTCAATTCTTCCCATATGAGTATAAATTCAACACACATTGAGTTATTTGAATAAATAGAGAGATAAAAATCTCATGGGTTGATTTTAAGAAGTATAAAGGGGATGTATTAGATGTTATTTCTTATTCTTTCAATTCTTATGAATTTATTTTAATTAATAATTCAATTTATTGATTACTTACACCTTCACGCTCACTAAATTTTAAGGCTACAGATTCCAAGTGCTAGAATTAAAATATACCTTAGAGTGTTCATAAAAATTATTACTTAAGTGTTTAGGTGATTATCCATGTTAATATATAAGAATTAATTAGTGGATGATGTGGTTAGTTCTTATTTCATTGAATGAATTCCACTCAAATTTATGAAATTGAAATCATAAAAATTAAATTTATCTAATATAACAATTGAAATAACCTATGGTCAACCCATTCCCATTAATTTAATTCAATTTAGTCTATTTTTTATCAATCCACTCAAATTAGAACCAAAATTTTCCACTTTATATCCTAAATAACTCTATATAATGTTAGTGTCTATAGATTTATTCTAGGTCTCTGAGGACTCGACAAATGATGATAAAGTAAAATCAACCATGATAACCCTAAACTTGAGTACATTTTGGTGAAACCATCCTTCTTCCGTTACCTCAAGAGATACCATCATATCAAAAATGTGAAGGTTAATCCTACCCAGATGTTCAGTAATTTAGCTAGACCATGAAAATACCATGAAGGAATGAGTATTTTAGCTGCATCTCAGGGATATTTATAAAAAATGTGGTTGGAGACAATATTATTATCTATATTAAATGTACGGTACACATATTCTTAATATTACCCATCCAGGATTCAATTATCACTAAGAGGGGGAGGGGGTGAATTATTTATATCTTTTTCTTTTAAGTTTCCTTACTTTAGAAACAACCTTTGCCTCCTATTAAATATTTCTTTCTCTACTGAAAAAAAAATCAAACACACAACTCTTGGAACACAATTCATTACAAGGTTCACTACTCAAAAATAGTATATAGTCCTTGGTATTTTTCAAAAATAATCCAATACCGCATAATCCTCTAGAAAATAATCCCTTTATGTGGAATAAAATGATTAGGATATTCCCTTACACTCATGTAACACTATGATCAATACAAAAGTTCATATTCTTAAATTAGAAAAAAATAATGTAAGATAATTTTTGTAACAAACTTGTTACATTGATTCTTGATCAACATTCAAAAATATTATATTTCAAAAAAATTCTTCACTTTTTTACCCAAAAGCTAGAATGAACTACTTGGAATTAGTAATGATACTCACTCCAATTCCCCAGTCTAATATACATATATGATTTCTCAATAAAGAAATATAACTTTTCAAAATACTGCTTGAAACAACTATGAACTTACCTTTTTTTCAGTCTATAAATCCCTTTCCAGTTTCCCAATACAAAAAAATCTGATTACGATATTCTCTTTTCTCCTTTCTTTCTTCTGTCTGGAAAACCTCCTCAAGAAAACAAAAACATGAATCTTATTATTGATTAAATTGTGGAGTTTCTCTCTCTTATTTCATGAATAATAAAAGTCCCATAATACAAAAATTATTCTACTCTCTTTATAGACATGCCATAGTGGTTTAATTAGGACTATGAAAAGTTTTTCCCGCTTCACCAAATTTCCCAAATCTTTAATCTTCCTTAAATATTAGACCTCTATTTGACTTCTTCAACACCTTTTCAAATCTTCAAATCTTCTTAAATTTTAGATCTATCTTTGACTTCTCAATTATTCTGACTTTCTAACAATTCTTCAGCATGAATCTAATTACTGATTTTGATTTCCTAATATAATTTCATAATTACAATAAATGAATTTGGTCACTGTTATTTTATTGATCCACTGACATAAAAAACAGAATTAAATATATTACATTGCTCTGCACCATCTGAAAGACTATCTTCCCTATTCTGATTTACTCATTATGATGAAAAAATATGTTCATCAATAGTTTCTTTATTATGTTGCTCTTTATCAATTATAAAATACTATGTCTTCCCACT
This sequence comes from Viscum album, assembly GCA_963277665.1. Lineage (NCBI taxonomy): Eukaryota > Viridiplantae > Streptophyta > Magnoliopsida > Santalales > Viscaceae > Viscum > Viscum album. The sequence continues at coordinate 1,855,967,728 of OY728140.1, forward strand.
AATATTCTCTATACCAAATTGTAAAAAAAGGAAAACAAATTCTTGGAACTTTAAGCAAGATTCTTATCACCCTTTGACAACACTTTCTAAAATAATTTAAACAATACTCCTCTTCTTCTTCCCACTTGTTATAGATATTAAAAACTTTCTTTATCACATGAACTAATCAAAAAATAATATTTATGAGAAATTGTTGACTATATTTTTTATTGATCACAATCTCAAAAAACTTTTCTCAATCAATTGTCCCAACATCTTCTAATTTAATTATTCATAAAAAAATTTATTCTTCAAAAAACCTTTCTTATCAATAAACCTCTGATGTCATAATGATTAAAAAATGTAATGACTAATCAGTGTCAATGTAACCCCAATTATTAATGTAATACTAATTCTGATAGACTGGAATCATCAGAAACTTATTTATTATTCTGAATATGATACTCCAATTTATCTGGACATCAAAAAATTCCAAATATGGTGATCCCATACTGATTAACTTGAGATCATAAAGTTTTTGATTTCAAAAAACTTTCTAATTCCATAATATATTACTTGTAACATGAATTCATCATGAATTTTAAAATATTTAAGATCAGATTCAAAATTGTTTGATTTTCTAAGGAAATTATTCTAATTTCTATATCTTATAACAACATCTTTATTTCCAATCAAAACTAAATATGATTGATAGAAACTTTTCTCCCCTTTCCTTCATAAGGTTTGCATCACAAGTTATAAAACATAATTAAGATTTGTGGGGAATAAAAAATAGAAAATCATAAACAAGTTTTCATCATATCATTTAGACTCTGATACTTCCTCATTATAATCAATATTTCACTACAAACTTAGGGTGAGTCTGATGAAAATTTCTTCCAGAAAATATATTCCCAATATGATGGAATTTCTTATGCATTATATTTCTGATTTTTTAAATATGACGGTCTCTCTGATTTTCACCAAAAACAAAGTGAGACAATTTATCCTTCATTAATATTTCCTCAACAACAAAAGTCCATACCATAACATGATCATATTCCTTAGTAGCTTGGTCCTAGCTAATAATTTTCCTCTTTTGATTTTGTTTTCAAACAAGACTCATAAATCATTGCACTTTGTAACCTCAATATATGGATTACATATCAACAATTCTAAGAATATGTGAGATAAATCATTGTAAAAAACAATAAATATTGATAGAAAAACCATTCTATACAAAAATAGTGACCATGAAACCTCTTCATCTATTCTTCACTTCATTCTTGTCTTCCTTAACATATTTGGTAAAAAAATTATTTTCCACCTCTTCAAAATTCTTATTAACAAAAGTTTTCTTTTCCTGAAACCACTTCAACAAATAGTTAGAATAGTACACACACTTACATGCTAGATTAATATCTTACCCACAACTCCCCTTTTATATATTATTTCTTCCATAAGGATAGATTTATGAAAAAATTATCCCCCATGAAAACACTATCCAAAGATAAGATGAGATAGGGGAAAAACACATACCTCAACCTTGATGACAAAGAGGTTGGATTCCCATGTTCAACCTCAATTTAGAAAAAGGTTTCTTTGGAAAAGTATTTGTGAATATGTGAGAAACTTGTTCCCATATAGGAACATACTTTAGATTTAATTCATTCTTCTCCACATGCTCTTTGTTGAAGTGGTAATTTATATCAATATATTTTGAAAGACAATGTTGTCTCAGTTAGTTTTAAGGTTAATTTCAAATTTATTATCACATACCAAGAGAAAGGGTAACTTTACATCAACAAGTAATTTTTCAAACCAAGTTTTCATGCACATATGTTTGTTAGAAGCTTGAGTGGCTATAACATACTTTGCTTCAACCATGATAAGAGTTAATGATTTTTTTTCTTTTTATGGAAACTGACAAATTTTTTCCCCAGAAATAAAAATCCACAAAATGTGGATCTTATATAATCAACATTTACTATCCAATAATATTTTGTATACACAAAAAAGTAAAAACTTTCTGAGCTATAATACATGATTCAAAAAAATTTTGTGCCTTTGATATATCTGAGAATAGTTTTTCTAGAAAGTAAATTTTATTTTTAGGAGTAGTCTGATATATTGTACATAAGGTAACAACATAAACAATTTCAGGACTTGAGGAAGTCAAATATAAAATACTTCTAACTAGCTTCTGAAAATCTATATTATCAACTTTATTTTCCTTCTCCATCCTTAGAAAACTTGGTTCCCACTAAAATCAATGGGGAAAATGGTTTCTAATTTTCCATGATGAACATCTTATGAAGTTCCTTAGCATACTTTTCTTGAGAAACATAAATGTTTTTCTTGTTTTGTATGCTTTTAATCCCAATAAATTATTTCATTTATCCCATTATTAACATCTAAAAAAAATCATCTCTTTTAAAAAAGAATTCAAAATTTCCTTCATAAATACAAAAAATGATAATGTCATCAACATAAACAACTATGATGAGGTAAAACTCCTAACTTTATTTAAGTAAATATTTTTATCAACTATTCCTTTAAACTCATCTTCCTCAAGAAAGTATCCAATCTGGAATACCCTTCTCTCAGAGATTGTTTTACCCCATAAAAAGCTTACATACACAACTTTAATATTTCCCAACAACAAATCCATAAGGTTGTTGTAACACCCCGAGCTTCCATGATACACTTCTCTTTTAATAATTCAATAGCTTGCATTATACGCAAGTTCGAGATTCTAACACACCGTAACCAATCAAAATAGCCATTATGAATAGTAATACCCACTTTTTGAAATTATATATATTTTATAATTCAAAATGGACTTCATTTTTGGATTCGGAATATCGAAATTATCCTAAGTTGATTTTTTGGTAGTTTTCTGAGAACTTCAAATTTTTTATGAATTGTGAAAAATACTTAAAAACAACTTTTTTAATAAAAATAATTTATAGTGATAAATTATACTATTGAGTGGTTTTGAAGTATACTTATAATATATTTTTACCATTTTATCCAATGGTGTTCATTAGAATTAATTTCACTTTGAAATTTGACATAAACAATTGTCAATCTTTTGATATATATTGTTTCTTAAAAACACGCTATTTGTTGTGACAGCGGGAATTAATTATAAAATTAATTAATGCAACTTATATGTTTATAATTTTGTAAAATAGAAATTTTTTTTGAATTCAGAATATAAATTATATCTAAGGGTGAAATTTCGGCATTGTTCTGAAAAACTTCAATTTCTGATGAATAGTGAAACCACTAAGTGGTAGTTAAAAAACTGCTTTTTCATTTAAATGAAACATTACCACTTCTGTGATTTGATTATAAAAAATCTGACATACATGGTTGTAATTAGGAAGTAAAATGTGGTTCAATGGGATTAAAATAATTTTTTGGTGAATAGTAACTTTTAAGTTTAATTAATCGCGATTAAAGGTAATTAGTGAAATTTAAGGTAAAAATGATATTATAAAAATATGAAAATACCTTTACACTTGTCCTACATTATTGGATGAGTCATGACCGACCAAATCAATCCATGGGTCAACTTGGGGACCACATGGAGCCACTTGGGTAAGAAAATGACATTAATAACTTTTTATTTAAAGTAAAAATAAAATTGTGACAAACATGTGTTGTTTTACTAAAATTTTTTTTACATGGGGTTATATAAGTTACATTTTGGACTATAAATATTCATTGGAAATATAAAAAGATTTCCTACATCATTATATATTTTTTATAATTTTTAGACATTAAATAAATTAATGTTTTTATGACACCATGATGGTGCAACGATTACCTCATTAATTAATGATTTAAATAAAATGAAAAGATAATGTAAAATATAAGGATTACACTTGTCAAAAACCTATTTTATGAACATATTTCAAACCCTTATCACCTTATCCTCGTAATATATCATTGTGGGACCTTTAGAATCCGAAAAGCATTTCATAATAATGTAACATTTCAATCTTTCCAAGAGTGCCCCTCCTCTCCTCTTATAAAAGGCCCCCCACCACTACCACCTTATTCACACCTTCAAAGCCATTTGGCTCGGCCAACCTCTGCCCAAATAATCTCTCAACTTCACTATATTACTCCCAAAAGCCACACTTTGGGCAGAAGTCTCCCCAAGGAAGCCTTTGGCTCAAATCAAAAAGAGTTACCCGATTTTAAGGTAATGTCTTCTCTTGTGTTCTTTTGTTTTATTTTGATTCTCCAACCCCATAAAATATTTTTATTACTTTATTTTGTAACAAAACCAGTATATTCAATATACTTGGATGTTTTTATGATATTGATTTTATTTACACTTACACACACCTTCGTCTAATGGTTAAAGAACATACTGTTTCTGTGGGTGGCGAATTACTGCCTCACGAAACGATGATTGTTCAATATTATTTTAACACCTCTCATGGTGGCCATTATGATGACACTATTTCTATATATGATACATATTATGTTTATTTTTTCCTTATGCTTCTGTATTTTTCATTTATGGAATACCTTTATGATTTCCATTATGGGTAAACACAATAATTTTATTTTAGGAAGTGCGGACTACCGCCCCCTCAAAGTGATTTGAATCATTAATGCCATATGTGGGATGTATAAAGGATGGAGTAAATGGTATTATACATTATATTATACTGTAATTATAATATACCTTTATATAATTATGATTTCATTCAATTTAATACGAAATAGAAATGAAAGTAGCGTTCATGCGTACGTACGGCTTACCGTCTCCATGAACGGTGCATTTCATTTCTTACCTCTAAATGTTATGTAATATTATAAATGCATATATATACTGGATATATATGATATATATGATATCTAAATCATGAATATAATTCTGGATATAATGGATATTTTACCACATGAACAACTTGTAATTATAAGATGTTTATTTTTGACTCAAGTACCAAAGATCGACAAAACGACTGTTATTAACTTAAATAATTACATAATGTTCATAACATGGTAATAAGTGATATAAAAGGAATAATTAACTTGAAAAAATTTCTTAAGCAAGTAGAAATTAACTCTAGATTATTATTCAGGAGATTAAATAACGATCGAGTCAAGTCAGACACGAGGTAAGGGAACTTCTTAACCCAATTTCCGTTCTTTGGGTTAATCTCCTACTTTCAAATTATGTCATGATATTATTATGTCCTATATTGTAATTGTACTTTATTTATGTGTACTTATAGTGAATACACATAATAGATATATTTTATTTAAAAAAATGATCTTTGTAAGGGACTTCATCTCAATCTCCTTTCATTGAGGCATATTTTGTTTTATACACAACTTTCTTTTATACGGTGTATAAACCCCTTTGAATTTTACGTTTATTCAAAAGGAATCTTTTTATACGAAGTGTTTTACTAAAATAAAAAAAGGAATGTTTTTCTTGTCGTACGTATGCGGCGACAACGACTTCTCCGCCGCTGTGACCATTATTTGAGTTTCGGCTTCCTCTACAAGCCATAACTTTTTTTAAATGAAAAACAAATACAAAGTTTTAATTTTATTTTATTTTTCTATTGAAAATGGTTTTGATAATGTTTTTATTATATCAATGTGTTGTATTGATATCTTGTGATTGAAATGTAGAAATGTTATGTTTCCTTTATGCATGTTTTATCTGATATGATTATGTTATGATTTATGATATGTTTAAAACTGTTCATATGAGGAATGCATTGGACTTAATGAGTGACGGGTGGAGCCCGCTATAGCTCCTCGATGAATCGGAAAGTATCATGAGACAAACTAGTGTCTTGGCACGAGGCCTTGACAAAATCTTATTTGTAGTCTTGGCATGAGGCCTTGGCTTCGTGGTTATGATAGTCTGGCATTATGCATTCCATCATTATAAAAGTGGTTATTGATATTTCATGTGATTATTCGACTAGTAGAATATCCATGTGAAGAATTAAATGGCATTATCTCATTTTACTTTTGCAATATTATGTTGATGTTCAAGTTTAAAAGGCTTTTGTTTTAGTTATACATTGCCTTAAATGTTTATGTTTATTTTTGAAAGCTTCCGCTATATTGTTATCTTTACTGAGCATCTGAGCTCACCCCTTCCAATGTTTTAATTTTTCTAGGATGTGAAGAAGTATATTATGAATGACCTACAGGGATAGTATGAGGGGATATGAAGACAAGATGTTGTTGTAGTTTTGTTTTTCTTTATGATGTAATGTAAGACTTATGAATGTATCTAGTTTTTCCAAGGCTACTAAACTAATCGGTCTTTCGAGACTTGATCTTTTGTGATCATGCCAATGTTACACAATAATGCATCGAATCTAGGCAACTGGGGTTGGGGCGTTACAGTTGGTATCAGAGGAAGTTTAATACTAACCTTAGATTCTAGATTTAGATAAACTCTGATTAGATCACATAGCCCTAAGATTGACTTTGAGGATTAGTATAGAATAACTTCCTAGAATTTTGGTATTATAGAGATTTTATGAGTTTTCCGAGCAATACATCCCTGTCTGGATACGAGCAGGTAGAGGTGGCTCTGGCACAGATGTTATTAGGGGTAAAACCCGAAAACACCTCTTTGAGCTAGACTCGAATGAGAATTGGTGCACAACAACGGGCCATACTGCACTCTTGGTTACAACACTCCCGGGGGATATGCTTAGGATAATTCTCATTTTCATTACAAACCATTATGAAGGGTTTATGAGTATATACTTCCTCAAAGAATTTTTTTATGATTATGGATTATATCCATAAATTGTTCAATTTATGTTAAGTGTTTTAAAAGTATGGAATTATGTATTTTGATTCCTAAACTGATCTAGTTTATTCCATTGTTTAGAAATGGTGCCTAATGGAAGGAATGGAAACTGTATCAATGCACGCACTCCATGTAGGGATTTCCCTCCAGCTCAAGGTAATTATAGTGGAGCTGGAGATACAACTGGTGCTGATCAACTTATCACCATACTGGGACAACTCACTCAGGTTATGAATAATAACCTTACTCGTATGGAGCACCCTGATCCGCAACGTGGATGATCAATGTTAGACCGCTTCATGAGGCAACAACCACCAACATTCAATGAGAGTACTGATCCCTTAGTAGCTGACCAATGGATAAATTCCTTAGAGAAAATATTCCATGCCTTGGGGAGTAGTGAAAGGGAAAAGGTTATCATGGTAGTTTACCGCCTCACTGGAGATGCTGATCAATGGTGGTCGTTGATTCAAAATACAAAGGAAGAGAATGATGTATTGAATATGTAATGGAGGGAGTTTAAAGATCTTTTCTTAGAAAAATACTTTCCTCATGACCATCGAGTAGATATGGAAAGACAATTTTTGAGTCTGAGACAAAAGGAGGATGACAATGTTGCAAAGTATGAGGCCAACTTTACAAGGTTAGCAAGACATGCTGCAGATTATATACGTAACCCAATAAGTAAGATTGATCGTTTCTTTGTTGGGTTACAACCATTTCTCCGTCGAGCTTTAGTATCACAATCTTTCTCAACGTACGAAGATACAGTCTCATGTTCTATCAAGACAGAAAAGGAATTCTCTAAATCTTATGACAATAAAGTAAAGCAAGAGAAGAAGAGAACGGTGGAGAAAGAGACAGATAAAGGGAAAAAGGGAAAGAAGGATTTTACATTATGCGATAATTGTGGGAAGAATCACCCTGGTACTTTCCTAAAAGGAATGGGAGTTTGTTATAAATGTGGAGAAAAAGGTCACCAGGCTCGTGATTGTAAGGGAAAGAAAGAGGCTATCAATGTTGAATGCTACAATTGTAGGGAAATGGGGAATTATTCAAATGAATGTCCTAAGAGTCATGGAAACTTACCTCAGAAAAGGCCAAGGGATCAAGGAAAATCTTATGCTATTACTACAGTTAAAGTGGAATAATTAATGTATTGGTGCTTTTGGACTCAAGGATTATATTATGGTTATAATAATAATGTGATATATATAAAGATTGTACTGCAGTACTTGTTGTTTTCATTAAGGTTTCAATATGATGAAGGTAATCATATTTTTAGTATGTGACAATAAGAGAAACTTTACTTTGTTTGGGGAATCTGATGTTACAATTGATTTTGGAATTTAGAGACCTTTTAGAGAAAGTCTGGACATAGGTATTTTAGATAACTATAAAGGTTAGAATGGATTAAGTTGAACCATGGATAGTATTGTTTAAGGTTAAAATATTTCTGTAGATTATTTTTGGAATATTATAATACTATAGTTTTAGGAAAAGGAAAACCTACAGGTTGGGGGATAACCCGTCGCGTTGAACAAAGCTGCAGGAATAGAACCCACAACCATAGTGCGATAGGCCTTTATTACCTACCACTAGCCTACAAGAAGTCCTTGGTTATTAAAAAATAGTTTTCCTAATCTAAATGGTATGTGGTAATATTTGGAACCTTATACAATTAGTATAAATAGAATATTTTTGAGTTCTGTTACCATTTGGAGTGAAAGATGAGTTTGTGGTAAAAATTTATTAAAGAAAGAAAGTCTACATGACAAGTAAGTATATTTCCTTACGTTCTTAGTAAATCTCTTAAATAAATTCCTCAACTTTATGAAAGGTAACTTAAAACAAAAACGTTGTCAGTTAACTTTTCCAACTGGGGATTCAATTACCGTTTAACCAATCACAAGTTTGTGATTTTATTGTGGTTAAATTTCTCCTAATCTTGTTTTCTACAACTCTCCATCAGACCTTGATGGTTTTTTTTCCTCCATATCCATATTTTCATAGAATCTTAGTATGGGCTATCTCGGGTGACCTTTTTACTTATCTTTCTTTCTTTTAATGTTATATTTTTATTAATCTTATTTCCGTTGTGGGTTTTTTACAAAGGTATTTTCTATTTTCAACCTTTTATTTTCAAAGAAAAATTTCAAATTGTGAGGACACAATTTATTAAAGGAGGTGAGAATGTAACACCCTGAGCTTCCATGATACGCTTCTCTTTTAATAATGCAATAGCTTGCATTGTACGCAAGTTCGAGATTCTAACACACCGAGACCAATAAAAATAGCCATTATGAATAGTAATACCTAGTTTTTGAAATTATATATATTTTATATTTCAAAATGGACTTCATTTTTGGATTCGGAATATCTAAATTATCCTAAGTTTAATTTTTGGTATTTTTCTGAGAAGTTCAAATTTTTTATGAATTGTGAAAAATACTTAAAATTTTTTTTTAATAAAAACAATTTATAGTGATAAATTATACTATTGAGTGGTTTTAAAGTATAATTAGAATATATTTTTACCATTTTATCCAATGGTGTTCATTATAATTAATTTCACTTTGAAATTGGACATAAACAATTGTCAATCTTTTGATATATATTGTTTCTTAAAAACACGCTATTTGTTGTAACAGCGAGAATTAATTATAAAATTAATTAATGAAACTTATATGTTTGGAATTTTGTAAAATAGAAATCATTTTTGAATTCGGAATATCAATTATATCTAAGGTTGAAATTTTGGCATTGTTCTGAAAAACTTCAATTTTTGATGAATAGTGAAACCACTAAGTGGTAGTTAAAAAACCGATTTTTCGTTTAAATGAAACATTACCACTTCTGTGATTTGATTTTAAAAAATCCGACCTACATGGTTGTCATTAGGAAGTAAAATGTGGTTCAATGGGATTAAAATAATTTTTTGTTGAATAGTAACTTTTAAGTTTAATTAATTGCGATTAAAGGTAATTAGTGAAATTTAAGGTAAAAATGATATTATAAAAATATGAAAATACCTTTACACTTGTCCTACTCTTATTTTATGAGTCATGTCCGACCAAGACAATCCATGGGTCAACTTGGGGACCCCATGGAGCCACTTGGGTAAGAAAATGACATTAATAACTTTTTATTTAAAGTAAAAATAAAATTGTCACAAACATGTGTTGTTTTACTAAAACAATTATTACATGGGGTTATATAAGTTACCTTTTCGACTATAAATATTAATTGGAAAGATAAAACGATTTCCTACATCATGATATTTTTTTTATAATTTTTAGACATTAAATAAATTAAAATTTTTATGACACCATGATGATGCAGCGATTACCTCATTAATTAACGATTTAAATAAAATGAAAAGATAATGTAAAATATAAGGCTTAAACTTGTAAAAAACCTATTGGATTAGAATATTTCGAACCCTTATCACCTTAGACTATAAATATATCATTTTGGGACCTTTATAATCTGAAAATCATTTCATAATAATGTAATATTTCAATCTTTCCAAGAGTGCCCCTCCTCTCCTCTTATAAAAGGCCCCCACCACTACCACCTTATTCACACCTTCGAAGCCATTTGTCTCAGCAAACCTCTACCCAAATAATTTATCAATTTCCCTATATTACTCCTAGAAGCCTCACTTTTGGAAGAAGTCTTCCCAAGGAAGCCTTTGGCTCAAATCAAAAAGAGTTACCCGATTTTAAGGTAATGTCTTCTCTTGTGTTCTTTTGTTTTATTTTGCTTCTCCAACCCCCTAAAATCTTTTTATTAATTTATTTTGTAACAAAATCAGTATCATCAATATACTTGGATGTTTTTATGAGAAGTATTTTATTTACACTTATACACACCTTCGTCTAATGGTTAAAGAACATACTGTTTCTGTGGGTGGCGAATTACTGCCTCACGAAACGATGATTGTTCAATATTCTTTTAACACCTCTCATGGTGTCCATTATGATGAAACTATTTCTATATATGATACATATTATGTTTATGTTTTACTTATGCTTCTGTATTTTTTATTTATGGAATACCTTTATGATTTCCATTATGGGTAAACGCGATAATTTCATTTTAGGAAGTGCGGACTACCGCCCCCTCAAAGTGATTTGAATCATTAACGCCATATGTGGGATGTATAAAGGATGGATTAAATGGTATTATACATTATATTATACTGTAATTATAATATAACTTTATATCATTATGATTTCATTCCATTTAATACGAAATAGAAATGAAAGCAGCATTCATGCGTACGTACGGCTTACCGTCTCCATGAACGGTGCATTTCATTTCTTACCTCTAAATGTTATGTAATATTATAAATGAATATATATACATAATATATATGATATATACTATATCTACATCATGAATATAATTCTGGATATAATGGATATTTTACCACATGAACAACTTGTAATTATAAGAAGTTTATTTTTGACTCAAGTACCAAAGATCGACAAAATTACATTTATTAACTTAAATAATTACATAATGTTCATAACATGGTAATAAGTGATATAAAAGGAATAATTAACTTGAAAAAATTTCTTAAGAAAGTATAAATTAACTCTAGTTTATTATTCAGGTGATTAAAGAACGATCGAGTCAAGTCGGACACGAGGTAAGGGAACTTCTTAACCCAATTTATGTTCTTTGGGTTAATCTCCTACTTTCAAATTATGTCATAATATTATTAATTCCTATATTGTAATTTTACTTTATTTATGTGTACTTATAGTGAATACACATAATAGATCTATTTTATTAAAAAAATGATCTTTGTAAGGGACTTCGTCTCAATCTCCTTTCATTGAGGCATATTTTGTTTTATACACAACTTTATTGTATATGGTGTATAAACCCCTTTGACTTTTACGTTTATTCAAAAGGAATCTTTTTATATGAAGAATTTTACTAAAATACAAAAAGGAATGTTTTTCTTGTTGTACGTATGCAGCGACAACGACTTCTCCGCCGCCGTGACCATTATTTGAGTTTTGACTTCCTCTACAAGCCATAACTTTTTTTTAAATGAAAAATAAATACAAAGTTTTAATTTTCTTTTATTTTTCTATTGAAAATGGTTTTGAAAATGTTTTTATTATATCAATGTGTTGTATTGATATCTTGTGACTGAAATGTGGAAATGTTATGTTTCCTTTATGCATGTTTTATGTGATATGATTATGTTATGATTTATGATATGTTTAAACTTGTTCATATGAGGAATGCATTGAAATTAATAAGTGATAGGTGGAGCCCGCTATAGCTCCTCGATGCATCGGAAGGTCTCATGAAACAAACTAGTTTCTTGTCATGAGGCCTTGACAAAATCTTATTTGTAGTCTTGGCATGAGGCCTTGGCTACGTGGTTATGATAGTCTGGAATTATGCATTCCATCATTATGAAAGTGGTTATTGATATTGCATGTGATTATTCGTCCAGTAGAATATCCATGTGAAGAATTAAATGGAATTATCTCATTTTACTTTTGCCATATTATGTTGAAGTTCATGTTTAAAAGGCTTTTGTTTTAGTTATACATTGCCTTAAATGTTTATGTTTATTTATGAAATATTCTGCTATATTGTTATCCTTACTGAGCATCTGGGCTCACCCCTTCCAATGTTTTAATTTTTCTAGGATGTGAAGAAGTATATTATGAATGACCTGGAGGGATAGTATGAGGGGATATGAAGAAAAAATGTTGTTGTAGTTTTTTTTCTTTATGATGTAATGTAAGACTTATGAATGTATCTAGTTTTTCCAAGGCTACTAAACTAATCGGTATTTCGAGACTTGATCTTTTGTGATCATGCCAATGTTACGCAATAATGCACCGACTCTGGGTAACTGGGGTCGGGGCGTTATAGTTGTTCAATGTAAACATCCTCATTAAGATCCCCATTCAAAAATGTGAACTGCACATCCATTTGAAAAATTGTGTAACTTCATTATACAGTAATAGAAAGAAATATTTTGATTGTTTCTAACCATGATACCAGATGAAATGTCTCATCAAAATAAATACCTTAAATTTTTGAGTAGCCTTTGAACACTAATCTTTCCTTGTTCCTTATCACTTTACAATATTCATTCATCTTGTTCCAGAAAACCTATTTTTTACCAATAATTTTTTTTATCCATATTGGGAATGAGTTACCAAGTATCATTATTTTCTATCTAATCAAGATCTTCATTCATAGTTTGAACCCATTTTGAATACTAAAAATCTTTATTCACATCTTTCAGCTCAAATTTTGAATACAAAGAAGTATGCATAACAATTTTTGAAGTTCTTATTGTTTGAACCTTATAACGTTGATCACTAATAATGTTCTAAGCCTCCACTAGTATCCTCATCCATGGATGAGTTATTTGAGTCTCATCATCATCACTTGAAATAGTAGAGTCTAATTCTTATTCTTGAGTAGGTGTAACATCCCTGACTCAGAATACACTAAATCGATTCCCCAAGTTGGGTCACCACATGACCTCAAACGTGCCTACTTGTATGCCAGTGGTTTTTGACTAATAGTAAGGGTCAAGAAAGGAAGTGGGGATAACATACAATCTTTTTTAGATTGATCCAAAAAGAAAATAAATAAAACTATATAAATGACATGTAATAACCAATAAACACACATAAACATACATATCCCAAAACTGGGTACAAATCATAGCCAACAATAAGTATCTTATATCATTATAATATTTCCAAGTGAAAAAACCCAAAATAAATACAACAGTGGAATTAATTTTTTTTCATAACTCCAATTTCTGAACCTCATCAATGTACATCCCAAGCTCGACTCGACTCCCAAGCATGGGGCTTTTTTCCCTTAGCTTGACCTGTAAGCGTGAAATATGCTTGAGTACCCAACAAAGGCTCGAGAACTGTGTGGGTACAAATTAGTAGGAAACCACCAATGGAATATACACAAAATCCAATCAAACTGATAGTTCATTAAAGTAATAAATAAATGACAAGTCAATGAAGAATAGTTTGGGTGTCATTAATTAACAACCTCTACTTTGACCATTTCTAACCTTAGTACCAAATAAATCATTTGCATCTTCTTTAGTACTTAGTTCATTATCAACATGTATTCAATGGGTTAGAAATTTACATCATTCACAAAAGGGTTCATGGAATTCACCACTATGCATGTAACACCTAGAGTTTTTTTTTGAATTATTGTGTTCCAAATTAATTTAACCTTTTTGATATTTTTAATTTCACATAACACTAAAAATAGTTTATTTTATATTAAATATCTATGTCTAGGTTTCTTTATACACAGCAACAAGTTAATATTAAAATACATGCAACATAAATTTTATGTTTCTCCACATGGAACACCGAGGTTAGCTTAAGTTTCATGAAAGACTGACTGTCCTCGATGGATTGTGTAATATGCAAGACTGACTGTCCTTGATGGCTTGTGTAACACTCAAGACCAAGTGTTACCGAATAATAATTCATTATTAAAATATTATAATTTAATAGGTTATAACATGTAAATTAAATTTAATATTATAGGATTAACTAACTTATGAATATATGTATTTTAATTCTTATTAATTAGAAAAGAATATAGAAACCAAATGAATATAAAGTGATTGATTTTATAAAATACTATTTTTTGGGTGAAGAAGATAATTTATATTAATAAGTTAAATTAATTATTAGTAGTTAAAAATATTAATTAAATTTATATTTTATATATTAAAAAAAATATTTTTGATAATCATCCAATATATTTGATAGATATAAGATAAGAAGAAACCCGATTTTATGCTTAAAACCTATATTTTAAAGGTTGGGGCCGAAGCCTCATTTTTATTATTAAAGCAAAGCAAAGACCTCTTTAACTGGGTAGAGGGAGACCCATTACATAGCCCGAATTCCCAGTGGGCATTTAGCCCATTACATGACCCGTAGGCCCATTTTTTTGGCCCAAAGCCCATTCTGTGAATAGTACTGCTACAGTACCGCATTGCTACAGTACTGCACAGTACCCACCGCCGCTACAGTGTTCTGCCGCCGCTACAGTGCCCGCCGTTGCTACAGTACCGCCGCTGCTACAGTACGCTACAGTACTGCTACAGTACCCTGTGCCCAATGGGTTTTGAACCCCCATTTTTCATGTAGATTTAAGGGGTGCTTACCACTAAGCCAAACCCCAACTACAACTTAAAACCTATATTTTTATAAAGGTAGTTTTACCACCTTTTTAAGAAGAACCCATATTAAATCCATTTTTTCACACTTTTATAGATTTAATATGTAAAAAATAAACTTAATATTTTAATGTTAAACAAAAAAATTAGGTTAGGATAAAATTTTAGTGTTTTTTCTTGTAAGGTTTCATTTTTTAATGAATAGTTAAAAGTATTGAATTTTAATTCAAAACTTCTATTTAATCTAATTTATATATAAAATTAAATTATATTTTAGATTAGTTTAAAAGTTTAATTAGATAATGTTTTTATAAATTAATCCAATTTATTTCATTGTAACCAATTTTACATTGAAATCAGACATAAAAACTTGGCGAACTTTTGATCTTTTTTACTTTAAAAATATGTAGTGTCGTCCCTTCAGCGGGATTAATTTAAAATTAATTTATGCCACTTCTGTGATTGAAATTTGGAAAAGTTGATTATGTATTTGTAGTAATAATAATTTAACATTTCCAATAATTTCAACTTAGTTTTTGACCAAAAACTATTAGTGAAAGTAATTAAAATTAATTACATCAATTAAGGTAAAATTAAGCTTAACTAAGGACTAAACCTTAAATTTAAGACCATAAAAGACCTATAAACTTGTAAAAAATACATTTAATGGACATATTTATACCCTATAATCCTTTTTTATCCAATTTTTATCATTATTGGATCCACTTTAAATACAAAAATCTGGGTGGGATTTCCCTTTTCCAAAATATTACAAGAGTGTCACTCCCCCTCTACTATAAAAAGTCAAGCACTCTACCCCTTCTTCAAAACTCTAAAACCACTTATGTTATGACAATATCTGCTCAATATACTTCCCAATATCCCTAAATTCTTCATCTAATCCTTCCATTTTGAATAAATAAATCCAATTAATCCTTTTGGCACAAACCAAAAAGAGTTACCCAATTAAGTGGCAACGTCTTTTCTCAAGATCATTTCTTTTATTTTTATTTTTTTATCCACCTAATAAACTCTCTTTATTCCATGATTTTATAAAAAAAATTCTCTTAAATATTCTAGGATGTTTTTAGGCTAAGTTTTTAACATAAAATTTTAGACACATCCATCTAATGGGTAACAAAAATACTGTTTTTGTGTATGATGAACTACCACCTCACAAAATGGTGATTGTTCATTTTTCCTTACCACCTATCATGGAGGATATTATGAAGAAAAATATATTTATATATGATATATATTATATTTATCACATATTTAATCTTAATTAATACTTTTAAAACAAATATCTTTATACATTCCATTGGGAGTCAATATGATAATTTAATTTGAGGAAGTGTAGACTACCGCCCCTGAAAGCAATGTGATTCGTTCACACACTACATGGAATATATTAAGGATGGGTTTAGTGAAATTATATGATAAATATGTTATAATAATTATACTTTAATAATTATATATATACATATATATACATATATTTAATTTACTTTCTTTCTTTCAATATGACTATTAAATGGAAATAGTGTTCATGCATACAAACAACTTACCATCTCCACGAATGGTGTATTCCATTTCATAATTATATATTATATAGATTATTATAATAAAAATATACTAAATATACATGATATTTATATCATTTTTAAAATTCTTTGAATAATTATATAAGCATAAGAACCAAATATATTACAAATTAATACACATGCGAAGAACAAAGTAGATATTACCCAAATTGAAACCTTAACATATGATTATTAATAAGAGGGTAATATAAGTTCATAATAAAACCATATATGGTATTATTTATAATAATATGGTTTTTTAAAATAAGTATAAAAAATTTATATTTATTATACTGGTGGTTTTAATGAGTATGAAGAGAGTCAAGACAAAAGGTAAGGGGATTTCATCTCACTTTATATATTTGTGAGATACATATCATGTTCACCACTATTTTATTTTTCATGGTGTATATAATTAACAAGAATGTATTATATGATTATTATTATTAAATTTATGGGTATTTACATATCCATTACATTAACTTTATTTCATGGGTGTTAATGTTTCAAAAGTTACTAAATCGGTAAATTAGTTTTGTCTCAATTCACCTTCTTTGAGACACTTGTTTTGTTATGACCATATGTTTTTTAATGAGGTGTATATGATTCCAATTGAAATTTTATATAATTAATATAGTTATTTTCATTATATTTTAAGCTTCATGAAATTTCACTTTATTACATGAAGAGTGTGATCCAAAGTTACCAAGTGATAAGAGTTTATTGAAACAATCTCATCATTTTTCAAGATTGTTTGTGTTTATGATTCCTTTGATGAAAACTTATGATACATATCTCAAGAAAACTCATGAGTTTACTTATAATATATTTATTAAAGATATATTCATTTATTATTACCATTTCCACTCTTTTTTATTTAATTTAATTAATAAAATGCTTTTAAGAAAAAAAATTGACCGTATTTCTCTCTTCGGTCGGAAATCTGTATTATTTCAAAAAACGTATTTTAAAAAATGTTTTAAAATGATACTTGAAGATAATTTTCAAGGAAAAATAAATTTTAATTTTTTTATGGTTTTCAAATATTCCTTCGTACATTTCAAATATATTTTTAAAGAAAAATATTTTCAAAAATGTTTTATGTTAAAAAAATTCAATGCAGAATGGATATTTTCTTAATAAAATGTTTTTAAAATATTTTTAAAAATTATTTCCCATATAAGAAGACATCCATTGGTGAAACTCAATCCTTTATGGGGAAATTATTAAATTTTTCCATTCATATTATTTCTCTGAATGGATTATGTTTTAATGGCATGATGTGTATGAAACTCATTTCTCTTTCACATGTTAAATTCCTTTGAAACCTACTTATTTTCATGGGATATGATTTTAGTGAAATGATTATGAAACCTGTATATTTTTCCATAGGTTATGATATGATTACATGTTTATGATACCTGTTTCATTTCATGGATTATGATATGATTTTTAATGATCTTGTGGTACATGTTTGTATGACTTCACTATGAGACGGGTGATACCTATATCTCCATCCAATGAATTGGGTAAAGATGGATGACTCATGAGTATAAATGTTATGTGTGGACCTGATTACATGTTCATAATGTTTTACATAGGACTTTTTGTATGTCTATAGGTTTTTACATGAACCTAATTACATGTTCACAATGTTAAGAGTGAAACTTATTATATATTCACAATGTTATGCATAAACCCGATTTCATGTTCACAATCTTATGTGTGAACCTAATTTCATGTTCAAAAAATTATGTGTAGACCTAGTTTCATGTCCATAAGTCTATGATAGGGTGTAATTTCATGTCTTTAACTTAATGTGTAAACCTTGTTCTACTTATACATACTTAATGTGTTATACATTGATGTGTATGCCACTATTCTATGTCTTATTCATATGTTATGATTTCATGGATTATGCTTCTGATTTATTTATGTTTCATGTCTTATGAACTATAAATCATTATTCCATGATTCATGTTTATGATCATTGATATGAAGGGTATGATTTTCTAATGATCACGATCACATTATTATACCCTTATGTTCATGACATGCATATGCATTTCCTTTATTTACTCTCACTGAGAATTTGATCTCACCCCTTTATTATGTTTCATTTTCCTAGGTTATAAAGAAATATTGTTAATTATAATTTATAGGTGGGAGTTCTTTGTGGGAAAAATTTAAGATCTTTCACTGAGTTAGGTGATTTTTCTTCCATGTTTCAAAAGGCACTAAACCAATACTGACATTGAGTATCTATTTGTATAACTTTATAAGAATTTCACAAAAGTTATGTAATGAAAATGTATGAAAAGCAAGGGTATATATAATGTATAGGGCAATAAGTCAAGTCCCTATATCACTAGGGGTAAGCACATCAAAATAACCACATAATCCTCACTATGAAGCCTTAGTCCGGGTGGAATGAAACTGTTAGGGGAATAGAACACCATACACTTCCCTAACTAGTGCATTGTGGTGTGGAGTTTAGAGCCTCTGTCTAACCCGACCCCGTGGACATAGATCCTAAGTCAATACCTTACTCTAAAAATCCATGTGAACATGATTATACATATCCATTCACCTTACATACCATATCATAGTCAAACGCAACCAATACAATGGAAATTTAAATCCACAACAACCAATTTGGGAATAAATATTATTTCATTACCCATTAACACTTTTCCATTTACATTAAATTTTCATTTATCCCAAATAAAATTTCATATACCTAAAGGCACTAATAATATTCAATGATTCCCATAACTTAACCAATTTAACATATTCAACCATTTCCATATGGAATCACATAACACATTCATCATTTCCCATTTTTAACCCCCTTTATACAATTCAAGTAAAAATAACAATACATTTTGAATATTCACATTAATCCCTTTAAACTAATTTTTATGCCCCATCCCATTCAAAATATTCAAAAATTCTATTATATTAACCCATTAATCATATTCATCAATTCACGATCCATTATTGAATCTATGTACACTACCAATATTACTTTTTAAAATCAAATAAACATATTAACATGTTCAACAAGGGATCTACATTATCAAACATCAATTCCACACTTGACTACCAATTCCTAGGTTTGGGAATGTTGGAACACGCCTTGGGTGGCCCGAAAATTGGTATAATCATCCTCAGTGCATCCTAGGAGGATTGTGAGGTGTTTAAATCATAATTTATATGCCCATTTTACCAAATATAACCGAAGGAATTCAAATCAAAACAAGAGGTATCCAATAACACAACCAAAAATGCACAAATGAACACAACAACTATGGGATATAACTTTTAGACCACCTACCTCGAATTTGTAGATGAAAAAATCTTAATCATCTCCTTAGATATTGTTACAAACCCTATTTGAATCCTTAACCTATATTCCACCAGAAAATAGGGGTTTAGGGATTTATAAGAATATTTCCCAATATACACACCCTAATCTGAAAAAGAGATGAAATGAGAGGATTAAACTTACCTGGAGCTTCGATCTTTAACCAACAGTGCTCCAAACATCCAAGAAATGAAGGAGAATCACCCTTGGGAAGTATTGGTTTCTAGGGTTCTTCACTAGGGATTAAAGAGAGTAAATGGGGATGAAAAATGAGTAGGGAATTAAGAATCCTGAAGTGGAAATTTTGTAAAATTTTCAAATTTAATGGGGCACACGATTTACCCATATGGTTTTCGAAATCGTTCACAAACCATGTGCAAGACACTATATAGGATAAGTGAGGTTGCATTATTACCTGGGAAGACCCAAATAGTTTACAAACCATGCATCAACCATGTGATATTACACTTTCCAAGGTTGCATGGTTTTCCCGGTAAGGCCACACAATTTACTTAACCATGCACCAACTGTGCACCTTGCACAAATTGGCCCAACTTCCCTTCATTTCGTGTACCAAAATCCAAGAACAACCTTAAGGCCCCCATACTCCCATGAAAATTTTCATAAACCCCAAAAAAGGGCACTAAACCAAAAATTAAATATATAAATAACTCCACAAATTATGATATCTTACAGTAGAATTACCAATTTTGACATCCTTATCAAAATTATTAATAAAAATTTTCTTATCCTGGTCAAATTCCTTATCATCATAAGTCCATTTTTTTATCATCCTTTTCAAAAAATTTCACAATAGAAAAATAAAAAATTATTCATGTCTCTTTTTGGAAAAATTTTATCCTCTTCCTTTCAGTGTATAACCAAGAAAAATTTCATCTTCACCTCTCTGATCAAACTTTACAAGGTTTCCACCTCTCTTATTTATGATGCATGTACTCCCAAAAACTCTTAAGTGTTTCAAACATAGATTTTCTCCATAAAACGTTTAATATGGATTCATATAAAAAAATTCCATATAGAAACATTGTTTTTGGATATACACAACAATACTCATGGATTTCCTGCAAAAGTAATGAGAAAGACCATGTTTAAGTAGCATAGTTATCCCCATTTCCACCAAAATTCTATTATTCCTTTCAGTAACCCAATTTTATTGAGTAAATGGTGAAATAAACTATTTCTAAATTTCATGTTTCTCAAGATAACATTAAAATTCATCATTTTTTTATTCACCACCATTACAAGTTCTCAACTTTTTCACAGAATACTCACATTATTTCTCAGTTTTCCTCTAAAAACTTTTAAAAAAATTCAGAGCATCTGACATATGTTTTTTATACATAAAACATGTAATTTGGGTAAAGTAATCAATGAAAGTGATATATTACTTGTATCTATTAGTTTATTATTTTCTCATGGGACCACATATATTGGAATGAATAAGTTCAAGGTGTTGTTTTGAACAAATCACAACTTTCTTATGCTCTGTGTTTATAATTTTTCCTTTCCAAAAAATAGTGCAACACGAATCTATTATTCTTGGAATATCAAGAATGTCCTGGATAGTGTATTTATTTGATAGTTTTTACATGTTTCTTTTACACATGTAACCTATCCTTTTATTCCAAAACTCATTTTCTTCCACCATACCCAATTAACAAGAGTTTTATATTCCACCAACTTGGAAAAAGTTTTATTTTGTATGTTATACTCTTGTAAATATATTTCCACCTTCCTCAATTTTCCAAAAAAACCCATATTTTCTAAAGATAAATTTGTTACCCTCATCACAATGTTGTGAAATGATTAACTAGTTGTGTTTCATCCCATTAACATATAAATATTTCTTGGATTTCATCGTTTCTTTCCTAATGATGGCTAATGCAACACATTTGATTCTCAGAGATTTATCATTGCCAAATTTCATCATTCCAACTTTTAAGTATTTCACATTTTCTAATAAAATTACGTATCTTTTCATATGATAAGAACACCGACTATAAATAATCCAAGGTTTTTATCCTTTTATATCTTTCAGACCGGTTTAAAAAATAAGAGATTTTTCTTTTCCCTTTTCTTTCATCACCTATAGCTTATGAGAATTGATAAGAAATTTTTTTAGTGACCTTAATGAAAGAATAAAACCCTTAGAAATATTTCTAGGTTATTCACATATTTTAAAAATTTTCTCTAGGGATTGAAACCTATTCTTAACTTTTACACCAACCTTCTTAGGTTTCTTCCAAACTCCCTTCTCAGGATTCTTCTTTTGAGAGGATTAACTCCCCCTCAAACCTTACCTTCTATAACCCATGGAATAGTAGAAATGTAGTTGGTTAAACCAAAAAATATTTTCTATATGTTCAAATCCAACATAATATAAGCATTATCCATAGAAAAAGTATTTTACTCTAAAGCTTTCATATTGACCTATTTTGTGAGTATGTTTCTCAGCAACCTTCTTAATAGAATACTACTGACCATCATTTTTTTTCAACCAAAACATTATTTTTCAGATAATTTTTATTTTCATACTTATTAGAACCAAAAGTAATAGAAATTTTTCATAACATGGAATGTTTATAATTTTTTTTCAAGATCAGAGTTTTTAGAAATTATGAATTCTCAGCTTTGTTAATATTGGTCACATACATAACTTTCCCAATTGTCTACTTATTAGTAACAATTATAGTTTTTTATCAACCTTTGAAGGTAATTTTTTTGATCATTATCAAGTTAATCCTTTTGATAACTTTCAACAACTTTAGAGATATATTTTTTGAAACTTATATCCCTATGTTCAACTTTAGAATGATTTTGTTAGACAAGTTCAAATATTATTCTTTTTTCTTTAAGATTTACTTCTAAATGTTCATTATGATTCATTACATTCTAAATATATTTATTCAAATTGTTAATATCTTCCAACAAATAACATTTATCATCCGTAAAACCTTATTAATATTTTTATGAATAATTTTAATTTTTTTAGCTTAATGATTTTTTTTTCATGAATTCCAATCTCTCCCAGAAATTTTTTCAATTCTTTTTAAGATGAAACTATAATTGGGTTTCTTCTTCTTCAGAAAAATTTCTTACAAATTATTAATTATTCAATTTTATAATAAAATTATTCTCTCCAAATTTTTAAAAATATTTTTCAAATTCAATCTCACTATCATCTATATCTTCAACTTTAGAAAAAAATCTTCTTTTTTTAAGATTTGAATAAAATTTTATCTTTACCTATAGAAAAATATTTATCCTTATCACCCAATTTCTTACACAACCTTCATGACCTTGTTTCTTATTCATCAATATCCTCTTATTTATTTATTCAAGGACAATTTTTCATAAAGTTCCCAATGGAATCACATTCAAAACACTTTAAGAGAAGTTTCTATTTATATTTACTTGTACCAATTCTTAATTTTTTAGAAAATAAGGATAAAATTCATCAAGGTTTTTACATACATAATTTTTAAGAGTCAGAGTAAGATGTATAAAATGTAAAGACCCGGAAATTTCAAGGAATTTTTTTTTCTTAATTTTCTTTGGAATTTTACAAGAATGCAGTTTCTAACGGCGCCTGATTCCGAGGCCCAGTGTGCCTGGAATCATTTTCCGAAATTTAGCTCGGGTACGTTCAGTGAACCAATGAGCAGATTTTTCTAACTTTTGAACCGGTGCTCGGAATTGAAATCCGAGGGCACCAATGAACTTGCAACGCCGGTAATTTCTTAAGGGGACCTTTATCGCAGTTGTGTTTTCTCGGGAGGAGAAGTTAAAATTTGTGGGTTATATATGAAGTGAATAAAATTGTGGAACAATTTTTTTTTGTATCTAAGTGGCTATATTGTACATGGGGGAGTTGGGGTGGGGCACCTAACTACCCATGTGAGGATAACAGTGAGGTGGGGCCCACAAAAGCCCCAACCTTACAACTTCCCATAACTCTCATAACATTTCCCCCCTCTTTAATTTGTAACTCTCAAAGAAACCCCTCTTTAACTCTCCCAACATTTAAGAGGACCTTCTCTCTCCCTCTCTTAACTCTTTCCAACATACACAAATTAATTAATTGAACCTACTCAATTAATTAATTAAGTGTTTTGAGTTTTGAAATTTGAAATGGCTTGTGTTAATAAAATAACGAGGGTAGCTTATTATTTTATTTTGGGAGGGCTTTCATTGTGCTAAGGAAGATTGGGAGAGAATTCTTGTGAAGAAGAAGAGGAATTCCTTCTCGACGAAGAACGTCATCTCCTTCGATGAAGAACGCCGGTTCCACGAAGAATGATTGACGTGCCATCTTTTATCTTCTCTGCGACAAGTGAGGAGACGCCACATCAGACGCACTCCGACGTCACATTCGAATTCTTTCCTCCCGACGCCGTTTTCCGTGACGCCCGATGTGCGACATCAATTATCAAAGTAGGGGAATTTATTTTGGTGTTCTCTTATCTTTTGAGAAAAGAACTACGAGCGTGAACCAACCAATTCCATGTTGATCCGCGGATCGTTCGTTCATGCGGATTGATGTTGAGGATTATTATTTTAATTTGTTCGTGATTATTACCTTGAAGTTCTTCGTGAAATATGACCATTTGCTATCATTTAACGAGAGGGGAGCCGGACCGCACAAACACGGCCGACCCTCCTCCTTATCCATGTGGGTTTCCTTTGTGGATTGAAACGGGAATGGCGTGGTGTTATCGCACCGCGCGGAAACGTGTGACAAGGAATGCGCGGCGCTGTCGCGCCGCGCCGTGAAAACGAACAAGGACGTGACGCCGTCGCACCGCATCGGAGAAACCCGAAGACATCCGCAGACGGATTCAGGCCATGGCGAAGGGGCGCGGCTCCATCGCGTCGTGACGGAGAACCACGAAGACGACGCGTTTTGTTAATTGACGTGCGGATTGACGGGCGACGACAAACGAAGCCGCATGGGCGTTGTGGGATCTTTGCAGCGAAGGTCGGATCCCGGGGTGACCACTGGTGAAGACCGCAGGTGAATCGGACCACCGGAGCCCGTCCGGTGGTCCGTGGAAGCCCCTGCCGGCGCGCCACGCCGGTGCGGCAGAGCCGGCGGTCGGGGACGGCGGCGCCCGGAGCGCCGCCGGAAGAATCCTCCGCGGCTGAAGCCGCGGTGGCGGAGCGCGGTCCCGTGACCGCGCGAGAACGGAGGGGAGCGGTGGGACGCGGCCGGCTGCCGCGTCCGCTGGCACGGGCGGCCCCAACCGCGGGGCCGCGACTCTTCACACGGGGGCATCACCCCCCGCACGGTTCAGCCGTTCGGCCGAACCCCCGGCCGAGCCAGGCCGACTTGGGCAGACCGGGCTGGGCCGCGCCCATCCGGGCCGGACCGCGCCAGCCGGGACGGACCCGCACCCGGGTTGGGTCGACCCGGTTCGGGCCGACCCAGGGGGCCTCGGGCCTGAAACCCCTGTTTTCGGACCCCTCACGGTCTTTCGCCCATATCTTGAGCTGTAAACCTCCGATCGATGCACCGTCAGCGGTGATGCGATCCTTGTATCGAGACGGTCGTTTCGGTATATCGCACTAGAAGTTTCGGAACACTTTGGGTTCGGCCGGGTTGGTTCAGATACGAAACCAACTGGGCCCTCGGAGCGGAAACACTTTTATGTTGAGCTCCGGACGTCCGATTGACGTGCCGTTGACTTTGATGGATTCCTCTAAGTGATACGGATCTTTTGGCTTACTCCGCTCGAGGTTTGGATGCCGTCGGAGTGCGGTCGGGTTGGTTCGCTTACGAAACCAACCGGGCCCCTGGAACGAAAAAGCCAATAACTCACAGACCGGGCGTCCGATTGACGCACCGTCTGTCTCGTTGAATTCCTCTTGATGAGACGGAACTTTTGGCATACTTCACCCGAGTTTTGGTTGCTAATGGATAGTGGCCGTGTTAGATTGTACCCGAAATCCAACCGGGCACTTGGAATGGAAAAGCTGTTATCTTTCAGACCAGACGTCCGTTTGACGAACCGTCAACGACGTTGGTGATATCGTTGAGAAACGGTCCCTATGAGTTTACCCTATAAGAGTTCGGGGTACAGTTGAGATACGGCTGGGTTGGTTCGCTCACGAAACCAACCAGGCCCCTGTGACGAAAAGGCTAATAACTCACAGATCGGGCGTCCGATTGACGCGCCGTCTGTTGCGTTGAGACCCCTATGACGAGGCGGTCCTTTGAGATAATTCTTAGTGGGACTTTGAGATACTTGGAGTATCGACCTGTAGCTCATGGAGCGGACCCTCCCAGAGACGAGCGTGCGGAGTACGGAGACCGTGTAACCGACTGAGACCTGACGACTGCTTGACCGACTCGACTTGGAGTGAGTCAACTAGCCCAGTGGACGGAGCACTACTTTGTTTGGGTACAGACCCATGGCGGATGGAGCACTACCTGTGTGACAGTGCAGACCCACGGTACTTGTCCGGAGAGTACCTCAGCAGGCTACTAGGGGGTGTGCACTACTGTGTTTGGGTGACATACCCCGACGGGAAACACTACTGTGTTTGGGTGGCTGACCCGCGGTACTCGACAGGAGGAGTACCTCAGCAGTCTTAGGTTAGTGAGCAGTACCTCGGAGTTGTGACAGGACCACTGTACACTCGAGAGACAGGGCTCTTCAGCAGTTACGGTTTCGATAATGAAAATCCTGGTTTGAGATGAGTCTATGACCTTTGTGTTTACCTCTTTATTTAGATGGGTCACTTTATAACTTAGGTATATGTATGGGCATATACCTGGGTGGTGGTTTTGCGTTGATTTCATGATCTTGGTGTTCCCCTCATGATTGAGATGGGTTACTTGATAACTTAGGTATATGCATGAGCCTATACCTAAGTAGAGGTTATCTGTTGAGATCTTCTTTGTGGTTATCCATGTTGGTTTTAGTGAGACCTTGAGGGTCTCAGGGTCCCTACTGAGTATCCTTATATACTCAACCCTGCACGGGCTATTCCCGCACCTTGTTGTGTTGGTTGCAGATGACGAACATAGCTGATGGAGGCCGAGTGTTCGAAGACTAGACGGTACCCGGAGGTGGACCACACGACGAGTCAGTATCCGGAGTTAGATTTCGTGACTAGACGACACACGGTGGAGGTTGATGGGCGAGAGCGTTGTGGAGGCTATTTGTACCTACCCTTTAGGTAGGATCTGTGGTGGAAGATCCAGGAGCTGCGCCATCTATACCTACCCTTCAGGTAGGATCCAAGGAGGACGACCCAGGAGCCGCTTCCGTTCTTCCAGCTGTTGTCTTTTTCTGTTGTAATTTGTTCAGTTGTAGTTGTACTTTCATTTGGGTTTGTATTCTGGCCCATTTACCTTTCAGCACTTCTCTTTGTACTTAGTGTTTTACTTCCGCTTGTACTCTGTGGTGTTTTGTTTACTTTTATAAAGGAAATGCCTTCCCGGTTATCGGGATTTATGCCTTTGGTGCTAGTCGCCAGCCCCTGGCCTATGGAAGGTGGGTTTGGGGTAGTCACGACACGGGCCTCGAGGATGGGTCGTGACAAATTGGTATCAAAGGAGTCAGTTCTACCGCAGAACTTATAACTATGATATTTTCTTTTTGTGAAGCAATAGTGTTAAGGGTACCGAGTGTGGTCTTCAGTTCAGGGAGTCCAATGTTGGTGCAGGCAGCTGACGTATCCATACACCAGGACCCTGACAACTGAATTCCGACTTTGTGCATGAAAACACTGATTGCATGTGTGTTTCCAAAAGTTTTATTTAAATATCAGCTCAAACCAGGTCATCTCACCAGGTATAATCATTGAACCGTGTCACGTTGTTTCTTTCAGGATGCCCTTTCTCGGATGACCAGATAGAGCCCAGAGGGATGTGCGTACTGACAGCCTGTCGAGCGACGAGGCTTCGGTACAGGGCCCTCTTGCAGTTGAGGCACCAGTAGAGGCACCAGCGGTACTACCATATGTTGGGCCACCGATGCCACCAGCCCCAGCAGTAGGCGATGCACGCCACTTGAGTGCGCTGCACGAGTTCCAGCACCAGAGGCCACCCAGGTTCCGGGGAGAGACGGACCCGCAGGAGGATGAGGTTTGGATGGAGACTGTGGTGAGAGTCTTCAGGATAGTGGGGACACCTGCAGGCTTCATGGTGATCTTTGCTGCCATCCTTCTTCAGGCAGCAGCAGGCAGGTGGTGGAGCCACTTGTTCCAGTTTTTTTGACGGGATGACCTTCGCATGGGAAGTCTTCGAGGGCTTCTTCAGGGTGGAGTCTGTTCCAGTAGATCTACACCCCGAGCGTGTTCAGGAGCTGTTGCCTTTGCCGTGTGTTATTCGATCAGTAGCCGAGTCATCTGTGGGCAGTAGATAGATGATGCAGAGGTCCAAGAGGACCAAACCAGTAGTTGGGCGATCTCGGGTTTTAGGATCGGTGGTGCGGGGCACCTGGGGTGGGGACAGAGCTAGGCGTGCTAGAAAAAGACAGTGTTACTCATGCGGCGGAAAGGGTCACCTGGCACATGACTGTCCGACTCCTCGTACAGTTGATCCGCAGGCTTTGGAGGAGCCACCGAGGCAGAAGCAACGAAGGGTGCTTGAGCAACAGCCGAGCAGTGGACAAGGCAGTAGAGCTCCGGGAGCAGGTAGACAGGAGAAGAACTAGTGGATACGTCCCTTGTAATTATAGTTCCATGTTGCTGTTGTATTCATGTCTTTTTACTTTGAGCTACAATAATAAAAAGACACTTATCTTTGTTTTCTTTCCTGTCCTTTTGTTTGGTTGATACTGAGTGGTCCCGGTTAAAACTGTTGACTTGACCCTCAATTTCGAGATTTCTACTGGAGGAGACCCAGTGACCTCACACTGATACCGACAGTGTGACTCGACCCTTGGAGGCGAGAGTGACAGTTGGATCTCTTAGTAGTTACGTCGAGGCCTTACGACGTCATCCATGGCGTGAATGCGTCATTCATGTCAGGATTGACTGTATTAGGCAATGGGCGTGGTTCATCCAGGGGATCAGACCAAGTTTCTCTTTTCGGCAAAGGAAAAATTTTAGCAGCTCCTTCAGATCATATGCAAAGAAGGTACAGATCATCTAGGAGCAGATGAAGACTGCACAGTGTAGTAAGAAATAGGAAACCGGCTCCAGTCTTAGAGACTCGAGAATGTTAAATGTTTAAAGAAGAGGAATCTTTAAGGAGATATGAGTCTGCAGAACAACAGACGTGGAGGTAGAGCTAGGAGAATAGAATGAGGTGGTGTACATCTTAACATGCTACAACCACCCGCCTTAGTTATCCCCTCCAGGCTTAAGGAGCTGGAGGGTGGAGGAAGAGTGCGACTGCATATGGTCAAGGAGTGTGACCCAATGGCTCTAAAAATGATTCAAGGGACAGTCTGTGTCCACTACTAGCTGTTGTAGTAACATACGTCGATATGAACCATTCCTTGCTTTCGCAAATCTTGTTCCAAACCTAGAGTTTCCGGAAGCCGTGGACTTGACCCTCACGTCTAGAGATACCTTGGGAGGAGACTCGATAATCACACTTACGCCGACGGTGTGGTCAGACCCTCGAGGTGAGAGTTTCAGTTGGAATCTCTTGGTGGCAGCGTCGAGGCCTTATGACGTTAGTTTGAGCATGGAATGGGCAATAACTGTTCATACTAAAATTGACGGTTTTAGGCAAACGTCAGGATGAGTTTTCCTTGGTCAGCGAAAAGGAATCCCCAGGCAGCACAGGATAAACTCTTTCACAGGAGGGTGCGACCGATCACTCTTGAGTCGGTCAACCATACCCTCGTGGCAGCAGTCGTTTGAGTTTCAGTTCTAACAGGAATTGGAGACCTCTAGAGTTCGAGGATAACGATCATGTCCTTATACGGGTCTCACCTCGACGAGGTTTACAGGGATGTGGCCAAGGCGGCAAGTTATCTCCGAGGTTCAACGGACCTTTCTAGGTCCTCAAATAGGTAGCCTAGGTGGTTTACTGATTGACCCATCCACCTCAGTTACACCAGGTGCACGATGTTTTCCAGGTATCTCAACTGAGGAGATACGTGCTCGACCCTTCGCATATCATCGACCATGAGGAGCAAGACGATGGCGATGGGGTTACTTCCATGGAGGTTCCAGTAGGGATCGACGATCGACATGAGCGGATCCTACGAGGACGGTCGAATCCTCGTGTGCACTTTCTTTGGCAGTACGGAATCTCCAGGTAAGCACATGAGAGCGGAAGGCTCAGATGCGTGATCAATACTGCTTTTGTGACCCTAGTTTGTGTTGAAGCTTTACGAGGACGTAAAGCCCTGAGGTGGGAGTAATGTAAAGACCCGGAAATTTCAAGGAAATTTTTTTTCTTAATTTTCTTTGGAATTTTACAAGAACACAGTTTTTGACGACGCCTGATTCCGAGGCCCGGTGTGCCCAGAATCATTTTCTGAAATTTAGCTCGGGTACGTTCAGTGTACCAACGAGCGGGTTTTTCTAACTTTTTAACCGGTGCTCGGAATTGAAATCTGAGGGCACCGATGAACTCGTAACGCCGGTAATTACTTAAGGGGACCTTTACCGCAGTTGTGTTTGCTCGGGAGGAGAAGTTAAAATTTGTGGGTTATATATGAAGTGAATAAAATTGTGGAACAATTTTATTTTTGTATCTAAGTGGCTATATCCTACATGGGGGAGTTGGGGTGGGGTACCTAACTACCCATGTGAGGATAATAGTGAGGTGGGTCCCACATGAGCCCCAACCTTACAACTTCCCATAACTCTCATAACCTTTCCCCCCTCTTTAATTTGTAACTCTCAAAGAAACCCCTCTTTAACTCTCCCAACATTTAAGAGGACATTCTCTCTCCCTCTCTTAACTCTTGCCAACATACACAAATTAATTAATTGAACCTACTCAATTAATTAATTAAGTGTTTTGAGTTTTGAAATTTGAAATGGCTTGTGTTAAAAAAATAACGAGGGTAGCTTATTATTTTATTTTGGGAGGGCTTTCGTTGTGCTAAGGAAGATTGGGAGAGAATTCTTTTGAAGAAGAAGATGACTTCCTTCTCGAAGAAGAATGACATCTTCTTCGACGAAGAATGCCGGTTCCGCGAAGAATGATCGACGTGCCATATTTTCTCTTCTTCGCGACAAGTGAGGAGACGCCGCATCAGACGCAGTCCGACGTCGCCTACGAATTCTTTCCTCGCGACGCCATTTTCCACGACGCCCGACGTGCGACATCAATTATCAAAGTAGGGGAATTTATTTTGGTGTTCTCTTATCTTTTGAGAAAAGAACGACGAGCGCGGAACAACTAATTCCAGGTTGATCCGCGGATCGTTCGTTCATGCGGATTGATGTTGAGGATTATTATTTTAATTTGTTCGTGATTATTACATTGACGTTCTTCATGAAATATGACCATTTACTATCATTTAACGAGAGGGGGGCCAGATTGCACAAACACGGCCGACCCTCCTCCTTATCCATGTGGGTTTCTTTTGTGGATTGAAACGGGAATGGCGCGGTGCCGTCGCACCGCGCGGAAACGTGCGGCAAGGAATGCGCGGCGCCGTCGCGCCGCTCCGTGAAAATGAACAAGGATGCGACGCCCTCGTGCCGTATTGGAGAAACCCGAAGACATCCACGGACGGAGTCGGGCCACAGCGAAGGGGCGCGGCGCCATCACGTCGCGCCGGAGAACCACGAAGACGACGCATTTTGTTAATTGATGTGCGGATTGACGGGCATCGAAAAACGAAGCCACACGGGCATTGTGGGATCTTTGCAGCGAAGGTCAGATCCCGGGGTGACCACTGGCGAAGACCTCAGGCGAATCGGACCACCGGAGCGCGTCTGGTGGTCCACAGAAGCCCCTGACGGCGAGCCACGCCGGTGCGGCAGCGCCCGGAGCGCTGCCGGAAGAATCCGCCGCGGCTGAAGCCGCGGTGGCGGAGCGCGGTCCCACGACCACGTGGGACCGGAGGGGAGCGGTGGGACGCGGCCGGCTGCCGCGTCCGCTAGCACGGGCGGCCCCAACCGCGGGGCCGTGGCTCTTCACGCGGGGGCAGCGCCCCCCGCACGGTTCGGCCGTTCGGCCGAACCCCCGGCCGAGCCGGGCCGGCTTTGGCAGACCGGGCCAGGCCGCGCCCAGCCGGGCCGAACCGTGATGGCCGGGCTGGACCTGCACCCGGGTCGGGTCGAACCGGTTCGGGCCGACCCAGGGGGCCTCAGGCCGGGTCAGTCCGGGCCCGAAACCCCCGTTTTCGGACCACTCACGGTCTTTCGCCCATATATTGAGCTGTAGACCTCATATCGATGCACCATAAGAGGCGATGTGATCCTTGGATCGAGGCGGTCGTTTTGGTATATCGCATTGAAAGTTTCGGAACACTTTGGGTTCAGCTAGGTTGGTTCGGATACGAAACCAACCGGGCCCTTGGAGCGGAAACACTTTTATCTTGAGCTCCGAACGTCCGATTGACGTGCCGTTGACTTTGATGGATTCCTCTAAGTGAGAAGGATCTTTTGGCTTACTTCGCTCGAGGTTTGGATGCCATCGGAGTACGGTCGGGTTGGTTCGCTCACGAAACCATCCGGGCCCCTGGAACGAAAAAGCCAATAACTCACAGACCGGGCGTCCGATTGACGCGCCGTCTGTTTCGTTGAATTCCTCTTGATGAGACGGAACTTTTGGCATACTTCGCCCGAGTTTTGGTTGCTGTTGGATAGTGGCTGTGTTGAATTGTACCCGAAATCCAACCGGGCCCTTGGAACGGAAAAGCTGTTATCTTTCAGACCAGACGTCCATTTGACGAACCGTCAGCGGCGTTGGTGATCTCGTTGAGAAACAGTCCCTATGAGTATACCCTATAAGAGTTCGGGGTATAGTTGAGATACAGCCGGGTTGGTTCGCTCACGAAACCAACTGGCCCCCTGGGACGAAAATGCTAATAACTCACAGACCGGGCGTCCAATTGACACACCGTCTGTTGCGTTGAGACCCCCATGACGAGGCGGTCCTTTGAGATACTTCTTCGTGGGACTTTGAGATACTTGGAGTATCGACCTGTAGCTCGTGGAGCAGACCCTCCCAGAGATGAGCGTGCGGAGTACAGAGACCGTGTAGCCGACTGAGACCTGACGACTGCTTGACCGACTCGACTTGGAGTGAGTCGACTAGCCCAGTGGACGGAGCACTACTTTTTTTGGGTGCAGACCCATGGCGGATAGAGCACTACCTATGTGACAGTGCAGACCCGCGGTACTCTTCCGAAGAGTACCTCAGCAGACTACTAGGGGGTGTGAAATACTGTGTTTGGGTGACATACCCTGGCAGGAAGCACTACTGTGTTTGGGTGGCTGACCCGCGGTACTCGATAGGAGGAGTACCTCAACAGTCTTAGGTTAGTGAGCAGTACCTCGGAGTCATGACAGGACCACTGTACACTCCAGGGACGGTGTCACGAACTAACCCAGGTCGACCCTAAACCGAACACCTGGGTCACCTGAGCCAGCCCCCGACATGGCCTCAAGCGCGTCTCCCCTTACGCCAGAGGTTGCTGACTAACGACGAGGGTGTAAGGTAAGTCAGGGGGGAGACTATACCCTCTTATCAAAGTGGAGCAAAGGGACCAAAAATACAGCAACGTAAGTAGTGTAAATATTAATAAGAAGGCAACAGAAAACATTTTTCATTTATAAGGTTTGAATAAAATTGGAAAACGACAGTTTATATAAGAGATGCATGCATGAAATGCCAATGATACAATGGAAGAATTAAATCACGCGACATACTTACACATCAATGCAGAAGTAAATGAAAAAAAGTCTCAAGCCCCGAGGGCGATCTCCATGAGCATCCCGAGCCCCAACTCGGTCCTTTTCTCCTAACTCCAAGTACAAGAAACAACAACAACAAGGTCCTGCAACCAAATGGAATCTACTCAGGTACACCAGTGCAATGGAGGCCCGAGTAGGGTGTGAGATATATATATCAGTAGGCCGGGACCACTGGGGTCTAGCCCACTCTAGACCATGAAATATAATTAAACAAAGTGCTGGTATTTTCGAACAATAACGACACAATGAAAACAATAAACGCCCGTCCAGGTTTCAAAAAGGACACCTGACGGCAATACCTGCTTCGGCCCATAGCCGGGATAAAAACCTGTTTAAAACAACACAAGTAAATTTGGTTCAAGCATAAAAACACTTTTTATCATTTTTCTCACTTACTCTATTTATTCAGTTATCATTTCAACTCAGACTGGAAATCCACTCATTCTTACCTTTCTTTATTTGATCACAATTCACTCGGGTTTTACCCACATCTCTCATCTTTTCATAAATCATTATTATCATTCGTTCGGTGTAGATCGCCATGTATAACACCCCGTATCACATTTGGTGTAGATCGCCATGTCTAACACCTCAAATCACATTTGGTGTAGATCACCATGTCTAACACCTCGATAATTATTCGGTGTAGATCGCCATGTCTAACACCCCGTATCACATTTGGTGTAGATCGCCATGTCTAACACCTCGATAATTATTCGGTGTAGATCGCCATGTCTAACACCCCGTATCACATTTGGTGTAGATCGCCATGTCTAACACCTTATATCACAAGCTTGGAAAACTATTGGGAAGGAACGCCATGTCCAAACCCAACGTTTAAATCGGTCTAGAACGCCATGTCTAGGACCCAGAATCTCATTTATACCATTTATCAATTAATTAATCAGTCGACACAATT
This sequence comes from Viscum album, assembly GCA_963277665.1. Lineage (NCBI taxonomy): Eukaryota > Viridiplantae > Streptophyta > Magnoliopsida > Santalales > Viscaceae > Viscum > Viscum album. The sequence continues at coordinate 1,856,002,477 of OY728140.1, forward strand.
CTCATTTCATAATTAATTCTTCACATTTAATTATCCAAATCAGACCTCAACTTTTTATAATCAATTCTCATAATTAATTACCCTTGTTTAACATTCTGGAACTTGCACGAGCAATAGAAGGTAAAAAAAAGCGTATGGCATCAACATGCCTCTATGATAGGTGATTAATGACATTAAATGGTACAAGCTAACAAACTTGTTCAAGCAAGGAATTTAGTTCAAACTATCACATTAAATTTATAACTTAAAGAACAAGGAAAAAGGGGAATTTAGGCGGGGCACACCCAAAGGGGTGTCCAAGAGGCGAGGCGAGCACCTAGGGTGGGCTTTACCATAACGAAGGCCACAATGGGCATGAGCGAACCACCCAAGCATTTCAATAATAAAAAAAAGGCATCGCCGGAAGGTTGCGACAACCGACACAAGACGTGGCATGACATAAGCGTCGAAGTAAAGGGAAGAGGGTAAACACCATACCCTAAAAGTTCTAATTACATGTTAAGCCATGAACTTAGGAGGTTTCATGGCTCAATTATTATTTCTCAAGAAGCAACGTCATTTGAGGTAACCAGTAAGGTACAAGTACAAACATGTCATTTATCAAGTATAATGTCAAGCATAAAGAGTCATAAGACTTTTAAGCAAGCAATCACAAAAAAGGAAATCTACTACTACATGTTTATTTTGAAGGCAGCTCACCTCCATTGGAGGAGTTTTATTAGAAAAAATGTCATTGCTTTATCAAAAAATTCATTTAGTGATATTTAGACTTTACTTCAAAACTTATTCAACACTTAACAAAGTTAAGAAGCCAAACAATGAGGAAAGGCAATCATGAAATTCTATTGCTACATTTTTAGATTGAAGGCAGCGCACCTCGAAAGAGGGGTTTTATTATTAAATCGTTAGTTTAGTGACCAAGCAACCTATTTTATCTTATTCCTGCAATTCACACGATTTGCACAGAAGAATTTAATTGGAACTAAACTTGCATAATTAAAATGCTAAGTGCAATATTAAACTCACTATTACTTTACTTAAATTTAAAGGGCAAGGAGAGGGACCCTACCTCCAGGTGGATCCATCCGTCCACTCCGGCTCTTGGCACTTTCTAACTAAAGCTGCCGCAGCTACTCCCCCACAAGGCATATGTGATTTCACCTATGTATAAGGACACCTAGCCTCTATGCACATGCTCCGCATGGCCATGAGCATGCGCAAGAGGATCCTTACACATATTCTTATACACATAAGCCTGTCTCCGCTCACCTGAACATGCACTTTTTATATATGTAATGGGGACAACTAGCCCCGTACGTGTATATTTGCTGCCATGGAAAAATATACGCATGCCGAGAGAACCCACGTACATATAAATACGTACCTATGCCTGCGCAGGTGAGTCGCCGAAGCTCCGGCAACCCGAAACCATTCCAAAACTCGAACGAACTAAACCAAACCAACCAGGAACCTCTAAAACAACCTGATAAATTAATTTAGAGGCTTCAAAGACCAAAAACCAGTAGAAACCTTACCTAGGAAACCAACCAGTGTACCGAAATCACTACAAACCGCCTCTCCTTCGGCGGCGGACACCAAACGTGCACCCACGAGGTCCCGAGAGACCTTCCGCACAACCCTAGAGCAGGAGAAACAAGAAAAAGGAACAAAATCAAAAACTAACCCCAACCTAGGGTTCGGCCGAACCTCATCGGGCACCGATTAGGTTGAAAAGAAGTCGGAAACAGGGAGGATAAGGGAGAGAAGGACTCACCATGATGATTCGGAGAGTGAAGTTGCCAAAAACCGGGAGAAATCGGGGAAGGAGGCGGCGCCGTGGAGGGGGGGGGGGGGGGTCGCGCGCGTGGCTAAGGTGAGAGGAGGGGGTGTGCGGGTGTCCTAGACGAGAGAAGGGGAGGGAGTTAGTTTAGGTTTTAATTTTTATTTATTTATTTTCTTTTATTTTAATTTTAAACAATAACTAAAACACACCCAACCCGCACGGTTTTACCTGCACCGTCTGAAAAACCATGTGCAGCCCGCGCGCCCGCTACCGGATACCTGGGGTACCCCGCACGCATGACCCACATGGTTAAACCCACCACGCGCGGTCCAATATCACTGCTTAAAATGGCTCCAGAACTCGGGACCTCGTTCCGAAGCTCGGTTTTAAAACTAACTTGCTGATAAAAGAAAAAGTTCAAAAACCTTCACATTTTATCCGCTAAAAAAACAGTTCATTACTAACTACCCACCAAAAAAAAACTTTTCATCCCCGATAAGCCTTTGGAAAACAATGAAAACATCACCCGACTCACAAGGGTCGTGAAGTTGCATTCAACCAGTTGTATTGTGTTTCCAATTCCCAAAGCACCTTTAAGAATTTTCTAAGAAGACTTCACTTAAGCCTTTACAACTCGAGCCAACGCTCAAGTTACAACTGAAACATCAAAGCAGAGCTTACATCTGGGGCCATTATAGGGACTTCAACCCAAGAAAACGATTGAATCACGATCGACCAACTAAAATTGGTCACGCCAGATTTCCTCGAAAGACATCGCCGAACCGAAACACACACTCGCCCTTAAACCGACGACGTGCTTTTAAAACTGTTCCGTTATCAACTACGCGTACACCGAAGTCCTTACACGACCTTTGGTGATATTCTCAAGTCAAGACATCACAAGACTATTATAAAACTATCGTGCCTCAGCACGAAGCATAACTCTAAGAAACCGTTCATCCCACGCACAAAAAGAGAGAGATTACGAAACAAACCAACAACTTTTAAACTTTAGTGCGACGTATAACCGACACTATCTTAGTGTATCCAAGACGACGTCAAGATGGGGGACATGCTCGTCTCATCCAGCATAGTACACTAAGATTCAACCAAGGTCGCTGAGAAGATCAATCAGACCAAACTCTGATGCCTATACCACCTGAGGCATTCGTATTCGTCGAAGCTTAACCACTGAAACTCTTCCCGCACTAACGAAGTTTCTAAAGCGTTGCACACACTGCCAACCTTATCAAAGTCGTGCTTCCAAGCAAACACCGACATGAAAACTGAAACTCATGCGACACTACCCACCTTAGGAGTGTCCGTGTTGTCATAAGAACTAGCCGCTCACCGGCATGCTATTTTTGAAACACTTTAACGCACGGGTGACATTCCTCAAACTACGATCACCGCATCGTAAGCTCACACCGAAAACAAGGCAACTCAAGCTCTAAGGGTACTACCTAGAACGGGCTAGTCCCTTACGAAGCACACACGTCGACCCTAACTATTGGTCACGCAAAACAAGGATTACTAGGCTCAAAAACCCCTTTCCATTTTATCCATTTCATTAATTCATTTCAACCTTTAATCATTTGAAAGAAGAATTTAACATACCCACAAGTACTATTTCACAACAAAGTACTTGGTTTTCAAACAATGCCCCACAGGCAAAACAGGCAAGTTGTAACAAACTTCCTCTTCAACATTTAACATTTAAACTTTAGAAGCCATCTTTTAAAAAGTTAGAAAACACGATTTACCCTTTTCCCAATTATAAGGCGCCCATACACCTTATAATGGAAAATTGGATCCGTCGTAATCACAACCAACAATTTCAGCCAAAGCAACCAAGCGCTTACCAGTAAGCTAACAAGCCACTACAAACAGCTAACACAAAGCAACAAGATGAAATCACTAAAACATGCTATAACACAGACCATGACACACAACCAAGATAGAAAACATGACATATTTTCAAGGCACAAAATCAAAATCAGCAGGCATCCTACTAATGCAACTACATGGCATGGCACATATACATGACATGTGAATCTATAAGTGCCTAATATGATGCATGCAATGCAATTTCCTGGCCATATCGGGCCAAGGAAAATTTTCAAAACCTCTTCATAAACAAATAAGCAGTGGAAAGTACAACATTCACCCAAGGTGAAATCACATCAACTGTAACAACAAACAACATGAACATCAATTCCCAGCCCTAGCCACTTGGTCATTTACCGTACGTGGGGTGATTAGTCATAGACACGACTATTACCCAAGCGCCGACACATTCCTAATCTCCTGTCTACCAATCCCAAAACAGTAAGACAATAAAAAGAAGGAAACCTCCTCTGATACCATTTTGTCACGAACCAACCCAGGTCGACCCTAAACCGGACACCTGGGTCACCTGAGCCGGCCCCCGACATGGCCTCAAGCGCGTCTCCCCTTACACTAGAGGTTGCCGACTAGCGGCGAGGGTGTAAGGTAAGTCAGGGGGGATACTATACCCTCTTATCAAAGTGGAGCAAAGGGACCAAAAATACAGCAACGTAAGTAGTGTAAATATTAATAAGAAAGCAGCGGAGAACATTTTTCATGTATAAGGTTTGAATAAAATTGGCGAACGACAGTTTATATAAGAGATGCATGCATGACATGCTAATGATACAATGGAAGAATTAAATCACGTGACATACTTACACATCAATGCAGAAGTAAATGAACAAAAGTCTCAAGCCCTGAGGGCGATCTCCATGAGCATCCCGAGCCCCAACTCGGTCCTTTGCTCCTAACTCCAAGTACAAGAAACAGCAATAACAAGGTCCTGCAACCAAATGGAATCTACTCAGGTACCCTAGTACAATGGCAGCCCGAGTAGGGTGTGAGATATATATCTCAGTAGGCCGGAACCACCGGGGTCTAGCCCACTCTAGATCATGAAATATAATTAAACAAAGTGCTGGTATTTTCGAACAATAACGACACAATGCAAACAATAAATGCCCGTCCAGGTTTCAAAAAGGACACCTGATGGAAATACCTGCTTCGGCCCATAGCCGGGATAAGAACCTGTTTAAAACAACACAAGTAAATTTGGTTCAAGCATAAAAACACTTTTTATCATTTTGCTCACTAACTCTATTTATTCACTTATCATTTCAACTCAGACTGGAACTCCACTCATTCTTACCTTTCTTTATTTGATCACAATTCACTCGGGTTTTACCCACATCTCTCATCTTTTCATAAATCATTATTATCATTCGTTCGATGTAGATCGCCATGTCTAACACCCCGTATCACATTTAGTGTAGATCTCCATGTCTAACACCTCGAATCACATTTGGTGTAGATCGCCATGTCTAACACCTCAATAATTATTCAGTGTAGATCTCCATGTCTAACACCCCATATCACATCTGGTGTAGATCGCCATGTCTAACACCTCGATAATTATTCGGTGTAAATCGCCATGTCTAACACCCCGTATCACATTTGGTGTAGATCGCCATGTCTAACACCTCGATAATTATTCGGTGTAGATCACCATGTCTAACACCCCGTATCACATTTGGTGTAGATTGCCATGTCTAACACCTTATATCACAAGCTTGGATAACCATTGGGAAGGAATTCCATGTCCAAACCCAACGTTTAAATCGGTCTAGAACGCCATGTCTAGGACCTAGAATCTCATTTATACCATTTATCAATTAATTAATCAGTCAACACAATTCTCATTTCATAATTAATTCTTCACATTTAATTATCCAAATCAGATATCAACTTTTTGTAATCAATTCTCATAATTAATTATCCTTGTTCAACATTCTGTAACTTGCACGAGCAATAGAAGGTAAACAAAAGCGTATGGCATCAACATGCCTCTATGATAGGTGATTAATGACATTAAATGGTACAAGCTAACAAACTTGTTCAAGTAAGGCATTTAGTTCAAGCTATCACATTAAATTTATAACTTAAAGAACAAGGAAAAAGGGGCATTTAGGCGGGGCACACCCAAAGGGGTGGCCAAGAGGCAAGGCGAGCACCTAGGGTGGGCTTTACCATAACGAAGGCCGCAATGGGCATGAGAGAACCACCCAAGCATTTCAATAATAAAAAAAAGGCATCGCCGGAAGGTTGTGACAAGCGACACAAGACGTGGCATGACATAAGCGTCGAAGTAAAGGGAAGAGGGTAAACACCCTACCCTAAAAGTTCTAATTACATGTTAATCCATGAACTTAGGAGGTGTCATGGCTCGTTTATTATTTCTCAAGAAGCAACGTCATTTGAGGTAACCAGTAAGGTACAAGTACAAGCATTTCATTTATCAAGTATAATGTCAAGCATAAATATTCATAAGACTTTTAAGCAAGCATTCACAAAAAAGGAAATGTATTACTACATGTTTATTTTGAAGGCAGCTCACCTCCATTGGAGGAGTTTTATTAGAAAACATGTCATTACTTTATCAAACAATTCATTTAGTGATATTTAGCATTTACTTCAAAACTCATTCAACACTTAACAAAGTTAAGAAGCCAAACAATGAGGAAATGCAATCATGAAATTCTATTGCTACATTTTTAGATTGAAGGCATCGCACCTCGAAAGATTGGTTTTATTATTAAATCGTTAGTTTAGTGACCAAGCAACCTCTTTTATCTTATTCCTGCAATTCACACGATTTGCACATAAGCATTTAATCGGAACTAAACTTGCATAATTAAAATGCTAAGTGCAATATTAAACTCACTATTACTTTACTTAAATTTAAAGGGCAAGGAGAGGGACCCTACCTCCAGGTGGATCCATCCGTCCACTCCGGATCTTGGCGCTTTTTAACTAAAGATGCCGCAGCTGCTCCCCCACAAGGAATATGTGATTTCACCTACGTATAAGGACACCTAGCCTCTATGCACATGATCCTCATGGCCATGAGCGTGTGCAAGAGGATCCTTACACATATGCTTATACACATAATCCTGTCTCTGCTCACCTGCATAGGCACTTTTTATATATGTAATAGGGAAAACTAGCCCCATACGTGTATATTTGCTGCCATGGAAAAATATACGCACGCCGGGGGAACACACGTACATATAAATACGTACCTATGCCTGCGCAGGTGAGTCGCCTAAGCTCCGGCAACCCGAAACCATTCCAAAACTCGAACGCACTAAACCAAACCAACCAGGAACCTCTAAAACAACCTGATAAATTAATTTAGAGGCTGCAAAGACTAAAAAATGGTAGAAACCTTACCTCGGAAACCAACCAGCGGACCGAAATCACCGCAAACCGCCTCGCCTTCGGCGGCGGACACCAAACGCGCACCCACGAGGTCCCGAGAGACCTTCCGCATAACCCTAGAGTAGGAAAAACAAGAAAAAGGAACAAAATCAAAAACTAACCCCAACCTAGGGTTCGACCGAACCTCACCGAGTGCCGATTAGGTTGAAAAGAAGTCGGAAACAGGGAGGAGAAGGGAGATAAGGACTCACCAAGATGATTCGGAGAGTGAAATCGCCAAAAACCAAGAGAAATCGGGGAAGGAGGCAATGCCGTGGAGGGGGGGGGGGGGGTCGCGCGCGCGACTAAGGTGAGAGGAGGGGGTGTGCAGGTGTCCTGGCTGGGAAAAGGGGAGGGAGTTAGTTTAGGTTTTAATTTTTATTTATTTATTTTCTTTTATTTTAATTTTAAACAAAAACTAAAACACACCCAACCCGAACAGTTTTACCCGCACCGTCTGAAAAACCATGTGCAGCCCGCGCGCCTGCTACCGGATACCTGGGGTACCCCGCACACTTGACCCGCATGGTTAAACCCACCGCGCGCGGTCCAATATCACTGCTTAAAATGGCTCCAGAACTCGGGACCTCGTTCTGAAGCTCGGTTTTAAAACTGGCCCGTTGATAAAAGAAAAAGTTCAAAAACCTTCGCATTTTATCCTCTAAAAAAACGGTTCATTACAAACTACCCACCAAAAAAAAACTTATCGTCCCCGAGAGGCCTTCGGAAAACAAAGAAAACATCACCCGACTCACAAGGGTCGTGAAGTTGCATTCAACTGGTTGTATTGTGTTTCCAACGCCCAAAGCACCTTTAAGAATTTTCTAAGAATACTGCACTTAAGCCTTTACAACTCGAGCCAACGCTCAAGTTACAACTGAAACATCAAAGCAGAGATTACTTCTGGGGCCATTATAGGGACCTCAACCCAAGAAAACGATCAAATCACGATCGAACAAGTAAAATTGGTCACGCCAGATTTCCTCGAAAGACATCGCCGACCCGAAAAACACACTCGCCCTTAAACCGACAACATGCTTTTAAAACTGTTCCTTTATCAACTACGCGTACACCGAAGTCCTTACACGACCTTTGGTGATATTCTCAAGTCAAGACATCAAAAGACTATTATAAAACTATCGTACCTCAGCACAAAGTGTAACTCCAAGAAACCGTGCATCCCACGCACAACCAGAGTGAGATTACGAAACAAACCAACAAATTTTAAACTTTAGCGCGGCATATAACCGACACTATCTTAGTGTATCCAAGACGACGTCAAGATGGGGGACATGCTCGTCTCATCCAGCAGAGTACACTAAGATTCAACCAAGGTCGATGAGAAGATCAATCAGACCAAACTCTGATGCCCATACCACCTGAGGCATTCGTATTCGTCGAAGCTTAACCACTGAAACTCTTCCTGCACTAACGGAGTTTCTAAAGTGTTGCGCACACTCCCAACCTTATCAAAGTCGTGTTTCCAAGCAAGCACCGACATGAAAACCGAAACTCATGCGACACTACCCACCTTAGGAGTGTCCATGTCATCGCAAGAACTAGCCGCTCACCGGCACGCTATTTTTGAAACACTTTAACGCACGGGTGACGTTCCTTGAACTACGATCACCACATCACAATATCACACCGAAAACAAGGCAACTCAAGCTCTAAGGGTACTACCTAGCACGGGCTAGTCCCTTACGAAGAACACACGTCGACCCTAACTCTTGGTTACACGAAACAAGGATTACTAGGCTCAAAAACCCCTTTCCATTTTATCCATTTCATTAATTCATTTCAACCTTTAATCATTTGAAAGACGATTTTAACAGACCCACAAGTACTATTTCACAACAAAGTACTTGGTTTTCAAACAACGCCCCACGGGCAAAACAGGAAAGTTGTAACAAACTTCCTCTTAAACATTTAACATTTAAACTTTAGCAGCCATCTTTTAAAAAGTTCTAAAACATGATTTACCCTTTTCCCAATTATAAGGCGCCCATACACCTTATAATGGAAAATTGGCTCCGTCGTAATCGCAACCAACAATTTCAGCCAAAGCAACCAAGCGCTTACCACCAAGCTAACAAGCCACTACAAACAGCTAACACAAAGCAACAAGATGAAATCACTAAAACATGCTATAACATAGACCATGACACACAAGAAAGATAGAAAACATGACATAATTTCAAGGCACAAAATCAAAATTAGCAGGCATCCTACTAATGCAACTACATGGCATGGCACATATTCATGACATGTGAATCTATAAGTGCCTAATATGATGCATGCAATGCAATTTCCTGGCCATATCGGGCCAAGGAAAATTTTCAAAACCTCTTCATAAACAAATAAGCAGTGGAAAGTACAACATTCACCCAAGGTGAAATCACATAAACTGTAACAGCAAACAACATGAACATCAATTCCCAGCCCTAGCCACTTGGTCATTTACCATACGTGGGTTGATCAGTCCCAGACACGGCTATTACCCAAGCGCCGACACATTTCTAATCTCCTGTCTACCAATCCCAGAATAGTAAGACAATAAAAAGAAAGAAACCTCCTTTGATACCATTTGGTCACGAACCAACCCAGGTCGACCCTAAATCGGACACCTGGGTCACCTGAGCCGACCCCCGACATGGCCTCAAGCGCGTCTCCCCTTATTCCAGAGGTTGCTGACTAGCGGCGAGGGTGTAAGGTAAGTCAGGGGGGAGACTATACCCTCTTATCAAAGTGGAGCAAAGGGACCAAAAATACAACAACTTAAGTAGTGTAAATATTAATAAGAAAGCAGCGGAAAACATTTTTCATTTATAAGGTTTGAATAAAATTGGCGAACGACAGTTTATATAAGAGATGCATGCATGACATGCTAATGATACAATGGAAGAATTAAATCACGCGACATACTTACACATCAATGCAGAAGTAAATGAACAAAAGTCTCAAGCCCTGAGGGCGATCTCCATGAGCATCCCGAGCCCCAACTCGGTCCTTTGCTCCTAACTCCAAGTACAAGAAACAACAACAACAAGGTCCTGCAACCAAATGGAATCTACTCGGGTACCCCAGTGCAATGGCGACCCGATTAGGGTGTGAGATATATATCTCAGTAGGCCGGAACCACTGGGGTCTAGCCCACTCTAGACCATGAAATATAATTAAACAAAGTGCTGGTATTTTCGAACAATAACGACACAATGCAAACAATAAACTCCCCTCCAGGTTTCAAAAAGGACACCTGACAGCAATACCTGCTTCGGCCTATAGCCGGGATAAGAACCTATTTAAAACAACACAAGTAAATTTGGTTCAAGCATAAAAACACTTTTTATCATTTTGCTCACTTACTCTATTTATTCACTTATCATTTCAACTCAGAATGGAAATCCACTCATTCTTACCCTTCTTTATTTGATCACAATTCACTCGGGTTTTACCCACATCTCTCATCTTTTCATAAATCATTATTATCATTCGTTCGGTGTAGATCGCCATGTCTAAAACCCCGTATCACATTTGGTGTAGATCGCCATGTCTAACACCTCGAATCACATTTGGTGTAGATCGCCATGTCTAACACCTCGATAATTATTCGGTGTAGATCGCCCTGTCTAACACCCCGTATCACATTTGGTGTATATCTCCATGTCTAACACCTCGATAATTATTCGGTGTAGATCGCCATGTCTAACACCCCGTATCACATTTGGTGTAGATCGCCATGTCTAACACCTTGATAATTATTCGGTGTAGATCGCCATGTCTAACACCCCGTATCACATTTGGTGTAGATCACCATGTCAAACACCTTATATCACAAGCTTGGATAACCATTGGGAAGGAACGCCATGTCCAAACCCAACGTTTAAATTAGTCTAGAACGCCATGTCAAGGACCCAAAATCTCATTTATACCATTTATCAATTAATTAATCAGTCGAAACAATTCTCATTTCATAATTAATTCTTCACATTTAATTATCCAAATCAGATCTCAACTTTTTATAATCAATTATCATAATTAATTATCCTTGTTCAACATTCTGGAACTTGCACGAGCAATAGAAGGTAAACAAAAGCGTATGGCATAAACATTCCTCTATGATAGGTGATTAATGACATTAAATGGTACAAGCTAACAAACTTGTTCATGCAAGGCATTTAGTTCAAACTATCACATTAAATTTATAACTTAAAGAACAAGGAAAAGGGGGCATTTAGGCGGGGCACACCCAAAGGGGTGGCCAAGAGTCAAGGCGAGTACCTAGGGTGGGCTTTACCATAACGAAGGCCACAATGGGCATGAGAGAACCACCCAAGAATTTCAATAATAAAAAAAAGGCATCGCCGGAAGGTTGCGACAAGAGACACAAGACGTGGCATGACATAAGCGTCGAAGTAAAGGGAAGAGGGTAAACACCCTACCCTAAAAGTTCTAATTACATGTTAAGCCATGAACTTAGGAGGTGTCATGGCTCGTTTATTATTTCTCAAGAAGCAACGTCATTTGAGGTAACCAGTAAGGTACAAGTACAAACATGTCATTTATCAAGTATAATGTCAAGCATAAAGAGTCATAAGACTTTTAAGCAAGAAATCACAAAAAAGGAAATCTACTACTACATGTTTATTTTGAAGGCAGATCACCTCCATTGGAGGAGTTTTATTAGAAAACATGTCATTACTTTATCAAACAATTCATTTAGTGATATTTAGCATTTACTTCAAAACTCATTCAACACTTAACAAAGTTAAGAAGCCAAACAATGAGGAAAGGCAATCATGAAATTCTATTGCTACATTTTTAGATTGAAGGCAGCGCATCTCGAAAGAGGGGTTTTATTATTAAATCGTTAGTTTAGTGACCAAACAACCTCTTTTATCTTATTCCTGCAATTCACTCGATTTGCACAGAAGCATTTAATCAGAACTAAACTTGCATAATTAAAATGCTAAGTGAAATATTAAACTCACTATTACTTTACTTAAATTTAAAGGGCAAGGAGAGGGACCCTACCTCTAGGTGGATCCATCCGTCCACTCCGGCTCTTGGCGCTTTCTAACTAAAGATGTCGCAGCTGCTCCCCCACAAGGCATATGTAATTTCACCTATGTATAAGGACACCTAGCCTCTATGCACACGCTCCACATGGCCATGAGCGTGTGCAAGAGGATCCTTACACATATGCTTATACACATAAGCCTGTCTCTGCTCACCTACACAGGCACTTTTTATTTATGTAATGGGGACAACTAGCCCCGTACGTGTATATTTGCTGCCATGGAAAAATATACGCACGCCAGGGGGAACCCACGTACATATAAATACGTACCTATGCCTGTGCAGGTGAGTCGCCTAAGCTCCGGCAACCCGAAACCATTCCAAAACTCGAACGCACTAAACCAAACCAACCAGGAACCTCTAAAACAACCTGATAAATTAATTTAGAGGCTGAGAAGACCAAAAACCGGTACAAACCTTACCTCGAAAACCAACAGGTGGACCAAAATCACCGCAAACCGCCTCGCCTTTGGAGGCGGACACCAAACGCGCACCCACGAGGTCCCGATAGACCTTCTGCATAACCCTAGAGCAGGCGAAACAAGAAAAAGGAACAAAATCAAAAACTAACCCCAACCTAGGGTTCGGCCGAACCACACCGGGCGTCGATTAGGTCGAAAAGAAGTCGGAAACAGGGAGGAGAAGGGAGAGAAGGACTCACCATGATGATTCGGAGAGTGAAATCCCCAAAAACTGGGAGAAATCGGGGAAGGAGGTGGCGCTGTGGAGGGGGGGGGGGGTCGTGCGCGCGGCTAAGTTGAGGGGAGGGGGTGTGCGGGTGTCCTGGCCGAGAGAAGGGGAGGGAGTTAGTTTAGGTTTTAATTTTTATTTATTTTTTTTCTTTTATATTAATTTTAAACAAAAACTAAAACACACCCAACCTGCACGGTTTTACCCGCACCGTCTGAAAAACTATGTGCAGCCCGCGCGCCTGCTACCGGATACCTGGGGTACCCCGCACGCCTGACCCGCACAGTTAAACCCACCGCGCGCGGTCTGATATCACCGCTTAAAACGGATCCAGAACTCGGGACCTCATTCCGAAGCTTGGTTTTAAAACCGACCCACTGATAAAAGAAAAAGTTCAAAAACCTTCGCATTTTATCCGCTAAAAAAAAACGGTTCGTTACAGACGGGGCTCTTCAGCAGTTACGGTTTCGATAATGAAAATCCTGGTTTGAGCTGAGTCTATAACCTTTGTGTTTACCTATTTATTTATATGGTTCACTTGATAACTTTGGTATATGTATGGGCATATACCTGGGTGGTGGTTTTCCGTTGATTTCATGATCTTGGTGTTCCCCTCATGATTGAGATGAGTTATTTGATAACTTAGGTATATGCATGGGCCTATACCTAAGTAGAGGTTATCTATTGAGATCTTATTTGTGGTTATCCATGTTGGTTTTAGTTAGACCTTGAGGGTCTCAGGGTCCCTACTGAGTATCGTTATACTCACCCCTGCACGGGCTATGCCCGCACCTTGTTGTGTTGGTTGCAGACGACGAACAGAGCTGACGGAGGCCGAGTGTTCGAAGACTGGATGGTACCCGGAGGTGGACCACACGAAGAGTCAGTATCCGGAGGTGGATTTCGCGACGAGACGAAACACGGAGGAGGTTGACGGGCGAGAGCGTTGTGGAGGCTATCTGTACCTACCCTTCAGGTAGGATCCGTGGTGGACGATCCAGGAGCTGCGCCATCTGTACCTACCCTTCAGGTAGGATCCGAGGAGGACGACCCAGGAGACGCTTCCGTTCTTCCAGCTATTGTCTTTTTCTATTGTACTTTGTTCAGTTGTAGTTGTACTTTCATTTGGGTTTGTATTCTGGCACATTTACCTTTTTGTACTTCTCTTTGTACTTAGTGTTTTACTTCCGCTTGTACTCTGTGGTATTTTGTTTACTTTTATAAAGGCAATGCCTTCCCAGTTATCGGGATTTACGCCTTTGGTGCTAGTCGCCAGCCCCTGGCCTATGGAAGGCGGGCTTGGGGTAGTCACGACACGGGCCCCGAGGACAGGTCGTGACATAAAATTACTCAAGTAACTTATTACACTTTTATTTCTTGGTAGCTTTGAAAGACATTTATCAATAGTTTTTATTTTTCCCTTCATAACTTTTTTCCTTTCTCATTTAATAAGAAAATAGAGTATTATGAAGATGATCCAGAGATAGAGTTTGGGGATCTCGATATTCCAATGAGTAAAATTTGGAATCAAACTTATTAAGAAGGATTCTTAAGATCATTTCCACAAATAAAACTTTTCCACAAGAAAATAGATAGTGCTGACTATGCCATTTACTATAGTAAAGAAGTCACCAACATATTCATATTCACTCATCTTGAGGTCTTCATACTTTAATCTCTATAGTTGAATTTTTTTTATTTTTTTACCTATTTATTACCTTTTTAAATGTTTTTCAACTTATCCTAGATACATTTGGTAGTGGAAACACCTTTAAATCATAAAAAATTAATTTTAGAAAGTGATGAGAGTAAATATTTTTTATATCTCCCATCATTTTCGAGATTCTTCTTATCAACAGGTGTAAGATGAACCTTATCATCAATAGGATGAAACCAATCTAATGTAGCTTCAATAACATCATACCCAAGATACATAATATAAGGTATCATTTTATAAATCTGGATATGATAGTTATTTCCATAGAAGATCAGAATCCCCTTACTATTCACAGAATTCAGATTTTCCATAACAATTTCTCTTCAAAATTTCAAAAAAGAATAAATGGAGGGAACCTTGGACTTTGATACCATTTGAGATTACCCAGCCAGGATTCAAGTATCCCTAAGAGAGGGAGTGGGTGAATAAATGTTATATTTTACTTTTAAGTTGTCTTAATTTAGAAAAAACCTTCACCTTATGAAAAAAATCAAACACACAACCATAGTAACACATAAAATTATAAGGTTCACTACTTAACAAGAGTATCTAGTCCTTGATATGGTTAAGAAATAACAAAATACCACACAATATACTAGAAACCAATCCTTTTTATCAAATAAATTGAGTAGTATATTACCTTACACTCATTTATCACTATGATTAATAAAATAGTGCATGTGCTTCAAGTAGAATGAAACTATGTAAGATATTTTTTATAAAATACATGTTACAATGCTTCTTGATCAACTTTCAAAAATATGATATTTTAAAACGATTCTCTATTTTCTTACCCAAAATATGGTAAGAACTTCTCGGACTTCGTAATGATACTCAGTAGGATTTCCAAGTCCGGTTTATCAATACAAAAATATAACTTTTTTTAGAATACTGCTTGAAAAAAATCTGAACTAACTTCTTATTTGGTCTGTAAATCTTAGTCTAGTTTTCTAAAACAAAAACTATGAATATTATCTTCTCTATTATAATTTATTTCTTTTATCCAGAAAACCTATTCAAGAAAACAAAAAATAGAAAAATTCTTCTTGCTTAAATTACATAGCTTCTCTCTCCTCTTTCACAAATAATTCAAGTCATAGAATACACAATATATTATTTTCCTTTTATAGACACACCAAAATGGTTTATATGGGATTATAAAAAGGTTTTCACACTTTACTAAATTTATTGAATCTTTAATATTCCTTAGATATCAAATATATCTTTGACTTTTTCAACACCTTTTTGAATATTCAAATTTCCTTGAATTTTAGATCTCTATTTGAAATATTTAATAAATCCAAATTTTTAACAATTATTTATTCTGAATCTGATTGTCGATTCTAATTGACCAATATGGTTTCTTCATTAAGATAAATACATTTGGTCACTCAGATTTACATGAACCACTTGCAAACAAATTAGAACTGAAGATATTACATTACTCTACACCAAATGAATGTCTTTTTACCCAATTCCAATTTCCTCATAATAATGAAATAATATATTCATTAATAGTTTATTTATTACTTTTTATTTATAAATTATGATGAACATATGTCTTCCCATTATGATGATCCATATCAACTAATAAAAAAATGGGAAAAAATTCTTGGAACTTCAAGAAAAATTCCTTTCCCCCCTTTGAAAACACTTTTAAAAAGTTTTTAAACAATACTCTAATTATTCTTCCCACTTTTTAGAGATATTCAAAACATTCTTTTTCAATTGAATTAATAAAAAAATAATATTGATGAGAAATGGATGAATATATTTTTGATTGATCTCAGTATCAAAAAAATCTTCTTATTCAATTATGCCAACATCTCCCAAGACAATTCTTCATAAAAAAATTTATACTTCAACAAACTTTTCTTATCAATATACCTCTGGTGTCATAAGGATAAAAAATAAATATAATGGCTAATCGGTGTCAGTATAACTTTGATTATCGATGGTATACCAAGTATGATAGACTTGTATCATCAAAAACATTATTCTTCTTCTGAATACGATACTTCAAGTCAACCAGACTTTAAACAATTATAAATACTATGATCCCATACTGATGAACTTGAGATTGAAAAGTTTTTGATTTTATAAAACATTATACTTCCAAAAACTTTTTCTTGTATCATGACTTCCTCATGACATTGAAAACATTAATGATCAGCTTCAACATCATCTGGATTACTAAGGAAAGTATTATAACTTCCATGTCTTCCAGAAACATCTTTCTTTACAATCAAACCTGAATACGATTGGAATCATGTTTTATTCTCCTTTTCTTCATAAGTCTTGTATCACAAGTTATAAAACATACAAATTATTTGTGTTAAATATAAAAAATCAAATAATATTTATATTTTCATCATAGTCATTCAGACTTTGATACTTACTTATTATGATTAATCCTTTATTCCAGAACCAGGGTGAGTCCGATGAACCGTTCTGCTAGAAAACATCTTCCCAATCTGATGGAATTTCTTAAAAATTTTGAGTCCACTTTTTTGAATATGATG
This sequence comes from Viscum album, assembly GCA_963277665.1. Taxonomy (NCBI): domain Eukaryota; kingdom Viridiplantae; phylum Streptophyta; class Magnoliopsida; order Santalales; family Viscaceae; genus Viscum; species Viscum album. The sequence goes on from OY728140.1 coordinate 1,856,019,575, forward strand.
CTCAGTCTGATTTTCACCAAAACTAAGTGAGGTGATTTCTCCTTCTTTGAAATTTCCTTATCAATAAAAGACAATACCTGAATACACTCATCTTCATTATTAGATTGCTCTTAAAAGTTATTTATTTTATATTAAATTTATTTTTGGTTTCATATAATCATAATATTTAATTTAAGTGTTTTTTTCTTCCAATTGTTGAATAAATATTATTTGATCCTTAGATGTCCATCAGCCTCACCCTAGTTGAAACTAAGCGAAACACATGATTATTGATTTAAATTCCATTTATCAAAATAATTAGTCTATGAAAGACTACTATCCATCCTGAATATAATCATTTATTACCTAAACATCCATAGTAGTACAAAATCTCTAATATCATAATTGGTTTAATGTAAAAATCTTCAATTAATTTATACTTCCCCTATGAGCACTGCAATTTCAAAATCTTGACTCACATCTAAATTGTTTTTGAACTTTGTATCCCATAAACTACCAAACATATTAAATCATCCTAAATAAAACATATCAAATCTTGAATATATAATTCTTACTAATCAAATATAACATTATCACATTATTCTGTTCTCTAAGGTGAAACCTCAGTTACTAATAATCTAGGTTATCTACATTATTCATCCTATAATATTAAAAAATCACTACATGAAACATGGATCATACCAACATGAAATTGGTAACATGATACCTAGTATTGGGTTTACCATATATTCATCCCACTAAAACAAATATTCCTAAATTCTAACATCTAAAAAATTATTATAATGAAACCAACTCAACACAATTTAAAAAAATCCACCCCTTAACCCATGCTCTAGGTCCTAATGAAATTTTTGTGATCCAAACTACCAATATCAATAAATATAAACTATTTATATTTATAAGTATCAGTTATCATAACCAAGGTTCATGAACACAAAAAACACAACAAATATAAAAAAATGTAAAAAAAATTAAATAACCTTTAATTTCACCATATGGATACATTATCTAAAATAATTCCTCAAAATCAATGGCCTATAGTTATTTCCATGCATTAATTTTATTCAATATCACTATAAACTCTATAATTTTTGGTAATATTTCCCAAAAAAACATTTACACATTCATCAACTAACTTCAACTGAGACACTCTTTCTTTCTTTCCCTTTCAATTATATTTTTTCCACTATATATGTGTTAGCCATGAAATGATAGAAATATCTAAATAAACTTGAATCTACCATGAATTATTAATCCATTCATGTATTAATTGAACACATTCAAAACATTTCCTATATATATAGATCCAAAATCACCCTTATAACTATGTGAAATTGAAATTAAAATTCATAAGTAACTTTTTGTGCCACCAATTTCATTTATATAGAACACTTTCCAAAGCCATTTTTGAACCAATAATAAATCATTCAAAAAATTAAATTCAATTGGGGGATAACCCTTATAGATATATCCATAATCTCTTCTCAAGTTTCCATGGGTACTATAATCTATACACTGATTTACAAATAAGGTCACTCATTGAATGATAATTTTATGATGATATATTAATCCCACTCTATCAAAGAGTCTAAAACCTAATCATATTTACTATATGTCACATCCAATATTATATTTCACTTATACACAATCATATAAAATCCTAATTCCCCACTAAAATCTTCTAAAAGAAATATCAATTTCACCCCAAATATTCTCATTGGCATAAACCACATCTCTTGGGATTTGGTGTATGTTTATCGTAGGTGCAAAGCGGAGAATAATCAGGGAAGGATGGTTCATCATAGTCTGAGGGAGTCCAACTTTGCGGTTGATGCGTTGGTTCATTAGGGCAGACCAGAAGAGACTCTGGTGGTTTATGATAGTCTTAATTCTCTTCCTGTTGAGTGTGTTAATGTGGTTTGGAAGGACTCACTTGGACTGCATTATTTTCGTCCTCCGTGACATGTAACCCTGGTTTTTAAGGTAATAATAAAAAATAACTTTCAGCATATCATGGTAAATGAAACTTAATCATAACCAATCCACATAAAACCATATGTCAATTTTTATGTGTCATTTCCAATCCACATTATACTATTTCTTGATCACCAATCAATTTTATTATCATTATCATTTTCATTTTAGATCCATCATCCAAAATTTACTTTAATCAATCCAAATGACATGTCTCTTTAGAGTATCCTCAACATGGAAAACCTATCATTCATATCCAGTTCCATCAATTTAAGAACTAAAAAAACCATGAACCTCTAAATCCATATCTAAATTCTATAAAATCATTAGTAAGACCACAATTTTTCACCTCTATTATTTATATGGATTTATAACCTTAAGAAATTATAATAGTCTTCCCATTATTTCCAATACACAAGTTCACTTGAAAATCCACTTACTTGACACAAATTTCTATGCTATTTATATATAAATGACCAATAAGCACACTATCATATGGATGAGTTCGTTTCATTCCACATCGTGCATCAAAAATGTCATAAATACACCCATATTTTCTCACCCCATAGTAAGATAGAACTTAATTAACTGAAATATTTTAATAATTTTTTTATCAAAAATTAGATCTTAATAGAACTATAGAAAACAATGGAATGATCTATTACACTACCTTTCTATGACACATGAACAATTACATCATGAGTTATATCATATCATCAATAGGTTTCCTAATTAGTCATTTTAAGAGTGAAAATAAGCATAAGAGACTTAGCCTAGTTGGTGAGGACTCAACAAGTGAGTCCAAGAGACCCGAGTTCAAAACCAGGTGGAGACATATTTCTGAGTACTGTAGCAGGCACTATTTGGTACTGTAGAAATTGGAACTATTCATCCATTTGGGCTTTCGGGTCATCGGTTTGAGCCTCGGGTCCTTTAAGGCCTTTGGGACACCCAAGGCATTCAGACCAGTAAGGCCTTCGGGCCAGTAAGGCTTTCGGGACACCTCAAGGCTTTCGGGCCACCTCAAGGCTTTCGGGCCACCTCAAGGACTTCGGGCCACCTCAAAGTCTTCAGGAAACCTGAAATTGTGATTAAATAACCTGACTAACTCTACAAGGAAGTGACTCTATATGAAGATTTAGAGAAGGTGCATTCACTAGAGTAGAAGCTTAGAGGAATTTTCAGAAAGAGAGGGTATGAAATTTCAATCGGGACAAGCCTGTGCTTGTATGGGAAACCATGACGAACAACCATGCAAAGGTGGAGAGATGATATCACGATGAAGAAGCTAGGAGTAGGAGTTACAAGTATAGTTTGTGTATTTCATAAGACCTACAGGTCATGTAATCTCCTAACCTACGGGCCTTGTAAGGGTTCACCCTCATCCCTTGAAAGGGGGGTTATCAAAAATCAATAAAAAATAAGGACTTCAGGCCATTTGAGTAAAGATTGAAACTAACTCTCTCATTCTTGTAAATCATCATATCTCATAAACACTATTTTTTACTTATATTTCCATACATGACCTAGAAAATACGCATGATTACTTTTCACTATTTATGGTTCTCATATAACCCATTATAGGGCTCTAATACAAAACCATGACATTCGATGCAAGTACTAATCCACAGCCATAGAATCCAGTACATGAATTACCCTTTATAGGATTTTCATTATACCACATGCATATAATAAAAGTATTAACCTATCAAAGAGACAAATACATTGAAAACTATCCCTGTTTGTTCAACAAAATTATACACCCCTAAAAATTATTCATAAAAATAATAAATTAGATATTTGAAATAGTATATGACATGGGTTGGTCACAAAACCCATATGTAGTAATAATTTATTAATTAAAATAGGATTTATATTGTATATATGAGGTTTAATGAGATTACACTGTTGATAAATTACAGGAAGCAACACACTTACATGAAAACATCTAAATCACAATAGGAAATAATAAATATATCCTCACTTGTTAGTACTAGAATCTTTCAACATATCATCAAAAGATTCCATTTTAAAATCATACATTTAGAGGTCTATGAACTCTATTTAGTAAATATAACACATCTTAAAAGAACAAGTCAAAAATAAATTCCAATATAATCAATAAAAAGGTCCCAAAGAATTATTGACTACACATTCATCATTCATGAAACAAAAAACCAATAATCCTTAAACTGTTGACACCATATCATTCTAATAATAAACTACAAGAAAAAATAATCTATATCAAAAAACATTATAGTGAATGAAAAAGTACAATAGTTTTATACTCTTAATACATATTTGAATATATAAAAGTATAATTATGAACCTAGTAAGTTAAAAATGAAAGAAAAAGAAAAGAAATAAATAGATAGATCCCAAGGTTACTGGCACCACAATTTCCAAAAATTCTAAGATAAAAATTGGACTAGACTCATAACTAAAAACGTGCAGTCATGCTGAGAAGAACAATAGTGATAGGAACCATTGAAAATATTCATTAAAATTAAAAGCTGAAAAGGAAATTTTTTTTACAAACTGTCATTGTAGTCATCAAATCTTAGGTACTGAACTTCATCCTTTTCTTCAAAGCCTAAAAAACTCCATATTTTATCCTAAAAAACTATTAATAAGAAATAATTCCATCAGTAATAAAAACAAAGCAAAAATATAGAAACCAAATAAAATCACTTGAATGAATAAATCTAAAATATTACCATAGAATATATAGATAATAAAAATTGGGTTTTTTTTTTCAAATTCAAGTTTAATTCTAGAAAAACACACTCTCTAATATTTAGGAAACCCTCAACTGTTATATTCATATTCTGATATTTCTTAAAATTCAATATGTTTTTATCCTCAACCCATCTGTAAATTTTCTCCACAAGACCCTCCCTGATGACACAAGTGTGATTGTTTAGATTGTTAATATAAATATGATTTTATTTATCAGGGGAAATAGTAGGGTCCTCCTTAATTTATGGTTATAAAGGATTATGTTTTTTCACATTAATGAAAGTTCATAAATATCTAGTAATGAAATTTATCTCAAATTTAAAGAATCTCTTACACTTTTGAGTCTTCCTTGGATAAGGGGCAACAAAACCATCCAAATCCACCATAATATTCTTAAATATTTTTCACTCAAATGAAATGTATTTTATTAAATAAAAAATAATTGTTTAGGATCATCTTAAATGATTTCAATGACATCAATTTGATGCTACTAATTTTCATTCTGAGAGGAGGAATTTTTTCCTGATGTTTTAGGTTTAGCCATGTTAGAATATAAATTCCTATCCATCTATAAAAAAATTATTATTTATATTTTAATTAAAAAAATTAATTTTAAAAATTAAATTTTCTAGTAATATAAATTTATACATCTGTAATGAGAACCTACATTCCATGTATGATTCATGTAAACATAATTTGATTTTATAATGATGAAATAGTAAATAAATAAATTATAAATTATAAGAAACATACTAATATTAAATCATAATAACATTTTAAAAAAATCTAATTAGAACAATATTAATTGTTAATAACTTGGATTTCATTCATAAAAGTGTTGTAAAGGAATATATACCACTCCCATTCCATGTTCCAACCAATATATCACCGTATACTGATGAAAAATAAAATATCATCTAAGAAATGCCTATGATATTAATTTATAATATCCCAAATCAGTTTCCCTGGATGGATTTTGAATTCTATAAAATATCTAGTGAACCTCATCATACACTAGAGGATATAAAATAATGGAGTAATCATATAATCATAATTTGGGAAACTATACCATCAATATCATAACTATCTAGAAAAATAAAACTAGAAACATCAATTAAGAATAATGATTATATATATATAGAATTATATTTTAAAGAAAACAATAGAAAAATAATTTCACTATGCTATAGTATGTGAAACCTATGACATGTTATAAAAATTATACATAAAAGTGATTTTCCATAGTGGGTTAATTATATACATGGTAGGATTTGATAATAAATAAAGTTAAATATTGTAAAATCCATTTAAATAACACCTTAAAACCTACCTTGGAACTATTTCAAAATTCTTATAAAACAAATCAAATTCAAGGACTTGTCACCAATCCATTACCCAAAGCAACATCTTAATCATGAGGTCTCCATGTTAACCAATGTTTACATAGAAGGTGTGAGAATAAAACTCAACCAGACACCACTGATGATCTCATAAGTTATACCATAATGCTTATATATATATATGAGTGTATGTAAAATATAATATAAAAATATATAACACTTATCTTAGAAACGTCTAAGTTGAGTAATCAGGAAGTTACATTCCTAGAATGATACGTGATCATATCTCCTTTAGATAGTATTAGTAAGCCAAACTAGTCACAATCCAAACAATGAGGTACCATTTAATACATTATAAATAACTTTTCATAATAATAATGCACACTAAATTATTCCATGGAACACATGCTAACCCACAAATAAAAATAATAATTCACACAAGGTTGTATGGAATATATATGAACCCTAACCATAGTTGTAATTCATACCATTGGGCTCCATGAAACACATGAGATACCTCTACTTATTGTAACAATTAACACACATGGGTTCTAGGATATAAATTTCACCTATATAATAAAAATCCATACTGTGGGGTTTTATGATATATATGTCGAGCCCTGAGTATTCAATCTGAACCCTTAGGAATAGTCATCATAAACACATACATATAACAAAACATCATAGTTATCATAATAATAATAATAATCACATGGCATTGGAAAATCCAAATTTCTTATCCTTCAACTATCAACTTGAACATCACATGAATTTCATGTCTTGATGTATCAATCTTATCATTTTTATTAGACTACAACATCCCATGAATTTTAAATCCCATTACACATATATTTAGATTTGATCAGTCCCAAAATTATATTTTCCTGAACAACAACCTTATATTATATTATTACATGTCTAATTGGAAATAAAAAACCATTTCCTCACCCTAAATCTCTACTCAGTTGACATAAAATAATTAGATAACATGCTCTACACTCAAAAATCCATCTCACTTGGTCTAAATGGAAGAAAATAAGTCCTTCTACATATATTAAATCACCTCTAAAGTGATCCCATAAACCTTATACTTATTATCTATCCATACAATATATGAGACCCTAAGGTGAATGACTTATTAGGAAAGATCAACCCACTAGTCCAATATCACAAGGCTACATTTATTAGTCAAGATGTGACCCATAAGGCCCCCTATAATTCACCCCAGACTAAGACCACAAGTTTATTATTAATAGAACCCAAGTTATTTAGAACACTACTCTCCCTTTTTAGTATTCACTAAAATGTTGAACCTTTTAACAAAAAATCCATCACATGGTCCATTTTTAATAGAACTTATGAACAATTTCTAAGGTTTTATCCCAGGACTATCCCAATTTATATCACACTAAATCAACCATTTATATTTTATAACACACATTTATCCCATGAATTAGAATGAAGTATGGTTTTTGAGCCAACCTAAATTCTAACCCTTACATATAAAACATTAATTTTAAAACTAATATACTTTCCATTTTATTTTAGATAACTAGAAACCCTCTTGGTTTCGGTTTTGGACATTCAAGATGGTTCACCCATGTTGGAATACTATAGTGCACACAAAACACATAATATATAATATAATCAATTAAGGGAAACTAACATTATCTAGATAACAATCTACTTATCTAATATCATAAGTGGATTTTTCATTAATTTAAAAAATCTCATAAAAACTATATTAAAAAATTTATATCTATTAACCGAGAAACATTGATTAAAACCATGTATTAATGTGTGTGTGTGTTACCTTATACATGGTGACATAGGAAATTATAATATAATGGTTCTATTATTAAAAAAATAAAAACAAGTCAATATAAAACTTTTAACTCATGGTGGGAATAAGTGAGAAAAGGGCAACAATCCCCCTTATATATCCAATTGGAAGGAGGATGAGGGCCACAAGTTAAAAGAAATCTTAGTTTTTTTAAATACCAACCACTTAAATATAGGGGTTGAGTATTTCATTTTCCATTGGGTAATAGGGGAAATGACACAAATCTATTACTTTCCCTCCAAAATTCCAACTATGTTCTAATGGTCTTCTTATTATACTAGGATTCTTATGGGGGTCGAGTATCCACCAAGGCCTCATAAATTACATAAGACCCAAAATATTTCTCTATATAATTTCAATCAATATCTATATCTCTAAAACCTCTATCTAAAGTACTCAAAAGAACCAAAATATTCTTACCCTTTATTCACAATCAATAAATACAAATTCTACCATATTTCATTTAATCTAAATCTATTATCTTTAAACTCTAATAACACAATAGCACGGTTCATTACAAAATACAATCATTATTTTTTTAATCATGTCATTAGTGAATTTATATATTATATATAATATGAAACCAAAAAGAAAAATGATAAAGAATAATGGTGAGATAAAAATTTCAAATCCATACTCAAGTAACCATTATTTAAAACTAATGGATTATTATCTTATCCTTTCCTTATTTTTTTTCTATTTGAAGATTTGATAACCATATATTCCCATATAAAATGGAAGTAAATCCCTACCGATACACATAATATTTTGCCTTGTTAATCCATTAATATCTTAATTCCATGGATTTATTGAAGAGTCTAACCATGAAATTGTTAATTGTGTATAACTTCAATGTTCCTTGAGATATGTTTTCTATTAAAATAGAGCATTATATGAAATTAACCATGGCATAATTACCTATAAAAAAATAAACTTTATTTAATAGTGTTGTTCTTACAACATAGATCATATTATAGTATTTTCAATTTTGTAATTAAGTGAATATAAATAATTCAATGATTATTCTTCCAATTTCCTTCAATATTTACTAATTATTATATAATTACTCCAATATACCTCTAATAGATAGAAATAATGAAAAAATACACTATAAAAAAAATTTATCATCAAAATTTTCATTAATCCAATCTGATAAATTATAAGCGACTTTTTAAAATTATCATTTTATTTTATACATGAGAACATGTAACATATTATTTTTAATCATTTTATTAATAATTTCTATAATTAATTAATTAATATTTTTTTAATGTAAGTCATCTAAAATAAGATAAAACATGAATAAAAAAAAGAACTCATTTAATTTAACATCCAAATAATTGTTATAACAAAGGAATAAAGGGGAATTAAAGGTGATTATATACAACTCCAAGAATATATATAAGTTAATCAAACTAAAACCTCATTAACCACTATTAATCACCTCTTGAGATCATTATTATAATCAAGTAATGAATATGAAAGATAACTAAACAAATGTAATTGCAAGGACAAAATGCATTGCTTTTATAGGGCCTTTTACAAACATTCATGTCTCCAAATGTAGACTAAAATTACAATTGAAATTAAATATTAATTTCATCTAATCCAAGAACTTTATTTTATCAATGATCATATTTAGTGTTAATTTTTTGAATGTTTTTATTGAAAAATTGATATAACCTAGCCAAATCATGATATATTAATCAGATAATAAGTATAAATATTTATACAACAACACCTATGATCTAATATATTTATAAAAATATTTTTTTATATTTAAAATAAGGGAATATAAATTTATAAATTGAGAATACCACTTAGATAAATAATAAATAATTTTTTATCATTTTTATCATGACTCCTCATTTAATATAATTCGTTTCCTTATATATTTTACCAGTGTTAAGGATACCCAAATTATAATGAAATTGAAAATATAGAGAAAGGTGGATAGAAATGTAATTATAAGTGAATTTACCAATCTATCTCATCTCATCAATTTATATGAATTTATTATGTTATTTAATTTATTTTAGTTATGAAGTGTTCTAAATATTTCTTTTATATTATAGTACTTAAAGTAAAATTCCATTTAATACTTAATTTATCTAACTTTGATGGGTAATTATTTTTCCAATGAAAGGAATATTAATTATTTTTCAAAAATAACCCTACAAAATAAATAATAATTAAAATAATGCAATCCATTATGCTAATAAAAAATAACATGCTACAAAATAACTAAAAAAATTTACAATAACAAACTTTTAATTTTAAAATAATAATAATATTAAAGTGTCCTAAAAATTTTAATATCAAAAATTAAAATAATGATCAATAATTATTTTAGTGGGTTTTATTCCTTTCCATCCCCTCTCACTTATATTCTATTTTAAATTGGAGACTTTAAAGAAATCTTAATATTTTCCTCTTATAATTTATTTTTGTTATCAATGATTATTGTATAAAATTTTATTTTAAATTAATCTTAATTTCCATCATTCTATTATTATTTAAATGGTTTTCACCATAGTATTGAGTGGGTAAATGGGTCTGAACATTATGAGGTTATAGAGTGAGTGTTTTAGATTTGAGATAATAAGATATATTTAGAGTATATAGAAGGCTAAATATGTTCTTCTTCAATGGTATTGGCCTATGTTTTTCTATGAGATCAAAAAATATTTTCTTATTTGGTTGGTATAATAAAATTTCTTTTAAATTTAACTTAGTTGAATTACATAAAATGTTTAGATGCTCCTTTTTAGCCACTATGAATGAAAAAGACTCATTTAAATTATGATTCATCTTTTTATTTTTATTATATACCACTTTATGTTATTTAAAACTTTTATTTGGAGGATAGAGAGACTTTATATATTAATTTAGACACTCATCCACTCATTTTATTGTTTTTCTTGTCCTAGGGAGTGGATACTTTTTCATGGAGTGTATTTTATTATTACGACATGTAAAAATAATCCCCAATGTGATATTCTAATATAGTTATATTGTTTATATCATCATGGTAAATGAGAGGGGTTTATGGGGTTCTATTGGAAATGAGATTTTTCTCAATTATAAATTTTCCATTAAAGGATACAAACAAATATCGTACAATTCATTTCATTCAGAGGTTAATTTTGGCCTTTAATGGAAAGATGGAAGTGTATAGAATGTGTGACATTGGGATGAGGTTTTTAATGTTTACTCATTAAAAGAGATATACCCCTCTAATAATATTATAATATTATAATATTATTATTTTAAATATTATTTTAATTGTTTATTAAATTAAAATAACTGAAATTTCACTATATTTACTTTTATATTTCCATTTTTTTTCATAGTAATTAAAAAATGTAGTAATTTTTTAATTTTTTAAATATTTTAATTTAATAAACACCTCCAATCGTTTTTACTAAAAGTTAAAATAGTTACCAACCATAAATATTTATTTTTTTCACCCTTAATAAGTATCAAGGATATTAACCATGAATGGTGAGTAATTTTTTATAATTAAAAGTAGATTTGAAACATCCAAATGATTTACCAATCATTATCTAACAATATTTATGAAAAATGATTCATTAAATGACCTGTGTATCACCCTCAACATGGTATCCACTAATGCACTCTTTGATTTTTTAAGGTCATGAAACTATTTTAGGTCTTTGGTGAGGGGATTCTAATATTTATGAGCGTGGTATTTCTTGTTTTCAATTTTAATGATTGACAATATTTGGTATATAAAAAATCTATTCGAAAAAATAATAAAAAAAAAAACATATATAAGTAATGCATCAGTATATTTACCATTATACCATTGAAAAAATAATTCTTATTAATGAAAATATTAGTTAAAAAATCTAAAACAAAAATCCCTAAAAGTTTATTCCCCTGAATAAAATATAATGGTCAATAATTATTTATGTAACCTAGACCATATATCCTCCTCAAGATCACTTCAAAAAATGTGGTAGAATTTAAATATTATTATGCACCATATTTATTCAAAATAATATTATAAATTTAATCTTATCATTATGATCATAAAATTATAATAATGGATAGATGATGTATGATATATATTTTTCATATGAAGGTTTTAGTATAATTCTTTATGTTATTTGGGGGGGGGGGAGTCTATGATTTTTTTGGGGTTGTTTTGGTTAATTTGAAATCTTATAATGGGTTGAGTGGAATTTTTTATCCTAGGGTTTATTGGTTAGATGAAAATTGGATTTGGTTAAGGTAAAATTTCTATTTTATCCCCCATGGGTTTTGAAAATATGGTTGATAAGTATATGAAAAATACTTGATCTTTAGTTATAAGGTATTGGGGTTTAAAGGGGGTATTAGAAATGGTCAAAAGTGTTAAAAGGTGCTAGTTAAAAGGAAGGGGAAGGTTGGTAATGGTTTGGATTTAGGAATTGAGGTGATAGTGTTGTTGAATAACTATAATGAATGGGGTTGGGAAATGTATAATTAATATAGTAAGTGAGGGGAAAGTAAAATGTGAAAATAATGGATGACACAGTTTTACATTGAATGTTTCTAGTGATTATAAATATATTATTAGGAAAAGGGATTCAAATATGGGATAAAATTGGGCGAGGGAACCATTTATTTGTTAAGGGTATACAATAGTTGTTTCTTATGAAATTTAGAAACAAAATGATATATTAATATAATGAAATTTTACGACAACCCATATCATTTATACAATTAATTTCATTATTTATTACAAAAAAGTTACACATCATATAATACAAAAGGATAGATAGTAATAGTGTATTTGGGTAATTAGTTATATAACACAATTACATGAAATAGGGATCAAACAAAAATATTTAAAAACTCCACAAAATTCCCTCAAATTCCACCGAAATTCTAAAACTATACAAGATAACCTATGGAAGTACATAAGAAACGGGGTGAGATATAAATCCCATTAAGGGAATAATAAAATAATAACATGATTAAAGCAATACATGTGAGTAAATACATATACAATGGTGAAATAATAGTGTGAGAATAAAAAAATGAACATCTAATCATGATATAAGATGATAACATCAAGGAAATATAGGGAGGGGGTAACAACATGAAACATGACATCATAAAACATAAGTAAAGGATAACCACTAAGAAATCATAACATAGTGTGCTTAGTATAATCTCCCATGCACCATAAATGGTATATAATTTGATAAAAACATTACCTAATTCATTGGAGGCCTATATAATATTAGGCCCACTCATCGCATTCATATTATGTACATGCATTTGTGTCCTATATAGACCATACAATATAAGAACATATTTTTTTACTTTTAATCCCATTATTAAGTAGTTAAAGTTAAATAAAAGTATTTCATAATTAAATTATTTATACTTATATATATGTGAATATCCTTTAGAGATAATGGTTATAGGGATTCACATCAGAAATGTTTTTCATGGAAAACCACAGAAAAATTTCAGCAACATAATGAGTGTAAAAAATAGTCCATGTAAAGGATTAATGGGAGTTAAAGTTGGAAAATAATTTCTTATGAATACTAATGAAAGTAGATAGGATATGAAAAAAAATTACAACATGAATAATTGGAAATAAAAAGACAGAATAAAAATAATGTACTTCAATAAAAAGGAAGTAGAAGAGAATCCCATGCCTTAAAAGGGTGCCTCTAAAAGCATGGGATGTGCTTATTAAGTGGTATAGAAAAACTTGTTATGGATTTATAGATGTATAAGGAGATGAAATTATTTCTCAATAGCTTTTAGTTAATATAAATGAGAAGTTTGGTGGGTATTTATATCAAAAGTGGGGATAATTCTTTACTACTTTATGAACTTAGGTTTTGGACTTTGATTAATGAAATAATTAAAACCACATACCTTTCCTTGGTTTTTACCACAATTTATTCTATATAGAAGTGGTTTTAAATATTAAATTAGGTTAAGAAAAATAATAATTAAAATAATTCCATTCATGATGTGTATGCAACTCATGTTCATAATAAATTGTTTTTAAAACCTTATAATATAATATAGTTTTTGGAGGATTCATTAATGTTATATAAAATTAATCAAAGAACTTAAAAAACATGCTATTTTTAATATGAAATATTTTTTTGTTAATTTATGAAAATTTTAAAATTTATTATACCAGCTTGTGATATTATGAAGTTATAATACACACCATAAATTTAAATCATATTGAATTTTTACCCAAAATTTTGGTTGTCTCAGAAAGTTATAAAAAATTAATAATGGGATAATTATTATTTAATAATTTTAAAAAATAATATTAAATTTTCCAAAATAATTTTCTAAAATGATAATTTAATCTTTTAAATAAAAATTTTCATTTACTAGAAAATACTAGTTTTTATGATGTTAACATCTTTCTGAACCTTATAAAAACTAAATTGGACATCATTAAATTAAATTATCATATATATTAAATAAATATTATTTAGTAATATTTTTTTTATGAAAATTTAATATATTTAAAAAATTATTGAATTTATGAGAAAGTGTTTTTTTAATTGAAACTATTTATTTTCTAAAAATAATACTTTGTTTTCTTCATATCAAAATTTAATTTTTATCAAACTTGTTATATAATCATGTTTATATATAATGTAAAATAAAAATGGGAAAATATAAACATTATTTTGTTAAAAATAAAATAAAAAAATATACTACTAGGGCCTAGATACATGACCCCTTGTTACACCAGTGTACATCATATGCGTAAGGTGTGTGATGGTGGTACTTTATTTGAGTGGTTCAACGAGCATGGTTTGGGATATGATCTTGACAAGAATTAAATGATTCTATAAATAGTTTCTTTCATGTTTTAGTTTCTGAATCTATTCTTGGGATTGGTCAAGAGAAAATCCTAGTTTCTCTCATTTTTTAGTTTCTCCCTCAGACATTCTGATAAATGAGATTCATAGGGTACAATCCTTCTGGTCAATGCTATCAATTATTCATTCTATATCGAGTATAATTTATCATAACCCTTAATATAAAACATTATAAAAATTCAATATAGAATATATATTAACAATGGTTATGATTATTAATGGTATTTAAATCCCTATCTACAATTACTGAATTATTTTATAATGGCCATAAATAACAAAATTAAATGTGGTGTATGTGTTTTTTATAACTAAATTTCTTAATAAAGCATTTATTGATTAAAAAAAGTGAATTTAATTTATAAAATTTTGGGTATTTATATTCTTAATCCTTTAGAAATTTTACCTCCAAAATTTTCATTTCATACACTAAAGAAGATGAGGGTACCTCTGTTTCATCTCCTCATTTGTTTCCCATGTCGCATCCTCAAATTTGTGTTTCCACCAGAACCCATTGACCAGGTGAGTTATCTTATTTCATAGAACTTTTTCTCTATGATCCAAGATCTTCACCGACCACTTTCTATATAGAAAATCATTATCCATCGGTACCACCTCAAGGTTTAGTATATATGTGGGGTACAATATGTACTTTCTCAAGAGGGATACATGGAACTCATCATGTATATGAAATATGTTTGATGGGAGTTATAGTTAATAGGCCACACCTCTGATGTGATCGAGGATATAAAAGGGGTTAATTTAACTAGGGATAATATTTCCATTCCTCCCAAACCATTTGACATTCTTCGACGATGATACACAAGGGAACAATTTATCTTTGATCTCAAACTCTATTTCTCATCAATGATTGTCTAGGTAGCTTTTTTTTTAATTTTTGAAAATTGGATATAAAACTAAATGGTTTGAAACTTCTCTATCATATATTGGATAAGATCATATCCCTCCATCTTTCATTCTCTAAAACTATCCCAATATGTGGAAGTTCAAGACCTCTTCCCATACAATGCCTCAAGAACTTCCATTTGAATTATATAATAGAAAATATTTTTATATGATAACTCCACTAGGGGATGGATCCTATCCCAAAAGACCTGAAAATCCATTGAACAAGATATCTATATATCCAATATAGTTTGGAAGGTTACTTTTAAATAATCATTCATCTAAGGCTGATAATCATTATTGAAACTGAGTTCTATATACAATGCATGCTGAAGGATTTCCTAGAACCTCAAGTTAAACCTCAAGTTAAACCTCAAATCTTGATCAGATACAATAGAGTGTGGCACTATATTATGTCTTAACACCTCTCTTATTTATATCATGGAAACTTAGTTAAGAGAGAAGACTTACTTAAAATAAATGAAATGAACTGAATTTGTAAGGAGATCGACTACCGTAAAAATGTAGTTATTTTAATAACCTAGCTAATGATAGAATATATTATTTTCATATTTATTTGTATTATTGAATTAGATAATGATATTAATTATAAAAATATTAAGTAAATTTTAAATCAAATAAGAAATTGTTTTATTAAACTCTTTTTTATAAGGTTTTATTTTAAATTTTAAATTTTAAATTAATAATTTTAATTTTATAATTAAAATTTAATTTTTGAATTCAACATGTTAAGATTATAACAAGATGTTTTTTTAATTTTTATGAAAATATTTATTTTTCAGTGAATAATGAAAAATACAATTTTTTGTAAAGTTGTCATTTATTTTCATTGAAAAATCCCCATATTATTTTTAATTTGATAGTAAATTAACACAAATTTTCTTTAGTAATAAATAATCTAATTTATTATATAATAATAAATTTTATACATGATATTTTATAAAAATACTTTTAGGCTTAAAATGTATTTTATTTCTGGAAAACCGTTTTTATCAAGCTTTGTAGGATACTTATAAAATGAATTTATACCACTTATAAATATTTAATTTGGTAAAATGAATTCTATATTTTAAATGATCACTATTAAAATTTAATAACTTGAAATTAATTTTTTTTCATAATTAATATTAGAAATAAAAAAAAATTTCACAACTATAAATGGTAAATCAGGTTAACCTAGGATAAAACTAAGTGATAAGGCCACCATTCTCTGTCAAAAATCTTATTCGATGAAGGGATTTTGAAAAATATCAATTTAGTATCACTGTTTATTTGTTTATGGGAAACGTTTCCCAAAAAGTGACTAATATAATATTTTATATAAAGAAAAAGAAAAGATCTGACACTCTAACATTTAAATATATTTTATATGTTCATAAAGGGACATCAAAAAGTTTTGATTGAATATTAATATATATTTTTAGAATAATGAATTTATTTTCATGATGGTAATTTATTTATAATTTATAATTATCATATAATTATCTTAAATTCTTACTCAACGATGATGTAATAATTATGTAACTAAAAGGAAAATAAAATAAATTATTTTAAAAATAATAAAAGTAATAAAATTTTAATTAATTAATATGTTTATTTTTCTAGATAATTTTAACATTTTTTGGGTTTTTTAAAGGTTTATATTTTAATTATATATTTTTTAATATGTTTTTAATGTGAAATTAAATGAATAGTGTCAAAATTGACCTTAATGATATTTAATAATAAATAATATTTGATTAAATGTTTTAAAATATTAAAAATAAAATATTAGATTCATCCAAATAAATGGGATATGGTATATAATATCTTCCACCATCCATTTATGGAATTTTTTTTACCTTTTTATTAACTTTCTTAACCACCAAAGAGTAAATACATTAATACCGTGATAAATGACAAAAAATGTTAAAAAAGGTTAAAAAATGATAAGGGAGAATAAATCACCATAAATTTTAAAATTTTTATTGGATAATTTTTTTTGGAATAAAATAATATTATCATCCAATATTATCAATTTATATCCCTTTGAATTTGAAAATGAAAGTAAATTATTTTTATATTTTAAGAAATTCCATGATTACCCCTCCCCTCACTTATAAAAGGGAACCTATTATTCTCCTTTCATAAAATATATAAAATATTTTGGTTTAGAAAATACCTACCCAAATCCATTCATAAAATAAATCTATACATCTTAAATGACTTTTTATTATTATAAAAAAATATATAAAATCCTTTTTTGTAAACCTTAAGAGGTTGTCCAAAGAAGAGCTATAGTTCGTAATCAAGAATATTTATTTTATTTCTAATTCTAACTGCTACAAAATATTTTCAATAATGATGAAATAAAAACACCAGTATCATAAATATACTTAGATTTTATTAGGTTAATGTAATAACCTATATTCATCTCCTCTTCCATCATATGGGAAACAAAAACACTACTCGTGTGTACGGCAAACTACCACCTCACAAACTGTCGTAATTCGTTTTCCATCACCTCATATTACAACTGGATGTAATGATGAATTTAATGTATATATATTAAATTCATTAAATATTTAACATTATTAAATGATAATATATCATTTAAATCCTTACCTTTATAATCATTGTAAAATGATAACATTGTTCGTGCATACGTGTGGACAACGACCTCCACAAAGCGATGTGATTTTTTTCATCACCACATCAAAAGTATTATATATACATATATATTATTTGAAATAATTAATATGTTATTTTTGATATTATTATAATTCTATAAATATAAAATAATACTTACCTTCTTTCCATAATGATCATTACAAAATGGAAATGATACTCATGCATATGTATGATCTACTATCTCCATGATTGTAATGTAGTTCATTTTTAATAAACATATTTAATGATTTGATTTAAAAGTATAATTTCTGTATAAAATGATAATAATATCATGATTATTATTCTAGATATTATGGAACAATGACCACCTTGACCACAATCAACCAACCAAATTCATTTTGAATATATTAGTTGAATATAAACAAAATGTGCAACCTAAAATTATTTGATTATGTAATCGAATATAACATGGTAATAAATAAAATAAAAACGAATAATATAATTAAAAATTTTCTTAAGAAAGTAAATAATTAATTTAATATCATTATTTAGGAGGATAAAAAACATACATTACTAGTCAGACTCATGGTTAATGAATTTGTTTTAAAACAAATAATATTTTAAAGTTTTATTTCCAACACTTTTCCTTCCATGAACATATTTTTTACAAAATTATTTTATATATGTATTTATATATTAAGAAATTAAATATAAAGGGCGTTTTATTTATTTATTTTCACTTTCTCCTAAAGGTTTTCAAAATTAATCTTTTTTTATATTTTATATATAATGTTTTTACATTCTTTACAAAATAAAAAAATAATGATCTATTTTAATTTATACAGTGACAATGATTTTACCACTAACATAATTGTTACTTTATGTTTAGAACCCTATATAATATTTTTAATTTTATTTAAAGAAAAATCCTCTTTCCCATTTATTCTTTTTATTTTAGTTTTAAAAATAGGCTTTTAAAAGGAAACAATATTTCAATATTTAAAAGTGTTTTCACAAGGGTTAAAAAGTGTTTATCAATATTTTTATGAAAAAAAGGTGAAAACATAATATATATATTTTTATTATATGGTACTTAATCATTATATATGAGAAATGGGTGAGCTCGATATAACTTTTATGATGGGTTGAGCCCCATTATAGATCATGGAGATGAGTGAGATCAATATAGATTATTTGAAGGGTGAACCCCATTATATCTCACCAATTCATTGAGTAATGTTTCTTGTCTTAAAATGAAATAAGTAGGGAGTTCACTGGTGGGGTTTCTTCTATATATTTTACTAGGCACCAATTATTTCGGAAAATAGTTAAAAATGGGTTTGAAATATGTTTCTCTAAGTTACCTAAAATGGGTTTATATTTATATTATTTGAGTTTTAATGTTTTTCATTGAGAAAAAACGTGTTTTCATATAGAAATTATTTATTTCATATACATAAAGAATAATGTGACGAAGGAAATCATTTTATGGGTTTTTATTTTTTTCATTGGACTCAAAATTTTCTTCTTTTTATATACCTTATTGAATTTTTTGTGCCCATTAAATGATTTTAAAATGATTTCCATAGGGTTTAAGGATGGGTAGAAACAAATAAGAATTCAAGATGAAGGTCATGAAGATTTTTCATGAAAATAAAGTTTTTTTATATTAATTTTTTATTGTGGGAGAAATAGATACTAATTAGAAGTCTCCACTTTTAATGTATGGATTTATTATGTATGAGTTATGAACTAATTCTATAAAAATATAAAAAACAAAGATACTTAATAATGTATGAAAACATTTTGTTGACTTAAATTCCAAGACTATGTACTATTTAAGGCCATGTCCTTATAATTGGTATCAAAGAAAAGGAACAGAACCTATACTTGGGAACTCTCACTTGTGAATATTAGGGGAAATGAAACTCTTAGAATAAGGGATTCATGAGGCAAGGGATTCCACTAGGGATAGTGGTAAGATTTCCACTAAGGAGGTGTATCGACTTATGAAATGCTTTGATAGGTATCAATTATATCCCATTGGTTATAAGTTAAGACTATTATAGTTTGTATCATTGAATTTTTTTATATAATCCTAAAGTTTAGGATAATTTTTATAACATACCCTTGAAATAAATTATAGTTAATATGAAATAATATAGAATTTGAATATTACCATGTTACTTTATCTAATATATGTATGTTAAAAATGGTTTTCTACAGAGGAAATAAATAATCTGAAGTAGGTAGGTATCAAGAGGAAAATGCATTTCTAAATCAATATTCTATAATAGTTGGAATTAGAGATGATCAATTTGTTATAGTTATGAATTAGATAAATCATTCAATAAATCATTGTGAAATCCATGTAGATATAAACTAAATTTACTATAGAAGAACATTGCGATAGTTGATAATTTCACGAAACATTACCCCCTATATTTTAGTGGAATTTCATATTTAGTGGTATAAAAATGATGGACAAATACTATGTAAAATATATTTTAGGTCATGTGATGTTTGGAATGTTAACCCCTTTTATTTACCATTTTGAAGGTGAAACTGATCAATGATGGTATTTGGTTAAGAACATCAGAGAGAAATATAATATCGATTCCATGGAATGAGACACATTTAAGAATATTTTACTGATGAAATATTTCCCTAAGGTTTTTTGACTCAGGATAGAGAGATAATTATTTTAATTAAGACAAAAAGATTAAGATTCAGTAGCCACAAATAAAGAAAACTTTTCAAGGTTGGCATGGTGCATACCATATTTTATTTATTCCTTGATAGTAAAATTAATAAATTTTATTAATGACTAAAAGTGAGTTTATGAAGATATTTGGTCAAATGAAAATTAAAATGTTACGAGAAAGTTATTCATTGTGCAACACAAGTTGAGATGGAGTTTTCAAACACTTAAATACACTAAAATGATAAATGTAAGAAATAGTAATGATGAAATGAAATTGAGAAGAAAACAACTAATAATTATGGTTGTAAACCCCTAACATGTTCCATGTTTGGTAAAATACATTTCAAGTAATGTTTGACAGAATCTAGAAAGTGTTAATGATGTGGTATGTTTGGTCAAAGGGTTTGTGAATGAAAATAAAATAGTACTGAACAATCCTTGAATGGGGTAATAGATAGTAATTTTGTGGTAAGGTGTATTAATTTTATTGAGTTGGGAAATTATTCTATCATGTGTCTGAAATTAGTTACTTAGTATGGAAATCATCATGATTGAAATCATAAAGTCATGAAAAAATATTTTTGTACTACTATGGTTAATTTTGGGCTATCTGATGAAGTGGTGACATGTACGTCACTTGTTTATTCAAAATTTTTCCAATGCCCCATTTGAATATTGATCATAAAATTCCTTCATTTATAATAAATCTACATGTATAATATGAATATAAAATCATTAAAATAAGATAGATATGTTGGTGGAAACTCCAGGTTTAAATATTAAAGTAACCAATATTTATTAGAATCTTCTAATTTTTATTAGGTGGATGGTATTTCCTAAAAACATTATTGAACTACCCATGGTAGAGTTTGATATTATTTTTTACATAGATCGGTTTTTTATAATGCTAATAAATATTTCAAATATAATAAAATTATATTCAATGATGTCATACCTCTAATAACCTACTAAGAAGCTGGGAAAATGATTAGAGATTAAATATATCATGTTGTTTAAAATAATAAAACAATTCAAATTAGTGATGTTCTAGTATTAAATGAATATGAAGATGTATTTCATAAAAATTTTCCTTATTTAATTCCTATTTAGGAGGTTGAATTTACTATTGACTTAGTGCATGATGCTAATCATATTTGAAAACCCCTATATCAAATTGATCAAGTTAAATTTTCTAAATTAAAAAATATTTTAATAGAGTTGATAGATAAAGTTTTAATTCATCCTAGTACTTAAACATGGGGTGATCATATTTTAATTTTTAAAAATAAAAATGGTTCTATGAGAATTTTCATTGATCATGGATCCTTTAATAACATTACTATTCAGAAAAATTAAACTTTACCTCATATCAATGATTTAATTGATAAGATACAGAGAGAACAATAATTTTTTGATGATTGGTCTCAGGTCAAGATAAGATTAGTTGAAGGAAAAGGAGGAAGATATTTAAAAGACTATGTTTTATACTAGATACAAATATTATGTATTTTTAGTTAGTCCCTCGGGGTTTTATAATTCACTAACTATAATTATGGACCTTATGAATATATTTTCCATGATTTATTGGATAACATTGTGGTTGTATTTATTAATTATATTTTGTTATATTCTAAATTTCATGAGGATCGTAAAATTAACCTATGAATTATTTTTGAAACCATTAAATAAATAAAAATTTATGTGAAATTTAGTAAGTGTGAATTCTGGCTGAAAAAATTTCTTTCCATGGACATGTTGTTTCTAAAGATGGCATAACTTTTGACCCTTCTAAAAAAAGTTTTTGAATAATTGATAGGACCAAAAAATTTCATGGATATTCATAGTTTTCTTGGATTAGTGAGTTACTATCTTGGGATTATTGAAAAATTTTCTTGGTAGTCTAGCAGAATAACAAAGTTGAATAAAAAATGAGTAAAATTCACATGGGAAAAAGTATGTGATGACTGTTTTTAGGAACTAAAGTGATGATCAGTGAATGCTTCAATTTTGGCCTTGAACTCTAGAAATGTTGAATTTTTCATATATAGTTATTCTTAATTGAAGCAACATGGTTGTGTTATGATGCCTAATGATCAGTTAATTACTTATGTTGAACGTCAAATGAAACTTCATGATATAAATTATCCCACACTTAATATATAATTAGGTGAAATTGGTTTTTCATTTAAAATTTGGAGGCATCAGTTATATGGATTAAAATGTGAAATGTATTGATAAAAAAAGTTTGAATTATATATTTACTCAGAAATATTTTAACATGAGTCAGAGAATATGATTAGAAATGATTATGGATTATGATTGTATGATTCATTATTATCCTAGAAAATAAAAAAATCTAGTCAATGATTTGGGTTAGAAAAATAATTCTATAACAACATTGATATGTTTGGAACATGACCCTTTGGTTAAATATTTGAGGACTTTTGGATTAGATGCTGTGGATGTATTAATATACACTATTTCATTTTAGGTGTTAGTATAATCATCTCTTTTTGAAATAATTTTGAAATATCAAAATTACGATCATGTTTTATAGGAAAATGTAAAATATGTTATAAAGGGTAGATTTCCAGAGTTAAATTTTTATGAACTAGGTGTTATCAAATTTTGATAAAATATTACGCATGCCACGTGATTCCCAATTAAAGAGGTAATTTTTGAGTGAAACTCATCACTCATCCTTTTCCATTTATCTTGGTTACATAAAGATATATATAGACCTTCAAGAGTATTACTAGTGGTATGGAATGAAATGAGATACTGTTGACTTTACAATTTATTGTTTGACTTTTCTATAGTTTATAATAGAATGAAAATTACCAAAGTGTATGCCTCAAAAATTTATAGAGCCATAGTGTAAATGGGAAAATATATCTATGGATTTTATTATAGGAATACCAAATACATCTCAAGGAAATAATGTGATTTTGGTTGTTATTGAACTACTAATTATGTTTCCATATTTCTTTCCCAAATTTGATACTATGTATTGAGATCAACTTTCTCAAATGTACCTCAAAGAGATAGTCATGTTACATGGATTTCATCTCACCATTGTATCTGACAGCGATCCTAGGTTTTGTTTCTAATTTTTGGAGAGGAATTCATAAGTTGTTTGATACTGAAAGAAATTTTAGCAAATCATTTTATCCTAGATCTGATGGAAATTCTATGTAAATGATTAAAACCTTGGAATGAATGATTAATTATTGTTTAATAGATTACCATGGATGTTGGTCTCAACATATTTCTTTGGATGAGTTTTATTATAAAAACTCTTTTTATTCCTATATATAGATGACAATTTTTGTGTTATTATATAGAAAATGGTGTCAAACTCTAGATTATTCTGATGAATTAGAAGAAAATTTGTTTTTGGGACTATATTTTTTTTATAAGAAATGGTTGATAAGGTGAATATGATTCAACAACATATGAAGACGAATCATAGAAGGCATAAATGTTTTACAGATAACCAAAGAAAATATCTTTTTTGAGGTAGGTGATCATGTTTTTCTTAAATCATCTCCATTGAAAAGTGTTATACATTTTTGTAAATGGGGAGAGATAAGTACATGATTTATTTGGCTATGTGAAATCTTTGAGAAATTTGGATCAGTTCCATTCTAAGTGTACTTTCCTATGTTTTTATTCCATATAAACAATACTTTTCATAGTTTGGTGTAAAGAAAATATTTCCCATATTCATCTCATATTTTGAGACTTGGGGTAGTCCATTTGGGAGATAAATTTTTTTACAAGGAATATAAGGTTTAGATTCTGGACTGTAGTGATAAATTTTTGTCAAATAAAGTGATTCACGAGGTTATGGTTTTGTGGAAAAACCATTTGGTTGAAAAATAAATATGTGAATTTGAAAATACTATGAGGTTAAGGTATCCCCACTTTTTTAATAAGTGAATAAAATTTCAAGGGTACAATTTAAAAATGGCTATAATTTAACAATATAGAAAATATAATATATCACTTTTATATTTATTATTATTCATGAATTAGATAGTAGTATTCATTATAAAAATATTAAGCAATTTCTAAATAAAAAAGGAAGTAGTTTTACTAAACTCTTTTCCTATATGGTTTTATTTAAAAGTTTAATTTTTAAATTATAGAATTTTCATTTTAAAAAATTAATTTTATTTTTTAATTCATCATATCAAAATTATCTTAAGACAAATTTTTATGATTTTTCTAAAAATAATTCTTTTTCAGGGAATAGTGAAAATACCAAATTTTGTAAAACCACTATTTATTTTCATTGAAGAAGCCCCATAATATTTTTAATTTGATCCTAAATTAATACAAGTCTCCTTTATTTGGATATAATATAATTAATTACATAATAATCATCATTATATGTGATCTTGGTATAAATTTTTTTTAAACTTATAAATGCATTTTTTTAGGAAATCGTTTTTCATCACTCATCATGGGATACATATAAAATGAATTTATTCCACTTATGAATATTGAATTTTGTAAAATGAGTTCCTTATTTTTAATTGAAAAATTTATAATTATTTAATAAATACAACTTAATTGTTTTTCATAATTAATAGTAAAAACTATAATGAATTATCACCACTGTAAAAGGGAAAATTAGGTTAATATAGGTTAAAAATAATTGATAAGGCCACCAATTTTCATATTAATTATTATTGGATGAATGAATATAGACCCTTATCACCTTATTATAAATATTTTTTTATGGGACACTTATCCATGAAATTGGCCAATATAGCATTTTATGTAAAGAAAAAGGAAAAATGTCATCCTCTTAGATTTAAATATCTCTTATGTGTTCAAAAAGGGAAAAAAGAAAGTTGTGTACAAATCATAATGGTTATTTTGATAATAATTACCTTTTCTCAATATGTAAATTTATTTCTATTTTTTAACTACATTTATACTTTAAACAATTAAGAAAGTCCAATGAAATATTTATTTAATTTAAAGGAAAATAAAATCAATGATTTTAAAAATATTAAAAGTAATATAATATGAATTAATTAATATCCTCAAATTGTTTTTATAAAACTATGATATTTTTGGGGTTTGTGAAAGGTTTTTATTCTAATTTCATCACTATCTTGATGATTTTAATATGAAATTAAATGAATAGTGTCAAAATTAGATTTAATTATATTTTATAATAAATAATATTTTCTAAAATTATTTGCAATTCATAAATATATTTTACTTGGAAAATTAAATGGTATATTGTTAATAATATCTACGATGGAACATTATCCTTTTATAGTAAATTTCTTAACTCCTACAATGTAAAAAATTAATACAACTGTAATTGTTAAAATGGTTTAAAATGGGTTAAAACAAAATGATAAGGGTGAAAAAATAAACTAAAATTATAAAATTTTAATTGTATGAGAGTATTTAGAATCAAAAAAATATTTTATTAAAATGGGATTAAGTTGGATCCATTTTAATGTGAAAATTAATTTATATTAATTTAATTTTTTAAACAATTCTATGAGTGCCCCTCCCCTCTCTTATAAAAGGGAACCTCTAATTCTCTTTTCTTCACACATAAAAATCATTTAGTTTCAGAAAATACCTACATAAATAAATTAATATAATGAATATCTATTTCCTAGAGTCCTTGGTGTGTTCAGAAAACCAACATGGTAAATATTTTGTTGTAATACATATAAGGTTTTCCGAAGAATAGGTATAGTTCTTAGTCTATATTTTTCATTCTTCTTATTCTTCTTCTACCGAGTTAAATATTTATTAAACCATGATGAAATAGAAACAAAAATATATTCCATATAATTATTTGTTATTATGTCAATGTAACAACCTATATCCATCTCCCTTTCCATTTAATGGGAAACAAAACTAGCGTTCATGTGTCTGGCAGACTACCACCTCAAGAATTGATGTAATTCATGTTACATAACCTCCTATTATGGATAGTTTTGACAATTTATTTAATATATATATATATATATATGTATGTATATGATATTAATGAATTATTTATCATTCTAAAAAGTTAATATATCATTTATTTTCTTACATTTCCATTCAATGAATAATGATAACATTGTTCATGTGTACTTGAGGACTATGACTTCCATGAAGTAATGTGATTTATTTTCATCAAAACACCACACTATTGATATATATAAGTCTATTTAAAATAAATAATAATATATTTTATATTTTATTACCATTATTGTAAAATAAAATAATACTTACCTTCTTTTCATATTGATCATTCTAAAATGGAAACACTACTTATGAATACGTACGACCTACCATCTCTATGATTATAAAATAGTTATTTTTTCATAACCATATTTAATTATTGGTTTTAAAATTATAATTTATGTATAAAAATGTTAATTATTTCATGATTATTATTATTTAGATAATGGGATAATGACCACTTTAACCACAGTCAACCTATCAATGTCATTTTGGACATATGATCTGAATATCATCAAAACATCCAATATAAACTTAATTGAATAAGTAATTAAATATAAAATATTAATAAATAAAATTAAAATGAATAATAAACTAGAAAAAAGTTATTAATAAAGTAAATAATTAACAAAAGTTTATTATTTAGGAATACAAATAAAATATGAGATGAGTCAGACTCGAGGGAAGGGAATTTATTTAAAAAAATACGCTTTTAATGCTTCCCTTCCAAATACTTTACTTCCATGTCTAGTTTTTTTAAAAAAATTATGGATGTATTTATATGGACATAAATGATCTAAAATTTTCCTTTAATTTCTATTTTTTACTATCCATCAAAGGATTTTATAAGGAATACTTTTACATATATTTTATTGAGTGTTTTGAATTTCTTTACAAAAGACAAAAAAAAATCTATATTTTAATGTATATGGAGACTATTACTTTTACCACTGAAAAATACATTATTTTATTATTTTATTACTTTAAATGGTTTCATTTTTTCTTTAAATAAAAACCTTATTTCCATTTTGGTTTGGGATTTTTAGTTTTAAAATGCGTTTTCAAAATGAAATGGTATTTCATTATTATAAAATGTTCTTCACTTGGGTTCAAATGATTTTATGAAGGGTTTTATGATGAAAAGTTTCAGGAATAATTTTTTTCATTTATGATATGATACTTAAGAATTTTATATGGGAAATTTATGAGACCGATACTTTTTGTATGATGGGTTGATCCCCATTATAACTTAAGAAGACAAGTGAGATTGATATTGATTATATTAAGGTTTTGCACCATTATTTCTCTCTAATTAATTAGGTAATTATCCTTTTATTAAAACAAAATATTTATGGTGGTTTATCCTATGGATTTATCTAAGATCCTGTTATTTTAGACATGGGTTTAATATGGGTTATGAATATGATGCTCTACGTCACCTTAAATTGGTTTCTAGTTTCTTTCTATGAGTTTTATTATTTTATTTAAGTAAAAGTGTGTGTTTTTTCAATTGATAAGTTTTATTTCATACAATCAAAGAATAATGTGATTAAGGTAATCATTTTATAATATTTTGTTTTTTACTAGAATGACCATTTTCTTATTCTTTTTATATCCCCTTTTGATCTTTTTGTTCTCATTCTATGTTTTTAAAATGTTTTTACTAGGGTTTAAGGATAGGTAAGAACAAAGACAAAGTCAACTTGAAAGTCATGAGAAGTTTCATGAAAAGAAAATATGTTTAATTTTAAAAGTTTTATATTTTTGGAAAATTGATACAGAGTAGAAGTGTCCTTTTGTAATGTATGGGTTTATTATGTATGAGTTAAGACCTAATTATCAAAAATTCTAAACTGTAATGATTCTTAGGAATGTAATAAAATGAATTATTTTAAAAGAAACCTCATATTATGTAATTTTTAAAGCTAGGTATTAATAGTTAATACCTTATTATGTCCTTTGTAATCATACAAAAAAAATCCATGGTTTTGTTTTCCCATTTCCAACTTGTATGGGGAATGGTTACATGAAACCCATAGATATATATCATTCAACATTGAATTTTTTCATACTAAGTATAGAGTAATATCCATTTTAATATTATCCCTCAATATTTTTTAATATATATATATATATATATATATATAAATCTTAAAACTTCATGGATTAATAGAGAAGGATGAGCTGTGTGCATCATCTAGAAATTACTTTTTCATTTCTTATTTTTATAGGACACATATTTGGGTTCTAAACCTTATAACTCCATATTTAGAAAAGTCAAACTTGAGAATATTATTTACCTTTCACTGTAGCTTCCCATCATAGTTTATGACCTCTTTGATCCTCTCATGAATTGATGGCTGAGCGGTTATTTGAGTAAGGTTGTATTGCATTTCTTTTATGATTCATATGTATATATTTTGCATGTAGAAGAAGATTGGATCCATTTCAATCATCATAATGATTGATATGGTTGTAGGATATTTTCTAATAGTGCAATATTCCTCCTCATTCGCCTTTTTATGATGGTGGACTGAACAATAATAATCCTTTACCATTTTTAACCACATTTATTAGCACATATTGAGCTCCTTTTGTGTTAATATGTACTCGAGGATATCATGATCCCTATATGTGCGACACATCTACCAATAGAGAAAATGCCTCCAAAATGTCAATTTAAAGATCAATTTATCCAATACAAGATCATACATCGGGTAGTTATTATCATGGATCTTTAATTGGTGTGAGGCATATGATTTCAGTATTTCATTTTTCATGAGTACATAAGCCAATACATTTTTGGATGAATTGCTATTAATAAAAAATCATTCCCAAATGAAGGGTAATTTGAGCATAGATGCAGGTATTAAACTATTATTTAACTATTTAAATATATATTCACAATAATCATTCAATAAAAACTTCATTTCCTTATGATATATCTTGGTTATTGGGATCTAAAATCCTGAGTAGTTTCTCAAAAATAAATGATAATACCTAGATAATCTAGGGAAAATATAGATAACTATCACATATATTAGTCTAGGATATATTTCAATTGCTCATGTATATAAAGTATCTATAAATATCCCTTTTTTGTAAAAACATGCCCCATGAATGTTAATTTATCCATCCAAAACTCACATTTTCTGTACTTTTCATACAACATTTCCTTTGAAATGGTCATCAATACAAAAAAAATAAAATTCTCCTTATGTTTATCCTTAATTTTAGAGTAGATAAGAGTATCATATTTAAAGACTTCAATTTTTTTCAATTTTATTTATAATAACACTATTTATTAAGTTGATGAAGATATATAGAGAATTAGTGATTCAAAATGGAATTAAAATGAACTCATAGTGCATTTACGTTGTATAAAAAGAAGTCTTGGGGATATAATCTTTCTTCACCTTTACTTGATAATATACAAACTAATGATCCACCTTAGAGATGTAATGTGATACCTGTATCATGTTAAAAGATTCACCAATCTATGGAAAAGAATACTTATTCTTTACCATTATAATTTTGAGATCATGATAATAAATATGGAGGCACATTAACCCCTCCTTCTAGAAAAAAATGATTTGTACACCCCACAGTGAAGCACCTGGGTGTATGTATCATTTATCCTTATTCTCATATAGTTTCTTCCTCACCTCTTCAATTTCAATAATGGATATTTTTTATGATTTATTGTAAATTTTCAATGCTCTGGGTATAATTTTTATTGAAAAATTAAACTCTTAACTTGGTGGAAGGTCCAAGAATTATTTAGGAAACACATGAATGTATTCACATAAAATGGGAATTCTATAAAGGATAATCATTTCCTTATTCTAAATCATTTTACCAAGAAAAACCTTCTCATAATGCAATAATATCCATTATTGAGATGATGATTCCAATGGATATTCATCCTCATCCTCACACTTGTATAGAATTAGAGGGTGATTCACAATATTGAAGGTGATTTCCTTTACCGAAAAATTTATGTCATCTCTATATAAGGAAATACAATACATACCCAAAATTGAATTGAATTTTTATTAAGGGAATATCATAAGTTTCACTGGTAAATTCACCCCACAAATATTAATATGGGATAATTTATGTACTTAGGACTAAATAGTCTTATTTTCTATTTTCCTTTCTAACTTGACTTATGTGTTATGAGAGAGTGTTTTGATAGTTCTACTAAACAATAGTTATATTAAATAATAAATAAAACCCTAGTTACATAAGATATTTAAATTTCATGAATGGATGATAGGAATCCCATAAACTATTTGATTCAGGTTATAATAATTTACTTTATACAAAATAGTATTAGGGATGATAATTTTAAAACTATTAACATATAAAAGTGAAACTATAAACATTGATAGTATAACCAGTAGATCATATGTATTACTTAACATATAAATTCCAATATTTGAATCTATGTTATCGATGACATATTTTTTAACATTAAATTTCATGGGAATTTTTCTTCCCCTAATAATGGTTTGTAAAAAATACATGATTAACCAAAGCATATCCCCCAATAATGTCCAACTAGGTGATTAGTAGTATGAATCATTTTCATGCACTAAGTTAGGATTGAATTAATACCAAATAAACCCATTTTAGGTTTATTACCCCTTAGTACAATAGTTCCACATCCACATCCACTTTATAGTATATACACATGGATATATTTTATCAGAAAAAAGCACTCTATACTCTACCAAAATTTAGGGATATTTTACTATGTTTAGTCTTATCCCTATTGTTTTCAGTAAGGTTTTACAATCTCAATCTCCCAAAATAACTCGAACTTCCTTTGATACCAGTTATGCCAACCTAAATTTTTCCTACACTTTATTTCATGATTTATTATATAAATATACTAATAAAAAATCATAAAGGATCAATAATCTTAGTATATTTAGGTAATTAGATACATAACATAATTACATGAAACAAAGATACAAAATAATTATTTTAAAACTCTATAACATGCCCTTGATTTCCATAGATCTTCTAAAATTGCATGGGATAACCTGGGGATATACATAAGACATGGGTCATCCATTAAGCACTGTAAGAGGATAGTAAAATAATAACATGATGAGAGTAATACATGTAGATAATAGGAATATCAAGGTGTAATAAAAGGGTGAGGATCATAAACATGAACATCAAAGCATGATATAATATTATAAGATCAAGGAAACATATGAATGGAACCACAACATAAAACATGACATTATAAAATGTAATTCAAGGATAAACCTTGAGACCACATAACACAGTGTTCTTAAACTAACCGATCAAGCCTGATACATGATATCTCATTAGACAAAACATTACCCAATGCATTGGAGGGCTATATAATTTCAGGACCACTCATCACATTCATATCATGTACATGCATTTGTGTTCCACATAGATCATACTATATAGGAATGCATTTCTTCAAATTTAATCACATGATAAAGGTTTGTGGGTTATGTACATGGATTTTAAAAATCAATAAATTATATATATAACTAAGTGAATACCTTTGAGTGGAAATGGTTATGAGGATTCAGAACACAAAATTTTGGCATGGAAAATAATAGAATAATTTCTACAGCATAATAGGTGTACATAATGGTCCATAGAAGGTATTAATGAGAGTGAAATGTGGTCCCTAATTATTTGGTAATAATAATTATAGTATTTTTTATGTGTAAAAATACATTAAAACATGGAAAATGAGAAATAAAAGGCTTAATATAAAGAATGTACTTGAAAAAAAGGAAGTGGATGATAATCCCATACCTTGAGAAGGTGATTCTAGAAGATTAAGATGGAATTCCTAAGAGCATGGAAACACCATGGGATGGTTTTATAGTGGTATAATAAGAGTAAAATAATTCTAAATGGGGTTTTAGTGAATATTAATTGAATCTTGGGTGGTTATTTATAGTAAAACTATGGGTAAATGTTCATTGATTTCTAAACATAGGTTTTGGATTCTATGTGATAATATAATAAAAACACTAACCTTACCATAGTTTCTTCACATGGTTCATGAAAGAGGATTTGTTTTCAATATTTTATTCGGATAAGAAATGTTCTCATTAAAATAATACCATTTATGATGTGGAAGTGACTCATGTTCACAAAGATTTGGTTTTAAAACCTTATAATATAATATATGTTTTTGAGGATTCATTAGAGGTTTTAAAAATTTATAAAATAAATTAAAGAATAAATTATTTTAAATAAAAAATCTATTTTTGGTCTTAGATTCTCTCTATATAATTTAATACATAAATTTTATGATATTATGATGTTATAATACATATTGTATATTTAAACTTTATTTAATATTTAACAAAAAAATTGATTATATCATAAAATTAATAAAAATTCACTATTGGATAATTTCAACACGATGATTTCAAAAATAATATTTATTTTAGAAAAATAATTTTTAAAATATGATAATTTATAGTTTTAAATAAATATACTTATTTACTAAAAAATAGTAGTTTTTACGAAGTGATCATTTTTTTGACCCTTATAAAAATTACATTGGAATTCATTAAATTTTATCGAGTTATATATTTAAATAAATATTTTTCAATAATAATATTTCATGAAAATTAATTTTACCTAAAAAATTATAGAATTTATGATAATGGGTATTTTAATTGAAACTATTTATTTACCATAAAATACAATTTTTATTTCTTCCTTTAAAATTCTAAATTTTATCAAACACATTATATAATAATTAATATATATATAGTAATAACGATAAGGGATAAATATAATCAGTATATTATTAAAAATAAAATATTAATATCCATACAAGTATGGTTTAGATACACAAACCCTTATTACACCAGCGTATGCCCAAGGGTAAGGTGTGCAATGGTGGAACATTCCTTGGATGGTTCAGTAAAAATTATTTGGGTTGTGATCTTGATAATATTTAAATTCTACCTTAAATGATTTCACACAAGATTATATTGTTTAATATCATCTTGGTATTGGTTAAGGGGAAATCCCAGTGAATCCATATCCCTCAAATTCTCCAATAAATGGGATGCATAGGGTATAATCCTACTAGTAGTGGCCATCGCTTCTTCCATCTATGTCAATTAGACTTTATCATAACCCTTAATATATACTAATCCTAATGGTCACTTTATAATGGATATATTTACAATGGTTATGATTCTTAATAGTCTTTTAAGATAAACAAAAAATTATGGCCATATTTTATAATGGTCATAAATTACAAAATTAAATTTAGTGAAAGTGTTTTCTATAACTACATTTATTAGTAAGAAAATTCCTCATTCAAAAATGGAATTAATTTTATAAAATTATTGGTTGTTATAAATTAACATCACTAAGCCTTAGGGTTTTAGAGATATAATAATGTATACAAATTTCATAGTCAATGTCATGGTTCATTGGTTTTTTTTGGAAAATATGAGTAATAATGAAATGGTGTGCACTATAATGATAAGGTTCAAAGTAATTTAGTATAAAAAACCATGAATTAGTTAATGAAATGATTGGTGTTTATGGTCCTTAGTGGAGAAAAATTTTATTATTTAAAAAAAGGATAAGTTAAATATTTTATTTTTTCACTATGATCATGGTTTTAATTGAACACTAAACCATGATGTATATTAATTTCATTTTTTGAGCATATATAATTAAGTGAAAATTGATGGTTTACATTTAAAAAAAGTCAAATTATTGAAATATCCATGATTTCAGTTCCATGGTGCAGTATAGATGAACTTATGCTTTGGTAAAAATGGAAAAATAATTGATGGTGTGGATTAGATAGGTGTATTGGATGAAGTTGGAAAGGAATTAGGCATGGTTATAGTAATGTAAGATTTTTTTCATTATATGTCTAGGAAAAATATCCCATACCACATTTTTATTTTAAAAAATAGCGTGGAATCATCTTACTACAATGTTATTTCAAGTATATTTATTTTTATCCACTTGGTTATGTGGTCTTTACCAACACTTAAATATTAATAAAATTCTGATTTTTTTTTGAAAACTATATATTAATAATGTAGTGTGGCTAACACATTAAAATAATAACATTGGTAAAGATAACTAAATTAATGTTTTTATTAGTTTGGAAGTGATCATTTACCTCATGATTCTTAATTAAATGGGTAACTGAAACATATTACCACAACATGACTTTATTCAAAATTTTGAATCTTTTCAATTATATAATTAATTTTGTTCTTAAATCTATATAAAATGAAAATGAATTCCATGTTTAATAGAGGGTCTATGTATTAAATATGAGTTTTGTAGAATATTTATGAATAATTACAAATCAAACACCTAATAAATTATGAGAAATTAAAAAAAATATATTTACTAGAATAAAATTCATAATTTATAAAGTATATTTGAGTTTAATGAAATATTCATGTATTTATTTCGAACTATTTTATTTAAATTATTTCTTTATAAATAAATATATATTAGATTGAAAATAATATTATTGGGTGGGAATTAATCTCATAAGTAATGGTTTTATGTACCTATTCTGTTTCTTTCTATTTATTTTGAATATATGATATTCCTTTCCTTTTAAATAAAAAATCGACGTTAAAAAACTCATATGAAAATAAATATACCCAACCACAATAACTTATGTTTACCATGTAATAAGAATATTTATAATTTTAAAACTATTACCTTTTAATTAATAATAAAATTAGTTTAGTGGATGTATTAATAATTCTATAACATAATATAATAGTTGAATATATCTAAATTACCATTATCATCCCTCTTGATCTATTTAATTTCTTTAAATTTTAATAAATTTATTTTTCCTATAGCTTGATCATCAAAAGTAAGAGACATGATTACCCAACTTTATATATGATATATCATTACTAGTATCTGGTTCGACTTTCTATACACTAATATGAATAGTGAATTGTCTTTTTGATTTTAAAATATTTTTTAGTAACCCCACAACACATCATTAGGTTTTGTTGGTAATTATTTTATACCCAATCTCTTAGCTCTATTAAAAATGTGATTTAACAATTAGTTTTAGAATTAAACTTTTCCATTATTCTATGTATAGAATATATTATAAGTGTTTTATTAAATTCTATATATATTTTTTAATCATATAATAAAATTATTAGTGAAATGATTTCACCTATAATGGATCAGTATATGTGACACTTCACAAGGATCATATATATTATTTTTCTAAAACATCATCACAAGAATATTCGTTTTATCTGAGTTATATTCTAATAAATAACATTTAAAAACATACCCCATATATACTAAACTATATATTCATATAGATGGATTTGAGAATGGTTTCAAGAATCATTTCCGCAAACATGAAACATAAATACATTATGAATTTTATGTACTATCATCTTATTTATTTTAATATTCTAGGTGAATTGGAATTAATCATAGGTAGAAACAATTTTTTTTTCATATTCTTATAGTAAATGACAAAAGGTACAATTTTTAATAATTTTAGAAAATGTTATATCGGGAAAATAGTTTCCTCTAATTAATATAGAATGAAAAATACAAAAATGATCATTTTTTCTTCTTTGAGAACTAAAGTTTTGATGATACAATATCCCCAAGTATTTAAGAATATAATATTATCCATAAAGTAATGCTAAACTCTAGTCAAAAATAAATTCCCACGATGTGGTGTTAAATAGAAATAAAAACATCAAATGCCTAAAAGATTTGAAAAATATTACACCATATGAAAATATATATATGAATATATAATTATTGTTCATTGAAAAATTCTTGAAAAGTTATATTTTAGAAAATTATCATAACCCATTTTGTCTTTGATTTATATATAAAAATCTTATATCAATAGAATATTTTGGATCTTTCTCATATTTTCCTACTAGTTCATTAAATTATTCAATCCAATATGATTCATGTGTTCCCTAACCCAATAGAGAATAAAATATGATCATTGATCAGTGTTAATAAATTTTAAATCATTTTGTTTTAATTCATAAAGGCCTCCATTGTAGATTTAATCCAATGTATATGGTTATGAAAATTTGATCTACTCAATTCCCATTTATTTAACAAAAAATGTATTTAGTATAAATATATATAATCTTTAATATAAGTGTCTAACTTTTTTGTACTATTATGTGTGAGACAATATATTTTTTAATGGTATTTCATACTTATTTTTTATGATCACCAAAGAAAAAAGGCACTCGATTCTCAAAAATATGGGATAATGGATGAGATATATTTGAAAAATATTTTAAAATTTATTTGATCAAACCCCATATATATTGTATTTTTTTATTACTTTCATTTATTTTTTCTCATCCCTACCCCACTAACTCATTTTGCAGGTAGCTAAAAACAAAAATTTGTGCTCTATTTATGCTTACATTAAATTGGATTGAATTTCATGACTAGAAAAAAGATGGTGGGAAAAAATAGAAGATATCTATTAATAAAAACTATGAATAAAAATCCATAAAAATAAATCATAAATTAATATATTTAATTGATTTCATAAGTAAATAGAAATGGATAAAACTAACCTTGTATGACATACCATCCATCCAAAAAATCTTAATACATAATCAATGTTATATAATAATTTATACAATTCAATAACATAGTTATTAAATAAAATTTTCAATGAATGTAATATAATAGATAACACTTTAATATACAGATAGAGACCGATCCACTAAGATACCTCTAATGATCATCACCTTTAACACCACTATAGGCTGACACTACCAGCTCTAAAAACACCACTAACTCTATAAACATTTAAAAAATGTAGAAAATAAAGTATATTAGTATATATGTATCTATGTATGAGTGAGTACACTAACCCCATAGGACACCTCAAGTATTGAGAAATACCAAATAAATATTTCTCATGCTTAAAAATCTATTCATATGGAAACATAATATACAGTCATAACATGAACAATATATAACACCCAATGTAATAGAGGTTAAACCATTACTAAGAGAATACATCATACTCAACATCTTGAATGTAATCATCTCTAATCCATGTAATAACTAACAATCCGTAATTAATAAACTATAAATTCAACTCATAAGAGTGATTATTTTTTCAAGGCTACCAAAAACATTAATACTTGAATAATAAAATATAATATATGTAACCTATTATTTCTAAACACATAGGTTCCTCTATTTTATATGAAACAATGAAAGTAAGTGATTTCTCCAAGCCTACCCCTAGTAGGCTAGGGGTTGGTGACTAAAACCAAGAGAGTGTACAGGAAAAATGAGAGTCATTCACCCAAAAAACATACAATAAAAAATCCACCCAAGTTTATTAAAAGGAGACATATTCAATAAATATATATAATTAATCATAAATTAATGAAACTAAAATTGTTGGTAATACCATATGTCAAGAAAAACATAATACCATATTTACGGTATATAATAATATAGATTATTTGATACCCTAAAATATACATAAATTTATCAATGAATTTTAACCCAAAGTAAACACCTCAACATGAAGATGTTGACTCATCCACTATGAAACCTCATAAAATCATAACATATATCACCTTTATAGACCTACACCACCAACTCTAAAATCACCATGGAATCTAAAAAAATTCATATGACTACAAATCCTTAAGTAGATCATCATGAATGTTCATGTGCAGTGGTGAGTATTATAGTCTAGTAAGACACCCAAAGTGTTGAGAATTACCAAATCAAGACTATTCAAAAATAATAATAAATTTATATGAAATATTAATACATAGTAATGAACACAAAAACACAATACCACCTAAGATAATATAGGCCAAAACATAACTCAAAACTGTATCATCTTCATGATATCAGAAGATATCATCCACAAATGTAGTGTATCCCAAAAATCCATAAGTTATGAAATATAAATTTCACTCATAATTAAATATCATTGTAATATCACTAAATAAATAAATAAATAAATAAAAATACATAACATATATAACTCTCACATCATTAATAATAAAAATATTATCCCCCCATGAACTATATCCTAGTAGAAGTTACCGGGAAACCAAGCTATTAGCGCATGACTCTATTAATCATATGGTTACCCATAATGGAGTAATGAAAATAATTTTCTTGGAATAAGATATATATATCACAATATGGATACATTAATTAAATTTTAGAACTCACTTGACCACATACGTGGAAGATATTTAGGTAATACTATGTGTCTATATTGGTCTCCTTTAACAACATCCATAGGGAGAAGTAATTCCATGGTGTCACAAATAATATAAAATAATAATATATAATACATAAAATCCCATATTGTTTTTACTCTACCAATGAACATAAAAGAGAAATTATTGGTTTCATGGGAGATAAACACCTATACATCACATCTACAAAAAATCACGAGTAGTGGGT
Organism: Viscum album; assembly: GCA_963277665.1. NCBI lineage: Eukaryota > Viridiplantae > Streptophyta > Magnoliopsida > Santalales > Viscaceae > Viscum > Viscum album. The sequence continues at coordinate 1,856,059,073 of OY728140.1, forward strand.
AAAAAAAGACTATACTCTTTGATCAAAACATCATGGCTAAAGTTATATTAGGTGAAGTAATTTTAATAAGTAAAAAATATATAGATCCTTAAAACTATCAGTGAAACAACTCCCTATAAACATTAATATATTAGAAGATATGAAATTTATAGGTTAATTCTACATAGTCAATCAAGATGGTCAATGTCACGTAAAACTAATTTCATTCAGAAGTCAATTATCCTATCATAGTCACATAGTGAACTATTATAAAACCCAAATATATCCCGAAGCCAAAATTTTAAAAAAATTACACATGTTTAATAAGGAACAATAGAAACATATTCATATTATAAATCTAATTTTCATATTGAATCATTCTATCCAATTTAAAATTGTAGAGCATAGTTTTTAATTTGTTATCAATAAGATGTCAAAATGTGTATGGAAAGGTAGCGTTGAAGTGATGATGATAATTTAAGAGCATAAGTTGTTCCAAAGATTACATCACTTGGAGAATAAATATGAAATGAAATTGGATTTCATGCTTGGACATTTGAAGAACCAATATGAAATGACATTGGATGTCATGCTTGGAAATTCTTTATAACAAATCACATGATTGATTGAGATAGTCCTAAGTTCCAAATACTTGTATCAAAGTGATACATGTTTACACCATCTTGAATAACCCCATAAAATACTTTATTTCATGATGAAAGTGTAAGATTCATTCAATGAATTCTATTTGGGTGAAGGTTGTGAATCAAATCAGATGATTGTTTGAGCTATTCCTCAAAGTTTAAGATATGTGTTAATGGAGAACACATCCCTCACAACAAGAAGGCCATGAATTATGATTTAATGCATAAGGAATGAAGAAATGATCCATGCATCATCCATGATTGGATTAATGTAATTTTTAAGATCTTGGATGTGTTATTACAAAAATAAAATAAGGATGATGTTTGAAGATGTAGAAGAGAGGAGGAAGGGCTTAATATGGAATCTAATAAGTGCATTGCCCATGTATGGGATTAGTAGGAAGAAGGTGGCCATGCACTCTGCTATACTTTGTTTTTAACAAAGTATGGCCTTACATTAAAAATATGGACCAACCAAAGAGGCCATATGAGGACCTCAACCTCAAGCACATGTGGGACTCGAGGGTCAACTGCGCCTTAGGGAAGCCTCAAGGACAGCTCTGCAAGAGGTGCATGGCATGCAAGATGTGTATAAGCCCTCAAGAGCACGCACAATGATCAACCAATGTGGCAAGGTGCATGGTGGCCACTTGAATCATTCCTTAAGGAGAAAAGGTGGGCATAAAAGCGCTCCCACAAACACCAGTGCAGGGTGACATTGGGAGGGGGGGAGAATTATGAGATGAGGTTTAAGAGACTTGTTATTTAAAGAATCCGCAAACCACGGCACGTTTTGATGTGGGACAAGTGAGGAAGTGATCTCCATCATCCGATCAATCACAAGATTGACCATGTGCATCTAGGCCATCCATATGATTGCACGCTTCATAGATTCAACCAATGTCGTACGATCTCTCCAGTTGAGTTATCTTCAACCTCCGACCACCCTCACAACACCCGCAAACCAGTGAGGATAACAAACACCTATATCATCACTCTGGCCATTATTTGAGCTCCGGTCACGCCCATTCTGATCATCCAAAGAAGACAAAGTCCATGCATTCAATTCCATTTTTATGCATGCATGAAACTAAAGATATCCAAAGAGGCCGAGGCAATGTGAAGTTACCGAGGCTATGAAAAAAGATTCACGATCGAGCTTTCATGGAGAAGAGGATATGAATGAATTATTAAACGCATGCATGTGATGTTTCCTTCCTGAAATTAGGATCCTACAGTGAAAAAAAATGATCCAAGATATGTAGAAAATATTTGAATGAGTTTGAATAATTCAAAGATGAGGATCTCGACTTATTCAATGAATAAATTTGAAGATAACATCTATTGTGGTTTTAAATTATATTTGATCATAGAGATACGTGTTATTAGTTGCTTACAAAGAGAGAGACCTTGACCGAGGCTCGAGTGTTGAACATATTGAGAAAGCTCATGTTTTCGAAAAAATAGAGCACCAAGAGTTTCCGCGTAGCCCTACCACGTGAAGAAGAAGACCCGAAGGAGTTCAAAAAGTGATATGAATTCTTGAACACTCCTTAAAAACAGAAACCACAACTCTTTTCAAAGAAAAACCATGGACCTGCAGTAGGTTTTTATAAGCACTCATCGTGCTTCGTGGAGGTATTCCCATAGGTACACTATTGGTGCTTGACACCCTTGTTGTACCTTTATGAAGACATAATCACAAACCTTTATTGGTTATGTGAAGGAGATACACGCAAAATTTTTTCATGAAGAAGAATTACTCACGTTCCTTATTGTTTTCACCTTTAATAAACACTATTTTCAGGGGTTTTTTTTGAAGAAGAAGGTGATTGCATGAAGGTAAGAGCTTGTGTGTGCTCTATTTGAAGAATAAGAAACCTGAGGCCTCATGTTTTTACAAAGGAGAATGAAATGTGAATTCATGGTACATATGCATGAATATGAATGGATTGAGACATCAAAATGTGCAAGAACAAGCCATACATTGAACAAACCCATTCATGTTTGAAAATGAGAAAAAATCAAGAAAGTATTGTGTGTGCACATTTGAAGAAGGAGTAAGAAATAAAGAATAAGTACACACATAAAAGAATATACTTATTCAGGTTTGAAATAACAACACATAATTGAACTCAAAGGAACAAGTGTGTGTGATAAAAAGAGATAAAGAAGAAGAGGCAGATTGTGTAGAGAAACACAAAGAAGTGAGATGAACACATAAAGAAGGTAGTGCAAAAATTGAACCCAAATCAAAAGGAACAATTGTGTGTGTTCAAAAGAAATATAGAATAAAGAATTGTGTGCATATTGAGAAAGAATAAATTTATTGAACAATGCATGTTTAATTTCATGACCCACACACATTGAACCTAACACATTGATACAAGTGAAAATTGTGTGCTTAGGTTGACAAGAAAGATATTATACGTTCATGAAATCATGAATAATCACATGTACATGTGAAGTCCTTTAAGATACCCTAGAAAATAGGTACTGAATTCTATGCAACCCATTCATGAAGTGAAGGATATTTGAGACTTAAGTGAGATAGAGTTAAAGAAGATCTTATATATGAGTTGACAGTGTTTGAGAATCCAAGAAGACAGAAAATGATGATATTGTGCAAGATCACTCTTTCATATTAATATTATTTAAGAGGTTGTGTGTACCATTGACTCACATATTATTGAGGATTGGTCTTCATCAGAAGAAGAAATAATTTCCTGAGCATTGTTGATACTAAGGATTGGTCAAAAAAGTGATTAGAGTTATTGAGCAAGGTCAAAAGACCTTATCAAGGGCTGTTGAATATTCTAGAAGAGATTCACAAGCAAGTGTGTTTTAGCAAGATAGTGATGGAAGATCATAAGATCCATCTACAATGAATCAAGAAACATCTCTTGTGAAATCCACGGGGAAGAAGTCTTTAGTGGGACTCTGAAGAAGGCTAGTGGGGATCTGGTAAAACTATAGGAAGCAGTATAAAGAACCTCCTATGGGACTCAAGAGAGATAAAATGGGACTCTATATTGACCATTGTATTTGATAATAATATTATCACGGGGAATATTTGTTAGGGAGAATAACCAACACAGTAAAGAGTAGGTCTTTAAACCAAACATTGTAAATCCTTTTGTTCAGTGTATTTATGTTTATAGCATAATTTGAGGTAAGGATGAGAGACAAAAGAAGAGTGTATAAAGGCTTTAACTATCCATAAAGGCTTAATTGAAAATAATCAATTAGTAAAAATATTTAAAGGGATCACTGATTCAACCCCTCCCCCTCTTAGTGATTCAAACTGATCAGAGCACTTAAAAAATATTATAAAGCATACTTATAATCTCATACAACTTATTAAAGGTTTATAACTCATAAAAATATTAACGATTCATCATCAAACATCACTATAAATAACACCATCAAAAAATTTCATTATATTTAATCATATTACTCAAATATTAATTAAAACCTTACATAATATTCAGATCCCCACTAGAAGGCTCCACGTGAATTATTTTTTTTATAAAAATGTAATTGAACTACAATCACACACACCTATATGAAAGATATTCTTTTTAAATAATACACTATATAATAACTATAAATTAATAAATATAATATATTTTTTTATTTTACTTTAGAGACAAAGATTTTGAGATTTTGGGTTTATGAAATTTTATGTATTTTTATATAAGGGTAACATAGACACTTTGGTTTTATTGAAATTGAATCTTTAATGTACCATTGGATTTGGGATGTGTTATTTATCCTTGGGTGGCCATTTGGTAATTTTTTTCTATTATGGGTTTCCATGTGAATGTCAGGCATCAGTGGAATATTATTATTTTCAATTAAAATTTTGTATTTTGATTTAAATAATGTTTTTGATAAATAAATAATTTTGGAGTAGAGATATTATGGAAGTGGAATAGAAATGTTAAAGTTAGTGTAAGGTAGATATTTTATCTGGAGGAATGCCTTTTTAATTAAATAAGCATGGATTTATGGGAATTAAAATAGATCATTAAAGGAGGAGAGAGGAAGAGAAAAGTAAAATATAGAATTAATGGGGAAATAAGATTAATTTTTCTAGGATAAATATTTTACACTATTAGAAATCACTTATAAATTATCAATACCATCAATTATCTTAGGAAAAGATACCTCTTAGATATGGTGTATAGTGGAAATTGTAAAGTGGTGAAGAATGAGATTTTAAAAGGAAGACCAGAGGTAATAATTAGAGGATCAATAGATTTCATTTCCTATGGAATCATGGAAGGTTACATAAATTATAATCTAATTAATAATCCCTATAAATTTTCCAAACTTTTGATTTTACTTTTTTGGAAGATGATTCAAAATAATCCTTAAGAATTAATTTGTGGTAAAATGAAAATAGAGAGGATTGTTGAATTTGGAATTGGTGGAATAATTATTCTAATAGAATAATTAAATTGAGATAGATTAAGAAACTAATAAATTATTAATAAAATCAGTAATTGGTGGGAAATATCTATTGAAATTAATATAAGTATAATTAAATTATTGTTTAATATTAATTATAATTCAAAATTGAATTATTTGACATGTTTTTATGATGGGATAATAAAATTGATAAGTGTTTATAAGTATTTATAAAATAATTTATATACCTCAATATGAATTAAAAGTCTAGAATAATAGAAATTACTAGAAAATACTTTGGAGGTAAAAGGATACAATTTACAAAATTTACGATACACCATGAAAATTTAGCATATGAGCTATGACACTCCCTAGAAAAATATGATAAAATGATGGTTAGGTCTTGGTGATGATGTAACATTATATTACCTTATTTAATCTATTTCTTGTCACTTGTTTTGAACCCCTTTATTTTGAGACTTGTTTTGGGGTTGTTTCATGAGTTTTTGGAAATTTTTTGAAGTTTTTTTTGACAATTCATAGTTGGAGAATGGTTTTCCAAAACTGTGCACCCCCTGAATAGTAGGGAATGCATGGTTGGTGCACGGTTTCCCAAATCATGAACCCACCAAAAAAAAGTGTGCACCCTTGGATAGTGATTATAGCGTAGGTGCATGGTTAGGGAGCACGATTTATCTAGCCGTGTGGACCTCCATAGAAAAACGTGTACATGGTTATTTTTAATTCCAAAAATTAATTCAAAAATCTAAAACCTACTAGTTTAAGTTTGAAACCAACCAATTTAGACCTAAGATGATTTTATTGGATGTGACGGCTCTTTAGAAGTGGTTTTGGCTCATATAAACCAATTTCTTAGTAGATTAAAGTAGTTTTGATCTCGATCGATCTCCTTCAGGTAGGTGGATCTCCTCTCAAATGGTTTCTTCCAATCTTAACTTATCTTCTTCTTAGATATTGATAGATAATCACATTTTTGATGGATCTAATATCTATTTTTATAGAGATTTATTCTATATTTTAATTTTATATCTTCCTCACCTTCGATTTTTAGTTTAATTCCCACTACGAGTGTTTATTTTTTTCCTTTAATTAAAGGTAGGTTGATCCATTTGATATTTTCCATGTAATTGAAACCTTGGATTTCATGTTTTTTTTGAAATATATTCCAATTGATTTATAAAACATTTATTTGGAATTATTTTAATATGTAATTTATAATGAAATGGATTTTGATAAAAACCTCAAATCTAATGGAATTGGAATTAGGTTTTGAATTTTGAAAATGATGGAATTGATGAGTTTATTTGAGAATTGTTTTGAGAAAATGTATTAAATTTAAATGATGAAAAAATAGTAATGTTTTTTTATTAAAAAGGCATGAAATGATGAAAACACATGTTTTGGATTTGAAATTGAAATGGAATATTGAAAATGAAAATTGAGAAATAGAATTGTAAATTCTGATTTATTAGAAATGATATAACGTGACCATTATTTATTTATTGACCAAGAAAATGAAATCATGGGTAGTTAGTGGGTCATTTGGGATAATAACTATAGTATATTGATCCCCTAGAAAGGGATTGATGATGAAACCTCTAATTTTTTTTTATTTCGGCATGATTATCCCTAATGGGATGTTTATGAGTCCTATTTAGACTGAGCCTAAGGGTGTGTGCACACATGTTTAGTCATGATCACTAATTTGAGAAGTGAGAGTATCCTATTTCCAAAAAATAATGTACTTAAGGAAATATGAACATGGTTCTTTTTTTGAATGTAAAAATTATATATTACATTGATTATAAAACTATTTTTTTCATTACAAATTTTTTATATAATGAAATTTCTATAAAATGTTTAATTAATCCATATTTGAAATGTTTTCCATCTATTTAAATTGCATTTTTTTAAATTTAAAAATGATACATTATACCATTACCTATTTAATTTAAATTTAAATCAGGATTTTGTTTATTATTATGGAATCTATTATTGGAAACTTGGTGAGACCCTTTAGGTATTTATATCTCCCATCCAACCTTTTCCTTTGGTTTTTTGTAGACATTATTATGCCAGATATGAGGAAAGGGAAAGCACCACATGGAGGTGTTGGATGTTATTGATCCTTTGGTCTTAGAGTGATAGAGGTGGAAAATGGATATGTGATCCACTTGTTACATGAGATGTTTGAATATTATCAGTCTAGTTGCTGAGTACTTTGATGATGTACTACTTTGGATTTTGTTACACTTGTTTGGTTTATGGTACTTTCTCCCTTTGGAGTGATGAGAATACCGACTTGTAACCTTTAGTCTTCTACTATTTTGGGGAAAATTCATTTCCTCTTTTATCTTTTATGATGCTAGGTTCTAGTTTATAACTCATGGGGATTAGGAATTAGATTTAACCCGTTTTAAAGATATCTAATTATCAGGGTTCCAGTGTATCTAGGATGGTTTTTGATAAAGTGGCATCAGAGTTGTAGGTTAATCATATTTCCATAATGGCATGATGTAGTTGGGTTTTCCTTGTAGACATGAGGTACAATTTTTGGGACATATGAGGTATTAGGAGAGAGTGTGTAGCCAACTCTAATTGTAATGAGCCTTAAGTCACCATGGTGGATTAGGGAAAATAACATTGAGGCATAATTTGATATTATTATAGTATTTTCATAAATTTTTATTGGGGTATGTTCAAATAAAAATCTTGATATTTTATCTTATGTGATTGATATTCCAATTTCTCTTATTTGTTTTTTTGGTCTAAGTAAAATTTTGATGGTTTTAGTGTTTCATTTCGTGTTGTGTTGCATCATGCCTCTGAGAGGATATTTGAATATGATCTAGGATGAAGATTATAATGGGAAATAGTGATAAAATCCTCTCATGTTCTATAATCTTGTTGAGATTATTGTGCGTGTTTTCAAAGCTCTAAGAGAGGCATCTTCACCTATTCCCATTCAAGATCAAGTTGTGGAACCTCATAGAGATAAATCTTAGAATTTTTATCAAGAGTTTAATCTTTAGAATCCACTAAAATTACAAGGTTACGATGATCCTCAAGAGGCTTAGGATTGGTTAATAAATATATAACTTATGTTTTATTTCTTGGAAACACATGATTTGATTAAGGTGAAATGTGCCACCCTTAATCTAGAAGGACCTATAAGGACAAGGTGGGATTCCATGGAAATGGTAAATAATCTAGAGGGTTTGGAGTGTAAAGTATTTAGGTTCCTTTAAATTACTAGTTATACAAAGAATCTATGATTCTGGAAAATCTTATAGAGTTTTTCAATATCCACCAGGCTAAAAGGTCTATGAAATAGTATGCTAACATCTTTTCTGAACTTGTACAGTTTGTACATGAGATTTTATCAAATGAGAAGATGAATAATTGATGGCTCCAGATGGGTATTAGATCTGACATCCACTCATAGGACTTTTTACTAAATCACACTTTGTATGTTGACGTACTGGATAGGCCATTGATTGATAAGATTGACCTAGATGGTAGGTCAGGGTTTATGGGATTTCCTTTTTCTCCCAGTGGTCGTTTTATGAGTTAATTTAAGGTAAAGAGGAAGATTGATGAGTTTCATGGTTATTATTGGAATAAGAAATCATCTAGAACTCTTACAGTGCATGGTAGAGGCCCTTGGCAAGATTTAAATGTGGAAAGGCTGAGCATTCAAAACAGGCTTGCATAAGAAACCCATGATTTTCAGTTCTTATAGAAAGTCAAGTCACTTGCAGAAAATCTTTTATATATTTTATAACCCTCATAGTGGAATAATATCATCAACACCAATATTACTATGATGTAATCATATGATTCAAAAAAAAAGGGGATCCATTGATTGGAAACCAGAATAAATATTCTTCACTTAGTGTAAGATTTTCCATAAGAAGTAGATAAATGTCCAACTACCACAAGAGGTAAAATCACTATAGATTCTTCTACAGTGATTGATTTATTTGATACTGGTGTATAATACTCATTTATATCAACACATATTATAGACCTACTAAATATTCATATGGATGTTTTGTTTTATGTGATGGATATTACTAATCCCCTTGGAATGAAGAGATAATACAATTTCTATTGTCCTTCTTGTGTCATCTCTTTATCAAATATTTAGCTTATCTTGGATTTTTAAGTTCTCAACATGGAACCTATTGGCATCATTTTTAGGACAAAATGGCTCATTTACAATAAGGTTGGAATTGATTTTTATCTTCAACCGGTCTCCTTTACCATGACTGATGGGGTGTGATGTATATTTTAGAGAGGATGAGACCTGAGGTTGAGTAAATCCAAACCTTATTATCCATAGTTTGGGAATATAATATCAGTTTTTTATTTTTATCTAGAGAAGGAAAATTTTGGAAAGTCACAACTAGGATCAATACAATCAGTGAGATGGAGATGGGGAGAATGAGTGATATATTTTTCTTTGATGTTATATTTATTATATAAAAACATTCACATACTATTAATGATTTATCGATTTTCTAAAAACCATACATTCAAACATACAGAGTAATACAACAATTTACAAGGTTCACTACTCAATAAGAGTAGCAATCCCTTCAACGGTTTGGAATAAATCAAATACCACACAATCCACTAGAAAACAATTATTTTATGTAGATACAATATGTAGGAAATACCCTTCCACTTGTGTAGAACTATGATCAATAAAATAGTGCATGTGATTTATCTAGAATGAAATATTTAAATAATATATTTTAAATAGTTTAGAAACCTTCACCAATTAGTTATGAAGATTTCACTGTGATGCTTCAAAAATTTTTACTTTCATAATTATTCATAAAACAATTCATCACTGTCCTACCCAAAATAAGGTAGTAAAAATTTATTTATACTTCATACAAATACTCAGTCAAATCACTCCTTTCAATTATTTAGTTTGATTATTCAGTTCAAAATCATGCCTGATTCACTTTTCCATAAAAAATTATAATTTTATTATTTCTTTTTCCCAAAAATGTTTAATCGATTTCTCAATATGATTCAGTATATATGACTACAACATCTCCTAAATAGTTCTTCTATCTAGAAATTATTTCTAAATAAATTATATATGCAATTTAAACCTCCAGTGCTTTTCCTCTTTCATATATGAACAATGTCAGTGTAAGTTTTACTTTGACTTCAATTTATAGGTTCCTAAGAGGAGAAAAGGGTGCAAAACCAATTTCACTTTATTACTCACAAAAAGTAAAGAATCCCATATTTCATATTCATTTCACCTTTTTTTAGACAACTTCTCTATGCTTCCCAACTCTTCTATATTATTATAGAATATTCTTAAATTTTCAAGAAATTGTTTCTTATAAACTTATTATAAACAAGATATTCTATAGTTATCAGTCTAGAATTTTATATTCTGAAACATTTCATTACAAATTTTTTTGTCATTATGATTGTTTTGTCTTGATTAAAAATAATTCAAACACATTACTTCCCACTCTGATTCCCCAAATTAACTAAAACTGTTTTTCCATAATCACCATTGAAAATTTTAAAGTCTTCAGAACCCTTCAACAATAGTTCAGTTAATGCTTTAAAATTATTCACATTTATATTCACTTTCTTCATTTGTGTAGATACATATCATAATTATGAAATATTAGCATTGAAAGTTCATCTGATAGATCAGTGTTAATGATTGTCTAATGAATATTCACCGAAATGAAAATAGTTGACTACATTGTTGTGTTTAGTATGATTGATCATGAATATCATATGATTCATTAGTGTCAAAAAATTATCTATTAAGTCAAACTTAATAACATTGGTAGATATGAAATAATTTGGGTATTAAAATGTTCTTCCTTTGATGGATTGATGTCAATAGTGACTTCTTTATTTATGAAAAATAGAAACCAGTGGTTCATTCGATGAACTGTTTTAACCAATGGATCAAAATGTCTAATGTATCAGTTGATTGGTACTTTTTTAAAACACCTGTCTTTTGAAAATTCAAAATTATATCCTTTAACAAAATTTTTCATATGATGATTCTCAATATGATGAATTAAGACTGGAAACAATCAACTTTTTTAAAACACAAGAGACTTAAAATTCATTTCTCCTTATCTTGAGAACACGTTTATCCCCCTTTCTACCACATGGATCAAATTAGTATTTTCTAGTCAATTTATGATGTTGAGAAATTTTTTTATAGAAAATAATCATCATATTTTTGTTTTGAACGTCACTAAAGGAATTTTTTATTTGATATATCTTCCCACTCCATTCTAAAAAAATCATTTGGAAAATTCATGTTCGAAAACAAGTTCTCTCGAAAAACAATATTTAGAAAAGAAAAAGTAAAATGGAGGGATTTCATAATAAATATGCATCCAATCTTCTGATTGTAATACTTCTTCATCAAATCAATAAAACATACAAATTATGGTGTTTTTTTATAATTATGAAAAGGTACATATCATTCCTAAAACAACTTCTTCTAGAATTCAAAAAAAAACATGCAACCAACTTGGAACCAATATATTTTAGTGATGATCTCCCCCAAGTTATCATCAAGTTTCTCGAAATATTTATTTATTACTTTTATGGTTTTACACTAGTAATAGAGGCATATTTTTATATTGATTTAGTTCCTAGTATTCATATGGTATCTATACATTTTTACCTTATGGAACCACTTGAACTGAAAGAGTTGAGGACTCAGTTGGATGATCACTTATAAAAAAGATTTTATATGCCTTAGTGTGTCTCCTTAGGTAGCACCAATTTTTTTTGCAATGATATTTAATGGAACACTACAAAAAATTTTTTATTAGAAGAAACTCAACTGAGTTACAGTAAAAAAGTATCTATTATCATAGATCGATGATTTATTTGATTATTTTAAAGGGATGAAGTGGTTCTCATAGAATGATCTTTTGTTTGTTTATCACCAGTTGAGAATAAAAAAATATGACATTTAGAAGACCACCTTCAAGAGGTGGTGTGGCCATTATGCATATCTTTTCATGCCATTTGGTCTAACCAATTATCCTACAATCTTTATGGAATTAATGAACAAGATCTTCCATGAGTATCTTGATATATTAATGGTAGTGTTTATGGATGAAATATTAGTTTACTATCAGTCCGATGAGGATCATTTTAATCATCTGAGAGTATTTATAGAAATGTTTAGAAATGAAAAAATATATTCCAAGATATTGAAATATGTTTTTTTGGATTTTAGAGGTGATATTATTAAGAAATGTGATCTCATAACATATCATCTCAGTTTAACTTAAGAAGGTAAAAGCTGTTATGGAATGGGAAAAACCACAAAATGTTTTAAAGATTCAGACCTTATTGGGTTTAGTAAGGTATTATCACAATTTTGTAAAGGATTTCTAAATGTTGGATTCTTAGATGACTGCTCTCAATTATTGGGGGTGAAGTTCTCTTGGGATGATAAATTTTAGAGTTATTTTTCAAGTTGAAGTGTCTTTTGACTTCAACAATGATGTTGAATCATCCAGAGGCTGAGTAGGGTTATGTGGAATTCTGAGAAAAGTCATGTTTGGTTTTGTCCTAGGATCTTATAATGGGAGATCACTTGGTATCCTATGGCTCTAGACATCTTAGGACGCACAAGAAGAATTATCCAACCAATTATCTCAAACATGAAGCTGTGATGAATGTGCTTAAGATTTAGAAACATTACTGACACACCTTCACACATCATTGAATTCGTGCGGGCTACAGTCATATTAGAATTGTTTATTTCCCAAACATTACTTACTACTCAGGCATAGTATAGAGACAATCCGGGTTCGATCCCATGAGGAGGAATCTGTATCTTAAAATTCAATGGATTAAGACCCTTTGGGGTTGGAGTCCTTTATAGTTTACTTTGGTTTGGGAAATGGTAGATCTACAATGGTTGATGGTTACTTCAGTAATGAGAGAGGGGTCAAGATCAATTTTAGGAATCTAAAGAATAGATGTTCTTAATTCTAACTCGGTAGGATCCTAAGGTTTAGGCTGCGAAGCAAGAAAAGGTCACTAGTTGACTTTGGTCAAGTCACCTAGTTCTACCTAGGGGTAACTATTCCTTGATTGGGAGATAGTGACAACCTTAATGAATTAAACTTGGATTTTAAAGAAGAAAGTATCTTAGGAAATTGATCATAGCCTAATCTACTCCAACCAAGATAGATTCTTTACTTAAATATCCCCTGGTCAGGGATGTTCAAATGAATTGGATAGGTAATGATTATTTATCCTGATTACTAACACTTAAGGTTTTCAAAATTAGAGTTAAATATTTAGAAATGTTCAGATACACCCACTCTGAATCCCTACCCATGTATGGTTTATCCACTTATGGTAGGTTGGGATGAAAATAAATAAATGAATGAAACCATAGCCAACATGCTAATAATGATTGAATTTAAATGTTTAACACACATGAGATGATTCAAATTAAGATTTTAAAAATGGGAGGAGAATACAATTGAGATGTAAAAAAAAATTAAATACTTACATGGAATGAAAGTGTAAATGAATAAAACATGAGTTTGTTGGTAATTGATGATGAATGATGGTGAAGATACCAAATAGAATTGAAAGAGATGTATAAACACAATCCAAGACACTTATATTGAGATAAAATAATGAAACAATGAATAAATTTGAGTTTATGGGAGAGGGAGTTGAAGGAAACTTGAAGGGAACAAAAAGAATAAAGGAATTATACTCTAGAAGCTCTTAAAATTTACTATCATGCTACATTATTTATATATGAAATATTAAATAACGTGTATGGTATTTCATGTCACGTAATGATGAATCTGTGTATATCTATGTGGTTTTTGAATATTATGTGTATCTCATGTGTATTTCATCTGAGATAAGAGGTTTGACTATATTCACATCATGTACCACCGACTCATGATGTGTAATAATATTCCATCTATATCTTTAGAGCATATTTCTCATTCAAAGGGTTTGACTGAGTTCACATCATGTATTGGAAATTCACGACATGTACTGGCTTCTTTTCTTTCACACTTTATGAATTAGATAATGACTAAGTTCAAAACTAGGTTCACAACATCCGACATCCCATGATACACTATTAGATTATGTGAAATGAAGTTTCATGATGTGTAATAGGTAACTTTTTTCACCTTCTCTTTATTTTCTTCTTTAAAACCTTAGAAACCGATTTCTATAAAAATTAAATGTAAACCGAGTGCATTATCAAATAAAGAAATTAAAAATACTTAAGTAAATGAAAGCAAAAAGTATATATGAATTCGACTTATCAAATCCCCCCACTCTTGAACAATTTCTTGTCCTCAAGCAAAAAGGTCTCAATAGTGATTTCAAAATGAGATAAGAAAATTTTAGAATAGTAAACTTTAATTATGTCCAGGAAAATAAAAATAAGTGTAAGTAGAATGGGTTGGTTTCTAGAATCATCCTTGCATAGAAAATCGGTCATGCATCATAGATCAGTTCTTTAAATAAATTCTAATCTTTTAGTTAGAATCTCTTGATAGTTCCTGGAATTATCTACCCATTTTTAATTTACCTCACAATGAATTTTCTCTCACCACTCAAGGTAAAATGAAATCGGAATTAATGTCATACCCTAAGTACATCCTCCTAGCCATAGGCTTGCATCAGTTATATCATCTCCACTTTATAAAGAAAAGTACAAAACTTATCACGAGGGATTCTGTAATTGGGTTTTGATTACTCTGAGGCTGTGGGATGGTAGGCAAAAAGTAAAAAACAAGCTCAAAAGGAAGATAATATCTAAAGTAAAATGAATGAATGTCATGACAAGTGTAATACAATGAATCCTCCTAGCTAATCAATTCCACTCTCACATCATCTTAGGTTGGATCCATGTATATATCAAGTAAGTTCCAAAAAGAGTGTAATGTTACTTTCTTTTTTCTTGTGTATTTTTATTTTTTAAAATTCATGTCTAGGTTAGATCTCACAACCATCACCTAACCACATATAATCATTCATGGGATTCATCAGTCTGAAAATGGTGATTTTTTACCTTCTTAATACATAAACCATGTCAATTTTTCTTTTGTTTTTTTATTTTTCAAAGAAACAGAATATAAGTGAAATTATACAAAGTATACATGGATTAAAACCAAATAGTATGATGAGTAACTGAATACACATCTACAATAAAACCATTCCATTTATCTGAATGCGTCCCCCAAACTTGTTATATAGTAAAATCATGTATTATACAAGGAGTAGGGTAGTAAAGGGAAAATCATCCTATAATAGCTTCATCCTATAATGTCGTTCATGGAAACTATGGGCTCAAAAAGGAAAAATGTCCTATGGTTCTCAGAAAATAGTGCCTAAAAATGATTTCCTCAATCATTTTATAATTTTACTTGTTCATTCATATCCTCAATAAGATCTCAATAGAAGTTCTGATAGGTTTACATATCCCAGGTATCACTCAAGAAATATGCTCAGAAAAGAATATGAAATTGTAGGCTTAGAGTCCTTTAGGTAATGAGAATAACAAAAGAAAATGGAAATCACAACAGGTATAAAACTAAGTAGTAAGTCAATTAACCATAATTTAAAAAAATGTTGAATTTGAATTAAATTTCTAATATCATAAATCACTATAAAAATGTAAACAGAGAAAAAACATGGATTCAAAAAATTATAACTTAAAATTGTCTTTTATTTAAATGGGAATAATGTTTTTCAAGTTTAAATCATGCTTAAAATATAAAAAATTGCTCTTAGAAAAATTATAACAGAAAATAATCCAAGTGTATCAAAAGTGAAAATCATGAGAAACTCCCCCACACTTATAAGGTGATAGTGTTTGTACTGTACATGGAATTATTGTGGGAGTGTTATAGTATATAAATCATAGAAAAAATGAAATGGAAATTGATAATTTTGAAATTGAGGGAATTGAGAGTTCCCTGTAATAACTGGCATTCCATGAGGGAACTTAGGTTTTCTGTCTCTAATTATAGGGAACCTTCAAAATGGATTAGAAAATAATTTCTCCACTAGATGAAACATCAGTCCACAAGTTTAAAACATTTATAAGAAGAATGATAGGAAGGTGCATAGGAAAATGAGAAAAGGTAATCATTTTTATTTAAATGTGTTAAATGTTTACAATGATGTTCTAAAGGGACTCAAAATGAAAATGGAAAAGACTCAAGCATGATCAATAAATCTAGAAAAAAATTAAATATGGGTTTCCTCCCATAAAGTAATAATAGGACATCATCAATTAGACGGATGGACTAAAGCATCAAACAGTGGGGGGCCATTGGATTAGTTTCTCCTTTTGTGTTTTCAGTTACTCATGGTAGTTTCCTCCAACTCATGGAATATCTTGTCCGTATTGATAACTTCTATTATAGCATGAGCACAAATCAGATGGGGGAGTAAAGGAATCATATCTCTAGGTGGCTACTGTTAAGCATGGGCTTCTATGGATAGTTCATGAAGTTGGTGTTCTATTTATGCAACACACTAGGTCCCCCTCTAGACCATAAAATATGGTAGAATGGTTTAATTGAAAACTATGGATGATATAGAGGAGATAAATATGGATATTTAAAAATTAAAATAAATGAAAATAAAGCCAATTAATAATGATGGAAAAATAAATTTCCACATATATATATATAAATGATTAGTAAAAAAAATGAGGTCATATACAAATGAAAAAAATGAAACGAACATCCCTATCAGAAAAATTATAAATCCCAAAAAAATGAATCAAAATGGGCGAATATGAATTGGGACTAAAATATCCTCCATCGTCAACCCACCTGATGGTGGGGATGAAAGCTGTAGGTCCGGATCAGTGTCTATGGCGGTAGAAGGAGCAGGTGGATTGATGAAAAATGGTGGAGTAGCAGAGTTAGATACATGAAATGGAACTAGTGGTGGATAGGTTCTGATCTATAGGGAGGCTATGGGTTTGACAACTAGATTGATGAAAGGTTCCTCGGTTGATGTATCAGTGGCCAACCAGTTTCCCTTATAGGCCTACTCAGTTTATTAATCCTACTTGGAAACAAGGCTAGTAAGATCAGGGGGAATATCGTGGTGGGATATGGGTGATGTGGGAATGGTAGAAGAGGAGATCCCGGTAGAGGCTGGTGTATGTGTAGTAGTGAACTCTGATGGATTGATGAATGGAAGATGAAGATGAGTGGAAATATTTCACAGGTTCTCCAAGATAAACTGTTGTGTAGCCCAGATCACTGTTAGGGTGAGATGAGTGGGTGAAGGTATGGAAGATGAGGTTATAGAGGCAGGAGGATGAGTGGGTGGTGCTTGTGGGGAGGTGGTGTGTGGATAAACTAGTGGGTCTCCTACTGCTGGTGGATCTGTTGCTGCATGTGGTGCAAAATCATGCATGCATGAGGCCCAATGACATTTATCATCCTCCTTCACCAATTACTGCATCTTGTGAAGCATCATAAAGTCAATAAGATCAATGGGTCCCATGGGGGAGAGTGGAAGGGAAACATAAAAAACATCGAGGTATTTGGCTAGGTGGGTAATAAATGAACATCCCATCAGAGTTCCTCAGGTTTGCTAGACATGATCCCTATAGTAATGAGCGAACTGTGCATCCATGTTGATAGGTGGATCACCCATGGTAGCTGTAAGAATAAGAACATCTACCAAGATGACATTTCCATGTGACTCATCCTTGTAGAACCATCCATGTGTCATAGCTCTATATAGAATCCACAGAGTTGGGATTCGTAATAGGGTAAATTTTTTGATCCACATGTCATGGGGTAATAGAGGGTCTCAGACAATCCTCTCCCATAGACACTGTGAATCGGCTTGGTGTGGCTCCTACAGAAGTTTTAGGAAGACCCATGATGCAAAAAACTCATCTGTATAGATGTCGAGGTCAATATTGAACTCGGAAAATGAAAGATCATTTGGATGACCACCCAAAAAAAACTGAATGATATCTATGTCCATCTCAAAAGTGTACATGAATTATAGAAATTTCTCCATGCAGGTCTCCTCATGAACCTCAAAAATGCATTCAACATGGAGTGTCTTCAGGAGGTCGAAGATGACATCGCGGATCTTCAACCTTTCCAGGATAAGAAATTCCAAGGTTTTGTTCATCCGCATTGGCTTGGCATGCATCCTAGTGAGGTTTACATGGTACTTCAGGTTGGAAAACCATAATATAAGGTGTAGTTGAAGGTTTTTGTCACTTGATGAGTCCTCATAGGTGGAGGAGGAGTTAGGTTGGGTAGCTAGTGAAACACGAGCTACTATAGGTGGTGCATGAGGTGTAAAAGGGGTGGAAGAAGTGGCTCCAAGTGTTTTATTTGAAGGAGGCTGCATGTTATGGTTATATGATGACTCAGACGGCTATGACCTCTTGGATTGGGCCATCGTGAAAGGATGAAAGGTGAGGGGTGGTGTTGGTTCAATGTATACCGATAGGAGTAGGGCGAGACATTGCGGGTGTGTGTGTCCAAGAGGAGGAGGATACAATGAGGGAGGTGGATTGGGAGGGGTCAAAGTGGTATGAGTTTTGTGTGTTCGGGAGGTAAGAGGAGGGAGTTGGGGGGCTTAGGAGGAGGTGCGCGGGAGGGGGCAGACGATCGAGAAAAGGGGGGTCAGGGTAGCAGGTCATGAACTCAGGTTCATGAACTATATAAAAAAATAGACCCATTAAGTTACACGACATTTAATAGAGGTTCATGTCATATAATAGTTATTTTATAATGTATAGGTTACACATCATGTGTTGGGGTTACACGATGTGTAATTAGAATTTTTAGTCCAAAATTATTTAAACCCCTAACCTCTAGCACTTAACTTATCTGAAATTTCCCTAAGGATAACCTAATTTATCCTAGGATATGATGACCTACCCTAGGTTGCCTCCTAGTTATCACTTCCTTTAATGTCAAGAGAATGACTCATTTAAGACTCATTTTAACTTGAGGCAGATTCCATAGCCCTTGCGGAATGGTTCTTCAATGATTTTTAATCTTTGGAAATTCACCTCGAATAGTGGTCCACCCTCCCTCTAAATTTCTATGGTACCATATGGAAATACTTGAACAACTTTAAAAGGGCCAGACCATCAAGATTTCATCTTACTAGGGAATAGTTTAAATCTTGAGTTGAACTGAAGGACCTTATTTCCTAGAATAAAGATATTCCTAGAAATGCTTTGATCTTTCCATTTCTTTATTTTTCCTTATATATCCTGGAATTTTCATAGGAATCCCTTCTGATCTATTCTAATTCAGTTAAATATAACATCCCATCTTCTCCCACTTTCTTAGAATCTAAATTCAGTTTCTTAATCACCCAATACGAATGATGCTTGAGTTCCAATGGAAGATGACATGGTTTCTCATAAACCAGTCTGAATGGTGTTGTTCCTATGGGAGTTTTGTATGTATTACGATATTCCCATAGTGAATCATCTAGATTTATAATCTAGTCATTTTGGATCATGTTTACAGTATTCCCCAAATTTTATTGATCTCCCTATTGGATAGTTAAAATTTCCAACTTGTTTGTGGGTGGTAGGGAGTTTCTGTATTGTTTATGATTCCATATTTCTCTAGAAAACCATTCATAGATTGGTTTGTGAAATGTGTTCATCGATCACTAATGAATAATCTTGTAAATCCAAATCTTGAAAAAACATTCTTTTTCAGAAAGTTCCCGACCATTTTTACTATGTCATGTGATGTTGCTTCAGCTTCAACCCATTTCAAGATGTAGTCAATGCCAACCAGAATATAGGATTTTCTATATGAAGTGGGAAATAGTCCCATGAAGAATATTCCCTTAATGTCAATTATTTCAACTTCCATGATGGTATTTTGCGTTATCTCATTCCTTTTCCCAAAGTTTCCCATCCGCTGGCATCTATCACATATTTGGTAGAATTCACTCACATCTTGGTGTAGTGTGGGAAAACAAAGTCCACTTTATTTTTTTAATTTTGGATACTATGCACTAAAGTCCATGATTTCCTCCATCTAGTGATGCATGAATAATTCTTATTATATTAGGAATTTCAATGTTATGGATAAAACATCCAAGAAATCCATCACCACAATGTTTGAACAGTAATGGTACATCCCATTAGAAATGTTCTACGACGACCAAAAATATATTCCTTTGTTAATATGAGAGTTATTGGTGCAAGAATCTTATGTAAAGTTAATTGGAAATATCAAAAAATCATGGTTGAACCTTGATACTAAAGAGGGTTTCATCTAGAAAATCAACCTCAATGTGAGTATCCTCATCTTCCTTGATGAATGGGAGGGGAAGTCGGGATAGATGGTCAGCAATAACATTTTTTTCCACCTATTGTGTCCTTGATTAAAATCTCAAAATATTACAACAAGAGGATCCAATGTATCATACTTGATTTGGAATCCTTCTTGTTCAAGATTTATCTTAGGAAATAATGATCAGTATGTACAATCATTTTGGATAATACCAGATAGGAATTTTTTTAAAAGGCATATACAATGACTAAGAGTTAATTCTCTATAGTCGTGTAGTTGACATGAGCTTCACTTAGTGTGTGAATTGAAGAATATATGGGACAAAATATGTGACCAATTTTCTATCCTAACACAAAACCAACAACAAGGTTAATTAAATCACACATTAACTCAAATTCTTTATCCTAGTTGAGTGAAATGATGTCTGGGGCTTCTATCAAGATTTTTTCAACTTTTAAAATGCCTAATGACATTACTTAGTGAATTTTAAAGAAAATTATTTTGAAAATAAGTGAATCAATGGATGTGAAACTTTTGAAAATTATTTTATGAACCACCTTTAAAATCTAGAATACCCCAGAAATATTCTTATTCCTTTCACTATTGATGGTTTGGGAAAGTCCTTGATGGATTTCATTTTGGCTGGATCAACCTCAATTCCTTCTTTAGAGACCTAATGCCAGAGGAATACTACTCATTGGACCATAGAATGACATTTATCCTAATTTAGAACTATAAAATTTTCTTCACAATGTTGGAGGACTAATCCCAAATTTTATAAACAAACCTCAAAATACCGTCCATAGTCTGAGAAGTCATCTATAAATATTTATATAAATTATTCTTCTATTTCATGGAAAATATGCATCATGAATTTGTGAAAGGTTGATGAAGAATTATAAATTCCTAATGAAATTCTCCTGTAGGAAAAAAACCAAATGGGCATGTGAATGTGTATTTGGTTGATCAGAAGGATCGACTGCAATTTGATTATTTCCTAAATATTCATATAGGAAATAGTAGAATTAATGTTCCACAAGTCTTTCTAGTATTTGATCCATGAATAGTAAGGGAAAATGATAATTCCTTAATGCTGCATTCAGTCATCTATAATCTATGTAGACTCTCCATCCAGTAATGATGCGTGTTGAAATTAATTAATTTTCATTAGTTCTCTCTACCATGAGTCCATCTTTATTAGGAACAACTTTTAGGGGGCTCACTCATTCACTAGATGATATTGAAAATCTTATTCCAACTTCCAAGTGTTTCAGAAATTCCTTTTTTATGATTTCCATCATCAGTGGTGTGAGACACCTTTGAGGTTGACATTTTGGATTTTCATCTTCTTCAAGTAGAATCTTGTGAGTGAATTTGGTAGGATTGATTCCTTTTATGTCTTCCACTCCCCAGAAAATTGATTGCTTATGTCTATTTAAAAAATTAATGAATTTATATTTTTATGCTTGAGACAGGTCAGAGTTGATAATAACTAGAAGGGAGGTTGACACTCCTAATATGAGTACTTAAGAGTACTGGGTAGAGGTTTTAGTTCTATCTTTCATTTTGAATGATGGAGGACATAAAAGGTGGAATGGTATCCATCATGAGAGGTTCAATTAAGCTTACTACCTCAAAATCATACTATTATTACTTCTTTGAGAGAGACTCTTAACTTTCTTCTTCAATGGCCATGTAATCATCTCCTTTTTGGGTAAGAGAGATGAAATTGCAATCAACAACATCATCTGATTATTGGGAATCTTTGACCAGGTTGAACACTACCTATTCTTATCCAACTCATAATATCATAAATTCTTAATTCACATCAATTAAATCCTTTATTGTGTATAGGAATGGTCTTCCAAGTATAATGGGAACGTCTCCTTCTTCTTCCATGTTCTGAACCTGGAAGTTTGCTGGAAAGATGAATTTTATAACTTTATCAAATACATCTTCAAGAATTACCCTAGGGTACTTCACTAATTAGTCAGTGAGTTGTAGTTCTACTTGAGTTTTTTTGAGTTATTGGAGTCATAGCTTGCAGAAAACACTCATTAACATTATGTTGATGATGGATCCAATATCACATTGAACTATTCCAAAATTTCATTCTCTAATAGTGCATAGGATTTAAAAACTTCAGGGATATCTCATATTTGGTGGGATTTTATGCTAAAAAATAGTAGAGAATTCTTCATTTAATGAGATCACACCAAGATTATCTATCTTTATTTTTTTTGGATAGCAGATCCTTGATAAAATTTTTATACACTGGTATTTGAGCTATAGCTTTTGCAAATGGTATGTTGATGTGCAGTTTCTTGAACATCTCTAGGAACTTTTTTTTATTATGCCTCTTTTTTTTCTTGTCTCTTTCTTGCCAGGAATAGAATAGGTGGTTTGTATGGTTGTGGGGAAACATAAATTGGTTCCTTGGGTTACATAGGTGTTTGTTCACTTTCGACTGGTGATACTTATTTAGGTGTTGTTTTCTCAACTTATTCTTCCACTAGTTACTTTTTATTAGGCTCTTTAGTTTTTTTTTATCTCTTCCTCTAGGTTTTTGAAATTTAAATATCTCCCTAATTATCAGAAAAACCGCTTTAGCTTCCTCCCTTGGGTACATCTCTATATTACCAGGTAGGGTACCTGGTAATATGTCATACAAAGTATTAGATATTTGATCCATTTGGACTTTAAGATTTTTTAAATTTGCTCTTTGGTTTTTCATTTCCATTTATTGAGTTTTGACTCTCTAATATTATTTTTGAATGCCATTATCCCAGAGGTTTTCCAGGTTACTTTGAGGAGGATCACGTTGTTACTGAGGTCTAGACTAAGTGTGTCAGAATTGTTGTTGAGCTATTTGTGGGAAGGGTTATTGTTTCATTTATTAACGAGGTATTAGAACTAAGTTCATAAGTGGATACCCTGGTGGTCCTTGATTCTGTAATGGTGCTGGACCACTTCACTATTGAGAACATCCTTGGTTGTTCTGAGGTTGATGATGAAGAAGCATCTACTGGTAATATTATTGCTTCTATTGAAAAGGTGGTTTCTATTGATTTTAATTGAGGTAATTACAGTCATGTTTGTCTTTAAATCCTTCCTTGTAATCTTATTAAATATGTAGGCCACCACACATCTCACATGATTTTATCTCCATTAACAGAGGTGGGGGGTATAACAGGAATTTGAAATGATTCGAGATTCTTCATGAGTGATTCGACTTGTGCTGCTAATATGGTGTTTTCATCCACCTGGTGGATACCATACAGAGGTAGTCTATGATCACTTTTCTATAGTCTGGCATTGTGAGAAACTTCATTAGGAATATCTCTTCTGGCTTTTGGGGTTTTAAACATCTGTCCTCCATCAAAAAACACAACGATGACTATTCATGTGGCTATTTGGAGTCCTTGGTAAAATGTATGTAGCTGAATCTGTAACACCCCAAGCATCCACGGTACGTTTCCCTTTGAATAATACAATGGCGTGCATTGTACACAACTTCGAGATTCTAACACACCACAACCAAACTAGCTGTTATGAATAGTAATACCTACTTTTTGAAATTTTATACATTTTATCTTTAAAAATGGACTTCATTTTTGGATTCAGAATATCGAAATTAGCCTAGGGTGAAATTTTGGTACTTTTCGGATAACTTTCATATTTTGATGAATAGTGAAAATTACTAAATTTTAATTAAAAACAAATTTTTTAATCGAAATAAATAATAGTGATAAATTATTAATTTGAGTGGTTTTAAAGTATATTTAGAATATATTTTTACCATTTAATACAATTTTGGTCATTAGATGTAATTTTATATTTAAACCAGACATAAACAAGTGTCAATTTTTTGATAGTTATTATCTCTTAAAAACACGCTATTTGTTTTGACGACGAGAATTAATTTTTAAATTAATTAATGAAACTGATATGTTTTGAATTTGGTAAAATAGACATCATTTTTTAATTCATAATATCAAATATAGCTTAGGCCTAATGTTTGGTATTTTTCTGGAAACATTCATTATTTGATGAATAGTGAAACCACTAAGTGGTAGTTAAAAAACTGAATTTTTCATAAAACATAATTTTACTGCTTCTGTGAGTGGAATTTCAAAAATCCGAGAGACACGGTTAATATCAAGGAATAAAATGTGGTTCAATGAGATGAAAATAATTTTTGGTAAATAGTGACTTTTTACTTTTATTTACCACGGTTAAAAGTAAATAGGGTAATTGAGGGTAAAAATGATATTAATATTACCCTAACACATGTCCTAATTCTATTGGACAAGTGTATCTCGACCAAAAACAACCTTAGGAGTAAAATATTATCATTTAGTTCCACTTGTATTAGATTAGGACATTTATTATTATTTAATTCAAAGAAGAGTTAAGAGTTAAAATCAATGTTTATTTACTAAAACATTTTTAATATAGGGATATACATAAGGTAAATTCGATTTTAAATATTCATTAGAAATATAAAATGATTTCCTACATAATGGTATTTTATTTATAATTTTTATACATTAAATAAGTTAATTTATTTACGACACAATGGTGATGCAATAATTACCTAATTAATGAAATATTAAAATAATTGATATTATAAATATCAAAATAAATGTAATTTGAGACTTTTTATGAATTCAAATAATTTTCTAGGTTAATATGACATATTATAATTGATTATATAAATTTTTTTTGAAGTAATAATGCTGTTATGAATTTATCAAAAACAAAATACCCAATAGTGTCAAAATTGACATAAAGGAGTTTTTAAAACAAATATTATATTATTAATTTATATTCAATTCCTAAAAATATATGGTTCATCCAAGAGACTTATATCATGATAGGTGTATCATTAATGGACCACTTGGGGGTCGCTTGGATGTATATAGTATGTTTATTAACCATATAATATAAAAATACAAAGAGACATTGTAAAAGTGAAACTAATTAACTAAGAGTTAATACTTAAAGATAAGGTTAATATAATGACCCAAACCTGTCTAAATTCTATTGGTTGAGTTTTTTTCGACCTATCCCCACCTTAAAATTTAAATAATCCACTTTGGAGCCATTAGAAACCGAATATGAATTTATTATAAAATAATATTTCTAGCTTTTCCAAAGGTGCCCCTCACCCCTCTTATAAAAGGGCACTCCCCCTTCCCATTAATTCACATCTTCAAAGCCTTTTGGCTCGGCCATACCCTACCCAAATACTCTCTCAAAGTCCCTCAATACAACCTAGAGGCCTTATTTTGATCAGAAAGCCAACCTAAGGATCCCTTTTGATCAAATCAAAAGGAAGAACCCGAAGAAGAGGTAATGTTTTCACCACCCTCTTTCAAGTTCCTTTCTTCTTCAACTTCTTCTTTATTTGTTAGTTCTATTCTAAAATAATAACTCCAGTATCTTCTATATAATTTGATGTTATTATAAATATGGTACAACCATATTCAGTATTCTATCCATCCTTTGAATGGCATGTCACCATACGTGCGTACGTACGGCTTACCGTCTCCACGTCGTGGTGTAATTGTCATTCAATAAATTATTATTTGGATGGGTATAATAATGACGTGTAGTTAATTTAAATAATAAATATAACATGATAATTATTCTGTCTATATTATATACCATCCAATTATATATTATTTTAACATCAAAATAATGATATTGTCGCTCGTGCGTACGTATGGACTACCGTCTCCACGAACATGATGAGATTCATTCTCCATCTTATCCATTCAAGTATAATTCTCATTTTATGATTAAAAATAATGTTTAAGGACTTGATATAATTCTGGATATGAATAAGATACAACCTATCCATAACAAACATGGCTTACGTAACAAAGAATATAAAGGAAAACGAGTAAGTTAACATCCGAAATGACGATAATACTAAGATATTATTAAAAAATCAATGTTAAAAAATCATATATGATATCATATTAATGTAAATTATTCGTATATAATTCAATAACAATTATTTCACCATTATATAGGAGGTTAAACTACCGTCGACCAAGGAAAAAGTACAAAGTAAGGGGTTTCTTATCTCACTTTTAATTCAGTGAGATTTCCATTATTCACCACTTATTTATTGCATGTGGTGTGTGTACTGCCCATGATTGTATTACTTGTGTAATATAATTTAAATTTATGGGTATTTACATCATCATTGTATGATCCTTCTTTCATGGGTGCATGTTTCATAAGTTACCAAATCGATAATGGAATTTGAAATTTCAATTTCCACTCATTCGGCTTTACGCATACTTAATTGATTATTTTACTCCAAGATTATATGTGGAATCACTATTCATTTGATTATGTCATAATTTCCACTCCCCTTTCTATGGATATACTTTTTATACACATAATCACTCCATTGATAATTTCTCAAGTCATCGGTATGAACTTGATAAGAGTAATTTTTACTCAATCTCGATTTGTTGAGATAAACATCCAATTCATTGGTGTTGTTTTTACTAGAATATGTGTGAATGTCCTTTGATTTTTTTACACTAAATATCCAATCATATTTAGTGTATTTATATTTGTCACACATAATTATGTTGTTGATTTATCCTTAACCTAAGGATACGACCTTTATGAGAGATTTCATCTCAATTTAAATTCCATTGAGACTTCTTTGTTGTTATACACCAAATCACTTTTATGTGGTGTATATAATGTACTTTTACATAGTATATCATGAATCCCTTTATTCTCATGATATTAAAAAAAAATTATTACCACAATTATTTGTATTCAAGTGTCTCTGTTTTGGTCAGAAACTCTAACTAAAATACCATTTTTAAATGTTTTAAAGACTTATTCTTCTAAATCATTCTCATTAATGTCCATGTTTTAAAAAATGGCTTTAAGGATTTATTTATATGGGCATTAAAGTTTTAAAATTAAAACTCCTTTTAAAAGTTTCAAAGTGGTATGAGACACTTTGATTCTAAAATCTATTTTAAATGCATTCTTGACAAATAGTGTGACTTTTAAATGATTTCAAGAAAAAGGGCGATATTTCACTCTAATTATTTTGATGATTATTTTCATCTATGTAAATATCCTTCATCATTCTCGATTGAGTTTATTATGATACAATACAATCTTCCATATTGTATCGAATGAGTTATGTTTGACTGTGGATGTGATTTTTTATACCATTCATTGTTTGTGGATAAAGTATTGACATTTCCTATGCTAGTTTTAATACGAATGTTTATTTTATGTTTAAAACTTTTCATATGAGGAATGCATTGGACTTAGTAAGTGACGGGTGGATCCTTCTATAGCTCCTCAATTCATCGGTAGGTCTCATGAGACAAACTAGTGTCTTGGCACAAGGCCTTGGAAAAATCTTATTTGTAGTCTTGGCACGAGGCCTTGGATAAGTGGTTATGATAGTCTGGAATTATGCATTCCATCATTATGAAAGTGGTTATTGATATTTCATGTGATTGTTCGACTAGTATAATATCCATGTGAATAAGTAAATGGCATTATTTCATTTTATCTTTGTCATATTATGCTTATGTTCAAGTTTAAAAGGCTTTTGTTTTAGTTATAAATTGCTTTAAGTGTTTATGATTATTTATGAAAGCTTCTGCTATATTGTTATCCTTACTGAGCATCTGAGCTCACCCCTTTCAATGTTTTATTTTTCCCAGGATGTGAAGAAGTAATTTATGAATGACCTGCAGGGATAGTATGAGGGGATATGAAGAAAATATGTTGTTGTAGTTTTTTTTACCTTATGATGTAATGTAAGACTTATGAATATATATAGTGTTTCCAAGACTACTAAACTAATCGGTCTTTCAAGACTTGATCCTTTGTTATCATGCCAATGTTATGTAATAATGCACCGACTCTGGGTATCTAGGTTCGGGGCGTTACAGATGGTATCAGAGAAAGTTTAGTACAAACCTTGGAAGATAGATTTAGATAAACTCTGATTAGAGCACGTAGACCTAAGATGAACTTTGAGGATTAGTATAGAATAACTTACTAGAATTTTGGTATTGTAGAGATTTTGTGAGTTTTCCGAGCAATAAATCCCTGTCTGGATACGAGTAGGTAGAGGCAGCTCTGGAACAGATGTACCTAGGGGTAAAACCCAAAAACACCTCTTTGAGCTAGACTCGAACAGGAACTGGTGCACGACAATAGGCCTTGCTGCACTCTTGGTTACGACACTCCCAGGGGATATGCTTAGGATAATTTACATTTTCTTTACTAACCGATTTGAAGTATTATATATATAAGATGAGAGTAATTGACCTTGGTTAATCCTAATGTGTTTCAAATTGAGAATATGGTGACATGTTAATCTCTAAATAATTTTATGACTACTGTTACTCACACAATGATTTTTGGTTTTAGTCAATGGCTGGATTCCAAGGATGTCATAGGGACTTTGAGAATGATGTACAAGGTTGGAATGGTGGTGGAAATGAGAAACAAAATGGAATGTTGATAGGTGTAAAATATATCGTCTTTATTCCAAAAATATGATCAACAATATATATATTAACCAATTTCCAGACTCAACAAAGAAGAGAAAGGTGATGAATGATAAGATATCCAACAGTGGAGACCATGGAGAAAGGAATCCTCAATTTCTATCATGCAGGAAATGTGGAAGGAGACACCCAGGAAAGTGTCACAATGGGACAAATAAATGATTTAGGTGCGGGAAGGAAGGAAATAAAGTGAAGAATTTCCGAAGAAAAATGAAGAGTACTATGGAAGAAGATAAAAATGGTCCCAAGAATCCATTTACTGTCATTTTTCGTAAATGTAGGGGATCTGGACATTACCCGAGTGAATGCCCTATTCTATAGGATATTTTCTTGGTCAAAGAATAAGCTATGTGGAAATAAATAGTTGGAGAAATGTTTAAAAAGTATTTGTGCTCCTTGTTGATGGGTTTACTTTGGAATAATTTTCTCTTGTATTTTTAACCCTACAGTTTTCCATGTGAGAATGATATTTGAGGAAGAATTATCTTTTCTCTTGTGGATATATTTATAAATAACCATTTGGTTTTATATGGTCATTAGGTTTCAGGCAATTATAACTTATTATAATTTGGGATGAAAATTCAAGGTATGAGATAAGATTTGTGGTTAAATTATGTTATGGTTATTTTGAGGAATTTATCTCATTTTGGTAATGTTATAAAATATAGTTTTTGAAAAAGGACAACACACAAACCGTGTGACAACCCGTCACGTTGGACAAAGCTGTGGGAGTTGAACCCACAACCAAAGTGCGATTGGGATTTATCGCCTACCACTGGACTACGTGAAGTCCCTGGTTAGGGTGACTATTATTTTTAGTTAAATTATTTTATTGATCAATAATAATTTGATTTTGGATCTTAAGTCTTATCAAATGAATACCCTTAGTATAGGAAAATGATTTGATGATTAAGTGCTAAATGTTATTTTGGAAGTTGTTCGCTTTGTTGTGAACACTATATGCCCAAGGAAAATAAAATATTATGGGATTTCATTTGAGGAGTAATGGTGGATTTTTATCTATGTTTTTATTGTGGATTTATAGTGATTTGTGTTATTTATGGAAATCATTAGGTTAATTACTTTTAAGTATGTGACTTTAAGAGTAATTAATGTCATTTGGAGATAAAATTTAACATGGAAGACTACATTCTTATATGTTTTGGTTTTCAATACTAGTTTGGATTATATTGAAGGATTTTAAGGACAATTGATTATTGAATGGTATTTATTTAACTTTGGGGTATTGATGGTTTAATTTTTGATATTAAGATTGGTGTTTTTTTCTCTAATGGAATATCCATTTAGGGAATCATCAGATATTATACTAACCATTTTGGTTTTGATTAATCTCTAAAGACAAGGTAAATATATAGTTTATCATACGTGGATCATGTATTTCTATAGAAGTTTATTCTAGCTCTTCCATTGTGACCAAGTCTTCTTGAATACTCATTGTTCAAAAAAATGAGTTTGTGGTAAAAATTTATTAAAGAATGAAACTCTACTTAAAAAGTAAGTATATCTCCTTATGTTCTTAGTCAATATCATAAATGAATTCCTCGTCCTTATGTAATGTAATTTAAAACAAAAAATGTTGTCTATTTACTTTTCCTACTGGGAGACTAATGACCGTTTTCCCAACACAAGTTTGTGATTTTCTTATTGTTAACTTTCTCCTGATCATGTTTTCTATCCCCCTCCATCATAAATTAACACTTAGTTTATCTTCTATATCCATGTTTTCCTACATGGAATCCTAGTATGGGTTATCTTGGGTGACCTTTATACCTCTCTTCCTTTCTTTTAAAGTGATAGTTTTATTGAATATTTTTCCGATGTGGGACTTTCCATTATATTCCCAAGACCAATTTTAAAAAAATTATGAGGATGCAATTTATTGAAGGAGTGGAGAATGTAACACCCCAAGATTCCACAATACGTTTCCCTTTGAATAATACAATGGCGTGCATTGTACGCAACTTCGAGATTCTAACCCACCACAACCAAACTAGCCGTTATGAATAGTAATACCTACTTTTTGAAATTTTATACATTTTATCTTTCAAAATGGACATCATTTTTGGATTAGGAATATCAAAATTAGACTAGGGTGAAATTTTGGTACTTTTCAGATAACTTTCATATTTTGATGAATAGTGAAAATTACAAAATTTTAATTAAAAACAACTTTTTTAATCAAAATAAATAATAGTGATAAATTATTAATTTGAGTGGTCTTATAGTATATTTAGAACATATTTTTACCATTTAATAAAATTTTGGTCATTGGATGTAATTTCACATTTAAACCAGACATAAACAAGTGTCAATCTTTTGATAGTTATTATCTCTTAAAAACACGCTATTTGTTTTGACGACGGGAATTAATTTTTAAATTAATTAATGCAAATGATATGTTTTGAATTTGGTAAAATAGACATTATTTTTGAATTCATAATATCAAATATATATTAGGCCTAATTTTTGGTATTTTTCTGGAAACATTCATTATTTGATGAATAGTGAAACCACTAAGTGGTAGTTAAAAAACTGAATTTTTCATAAAACATAATTTTACCGCTTCTGTGAGTGGAATTTCGAAAATCCAGGAGACACGATTAATATCAAGGAGTAAAATGTGGTTCAATGAGATGAAAATAATTTTTGGTAAATAGTAACGTTTTACTTTTATTTACCACGATTAAAAGTAAATAGGGTAATTGAGGGTAAAAATGATATTAATACTAACACATGTCCTAATTCTATTGGACAAGTGTATCTCGACCAAAAAAAACATTAGGATTAAAATATTATCATTTATTTCCACTTTTATTAGATTAGGATATTTATTATTATTTAATTCAAAGAAGAGTTAAAAGAGTTAAAATCAAAGTTTATTTACTAAAACATTTTTAATATAGGGTTATACATAAGGTAAATTCCATTGAAAATATTAATTAGAAAGCTAAAACTATTTCCTACATAATTATATTTTATTTATAATTTTTAGACATTAAATAAGTTAATTTATTTACGACACAATGTTGATGAAGTAATTACCTAATTAATGAAATATTAAAATAATTGATATTATAAATATCAAAATAAATGTAATTTGAGACTTTTTATGAATTCCACTAATTTTATAGTTTAATATGACATATTATAATTTATTATATAAATTGTCTTCGAAGTAATAATGCTGTTATGAATTTATCAAAAACAAAATACCCATTAGTGTCAAAATTGACATAAAGGAGTTTTTAAAACAAATATTATATTATTAATTTATATTCAATTCCTAAAAATCTAAGGTTCATCCAAGAGACTTATATCATAATAGGTGTATCATTAATGGACCACTTGGGGGTCTTTTGGATGTATATAGTATGTTTATTAACCATATAATATAAAAATACAAAGAGACATTGTAAAAGTGAAACTAATTAACTAAGAGTTAATACTTAAAGATAAGGTTAATATAATGACCCAAACCTATCTAAATTATATTGGTTGAGTGGTTTTAGACCTATCCCCACATGAAACTTTAAATAATCCACTTTGGAGCCATTATAAACCGAATATTAATTTATTATAAAATAATATTTCTAGCTTTTCCAAAGGTGCCCCTCACCCCTCTTATAAAAGGGAACTCCCCATTCCCATTAATTCACATCTTCAAAGCCTTTTGGCTCGGACATACCCTACCCAAATACTCTATAAAATTCCCTCAATACAACCTAGTGTCCTTAGTTTTATCAGAAAGCCAACCTAAGGAGCCCTTTTGATCAAATCAAAAGGAAGAACCCAAAGAAGAGGTAATGTTTTCACCACCCTCTTTCAAATTCCTTTCTTCTTCAACTTCTTCTTTCTTTGTTATTTCTGTTCTAAAATAATAACTCCAGTATCTTCTATATACTATTATGTTATTATAAATATGGTACAACCATATTCAGTATTCTATCCATCCTTTGAATGGCATGTCACCATACGTGCGTACGTACGGCTTACCGTCTCCACGTCATGGTGTAATTGTCATTAAATAAATTATTATTTGGATGGGTATAATAATGATGTTCAATTAATGTAAATAATAAATATAACATGATAATTATTCTGTCTATATGATATACCATCCAATTATATATTATTTTAACATCAAAATAATGATATTGTCGCTCGTGCGTACGTACGGACTACCGTCTCCACGAACGCGATGAGATTCATTCTCCATCTTATCCATTCAAGTATAATTCTCATTTGATGATTAAAAATAATTCTTAAGGACTTGATATAATTCTGGATATGAATAAGATACAACCTATCCATAACAAACATGGCTTACGTAATAAAGAATATAAAGGAAAACGAGTAAGTTAACACCTGAAATGACAATAATACTACGATATTATTAACAAATCAATGTTAAAAAATCATATATGATATCATATTAATGTAAATGATTCCTTTATAATTAAATAAAAATTATTTCACCATTATATAGGAGGTTATCCTACCATCGACCAAGGAAAAAGTACAAAGTAAGGGGTTTCTTATCTCACTTTTAATTCAATGAGATTTCCATTGTTCACCACTTATTTATTGCATGTGGTATGTGTACTGCCCATGATTGTATTAATTGTGTAATATAGTTTAAATTTATGGTTATTTAAATCATCATTGTATGATCCTTCTTTCATGGGTTCATGTTTCATAAGTTACCAAATCGATAAGGGAATTTGAAATTTCAATTTCCACTCATTCGGCTTTACGCATACTTCATCGATTATTTTAATCCAAGATTATATGTAGAATCACTATTAATTTGATTATGTCATAATTTCCACTCCCCTTTCTTTGGATATACTTTTTATACACATAATCACTCCATTGATAAATTCTCAAGTCATCGGTATGAACTTGATAAGAGTAATTTTTACTCAATATCGATTTGTTGAGATAAACATCCAATTAATTGGTGTTGTTTTTACTAGAATATGTGTGAATGTACTTTGATTTTTTTACACTAAATATCCAATAATATTTAGTGTATGTATATTTTTCACACATAATTATGTCGTTGATTTATCCTTAACCTAAGGATACAGCCTTTATGAGAGATTTCATCTCAATTTAAATTCCATTGAGACTTCTTTGTTGTTATACACCAAATCACTTTTATGTGGTGTATATAATGTACTTTGACATAGTATATCATGAATCCCTTTATTCTCATGATATTACAAAGTTTTGATTACCTCAATTATTTGTATTCAAGTGTCTCTCTTTTGGTTAGAAACTCTAACTAAAATACCATTTTTAAATGTTTTAAAGACTTATTCTTCTAAATCTTTCTCATTAATGTCCATGTTTTAAAAAATGGTATTAAGGATTTATTTATATGGACATTAAAGTTGTAAAATTAAAACTCATTTTAAAAGTTTCAAAGTGGTATGGGATACTTTGATTCTAAAATCCATTTTAAATGGATTCTTGACAAATAGTGTGACTTTTAAATGATTTCAAGAAAAAGGGGGATATTTCACTCTAATTGTTTTGATTATTATTTTCATCTATGTCAATATCCTTCATCATTCTCGATTGAGGTTATTATGATACAATACAATCTTCCATATTGTATCGAATGAGTTATGTTTGACTGTGGATGTGCTATTTTTATACCATTCATGGTTTGTGGATAAAGTATTGACATTTCGTATGCTAGTTTTAATACGAATGTTTATGTTATGTTTAAAACTTTTCATACGAGGAATGCATTGGACTTTTTAAGTGACAGGTGGAGCCTGATATAGATCCTCGATGCATCGGTAGTTCTCATGAGACAAACTAGTGTCTTAGAACAAGGCCTTGGAAAAATCTTATTTGTAGTCTTGGCACGAGGCCTTGGCTATGTGGTTATGATAGTCTGGCATTATGCATTCCATAATTATTAAAGTGGTTATTGATATTTCATGTGATTGTTCGACTAGTAGAATATCCATGTGAATAATTAAATGACATTATTTCATTTTATCTTTTCCATATTATGCTGAAGTTCAAGTTTAAAAGGCTTTTGTTTTAGTTATAAATTGCTTTAAGTGTTTATGCTTATCTATGAAAGATTATGCTATATTGTTATCCTTACTAAGCATCTGAGCTCACCTCTTTCAATGTTTTATTTTTCCCAGGATGTGAAGAAGTAATTTATGAATGACCTTCCGGGATAGTATGAGGGGATATGAAGACAAGATGTTGTTGTAGTTTTTTTACCTTATGATGTAATGTAAGACTTATGAATATATCTAGTGTTTCCAAGACTACTAAACTAATCGGTCTTTTGAGACTTGATCCTTTGTGATCATGCCAATGTTAGGTAATAATGCACCGAATCTGGGTATCTAGGGTCGAGGCATTACAGAATCCACATGTCTAGTTCATGATCTGGGCACTTCCTCATTAGCTCCTTGAATCGGTCCCATGCTTCCCAAGAAGATTCTCCATCACACTGAGTGAAGTTCTAAATGTCGTTCAGGAGATTAAAAGTTTGGATCAATGGAAAATATTTATCCAAGAACTTCTTGGAATGACTATACCAAGTCATGATTAACTCAATAGATTGTCTTTTAAGCCAATCCTTAGCTCAGTCTCTTAAGGAAAATGGGAAGACGAATAATCTTATTTCATATGAAGAAACTCCATGGTTGCGAAAGGTAACGAAAACTTCCAAGAATTTAGAGATATGCTCATGCAGATCTTCACTCTGAAGTCCATTAAATTTCCTTATGTGCTGGATCATATGAATAAGTCCATATTTTATTTATAATATATGATCTTGGTAGGGGGACGCATGATGCTTGGAGTGGAACCATGGATTGATGGTAGGCCATAATCCATGATGGTTCTTTCTTGATGCATCAAGTGCTCTCTAAGAATAATTTTTCATAGATTATGAGGGTTTAGTGGGTTGGGTCCCACTTGATTGTTCATTTTGGCCATTGTGGATCGACATCATGCATAAAGATACCTTAAAATATTAGGATCAAAGGTTAAAGATTTTTTTATCTCAAGTTTCTTCGAACGAGTTGACAGTCCTTGGTACATGCACTATACCACATAACATGTATGCAAGGGTGTCTTGAAAAGAAAGAATGAAAGGGGGTTAGGGAAAGGTAATACCAAGTCATTAAACCAGAGGATTATATAAGCACAACATTTCATTCCATGAAAATGATACCAAAATTTTATGTGCCTGCCCGTGACGTTGAATTCACACGGGCTGCAGTCAGATTAGAAATTTTGATTTCTTAATCATTACATACTACACAATCATAATACATTGATAGTCTGGGTTGATCCTAAGGGGAGTAAGATGAATCTTGAAATTCAATGGCTTAATACCCTTTGGGGTAGGAGTCCTTTCTAGTTTACTTTAGTATGGTAAATGATATATCTATGGAGGTTGATATTTTCTTCAATAATGAGAGGGGGTTTAAGATCAATTTTGAGTATCTGCAGAAAGAATGATCTTAATTATAACTTGGTTGGATCCTAAGGTAAGGATGTGAAGAAAACAGAGGTCGCTAGTTTACTTTGGTCAAGTGAACTAGTTCTACCTAGGGGGTAACTATTCCTTGATCAAGATATAGAGACAATCTAGATGCATTACGATTGGATTTTAAGGAAGAATTTATCTTACGATATTGTTCTTAGCATAATATACTCCTACCAGGATAGGGTCCTTCAATTGAATATACCGTGGTCAGGGACATTCAAATGAATTGGATAAAAAATGTCATGACCCATCCTTTGGGGTCCATGGAAGCTCCGCCGGTGCAACGGTGCCGACGACCTGAGGAGGCGGTGGTCGGTGACACCTGAAGGCACCACGAAGGACAGAGGTAGCTGGCCCTTTTCAAGCATGTTGAAGTTGGGTGGCGCGCTGTGGCAGCACACAGTGGAGGAGGGCCGTTACCCTCATCAAGGCATGCTAATTGTTCTCTAATCCATTTTTTTGCATGCACACCCATGGTCCAATGATATATATCATCATCCTTCACCAATAGCTACATATTGTGCATCATCATAAAATAAATTATCTCAATGGGTCCTAGGGAGGTGAGTGGAAGGGATGCATGAAAAACATCAAGGTATTTGGCTTGGTGGGTAATAAATGAACCTACCATCATAGTTTCTCAATTATGCAGGGCATGATCATTATAGTAATGAGTGAACTATGAATCCATGTTGACGTGTGGACTTCCCATTGCTGTTACACAAATAAGAACATCTACTTGGCTTACACTTCCATGTGACCCAGACCTAGAAAACCATCCACGTGTCATTACTCGATATAGAATCTACATATTTGGGATCCTTAACTAGGTATATTTTTTGATCCATGGGCCATGGGGTAACTAAGGGTCTTGGGAAATCATCTCCCATAGACACTATGAATTAGTTCTAAGTGGCTCCAATGGAAGTTTCAATAAGACCTATGATGTGGAAAACTCATCTGTATAGATGCTGACGTCAATACTGAACTCAGTAAAGGAAAGATCATGTGGATGACCACCCAGGTGGAACCAAATGCTATCTATGTCCATCTAAAGAGTGTATAAAAACTCTATAAATAGCTCCTTGTAGGTATCCTTAGGAACCTTGACAATGCAGTCAACATGGAGTGTCTTCAGGTGGTTGAGGATGGCATCATTGTTGTTCATCTTGGCTAAGATAGGTTATTAAAAGGTTTTATTCATCCACATCAGCTTGGACTGTAGATTAGTGAGGTTTACCTAGTGTTTTGATTTAGAAAATCATAATACATGGTGAATGTGGAGGTTTTAGTCACTTGAGGAGTCATCAGAGGATGATGAGAAGTTAGGTTGGGTAGCTGGTGTAGCACAGGCTGTTACAAGTGGTGCAGGAGGTGCGAAAGGGGTGTAAAAAGTGTCTTCATGTTCTTTATTAAAAAATGGAATCTCATCATGGTCATACGAAGAGTCATAAGGTTTTGAACACTCGGTTTGGGTCATCATGAAAGGATAGAGGGTGAGGGGTGGTGTTTATTTAGTTTAGGTTGAGATGATTAGGGTGTGGTAGTGCAGGTGTGTGTGTATGAGAGGAGGATGGTGAGATGAAGGAGGTGAAGAGATAGGAGGTGAAGGGGTAAAGGTTTTGTGTGTTTGGGAGGTAGGAGGAGGGAGTTGAGGGGTTGAGGGTTTTTAGAGGAGACGAGAAGGAGGGAGGAAGACGGTCGAGAGATGGGGGTGCGGGCAGTTGGTCGTGAACTTAGTTTCACGACCTGTTTTAAAGAAAAATAGACATAGTAATTTACATGATTCATAATAGAGGTTCACATGAGGTAATTTTTATTTTTAATTAATAGGTTACTTTTTTCGTTCTGGGGTTACACGACGTGTAATTATAATTTTTAGTCTAAACATGTTTAAACTCCTAACCTCTAGCTCTTAGCTTATATGAAAATTCCCTAAGGATAACCTAATCTATCCTAGGACAAGATGACCTACCTTCGGTTTCCTCCCAGTTAGAGCTTCCTTTAATTTCAAGTTCATGCTTTAGTTAAGAATTAGTTGAACTTGAGGCTGACGACACATCCCTCATAGAAAGGTTCTTGACATATTTTCAATCTTTTTCCATTCAACTTGAATGGTGGTCTACCCTATCTCTAAATTTCAATGATCCCATATGGAATGACTTGAAAAACTTCAAAAGGACTCGAAC
The DNA here is from genome assembly GCA_963277665.1 of Viscum album. Taxonomy (NCBI): domain Eukaryota; kingdom Viridiplantae; phylum Streptophyta; class Magnoliopsida; order Santalales; family Viscaceae; genus Viscum; species Viscum album. The sequence goes on from OY728140.1 coordinate 1,856,097,791, forward strand.
ATCAAGATTTCAGCTTACAAGGGAATAATTTCAATCTTGAGTTGAATAGGAGGACCTTATTCTATGGAAGAAAGACACACCTAGCAATGTGTTTTTCATTCCATTTATTTGTTTTTCCCTTATAGATCCTGGAATTGTCATATGAATCCCTCCTGATCTCTTCTAATTTAGTTAACTGAGCATCATTTCTTCTTTATCCTTTTAAAAATCTAAATCTAGTTTCTTAATCTCCCAATACAAATGATATTGGAGTTCCACTAGAAGATGACATGGTTTCCCGCAAACTAGTCAAAATGTTGTTGTTCATATGGGATTTTTGTATGTAGTCTTGTATTCCCATAGTGTATCATCTAGATTTAGACTCTAGTCATTTTGGATCATGTTTATAGTCTTCTCCAAAATTTTCTTGATCTACCTATTCGACATTTCTACTTTACCACTAGTTTGTGGGTGGTAGGAAGTTTCTGTATTGTATCAAATTCCACATTTCTCTAGAAATCCATTAAAAACATAGTTTCTGAAATGTGTTCCTTAATCATTAATGAGTAATATTGGAAATCCAAATCTTACAAACACATTACTTTTCAAAAATTTCATGGATACTTTTTCTATGTCCATTGAAGTTGCTTCATCCTCAACCCATTTAAAGATGTAGTCAACACCAACTAGATTGTAGGAATTTCCATATGAAGTGGGAAATGGCCCCATGAAGCCTATTCCCCAAATGTTGAAGATTTTTCCTCCCATGATGGGATTTTTTGCCATCTCATTACTTTTCCCAATGTTTCCCGTCTGCTAGAATCTATCACATCTTTGGTAGAATTCCCTCATGTCCTGGTGTAGCATGGGCCAGAAAAGTACAATATATAGAATTTTAGATACAGTGCACTTGGGTCCATGATGTCTTCTAGCTAGTGACATATGAAAAATTTCAATTACATTCAAGATTTCAATTTCAAGGATATAATGTCAGAGCAATCCATCATCACAACGTTTTAATAGTAATGTTTCATCCCAGTTGAAATGTTTTTCCTTGGCCAAAAATATTTTCCTTTATTGATACGAGAGGTCTCAATGCAAGAATCCCATGGAAAGAAAATTAGCAATATTAGAAAACCATAGTTGAACCTTGACACTAAAAAAGGTTTCATATGGAAAATCTACTTCAATGTCAGTATCCTCATCTTCCTTGATGAATTATAAGGCAAGTTGGGATAGATGGTCAGTAATAATATTTTATGTTCCTTTTTTTTCCTTGATTACAATCTCAAACTCTTGAAGCAAGATGATCCACCGTATCAGCCTTGGTTTGATTCCTTATTGTTCATCAAGTATCATAGGGAAGAATGATTAGTATGTACATTCACTTTTTACAATAACATATAGGAACAAAATTTCTCAAAGGCATATAAAACAGCTAAGATTTATTTCTTTTTAGTTATGTAGTTTACATGATATTCACTTAGTATATGGCTTTTATAATATATGGGACAAAATTTTACTAATTCACTATCCTAACACAGCACAAATAACAAGGTCATTGGCATCACACATTAACTTAAATTCCTTTTTCTAGTTGGGTGAAAAGATGATTGGGGATGCTATGAGTATTTTTTGAACTTTTGAAATTCATTCCAATATTCCTTAGTGAATTTTAATGGGAATTATTTTTGATAATAAGTGTGTCAATAGAAGGGAAAAAATTTCAACATCTTTTACAAACTGTCTATAAAATCCATCATGGACCAGAAAGCTTCTTATTCCATTCACTATTGATGGACCAGGACAATCCTTGATAAATTCCATTTTGGATAGATCAACCTCTATGCCTTCTTTGGTGATCTTATTCCTAAGGACTATTCTTCCTTGGACCATAAAATGCCATTTCTTCAAATTTAGGAGTAGACATTTTTCATCATAGCATTGGAGGAAAAATTCCATATTTCATTAACATTCATATAAAGATCTTCCATAGACTGAGAAGTCATCTATAAATAAATCTAGAAAATTTTCAACCATGTCATGGAAAATATGCATCATGCATAAATGGAATGTTACTAGCATTGCAGATTCTGAATGACATTTTCCTGGAAGAAAAAGTACCAAATGGGCATGTGCATGTGGTATTTGGGTAATCATCTAGATCGACTAAAATTTGATTGTATCCTAAATATACATCCAAAAATAGTTGAATTCATTTCTATAAAGTCTTTCTAGAATTTTATCCATGAATGGTGTGGAAAAAATGATCCTTCCTTATTATTGAATTCAGAAATCTGTAATCTACGCATACTCTCTATCCAGTGATAGTACGTGTTGAAATTAATCCATTTTCATCAGTTCTCTCTATTGTGAGTCTGCCCTTCTTAGGCACAAATTCAAGGGGGGTCAAACATTCAATATATGATGTGGAAAAAATTATTCCAGCATCCAAGAGTTTCAACACTTCATTTTTGATGACATCCTTTATTGGTGGTGTGATTCGCCTTTGAGGTTTACATTTTGAATTTGCATCTTCTTCAAGTAAAATCTTATGAGTGAATTCAATAAGATTGATTCCTTTGATGTTTTATACTCCCCATTCAATTGACTGCTTATATATCCTCAAAACTTTAACCATTTTTTCTTCTTGTACCTGAGATAGTTTAGAGTTGATAATAAATGTCAGAGAGGTTGACACTCCTATGTACGAGTACTTAAGAGTACTAGGTAGAGGTTTTAGTTCCATCTTTAATGGTTGAATGATAGAGGGGATGAAAGGTAGAAATTTATCCCTTTTGAGAGGTTCAAAGAATCTTAATTCCTAAAAATCGTACTATTCTTCCTTCTATAGAAGTGACTATTCACTTTCTTCTTCAATATCCATATAATCATCTCCTTTGTGGGTAATAGATATGGAACTGCAGTAACAAACATCATCTATTTTTTGGGAATCTTTGACCAGGTTGAACACAACCTATTCTTCTCCAACTCATAAGATCAGACATTCTTAATTGACATCTATCAAAGCCTTTGTTGTGACTAAGAATGGTCTACCAATTATAATGGGAACTTCACCTTCTTATTCCATGGCCAGAACTAGTAATTATGCTGGAAAGATGAATTTTACGACTTTAACTAATACATCTTCAAGAATGACCATGGGATATTTCACTAATTGGTTAGTGAGTTTCAGTGCTACTTTAGTTTTTTTGAGTTCTTGGAGTCCTAGATTATGGAAAACACTCATTGGAATTAAGTTGATGCTGGATCCAAGATCACATAGAGATCCTAAAAACTCGCATTTTTCAATGGCATAAGGGATTGAAATTTTTTCAAGATCTCTCCTATTTACTGGTATTTTCTACTAAACAATAGTAGATCATTAATCATTTAATGAGATCACACCAAGATCATTTATCATTCTTTTGTTGGAAAAAAGATCATTTAGGAATTTTTCATACACTAGAATTTGAGTAATAGCTTCTGCAAATGGTATATTGTTGTGAAGTTGCTTGAACATCTCCAGGAACTTTTTGTATTGTGCCTCTTGTCAACCTTGTCTCAATATTTCCGGGAAAGGAAGAGGCGGATTATATAGTGGTGGGGAAACAAAAATTGGTCCCTTAGGTTTCTCATAAGTTTGGTCACTTTCAGCTAGTGAAACTTCTTGAGGTGTTGTATTCTTAACTTTTTCTTCTATTGGTGTTTGTTTTTAGGATCTTCAATTTGTTTTTCATCTCTTCCACTATGTTGTTGAAAGTCCAATATCTTCACATGTCTTATTACTATGGATTTATATTCCTCCCTTAGGTACATCTCTTTATTACCAGGAAGGGTTCTTAGTAATCTATTAGAAAAAGTCTTTGAGATTTAACCCATTTGAACTTCCAGATTTTACAAACATCTCTTTGTTTTTGAATTTATGTTTCCAGAGTTTTCATTCTCTCATCTGATTTTTGAATGAAATTATCTAGGAAGTTTTCTTTGTTACATTGTGGAGGATCAGGTTGCTGCTGAGATCTAGGTTGAGTGGGTTAGAATTTCTACTGAGCTCTTTATGGGAAGGGTTATTATTGCATATGTCTCTAAGGTCTTAGAACTAGGTTCATAAGTATATAACCTAGTGGTCCTTAATTCTGAAATGGTTCTTAACCACTTCACTATTGAAAATATCAGTGGTTGTTATGAGGTTGCTGCTAAGCATACCTCTGCTGGTAATATTGTTTTAGTTGTTGAAAATGTGGGTTATATTGATTGTAATTGATGTAATTATAATATTGTTGGTCTCCAACTCATTCCTTGAAATCTTGGTAAAGATACGGGCCACCACACATCTCACATGATTGTATCTCCATTATAAGATCAAGAGGGGGTTGTGCAGGAGGAATTTTAAATGTTTCGATATTCTTGATGAGCACTTCGAATTGTGTTTCTAATATGGGTTTTCATCCCTCTAGTGGATACCATGATGAGGTGGTCCATGATCACTTCTCCACATGATGGAATTGGGAGAAACTACATCAAGAACTATTCTTCCTTCATCTGGGTTTTTAAACATCAATACTCCATCAACAGCAACATCAACAACTAATCATATGGCTGGTTGGAGTACTTGGTAAAATGTATGTAGCTAAATCAAAAGGTTTAGTCCATGATGTGGGAACTTCCTCATTATCTCCTCGAATGAGTCCCGTGCTTCCTAAACAGATTCTCCAACAGATTGAGAAAATTTATGAATATCGTTCTAGAGCTTCCAAGTACTAATTGGTGGAAAATATTTATTCAATAACTTCATGTCAAGATCATCTCAAGTCGTGATTGACTTAGGAGCTTAACTTTTAAGCCATTTCTTAGCTCAATCTATTAAAAAAATGGTAAGACACATAGTCTTATTACGTCTAAAGAAACTCCGAGGTTGTGAAAGGTATCTCAAACTTCTTGAAAGTTGGAGATATGATCATGCAGATCTTGGCTCTGATGTCCACTGAATTTTCTCATGTTATGGATCATATGAGTGAGTCTAGGTTTGATTTCAAAGGAATGCACTAGGATGGGGGGATGAATGACACTTGGAGTAGAACCATGGATTGATGGTAGGCCATAATATATGATGGTTCTTTTTTGATGCATCAGCTGATTTCCATGAATAATTTGTTGTAGGTTCTGAGGGTTTGGAGGGATAGGCCCCGCTTGATTTTTCAGATCGGCCACTATGGACATGCATTGTGTAGAAATATACCTCTTGATATTGGGATTGAAGGTTAATGGTTCATTTGTCTCAAGGTTCTTCAAATGAGTTGACAGACCTTGGTACATGCACTATACTGCATAATAGGGGTGTGAGGGCATCTTGAAAATAAAAAAATAAAGAGGGATAGGGAAAGGTTATCCCATGTCTTTAAGACAGAGTCTTATAGAATCAAAATGTTGTGTTCCTTGATAATGATGCCAAAATTTGACACGTTCACATGCATTATTGAATTTTCATGGGATACGGTCATATTAGAAGTTTTGATTTCCAAAACTTTACTTACTACTTAGGAGTAGTATAGCGATAGTCTGAGGTAAATCCGATAGGGAGGAAGAAAACCCATCAATGTCAATGAATTAATACCCTTTGGGTTTAGAGTCCTTTATAGTTTACTTTGGTTTGGGAAATTATAGTTATATGGTGGTTTATGGTTGCTTCAATAATGATAGAGGGGTCGAGATCAATTTTGGGTATCTACAAAAAGGATGATCTTAATTATAAATTGGTAGGATCCTAAGGTTTAGAAAATGAAGAAAGTGAAGTTCACTAGTTGACTTTGGTCAAGTCACCTAGTTCTAACTAGGGGTAACTATTCCTTCACCAGGAGATATTGACAACCAAGCTTTATTAACCTCGGATTCTAAGGCAAAAAGTATCTTAGGTTATTGGTTGTAGCCACATATACTCCAACCAGGATAGGGTCCTTCTCTTGAATATCATGTGGTCAGGGACGTTAAAATGAATTGTGTAGACAATTATTATTTATCCTGATTACTAACCCTTAAGGTTACCAAAATTATAATTAAATATTTAGAAATGATCAGATACAACTACTCTTGATCCCTACCCCTGGGTGGTTTAGCCACTCAAGGTAGTTTAAGATGAAAATAAATGAATGAATGAAACCACAAAAAATATGTTATGAATGATTGAATTTAAGTGTTTAACATACAAGTAATAATTCAGATTCAGATTCACAAAAGGAGACAAGAATTCAATCGAGATGTAAATCACAATTAAATACATACTTATAATGAAAGGGAAAATGGATCCAACATGATCTCATTGGTAATTGATGACGAACTAAGGTGGTGATGCTAATTAGAATTGAAGCGATGTTGAAACACAATCCATGAAAATTTTATTGAAATAAAATAATGAAATAGTGAAGAAATTTGAGTTTAGGGGAGAGGGAGTCAAAGGAAACTTGAAGGGAACAAAAAGAACAATGGAATTATGCTATGGATGTTCTCAAAATCTACTACTAAGATACTTTATTTATAGCTGAAATATTATATGACATGTAATGTATTTAACATCATGCAATGTTGAATCCATGTATATCTCCATGTTTTTTGAATCTTATGTATATCTCATGCTTAGTTCATCTGAGATATGAGGTTTTATTTCTTTCACGTTGTGTACTACTGACTCATGATGCGAAAGATCCTTCTAGCTGTATCTATGGATCATATTTCTCATTCAAAGGGTTTGAATAAGTTCACGTCATGTATTGGATGTTCATGATGTGTAACAGCTTCTTTTCTTTCACTCTTCATGACTTTCTTCATGAATAGGTTCACAACATCTGGCATCCCATGAGACACTATTACATGATGTGAACTAAGGTTTCACAACTTGTAATTGGTAAAATTTTTCTCTTTTTCTAAATTTTATTCTTTAAAACCTTGGGAACCTATTACCAAAAAAATTCAGCATAAACCAAATGCATTATCAAATAAAGAAATTAAAAATAATTAATGAAATGGAATAAAATATATATATGAATTTGGATGATCAATTACCCTTTTGGAGAAATAATTACCCTGTATTTATACCATAATATCTTGATTTATAAATTATCTCAAAAAGTTTAAAACCTTTAGTAGAGTTTTCAGGTAGAGTACCACAAATATTTTTACTTCAAGACTGCCTATACCCTGGGGAAAGGTAATGTCATTACTGATGTTTTGAGTAGGAAACTTCCAAACCAAACCATAAAGGAATCATCCTAAGAGTGAAACTTTAGGGATATTTTTCCATAGTTTCATTTTGGATTCTAAAAAAAGGATGCCAAGGTTTTCTTTGAAAGTGTTCAGTTGACATTATCCCTTATCAAGATGATACTTTAGGAGGAGAATCTTGATGATTAATTACAGGCATTAGAGAGTCTCTTTATACTATGGAGACCATTTTTGAGTGGTATTAATCCTTGAAGATATTCTGTATTTCTAGAACTAATAAATTTTTATTCTTTTCAAGAGGAAGGTTATGATGGGTGGTGTCATAGTTCTTAGTGGGTAGTGCACCACTTTACCATGAAGATGTTCTATGATATGCGACAATGATTCAAGTGACCAGGTATGGGAGAATATATTTTTGATTTTTTTCTTGTATTTATACTTTACAAAAGGTCAAGGCTAAGAACTAGAGACATTCAGGGTTGCTTCATCCACTTCTAGTGTCAAATTGGTAGTGAGATGATATTTAAATGGAGTTTTTAGTTGGGTTTCAATATACCCCTTAGAAGAAGAATGAAATATGGGTTGCGATTTTCATATTAACCAAATATTCTCACATTATACCCATTCATGATATAACCAATGTTAATAAGTTGGGTTTTAATGTTAATACTTATTTCTTACTTTTCTAATAAAATGTTAAGTAGTTGGAAAATATGTATTTGAAAATAATTTTCATTTTTAAAGATTTCCATATGCTATAGTACCTGATATAGATGCCCATTTTACCTCTCATTTTTTGGTGAGGCCTTTAGTAGGTGATGGGATTTAAGTTCATTTGAGTACGACAAATCATCTGTACACTGATGGCCATACATAGAGAGCTTTACATATTCTTGATTATATTACATATGATTGAATTATTGACTATAGTGGAGCTTATTATGACCATTTGGGACCAGTTGAGTTCGCTTATAATAATATTTACTAATCCGTTATCAAAATCAATCCTTTTGTGGACTTGTACAGTAGGACATATAAATTAATCTTATGTTGGTAATAGATTTAAGATACATCCTTGGTTGGATTTATTTTAGTCAAAGAGAAGATAAATATGATTTAGTTGATTCTTTGAAGATTTTTTTCAGCATATAACTGGTATAAATCCCATGCTGATCATTATCATAGACTACTAGAGTTTTTTTATTCATGATCAGGTTTTATTGAGAGTTTTACCTCGGTTGGGTCACTGATGTCTTGGGAGACATGGATATCATGCAACATGGTTTTTGGGAACATTTGGGGTGGTTTATAAGGTGGTAAAATTGGCTTACTATTTATTAATTCCACTACAATTGATGTTTATATATAATTTATTCCATGTATCACAACTTCAGAAGTATCATTCTGACCCAACTCATGTATTGATCTTGGAAAATCTTGCTGTTAAGACAAATTTTTCCATAACTAAGAATAAAATCTAGATATTTGATTCTAAGAAAGAAGAAAATAATGGGAGGAAGATAAATTTGGTTTATTTGTTATGGAAGCATGGTTATGATTCTCATGGAGATATGGGAACATGAGGCACTAATGAGAGATCAGTGGCCTCATCACTTTGATATGGGAACTTCTTGATAGGATTTTAGGGGAAGATTTTTTTTATGTTTGGGAGGTTATAACATCCAATCGCTTTTTTTCATGTATTCCTTGAATGATTTTTTTGATTTCCGTTAAGTTTGGTATTATTTTGGTGTCATTCTAGGAGTTTTTAGAAAATTTTGGATGTTTTTTTGGGTAAGGCATAGTTGGTTCACTATTTTTCCAAAACTGTGCACCCCACTAAAGACAAACATGCACCCATGGATAGTGGGGAATGAAGTGTTGGTGTATAATTTCCCAAACCATGCACCCACCCAAAGAAAACAGTGTACCATGGGTAACCTTGATTTTATTAATTCATGAAAGATATACTTGAGATATTTCTATAACTAGTAATTTCTTATGTATGATGGGTCTGTTACTATCCTGATATTGGGAATTGATTAGAGGATGTTAAGATTTCTTTTCATCTAATCCAAAAATAAAAGGTGTGCTGTGTTCATTTGGTAGTGAGTTTCTTTTAGGATAAATGTGTTATTAGTGTATTCTTTTCTTAGGATATCATGACATGGTGATGATTAAATGGAATAATTTTGAGGAACTATTTAGGGAAGAGTTCCCATAAAAGTCTCTTAGGGTCAAGTGGTTGTGGAAGCTATTGGTGAAACAATAAGGGAATTCATTTGTTTGGAATGTTTGTTGTGCTGTTTATGGGGTTGTTATATTATTCTCTTGATTTTATTTCTTTTGATAATTTAAGATATTTTCATTCTTAATTTTATTTGAGACCATAAATTTATAGTCATTTGGAAACTTTTTTACATGGTCATTCTGATGGAAATTAGAAAAGACAGAGATAGTAGAGAGGTACTAATACATTGGGGGGATTACAAAGAAATATTAACGTGTCGCAAACCTAAATTAATATTGTTAAATAACACACACATATCTTAATAGTTATTCTACTTCAAAATTGGCCCAATATTACTTATTTTAATGGCAACATGGGTCTGAATTTTATGAGGCCCATAGGGATATTATAGAAGTTATTGATTTTCCAAGAAATCAATGTTTAAACTAGATTGGGGGAGTTGGTTTCTAGTGAAATATCTTATCTATTTTATAGGTAGTGCATAGAAATATAGTGGGGCCCATAAATTTTTATGTTTATCTTGTGGAAGTATGGGTCATCACCAGTTTATATACCCATTTTTTATGGTCGATATAAGAGGCATGAGTAAAGTGTGGTAGTTGAAAAACCACATCATTATCCTCCTAAGTGGTATTTTTTAAAGTAATAGTAGGACATATGACCATTGTGATAACTAGAAAAGGGGTATTTTGAAAGTGGACATCATGGTGGAGTTCATCATAAAACTGACTAGAGAGAAGTTAGAGGACAACAATAGGAAAAAAAGAGGAGGAGTAAGTAAAGGGAAACTTTAGGCCATGGAATATCATGAAGTTGAGGGGCATAGTGTGGTTAGAGGTTTGATTTTAATTTACTCTATAGTTTATTCAATTTTTATTTATTGTTAAAAATCACATTATTTAATCACCCTTACCTAGTTATTGGGTTTTAGCTTCTAGTAAAGTGACTTCAATGCCCATTTGAGTTAATTACACTTGTGGGAAGTTAAATATTTTTGAGTAATATTGAAGTTTTTAGTTAGTTATGGGACGTGAATGGTTTCATTAGTACATAGTATATATATGAGAATAACCCTTTGTTGTTATCCTTAGGATAGATTGGTAGTATTTTGTAAAAATTTGTGTCAATTTTTAATGATGAAAGGTGCTTTCCTCTAGTATAAAATTTTAGCATGTGGTGCTTGTTAGAGAAAGTGATTTTTGTTTTGGGAATTGATATATTGAACCACATGGTGTTATATTTATATTCAAGAATTTGATTATTAGTGCATTTGATAAAGATATGTAGAAGTGTCCTCTTCTTTTGAGGGATTACGTTGATATATTGTAACACCCTTGGATTTTATTATTTTTTCCCTTTAATTATATACTATATTTGAATTAATTGTTTCAAATGCAAAACTATGCCAAAAAATCACAATAAATTTTAATATGATAACATTTTTAGTATTTAAATGTGACTATTATAATGTAGTTATTGAATTGGAGGTTATAAATAAATGTAAACACATTTTGAAATATATACACACACAAACAAATACACACACACACACACACACACACACACACACATATATATATGTGTGTGTGTGTGTAAGGTAATATTTTATAACAATATATTGATAAAATACAATTAGTGCTTCCAAATAACCAATAATATCATTTTATTCTTAAAATTCATTTCCCAAAATATTTTCTTTTCAGGTGCTAGGAACATTTATATTAATATAATAAAAATGTTATGTATAAATTATAATAAAATATATTATGAATGTGAATAATATATTAATACTAATTTAATTAGTAATCAAGAGGATATAATAATATGGATATTTAATATTTAAAAAAATTCATTTTCCCTATAAAAATAGTTTTACATTATAATTTATGTTTCAATTTAAAAATGAATTTCATAATTTTTGTATTTTATTTTGAATTAATGAACTCAAATTTTGGATTTAGCATGTAAATATTATTTTAGAATGATTTTTTTGTGATTTTTCCAAAAAAGGCTGATTTTATATGAATAATTAAAAATACAGTTTTAAAAATAACATCACTTTAGAAACATCATCATCATATAAGAATGAACTAAAAATTTAAGAAAATATTTCATTGAAAAAATATGTATTCAAAAGAGTAAACTAAAGTATTTAAAAATTTAATTTTTGATATATAAACTTGTGTCTAAACTTTGAAACATAAGTGGTATTTTATTTTTATAGAAGAAATATTTATGATCCATTTCATTAATAAATAAATTAAAAGGTTAAATTTGGTTTTGGATTGGTTTTAATGGAACATAACTCTACATTGTTTTTTCATAAACTAATAAAATCATGATAATAAATTCTATATAATGATTTTGTGAAAATTCTTTTTTATACCTAGAAATATTTAAAAAAAACTGATTTTCATTGCATTTTTCATACTTATGTTAAAATTAATTTCTACCACCTTTAGAAACTGAATTTATATTAATGGATTTAATATTTTTATATAAAAAAATTTATACTAGTTAATAATTTAAATTTAATTTTTATTCATAGAAATATGTTTCCTCGGTAAATTTTTATCACCACGGTATTGGTTAATAGGGTTGGGGGTAGTAAATATAGATACCCTACTTTTTCTTACATGACACTTACATAATTTTAAAGATAAAAAAATAAAATAATTACAAAACCAGGACCCAAAAGTTTAGTGTCTTGAAAAAATTGGGACTAGAGATAACAATTAAAAAATAAAACATTTATTTAATTCCTTCTTCGCTGGCTTCTTATTTGCCCTTGTGTTCTCATTATCAAAAGTAATCACCTGAGAATATACATAAAATAAATGGGTGATCTAAAATACCAATAAAATGATAGATAAGAACATGAATAAATATAACATGGGGTGAGCATAATCATGAGATGGAGAATTAAGAAAAGGCTTGAAATGTGGCAATGCCTAAAAATGAAACATCATGTCTTAGTGGTCAACTATTCCATATAGTTGTGAACAAAGATAGCATCATCTTCATGAATATATCAATTTTTATCATGAGATACATAACATTAAAAAATGAATTATAGCACTATATAATTTTGTGTGTAACCGTCACATCATAACATTTACATTGTGCTATATAATTTTGGGTACACCTGTCACATAACATTATCATGCATGCCACATAGAATGTATATCATCCTTGGACATAAAATAACCTAATGAATTGATTGGGATTAATTTAATAAAGAACAAATTCATAAATCTTTGATTTCCCAAGATAAAAAGGTAATAAGATTCTCGGTATCACTCTTGATTTAAGAAGAAACAAACACATCAGAGGTAAAAGATGTGATTTTTTTGAAGGATGAGTTATTTTGGAAAAATATTTTTAGTTTTGATAAAACTAGATTGGTAACATGTATATCACATAAAAGGTAAAATAATGATTAATAAATGAGATATAATGAACAATAAAGTAATATCCATGCTGAAAATGGGGTGAAATAGGGAAAACCTAAAGATAGAGAGTTTGGTTCGAGATTTACCCTTACCTTATGTATGAATGCTTCCGTAACTTTAATATCCTATATAATCATATTAGATTAATTAATTAACAAATAAAAACCTTTTATACATGAATTTTATTCATTATGGTTTTATTAATTTCCTTTATGGGATTTTTATGAGTTATGGAGTTTAATTTCATCATCCATGAGTGTTTGTTTTCTTAGTTTTCATGACCGGTTCACTTTTATACATGATTGGAAGTTCATGTAAAATGTGGATAAGTACCTAAAATTGTTATTATATGTTATTATATATATTACAGAAGTTTAAATGATTTTATAAAGAATTTTTTTATATGGTATGAGGGTGATTAAATAGATAAAATCTAATGATAATATTTTAGGTTCATTTTGGATTTTTTTCGATCACAATGAATAATGTTATTTTATTATTTAGTATTATGTATATATGTTAGTTATAGAAAATAAAGACAGTTTTAACATAAATTTTACAATATTTTCCAACAATTATAATGGATTTATTAACATAATTGAAGGATTTAAAGGAAAATGAAAGTGCATCATCCATGATGTCGGTAGATCGACACATCACCGACGATGATTTAATTTTTAAAATAAGAGAGAGAGGTAGGAGTTTAATGTTGGATATTCCATTAATGTGATATAATACCAGTATATAAAACATATATTAGTTATCATTCCATTTTTATCAGGGAATATGGGGGAGAAGATAATAAAATAAATGAAATTGACAAGAAATTAAAAGTAAAAGGAATATGATTTTACATCTTGGATTTATCATCCTTGAGAATCTCCTCCAGGAAAAGGTTTTGGTCTTTTGATAAGACCAAGAGCTCTTAGAAGTGGGATATGGGATTGGTGAGAGGTTTGGGATGAATTTTTATAAGGATAAAATATTGAGAGAAAATGAGGTTGTGATGGGTGGTATTTATAGTGGTTGAGAGGGGTGTTTTCTCATTATTATATTAATTAGTTTATTATTTTGGATAAATAAAATGAATAGTTTGATAATTATCACTAAATATATTAAAATATTGAATGGGAGTTCAATATTATGGTTCTTACATCAGCGATGACTCAAGGAATATTTTATTTAACTTATAATGTATATATACCATAAATTAATGCATTTTACTATTCACAAAAATCAAATATTTTAAAAAAATACCCAAAATTAACCGTAACCATTCATAAATGCGTAAAATTAAAAAATAAACTTAACTTTATCAAAATAGTGTTAAAAATACAATTAATTTAATTTTTAAATAAAATCATCACTTACATGGAAAATACAGATTTTAAAATTATAACCGATTTTATAAAACATTGAAAAATTACTTAGGGTATCATAAAATTATATTATAATAAAAATACATTAGAATATTAATTTATGAATACATTTTTTGGAAATAAATTTTCTTTTGAATTATTAAATTAATCATAAAATTGTAATTAAATATTTATGACTTACAAAAATACCAATAGTTAATTAATAATTTTTAAAACATTTATTTACCTATACTATGATATAATTATATCATACTTTCATTTAAATAATGCCTAAATTTTATTTATAATTTCATGGGTGAGGTTACTATTCATTTTTCCAATTTACTATTCATAAGGTTCATGTTACTATTCCTAAGGTCAAGTTACTATTTCATCAGTATTGGTTCGCTAACTTCTAGAAATAATAATTATTTCACTAATTCTTAATTTATAATGTTTTTATTATGGTCTCTAAGTGATTTTATAAGATTTATACTATATTATATTACTATAATAAGGAATAAATTCCTTTGATAAATGTTTGATTCGTTACATTCTTCCCCCTTTTGAAATTTCTTCCTTGAAATTTCTTTTTACTTAAAAAGGTGAGGGTACATCTCCTCTAATGCCTCCTCCAGTTCCCAAGTTGCTTCTTCATACTTATGGTTCCTCTATAGCACTTTAAAATGGTGGGTTTTCTTGTTACATAGAACCTTATCTCTCTGATCAATAATCTTTATTGGCTTCTCCTCATAAGAGATATCATCTTCCAGTTACACCACCTTTGAGTTCAGTACATCTGATGGATCTGGTATGTAATTCCCTAAGAGTGATGCATGGAACATATCATGAATTTGAGCCATAATTGGTGTAAGTGGAATTCGATAGGCCACTGTCCCCTATGAGATTGAGAATCTCAAAGGGTCTATTGTACCTTAGGATAATAATACCTTTCTTTCCAAACCAAATGACTCTTTTCCATGGTGATATTCGAAGGAAGACATTATCTCCAATGTCGAATTCCAAGTTCCTTTGATAGTTGCCAGTATAACTCTTTTTATAACTTTGATAATCTTTTATATTTTGTCAGATGGATTGAACCTTCTATGTCATCTCTTTCACAAGATCAGGTCCAATTACCTTTATTTCTCCAACTCCATCCAAACAGGTTGGAGTTATACATCACTTTCCATATAGAGCATCACATGGAGCCATATTAATACTTGAGTGGAAGCTATTTTTTCATGACAACTCAACCAATGGGATATGTTTATCCCAACAACATTTAAATTCTATTTTGCAGGCTTTGAGAAAATATTTAAGTGTCAGAATAGTTTTTTTAGATTGACCATCATTTTGGGGGTGATAGTTCGTGCTAAAATTTTATTTAGTACTCAAATAATGTTGGAGAATCCTCCAAAATATATATGTGAACTTGGGATCACGATCATAGATAATAGAGAGTGGAACCCAATGTAGTCTCACAACTTCCTTAAAATATATATTTTCATATTTTTCAAGTGAGAGATCTTCCATAATAGCGATAAAATAGGCAATCTTGGTGAGTTCATCCACCACAATGCATATCATGTAATTTATTTCAGAAGTATTTACGATATCCATGACAAAGTCCACTGTGAAATTATCCCATTTCAACATGGGTATAGGTAGTGGTTTCATTATCCTTTTGGACTTTTGTCGCTCTACTTTAACTTGCTGAGCTATCAAGCACCTTGAGATATACCCCAAAATCTCTTTCTTTATGTTGTACGATAAGAATTGTTATTGGAGATCACAATATATCTTGGTACATGAAGGATGAATGGATAAAGGTGATCTATGTGAATTAGTAAATAGATCCCTCTTTATCTCTGGTGACGAAAGAACAAGAATCCTCATTCCGAATCGAATCACACCATCATCATCGATATAGAACTCTTGAAGCTCCCCTTCATTTACTGAATTCACCTTATTTTGTAACTATAGATTATCTCTTTGTGTCTCTATAATATTCTATTGGATATATGGTTCATAAATCATATGGGAAAGGTAGGATTTATTCCCCTACCATTATGATTTCCAAATCCATTCTTTGCAATTCCCTGAAGAAAGGGTCTTTCTCAATATGGATCCTGAAGAGAGTAACAAATTATTTTTTGCTAAGAGCATCAGCTACCTTGTTCAACTTACTAGGATGACAGTGAATATATAAATCATAGTCTTTGATTATCTCTAACCATCTCATTTGATATATGATGAGATCCTTTTATGTGAATATATACATTAGGCTCTTGTGATCAGTATATATGTAACACTTGTTACCATAGAGGTAGTGTCGCTAGATTTTCAAGGAAGAAATCATGGACAATAACTCCAGATCATGCATTGAGAAGTTTTTATCATGTATCTTCAAATAACATCTAGCGTATGCTATCAATTCATTATTTTTCATGGGTATACAACCTAAGCCTTTCTCGAAGGTATCACTGTATATCACAAAACTTTCTCCACTTTTCATTAATGCAAGTACAGGTGGAGTGATCAATCTTCTATTTAGCTCCTTGAATCTTTCCTCACACTCTTATATCCAGATATAATTTATCCCTTTCCTTGTTAAATTAGTTATTAAGATAGAAAATCATGAGACATTTCTCATAAAACATCATTAGTACCCATATAATCCAAGAAAATTGTTGATTTATATGAAACTAGAGTGTCTAATCTATTACTCAATTGCCTTTGTTTTTGAAGGGTCCACAAAAATACCCTCACTTGTGATCACATGTCCCATTAATGTGACTTTATACATCCAAAAATCACACTTTTTGAACATGGAGTACAACCTCTCATTCCTTAATATCTCTAAAAAAATCCTTCTATGTTCTTCATGTTCCTCATTTTTCTTTGATTATATGAGAATATCATCAATAAACACTACCAAATATTTGTCGAGGTATTGTATAAATACTCTATTCATCAAATCAATGAATATTATAGGGGAATTAGTAAGTTTGAAGGGAATCACCAGAAACTTATAGTGCTTATACCTTTTATAGAAGGTAGTCTTCTGAATATCTTCCTTCTTCACCTTTAGTTGATGATATCTAGAATAATGATCCATATTTGAGAAGTACTGAGATCCTCAAAGCTGATCAAACAAGTTATCAATCCTTGAAAGAGGATACATGTTCTTTATGGTGATCTTGTTGACATCCCAATAATCAAAACACAACCACATTGATCCATCCTTCTTCTTAACAAAGAGCACTGGCACACCCCAAGGTGATGCATGAGGGAATATGAACCATTTTTCCAAATTCTCTTAGAGTTGATTCTTTAACTCCTCTAGTTCATTAGGATCCATCCTATATGGACACCTTGAGATAAGAGTATCTTTGGGTATGAGTTCTATTGAGAACTATAACTCATGATTTGAGGGATGTCTAGGTAACTCTTCATGAAATACATTACTGTATTACCTCATGATTTGAATTTACCTTATGTTGATAAATTCCTTTGACTCAACCATTTTAGAAAGGTATACTTATTCAAATACAATCAACACCCATACCATTGAAGGATTTTCAAAAAGAGATTCATGATCTTCTTTGCATCTGTAGAGGATCATGGGATAGTTTAGAATATGAAAATATATTTCCTTTTCCCAACAGTTAATATGTTCTCTATATAAAGATATCCAATCCATTCCCATTATATAGTCAAATTTTACCAATGGAAGTATCATGAGATTAAATAGAAGAATATTCCCACATATGAAAATAATAGTAGAGTCCAACACTTGGGTTTCAATGATTTCACCACTAGGTGTTTTTACAGATATATCTACTTCATGGTTTTGGTAGTTCGATTCAATGGTTCTAGAAAAATTGAAAGATATAAAGGAATGTGTAGAACTAGAATCAAATAATACGTTTTCCATTATTGAGTAAATAGGAAGTTTACCTTATACTACTTCATTTTATTTCATTACTTCAGTTGTAGCGATGGCATAATATTTTCCTAGAACCTTTTGATTTAGAGGCTGCTGACAATTATTACCCTTGAGGACCTGGGGTTTAGTGCACTAGATTTCATAATTCCCTTTGTCCATAAAATTTAAGCATTGGAACATGGGTGGTTCTCTCATTTACTCTACCAAATTATCATACTTCCTCATATGTTTTCAACATTCTTGATATTGGTGGCCTTCTCTCCCACACATGAAGCATTTTCCGGTCCCTTTGAGGTAGTTCCTATGATGATTCTTCCCACATTTTTGACATGTGGGTGGTTGAGTTTTCTTTCCACCTTTCATAGTATATCCTATATATTTAAACTCCATATTTTGTTTCTTATCATTATATCTATGGGACCATTATCCAAGATTCATCTCAACTTTGAGAGCACATCAAATAACTTCTTTATAACTTCCAATGTCTCAAATTTAATGTACCTTTTAAAGGTGAGGTTTTAAACCAAAAAGAAATCTATCAATTTTTCTATCATTTTTGATAAAAAACCCAAATAATAGCTTGAAATCGTTGTGAAGTTTTCTTCATAGTCCTTGATAGATTCAGCTTCCTTTTTCTTATGCTCTATGAATTCTCTCTCCATATTTGTATAATGATTTCACAGGAAGTACTTGTTAAGAAAAATTATATTAAAGTCTTCATACTCCATATCTTCAATTTCATCCTTTGGATTGGTGTTCTCAATCAAATCAAACCATTGATCGAACTCTCGATCTTAATGATAAACAGCCAGAGTAACCTTCTCCGTCTCAGAATAGTGAAGTATAGAAAACAACTTCTCCATTGAGTTGAACCACTATTCCACGACTAGTGGTTCAGAAGATCCACTAAATGTTGGTGGTCATTGCTGTATAAAGGACTTGATATCTAATTTATCACTCTTAGGTGAATTTGGACGTTACACATTATTTAGGTTATTCTTCATAACCTAAGATAGCTAGGCATCTCGTTTGGGGATGGCGCTTGGGCTTCGGGGGGTGCGGGTGACTCGCGACCATGGCCGTCAAGGTCCTCCTGTCTAGGGTTCAGCATGCCTCTTCCTCATTAATTTCATTCGACGCTCGTGGAAGGGGAACCGGGAACCGCCTGGAATGCAGACGCTGTACTGGTGGAAGACTCGCTTTCAGATCCGCGGCACGATCCTCAGACTATTGCTCACCGGGATGGAGGATCCTCAGATCGGTTGCCTGCTGTTACTCACCGGGCTGAAGGAGATCTGACTGTTGTTCGCCGAGCTGAAAGAACCGCAGATCTATTCCCTGTTGATCGCATAGTTGAAGGAACCTCAGATCTGCCGTATATTTTGAAACCCTCATCTGATGTGCCGGTTTCTGTTGATGCAAAATGGGTTGACGGTGTGTGCTTTTCTGAACCGCTGTTTCTGAATCGCCAATCAATGGCTACTGATTTTAGATGTAGGGTGGATTGCAGGACCGGTGGTGCTCACTTGGTGGATGGAATGGGGTGGGACATGGCTCCGGCCGAGAAGAGGGTGTTGCCGATGAGTCTGTCAAATCCCCATTTAAAGGCCTCTTCGAATTTGAAGGCTGCTTCAAATGGCAGTGTAAAGGATCCGAGTGGCCAAGAAGGTTGTCCTGCCTCCTCCCCTTCGTTTGCTTAATTTATTGATTCTCACTCAAGAAGGATTCTTCGAAAGGGTTCAGCGGCTCATGTTGATGTCAGTGCTGAAATATTTGATGAGAGGATTACAATTGGTAAGAACTCCCTAATTGCACATCTTGTTTTAGCGAAGGGTGCGACATCCTAGAAATTTGATGATCTTGTTAGACGGGTTTCATTCTTGTGGGGTTCCTCTGATTGGCGGTGCATTTCTCTTGGTCATGGATTCTTTCATTGAATTTTTCCATCAAATGCTCTTAAAGTTCGTGCATGGAGTATTGCGTCCCTTTCTTTGAAACCTGGATGGCTTCATCTTCATGAATGGTCCCTTGATTTTAATGCCTCTCGTTCAAGGAATTCCTTTTTTCAGGTCTGGGTCCATTTGCATGGGCTTAACTGGGTCCTTTGGCATCCAAAGATTCTTCACGATATTGGCATGGCGATTGGATCCCCTATTCGCCTTGACAAGGAAACTGAGGTTGTTCGGTTTGGACATTTTGCTAGAATGTTGGTGGAGGTTGATTTGAGATCCACCTTGATTGATAAGGTAACTCTTTCCACTCCCACTGATAACATTAATATTGATGTTGAGTATGAAAGGAAACCACTTTTTTGTACCGAATGTATGGCTGTTGGGAACTCGTTCGAATTATGTCGGAGGAAGATCTCTTGTGAGAGATATGGGATGAAGGGTCACTTGACTACTCTCTGTAGAAAGAGACTTGAGGGGAAGCATGTGGAATTGTCAAATCATGAAAGGGATTCTCTCAAAAAATCATCTGCCACTCCCGCTGAGGTGTTGGCCTCCAACAAACCTGTGTCTCATGTGAAAGGGAAAGGGATGATAGTGGATACGTCTCTGATGAGTGGCCCCTCTAATTCTCGGGCTGATCACACGGAGATCCCATCGAAGGATGGTCGTGCTGTTACTACCACTGGGTTGGTTGAGGCTGGACACACTCCCAGCCTCTCTATCTTTGGAGCCCCTGCTTGCATTGATCCTCCAAATGTAAGTATGATTGATAGTCCTGATGCAGGCTTGATACGTGATGAGACTTTTGAGTTGGATCCTTCTGGGACTTCTCAAAATGTTGATTGTCATCAGGAAATTCAGAATCTCTTGATCTCCTCTAAGATTTCTGGGAAGTGGGGTGACATCTATGAGGTGGAAGAGACAACAACGGGTTGTGGCACACCTAGCACTTTCAAAGATGCCCTTCTTTCTGAGAAAGGGAAGGCGAATGATTGCTTAGTCTTAGCTCCTACTCCTTCGAAGAGATGACCAAGGAAGGATTATTCTAACATACCTCGTACGGTGTCTACATGATCTTATATGATTTCAGGTGCACTCAATTCTGATATTCTAAAGATCCTCAATCAGGATAAGTCTCACTCTGAATAGGAATCTGCTGATGACTCTGATTATGGGAATGACATGTCTTATGATGATCTGTAATATTGTGTTTGACGGATGAGGGCAAGTTCCTTTGTTTGAACCCACCCACCTCCTCTGTACCTTTTTTCTTTATTTAATAAATAGTCAGAAGTTTAGCATCTGGCTGATCTTGCTGGTAAGATAGCTAGGCAATCATCTCTATGAAATTTTGAACTCCACCTCACAATGCATTGTAGATTTCATTTGGGAAATCACTACATTGTCCCTCACATGAGTTTCTAGTTTGGTTTCTCCTAGTTCCCACCATTTTCTAAAATTGAAAAGGTTGGAAAAAAACATAAGCCAACAAGTCATGAATAAATAATTTATTACCTTTTTGAAATTAACTCAAAAAGAATATCTTGTGGGATCCCTTTGTTTATTATTTTCTAAAACAAGTCTTCTTGGGTTATTAAATATAAATTATATTATACTAATGGTTTTTACTAAGGTTATCTAATCCAAATTCTTAAATTAACTAAACCATTCTCTTATACCTATCATAGTAACCCTTATTTTTCTTATATAAATATTATAACATTATTAATATAATAACATAAAATCATTACACAAATAGTATCCAAAGTATTAGTGTCTCATGAAAATTAGAACCATACAAAACATTCACAAAATAAAACATTTATTCAATTTCTTCACGTCTAGCTTCTTATTAGCCCTTGAGTTTTCCTTAATAAAAGTAATCGCCAGAAGATATACATCAAAGAAAGGGGTGAGATAAAATCCCAATACGAGGATAGATAAGAAAATGAATAAATATAAAATGGGGTGAAAAAAATCATTATCATCATAAAATTATCATAGTATTATAATCATGATATAAAGAATTAAGTAAAATCTTGAAATGTGTAAATGTATAAAAATGAAACATATTTTTTTTTCAACTAAAAAACATAGTTGTGAAAAAATATAGCATCATGTTCATTCATATTGCACTTTTTTTCATGAGATACATCACATTACCAAATGAATTGGAGCACTATATAATTTTTGGCACACCCATCACATTATAACATTTACATTACCATGCATGAAACATAGAACATATATCAACATTAGACATAAAATAAACCAAGTAAAGGAATGAGTTTAATTTAATAAATAATACATCTATAAAATATTTATTTACAAATATAAAAGGGGAAAAAATCCTTGGTATCTCTCTTGATTTAAGAAGAAACAATCACGTGAGAGGTAAAAGATGTATTTTTTTGAATGAAGAGTTCTTTGGAAAAAATCTTTTCATTTTTCATAAAACCATATTGGTAACATATATATCCCAAAAAATATAATCTAATGATGAATAAATGATATATACTGAACAATAAAAGAATATCCATACTGAAAACTGGTTGAAAGAGGGAAAATATAAAGATAGAGAGTTGGGTTCGAAAATTCCCCTTACCTTATGTCTGAATGATTTATTCACTTTAATAAGATATATAATAACATTAGATTAATTAATTAACAAAATTATAACCTTTTATACATAAATTATATGAATTATGGTTTTATTAAGTTCATTTATGGTCCTTTTTATTAGTTATAGAGTTTAATTTCATCATTCAAGAGTGTTTGTTTTCTTAGTTTTCATGATAGGTTCGCTTGTATACATGAATGGAAGTTCATGTAAAATGTGGATAAATATCCATAATTGTTATTATATATTATTATTGATATTAAATAAGTTTAAATGATCTTATAAATAATATGTTTATATTTTATGAGGCTGTATCATTATATAAAATTTAATGATGATCATTTTAGGTTAATTTTGGCATTTTTTCGATCACAATGAACTCATTTTGGTTTATCATGAATTATTATGTATATATGTTAGTTATAGAACATAAATAGGGTTGTAACATACATTTGAAAATATTTTTTTAACCATTATGATGTTTTTATTAACATCATTGAATTCCTTGGAGGAAAATGATAGCGCATCGTCCACGAAGTGAGTAGATTGACACATCATTGGCGATTATTTCATTTTTAAAATAAAACAGAGAGATGGAGGAGTTTAATGATGGATATTACATTTACGTGATATAATAATAGTATATAAAACATAATTTATTTATCATTTTTTTGGTATAAGAGAAGGTTAGGAGAAGAGAAGAAATTAAATCAAATTGAAAATATATTAAAAGTAAAAGGATTAGGATTTTACAACTTGGATTTATCCTCCTTGAGAACCTCCATGGGGAAAATATTTTGGTATTTTGATTAGACCAAGAGCTATTGAATGTGGGAGTGGGTCTTGGGGAGAGGTTTCGGAAGAATTTGGACAAGGAACAAATCTTTAGAGGTGTGAGGAAATGAGGTGGTGAGGAGTGATATTTATAGTGGAGGAGAGGAGTGTTTTATCATTATTATATTCAATAGTTTTTTATTTTGGATAAAGTATATGAATAGTTTTATAATTATCACTAAATATATTAAAATAATTAAGGTTAGTTAGAGATTATAATGCTTACATCAGATATTACTCAAGGAATAGTGTATTTAACTTTTAATGTATATACACCATAAATTACCATATTTTACTATTCCCAAAAATTCAAGAATTTCAGAAAAATCTAAAAAATTCACCCTAACCATTTTTTGACTTTTAGAATTAAAAAATTAACTCCATTCTATGAAAATAATTTCTAAATATGAGTAATTTATTTTTTAATTAAAATCAACATTTACTCAGAAAATAATGATTTTAAAATTATTACTAATTTTATAACACTTAGAAAAATTACTTAGGGTCACATAAAATTATCTTAAAATCATAATACCTAAGAATATTAATTTATGAATACATTTTAAGGAATTAAATTTTCTTTTAAAATTTTAAATTAATCATAAAATTGTAATTAAATATTTATGACTTATAAAAATACTAAGACTTAATTAATAATTTTAAAAAAATTTATTTACTTATACTATGATATAATTATATCATAATTTCATTTATAATATGCCTAAATTTTATTGATACTTTAATGGGTTAAGTTTCTATTCATTTGGCAGGTTTACTATTCATAAGGGTCATATTACTATTTCTAAGGTCAAGTTACTATTTCATCGGTATTGGTTCCTTAACTTCTATAAATACTTATTATTTTATTAATTATTTATTTATATGGTTTTTATTACAGTCTCTATGTGATTTTATGATATAAGTACTATATGGAATTACTATAAGAAGTAATAAATTCCTTTGATAAAAATTTGGGTCGTTACAGTTAACCGTAGAGATAAGTCCACAATTATAACTAACACATCCCCTAACATGATTAGTCAGGTGTATTTAGAACTTATATTTTCCTATATTCAAAATTTTACTAAATTAGATATAATTACAATGAGGGAAAAATTTATTATATTTAAAAGTTTATAATATTTAAAAAGTACATCTTCCCTCACCGAGCCTTCCACTAACCAATGAAAGACAATATAAAAATTCAAAATCTATACTCTAATGAAACTATGGTGTTTTCAAAATATTAATCACCCATGTTTTTATCTTTTTTTCCCTTTATATTTCATAAAATACCTCTAAATCATGATGGGTTCCAAGAGAATATTAAATTCTTTGATGTAATTATTTTTTCCCCATTTATCATTATTCTATTTAATATTATTATACCTCTTCATAAAAATTATTAATCAATATATTAGCATGATTCTAAAATAACTAATATTTTTTATAATTAAAATTAGATTTATTAAAAATCATGTTCTTTTTTAATTCTATCATTATAATACACCCCCATTTTTTTGGTTTTACCACCCATTCAAATGCTGTTATAATGATTATAACGTGAATGATTAATAAATATTAAATAATTTCTATATTATATCATTAAGATGAGTTTTTTATTTTCACATAACTAATTAATAATGATTCTATAATAAAATAATTTCACAATCAAACCTATCTAATTCATTCTAGTATGTTCTTGTTTTGGGATGATTTGGTGACAAATATAAATGATGATAAGAATTTTTATCATTGATTGTTATGGAAACTTAATTTTTGTTAAAATATGATCTTAATATTAATTTTTTATGGACTAATAACATAAAATTTTAAACTCAATATTAATAAAAAACCTTTATTATGATAAATGTTACTAAAGAAAAACTATTTTATATTTTTTATTTAGGAAAAATACAAAAATGTTACTTGGGATAAAAATAGAACTACATAAACCATTATTAAAGTCATATTTCCAAAAAATCAACCATTTTTAAATGATGAAATTATAAACATGGAATAATAACTAGAACCATTATACCAAAAAACATGTAAGAGTTAAAACCACTAGTTACTACTAATAAATTTTGTTATATAAAAAGTAAAAATTATCTACTAAATGAACATGAATTATTATTAAAAAATTTGATAAATATAAATTAAGTTCTAGAATATCTGACTAGTGAGTCTATGGTTATTATAAAGGAAGTTAAATTGGGTCCAACTGAGTTGGAATACATGGTAATAAGTTTTCGTAACTCCACTTACTTTCATGATTCATAGTTATTTCACTTTGACTTTGGTTCCTAAAAACTATTTTATTCTATAATAAGATGATATTACTTTGTATTTACTCCTCATATGGGTAAATTTATTTTTCACATCAATTTATATAATTATATATAATTTTTATGATGTTAGGAATAATTCCCATTTTCTCTAAATGAGATATGTTTGTTCTATATCCATATCAACACTTCCGGCCAATGTCCTAAATTTTTATTTTAAAATAAAAATATGTTTTCTTTTTAGTGAATTTAAATTTTTTCTTATTTTTTTTTAAAATGAAACATTTTTTTCTTTTTTATGATGTGGTTTTAAATGAAAATATTTTTAATATTGAAAATAGTTTTCCTTTAAAAGTCATATATTTTATCTTCCACCCAAAATTTACATTGGAAAATAATTATACCTTTTTAAATTCTATTTTTTTCAGTATTTAGTTTAATGTGTTATTTCAAAATGGTTTTCATGATACTTTAATGAATTTGATTTTTGGAGGTGGATATTAATTTTTCCTTTATAAAACAAGGATAAAAACATTTAATGTAATATATTTTCATGATTTCACATCCATTTTTAATTTTATCTACAAAAAATAGCTTTTTTGGAGTTATTTTTTATGAATTACCCTCTAAATAGATGTATGAAATAATCATTTTGTGTGATTTAATTTTTTGTATCAAATGATTTACATTTGATATCATGTTATTTTATACCATTGTGAAATGATAATAAACCCATTTTTTTCCATGGGGTCTCAAGTAATGATGAATAATTGATATTTTACAACATACATATGTATTTCTATTGATGAGTTGGGTCCTATATCTCCATATAATCCATTTTCTATGGATTTATATATCCTAGTAAAATGAAGGTGGGAATGGTTGGATTTTTTCACAACCTAAAGGGTGGACATACTTGGATTTGTTCACATCTTAAAGTATTAGTGTGATTGGGTTTTCCCGCAATGCAATTTTTTCTTATTCTTATGTTTGTGTTATAATTACTTGTAATTACATATTTCAATAACGTGCCATATTTTTATTTCATATGCCTATGATTATGTTACATGGAAAATGTTTATTTTATCATGCTATTATTTCATGGTACATGTTCTTAATATGAGATAATATATTTTGAAAACACACCTTATAGACAACTATAATTAATCTATATTGTATTAATATTATATTTATCCCATGATCATATTTTATCATATTCTTATGATCTAATCCGAGATGTCATTTTGAAATGTTTTCCATTTCTAATTCATTAATATTCCCCCTTTTTTATGTTTATATTCTCCATATTATGAAGATCAGTATAACCTACAAGGAGTATAACAAGGGGTCTAGTGTTGTGTGATTATAGATATATGCTTATATATACTATAAAATATGTTTCTTCTATATATAGTCCTCAATGAAACTAAATCTAGGAATCTTGGGATTGCGAGATTTTATGTTTGTTTTAATTTTTATCATTTGTAATTTTTTAAAGAAAAGATAGGGTTAGATTAAGCCACATAAGTTGGTATCAAAGTAGGGTTCAATTATTTTTAACGATTATTAGTATTTTTTTGGATTATGATTATACAAATTTTGTGAGAACCTTATGAATAAGTCTATATATACAATAACACCTTGAATTTTTTTTAAAGTGTATATTATGTGGTTTTTTAGAAATGAAATACCTATATATATAAAAACAAGTAGATGATTTCTATAGAACATATGAACTCAGGGGAAATATCACTAAAATAGATTTTCAGGTGTCAAATCAATCCTTATTTGGTGAAAAATAAAGAATCCTAGCTGTAATTCTAGTTTGACACACCCAGTGGATATGATTTGGTTAATTTACATTCTATTTATGAACCATTATGAGTGAGTTGGATAGTTTTTTTGAAATACTAATAGTAAATGACCATATAAAACATATATAGAATCCCAAAATTTTATAAGTTAGGGTATACACATTATTTATGATTTATTTCTTCTATGTTCATAGTTTTTATTTGATATGTTTCCTCATACCTAATTTTCCTTTATTTTAGTAAATGGATAAACAAGGAGGATTAAATAAGTACAAAAAAGTGATTTATAACAAAATAAATTTATTAAAAAAGAATATATATTGGTAAAATTATTAATTCCAATAGATATTATGTTTTTTGGTATTAATTTTAGCTAATAACATTTTTTACCCGAAAATATATATATTGAAAATGATAGTTAAATTCTAAAAAAACATTTACCAATAGTTAAATATATTAAATTATTATACGAACACCAATAATATTTTTTTACAAACACAAGAATCTATCATTAAAAATAAATATAACCAAAAAACCATTTATTATAAATCAAAATTGATTAAATAATCCATAAAAAAAAGTGATTTTGTTAATAATTCACCGATGGAATGTCTTTGATGGATATCAATAATCATCGTGAGAAAGACACCCAAAATGAGGTCAATCATTGGATTATATATTAGAACATTTGAATTTGTACTTAGATGACGGTTCCCATGGATACTTTGACCTACTAGGTAGAGCATCAAGAATGTAAGGTACCAAGGCATGCATGAAAAGTAATATGGGAAGAACTTGGTAGTGCCACTAAGAAATAAGTGAAACTTATTTATCCCTTGACTAAATCTTATCCAAGCCTTTTCATTCTTAATTTTTTAGATTTATCATTTTTCATTTCTTTATCTTCTTGATTGTGTTGATTATGTTATTTTTATTTTATTTTTCAATTAATTTTTATTATGATTTTTCCAAACCACCTTAGATATATTTTGGCATTATTGGTGGACCATTATGATTTCAATAGATCATTTCCCAGTACTAAATTTTTACTTGTTAATTTTTGTACACTAAGATACCCTTTATTTCTTTTGAAATTATATTTTTATTTTATGTTTTTTATTTTATCATTATTTTATAGGTTGGGTAAGATTTTTTTTAACAACACTATCATATTTTTCATCAGCCTCCATATCCATCATTTTGATATTACTATCTTAGAAAAAAACTACGAATCTCAGATGACTGTGGAATCATGAGATCCATATATAAAATATATGTGATCCCACATTCTTTTTTGAATAATTCACTTGCCTCTTTATAAGGACAATTTTCCCACTTGATATGTGTTTTGGTAATTATTTCATTATTTTATTGTGTCTACTCATTTATAAGGAGATATTTTGTCATTTTTTTATGTTTTTTAGGGATATCCTCAATAGTATAAATAATGAAAGGGTTTCCATTATATTTTTATTATTAATGAATTTATTTTTGTTATTTTTATGTATCTTTTATATATGGTATAATATTATATTCAAGTGGTATAAAGGATTATAATTAATTTATTATAATTTATATAGAAAAAATCAAAATTCTTTAGGTTTTATTTTTTTATTTTCAAGCTATAAATCAAAATATTATTCCACTATATTACGAGGGGACTAATGAAGTGATCAAAATCATGGATTCATAAGGTTATCTTAATGGGTCTATTCTTAGGCACGTTATAATGCACTTTATTAGGAAGAATGAGGTGAAGTACAATTTCAATTAAAAAATATTACATAATCCACAAAAAAATACAAAATATACTATGTTCATAATTCCATGTTTAGATATGTGGAGAACACAAATATTGGTAACAAAAAGGATCTGTTGATGGAGTTTTGGGAATATCACACTATAATGGTTATATTATTCTATATAATTTATGTATTTGTAACATATATTTTGTAAACCATATTCAACTACCACAATATAATATAGATCTTAAATAACCACAAAGTAATATATGATGAAAAAATATGCTTCATAAGAATAAAATTTAAAAAATTATATAGAAAAGTACTGAGAAGTGTATAAATCCACTCACATTTAAAACGTTTCATTATGAAGAGAAAAAAAAGTTTTTCACACATATTTTCTAAAATCATTGTATTTAATTTTTATTTACTCATTTAGATTATTTTAGTTTTTATTTTTCTTTACTCATTTATATTTATTGGATTATTTTTCCTATTTTATACAGTTCAACACATATATGATTCCTCTTTTGATGGGTTATTTTATTGTTTTATTTTGAAAAAATTTATTATAAATGAAAAGATAAGTATTAAATGGATGAGTGATAGATAAAATCTATAACACTTGGAATGAAATGTATAAATGGTAATTTAAGGAGGTTGAGGAGTTTAAAATTGAGAGAGGGTATATGGGGAATATGTGGGGGACAAGTCATTGGCCTAGGGTAATATGCTAAAGATGTAATATAGATCAATTTTTCTATTAAAGTGGAATAAGGTATCTAATAGGGGGGATAATTATGTTTATAGGATTTAAAAATTGGTCTTGGGAATACGACAACATCGGATTATGAGAGTGTGGTAATTCCTCTTGTGTATTATACGTTCTTATTTCCATCCATCTTTTTCTTTATTCCTCTGCCAATAATTACCATTTATCTCTATTTTCTAGGTGTTATAACTGGTATCTATTAATGAAATTTTATGTTTTTCCTTAAAAACATTGTTTTATTATTTTATAGTAACATGTTTTAATACTGACCATTACATAAATTATTGGGAGTTCAAATTTTATAATAGTGTGGGATTATAATTTAAATATTGGATAAAGACCTCTATGACACAGGTATGTCAACCTCTATGATAGAGAAATTATATAAACTTCACAAATCCATTATTTTAATCAAAATTTATATTCCATGGCTTATTGAACACAAAATTTCTACGGCTATACTAAAAAATGATGCATTGAAATTGAAATAAAAAACAGATATAGTGATTTCAATATTGTGAAAAGTTGTTGACAATGTAGTGTGGTTTTGGGTTTTATGGGTGATCCTTTTACCCAACCATCACATGTGGAATATATTTTTCACAAAAAATAACTTCAAAAAGAGAATGTGATTGAATTTATATCAAACATAACTATGCTCTACATTTTTGGTAATATAAATGGATAAAATATGCATCTTTAGATCTATTTATCCATCTATCTTGGCTCCTAGTTTGATTCAGTTGGAGAATTTCCCCTTCCAAAGGCGACAAAGACATTATAAGTTTAATTATATATAATGAAATTAGAAATATCAAAATATAATCTATTTAATTAGTATAAAACCAGACTATTTTAATATGATCTCTTAGAATTATGTTCCCTAGTAAGGGGTATAATAAAATTTAGTTGATTAAAGTAAATAGATAATACTTCTTGAGATCAAGCATGATTCCCTGCTAAAACTGGATTAAATAATGACTTCTTGAACTCTAGTCAAATTTAAATGAATGTTAGATGAGCTCACTTGATTAAGAAATATTCGATAAATAATATATGAATAACTACATAAAATTGGAAATATATGAAAATTATATTATGAAATTGATATTATTTTGAAAAATAAATATATTTTATCATTAATTTATATATTAAAATATCAACACAATGATTAAAATATGACTTTATAAATTATAGGAATTCAACATGATGTATTTATATAGTATCTCAAGCTTAAGATCAATAAAAATTGATAATTTAATCTTCTATTTGATATAAAACCATGTAACTTGAGAGAATAACTATATCAATCAATTCCCTACTCATAATTTAGATACATTGAATACAAATTTGTCAAGATCTATAAATCATGAGATCTTTTCTAGTTAATTTTCAATTTTTAAGAGTGTAATTTCATTCTAAATTTTAGATCATTCAATATCAAAAATCATATGTGTATTTTATATTTTCTCTATATGTTATTGATGTCATATTTAAAACATTTATCATTTCATTCTCCTAAAAATGAGTGACTTATAATTATTTTCATTTTTTATTTAATAATTATCCTCAAAGGTTTTATATACACTCTTGAAAAAATTATCCCCCTCCACAGAAATGTATATCTTGTTTCAAGATGAAAGGGGAGCCTAGGTTGTCAAGATCTCTGAATCATGGGCCATGGAACTTATCACATAGGATTTTGACAAGTTCAATATTCTTTATTGAATATAAACTATTTTTATAGATAAATGAACCCACATCCACCTTCATCTAATACTTTTATCTAACTCACTCGGGGGTATTGGAGGGTCTTTTACTGGGTGATGTGGATTTGTGAGCTTCAATTGGATGGTGTATATCAGTGATAAATGATAGTAGATGTATTTATAGGAATTTTTGAGCAATGTGGATATTATTTTTCCTTCCACTTCACGGGTTTACATAAAAAATTACATAATGGACATGATGAGGATGACTGAGAAGGGGTAGAATGTTATAAACATAGGGAATTTCATTGAAATAGGGATTCCAAAGGATAATATGGCACATTTTGTTTTCTCATTTTATGTCTCTTCCATGATCCATCTCTAGTAATACATTTTAATAATAGATGTAGAGATACTTTTATAGTTATAGAATCATGGAAATGAAATATCATAGGAGTTATTCTATTAATAATCCTTTTACTTATAAAAAAACTCTCGCATTGTTTCATTTTTATATGTAAAATCAATTAAAAATAAAATATAACCACCTTTATATATTAGACACCAATCTTCATTACTTACCCATGACAAAGAGAAAGGTAAATATACATTTTAGTTGATTTTATTTTTTGGGATATAAAATATTATTGGAAAGAACAAAAAAATAGTTTCAAAAAATAATGAAATATTAACATTTTAGGGATCTGTTGATATGTTACTGATATTTTTAAAGCATATTTTTCATTTAATGATAAGGGTTTTCACTAGGAAGAAAAATTACTAGGTTAAATTAACATTCCATTTAGCTTCACTTCCTTCAACATTAGATCTATTTTAGAATCAAATAAGTTTGTAATGTTTTTTCTTATTTTATTGTGATTATCTACTATTGGGAATAAATTTTCACATTATATAATTAATTAATATATCTTTAGAGATGAAATATAGATTGAATCTATGTAGTAACATGACCAACTCTTTAGAACATAATCATTTATAGATATTAGAGATTGATTCAGAAACACACTTCCATATAACATATATTTATCTAGTTTTAACTATCATATTCATTGTGATTAGAATGAATATCTACCATTGTTCATTAATTATTCATAAAACTTCCCTATTATATTCATGAAATTTTAAAAGGCCTTTATAGACTCTCCTTTCAACTCTATCAAGAACACCCCAAGGCTCTCATTGTATTAAATTATTTTTCAATATTTGAGTTATGAGAAATTATCTATTGAATGTTGTGTTACTATATTAAAAAATATGAAATAGACATTTCCTTACTCACTAGTCACTTATAACATTAATTTTAAATTTAAATAATAAACTATAGATCATGTTATAGATACTTTTTATGTAATATTTTAATCATTTTTACATTATTTACTATTAAAGTTAAAGATTCATTCGTTTTAAATTTTAATTTATTTTATAGTTATCTTATCTCATGCTATTAAATTACTTATGTAGATTGAATCACTTATAAATCATGGAAAAGTTAAGCTTTATTGATTATGATATTTTTCATTGTCA
Organism: Viscum album; assembly: GCA_963277665.1. Lineage (NCBI taxonomy): Eukaryota > Viridiplantae > Streptophyta > Magnoliopsida > Santalales > Viscaceae > Viscum > Viscum album. The sequence continues at coordinate 1,856,131,277 of OY728140.1, forward strand.
AATTTATTATCATGTTCAGAGTATATGATTCATAGAAAGGACTCAAACACTAAAATGATTTCCCTTCATGATCACTTTTAATTTATTTCAATATCTACCAATAAAATGAGGGGATAATTTATATACAATAAAAAATTTGTGGTTTTATTAATCTTGTTTTAATTAGTCTGAGGATGATAATAATGATATGATAATTGTGGTGATTTTAATTTTGTTTTAACTTGTATATTTTTATGCATCTTTTGGATAATAATAAGTAATTCACTGGTGATGTTAGAAAGGACAATAATTATTCTATTTGTTCCTTAATAATGTGTATCTTGATGATATTGATGGTCATAAATCATCAAATGATGGACATATAGTGTGTGATGAAGATTGGTATTATATATTTAAGGAAATATATTGACATTTATTTGATGTTTTAGTGATATCACTAGCCTATTTATTTATCACAGACCATTCTTATACAATGGTTTGAAATGTTAATTCAATGGTTTTAGAGAATTAAAAAAATATGGGAAAGGATATGATCCCTTGATATTATTTGGAATGAAATGAGAGCACAACCCAGGTATGTTAGGATATTTTTTAGAAGCATTGGACCATTGTATCTAGTAAATGATGAATTTACAGTGTTTATATTTAACTTATAACATTTATAAATTATAATAACTAGTCAGGAAATTGTTTGAAAATTTGGTTTGAAATCTATCATACCCCTTATCATTAATGATAAATTCTTCATGTGAATGAAGGATTTTCCATGGATTATAAAATATATATTGGTAATTTGGATTTAAAATGGAATTGGTATTATTTATTGAAAGTATTGAAAATAATTAACATTCCACAGTTAATCCACACCATTTTATTTCATGTTAATGATCATTTTCCTATAATCTATTCTGCTATATTTGAACTAATGTTTTGGTTTACTTGGATCTAATTTTTTTCTTCCCTTTGTATTTCATTTTCTATAACCTTCCATAGGACGGGATAGGTTGTTGTCATTCATCCTCTATTAAGCCTGTATAGATATATTATTTCTCATATGACTAGTTATTTTTCATTTCCTTTTAGTTTTTAATGGGTTGTTTTCAATTCATTCCCTAAGAGCTAGTCCCTATATTTGAATGTCCACTATTAATAATTAAAATGAAGAATGTTTTTTGAACCAAATAAAGCCTTATTTTAATTATTCACTTTAAAAACATTTCTATTAATTAATTATGATGAATTTATTTGTGTGTATTTCCCCTAAATTTTGAATATATTCTCTATATTTTTATTTCACACAGTTCTAGTTTTTATGGAATGTTTGATTTTTTTGTGGTTGATGAGGGATTCATTATCGATGTTATAGAGAATCGATTCAAAATACATTAGATCACAAGAGAAGGTAATCTTATAAATTATATCATCATACTTCTTATACCAATAATAATAAAACCCCTCATTCATTCATTTTATTTTAATCCCCTATTTTTTCCCATTTTAATAATTATATGTTAGATAAAGAAGGCCGAACCCAGATTGATGTTCAGTCCTTTGAAAGGTGATAAATAATTGATAAGAATGTATGATTATATATTTTGTATATAATTAATGAAGAAAATTTTTAGTTCATATTAAAAAGACATGTTATGTTCAATGTTATAAAAATATTGAGTGTACCTTACGAGTTTACTCAGTACAACTAAATATTGTGCATATAGTCTACAAGTCTACCTTATGAGTTTACTCAGTGTAACTGAAAATTCGGCACTGATTATACAAGTTCACCCATGATTTTAACACGATTCTAATGAGGTTTTTTCTAACCAGTAATAGTAAAATCATTATTTTGACAACCATGGTTATGTTTCTATAGCTTAATTGGGTACCATTTTATCTCAAAGTCTTTTTTATTATCATCTAAAATTCTCTTTGTTTCTTTTCAGTAAGAAATATCATTACTAAATCACACTATTGGATAATTTATAGGCATATGTAATTTTTAAAATGTTCTAAAATCCTATTTTTTAAGAAAAATATTAGTAATAATTATATAAAGTTTTGTTATAATTAGTTTATTTGAAATTAATTTTTAAAAATTATTTTTTTGAAGGGAACTTTGTAGATATATTCACTTCTCCTACCTCATGAACTATCTAAACTTCTAAATTGGTAAATTCACACTCCTATAAGTTTGGTAGTGGCCATAAATCCAACTAACTTGGTAGGGCATAGGATGTGAGACTATTGTTTCAGGGTCTGGTTGGTTTATGTTAAAATGGTAATGTGTAGAAATGTCTAATTTTTAGGTGTTTATGATAAATTTGATTGATTTACCTATAAAATTTAATGAAATTTGTGGTTTTAGTATTTTATTAACACGGTTATCATATTTATTTTGGATTATCAACCATGTTGTCACCTTATTCTAAAGCCTTTTACTTGACGATATTTTATTGAAATTAATTCTTTAATTATTATATTATATTTTAAATCAACATATTATATATTTTTATATTATTTGATATAATATAAAGTCTTAAAAATATATTTTATAATATATTTTTTTAATTTTTAAGTAATACATTAAAAATAGATTCATCTTTTGGTATTGCATATAACGAAAAATAAATTAATATTTTTAATAATATCACTAAAAAAAATATAAGTGATAGAAATATTATTATCAATAGATATATTTGTTTCTAAAAGTTTTGATAAAAAAATATTATTATTTTATATGATTATAATTACAAAAAATCTATTTTATTTTTTGTAATAACATTTGTTGATAGAAATTTCACCAAATATTTAATGAAAAATATATTTATATTGGTAAAACTCCTAATTTCCATAAATTGCACCATTATCAATATATGTACATATATTGGGAAAAGTTAAATATTTTTTAGTGAAGTTAATAATGGGTGTGAAGAAAAATGTTGTCATTGTGCAAAAGAGAAACCAAAAGGGATATGGCTAGGAATAAGAAATCTTCTGGTCAAGAAAAATTAGCTATCTCGAATTACTATTTTCAACTTAAACCTAGTTAAATTGAGAAAAAAAATAAAAAATTTACTTTAAGAATGTTTAGGTGATAAGGAACACGAATGAAAAAATATTTAATTTCCCACATATAATTAATGTGGGAAGAATCACCCAGGGAAATGTTTCAAAAGAAATGGAAGATGTTTTATATGTGGAAAAGAGGGTTTAGGGTATCTAATTTCAAAGTAAAAATAATTTACCATCCCAAACTATTGAACCAAGAGATGGTAGTTATATTACATTTATCGTATTGAACACATGAGATCTCACATGATCAAATAAAACTTTCATCTTGGAATACTGGATACAAACAAACATTATAGTTGAAAACAAAAGATAAAACATGAAAACACTATGAGAACCTAATTATACCTTTAATAATATCCTTGAAAATCATGTTTAGATATCCTCTTGGTTTCCTTGGGACTGGAAAATGAATAAGGGTGATGTTAGATTCTCATTAAATAGTAACATACTATGAATGATTTCATAAAATAAATATTGAGTAAGTGATATGTCATGAATAAATAAACATAATTAATCCAAAAGAAACTGAATCATATGTCATTATAATTTCAGGAAAATAAATAAAATCATGGATAAAAAAATTATTGTTCTCATATTAAACGAATACATAATGTTAAAAACTAAAAAATGTTGTCAAGTTCTTATTCCAAGACACTATCCTACTTTGGTACAAGGTATACACTAAAATAAAAACTATTTATTCTCATGATAACTATCTATATATAGAGGTATTACATAATTTTGGACTCCACCAAACACTTTATTATGACCAATGTATTCCCTATTAGAGTCATCAAGACCATTCATTCCATTATTTAAGGAACCTCTGGATGAATAGAACACGTTTATTTTTATAATGAAAATATATATAAATTAAATACTTACCCATTCAATATATAAATTTCAATCTCTAGGTGAACATCCCTTAATCAACATAGAAGTGGTTGGGTATCATTAATGTAATGGGTAGTACACTAATCAAAGAAATATTTGGGATAAGGTACTTTCAATGTGTTGGGTTATACATGGAAGATATTAATTGAGTTTTATATTTTTTAATGGTAGGAGAATAAGGAAATTTTAGGATAAATCCATCATCATTTTTTATTAAGAGTGTGCAAATATCCTAAAGAATACTCCCCAAGAGTGTCTCTCCATGTGTGCTATCTTATGCACACTCATCATGCATCAGGGTTGAGATTAATTTATTATGAAATGAACCCTATTAGGGTGATTAACCTTAGGTGAATAAATTCAATATTATAATCCACTTGATATTTTCCTAATAGGGATTCATTTTCTTGGAAACTACAGACACATTTATTTTAGCAAATCATAAATTTGTTTTCCCCAATGGAAAATATTGAGTTTTCAATAGTTTTGGTAATTTCATATATCAAAATAAAATGAGGGATGGATAAAAATATGTAATTATAAATAATTTAAAATTATTTAGTAATTTTATATATTTATTTCATGTTAATGTATTCAACACAAAAAAGGGAATATGTGGAGAATATAACATGAGTCCCAAAGAATGAAAATTGAGACTAAAAAACCCCAATTATGGACTGATAAGAATTTCATTCAAAACAACTTGAAATAAATTTATTAAAATTGATATTAAAATATAATTAATAAATTAATTTTATGACATGACACATTAAGTTTGTAGTATGTAAACCACATAAAGAAGATTAAGTTTATTACAAAAAAACTGTTTTAAAGATATAAATTTGGGATAGATAACCCTTAAATGTCTTCCCAAATTATATGAAAATACTTTAAACTCATGTATCAAAATGATATATATCCTGATAAATTAATTTATAACCCTTAGTAATATAAATTTTGATTTATATTCTACATAAATATTTAGAGTCTATGAATTATACATATTTTTCACATCAGGTGTACACAGTTTTTATAGTTTATACTAGATTGAAAATAAAAATTACTATATTAATTATTCATAAAAATTTCATCATTAATAGTTAAATAAATATATTAATTTTTATAACAACTTAATATTTTTAAAATTCCATTAATGTATGTTTTATTCTTTATTTTTGTAGGTAAAATCAATAATAATTATGCTTCAGTGATTCTAGATGAGTGGAGGGTGTTTTCTTAATCAATTATTGAAATATTCATATAATATCTCCATAATAAAAAAAATAATTATTTACATATTTATGTTATATTATACAATTTCTTAATATCCCGTATCCATTCATGATATCAATTCATCTAATTATTTATGTAGGTTTTTAAACCGACCCAAACCTGAACACACCTAGATTTAATGAATTATTATGAAGTGGTTTTATTGTAATACCATTATACTATAACTATAATGATTTTATTTTATGTTTATTGGTGTAGTACATCATAATTATAATTCAATTATAATAATATGTAATGGATATTAAAATATTACATAAATTGAATAAATTATTTTCCTCTTAAAAAGAATATTTTAATAGATTGTAATAAAAGTTATATTTTATTCATCATATCAATAATAGGATATGTAATTTATTATAATTTAACATTAATGATTTAATAAATATCATATTCCTTTATTAAATCCATTCCAGGAACTATCTATGATGGGTAGTGATGAAAAATGAATTACATTTCTCATGGTGGTGGTTGTCCGCACTTACACATGATCAATGATTCTATTTTTATAAATGGATGTATATATAAATATAAAATGAAAATACCATTAATATAGTGACATTATTATATTTAAATGATACTAATATCATTATAATATAGAGGGTAGAATAAATTTTAATGAATATAATTACAAATAGAAGCTAAGTAGTTAATAATACTCATGTTAGGGACTTGGATTTTCCTTGGATGTATCATTGGATAATAAGGCCTTATGATATATAATAGTAAATAACCTTAGTAGGGATAAGAAATATATCACTAGATCTTCCACCTTACATGTAATCCCAAAATGTTAAACCAATTTTGCATCACCCTCATGGAGAATTGCACCTGGTAGGTATTGCCCTATATTGTAGGGTTTTTAATAACCTTCTACATATGTTTAACCTATGGACTCATGCATAATATCCAACTAGCATGTGTTTTGAGTAAAATTATTCCATTTGATTTGTGGTACTCAAAACACTTCCTAGTTAGATGTTATTCCCAAGTTCATGAGTTTGATTAATGGTGGAGGTGATTAAAAACACAAAAGGGGACATAACCTACCATGTGTAAAACTCGACAAGGGATGTACAATAGGGATTTACATTTCTTGATTCAAAGTGAGGATTCTGATCATGTTATCTTGGGGATGACCCCTCTAGGTGGTCATTATATATTTTTTTTAAAAAGCTTGTATATGGTTAAAGACCCCTATGTAATGGTATGCCAAGTTTTATCTACTAAATGTTCGTAAATCTCACTATCTTTATTATAATGATATAATATGTGTCAGGGTAAAACCATTTTATTCTTACACGGTATCATTTTTTGGGAAAAAATATTTTTATATATGTTTTTTAATTTTCGTTTCCCATCACAAACCTCTAATGCAATTTCATGATTTTAAAAACATAAAATAAATAAAAACCAACTCGTTGACTCAACTAAAATTCATAACTCATATTTTGGAATCTTTTAAATACTCTACATTCAAGATTATCTAAAAATAAAAATTAAATGTTTTTTTAATTTTTGGTTTTCAATTCTATTAAGTGGTACACAAAATTATCTTCTTAAAATATCCAAACTTCTCATACCCTTCAATTTTTATCTCCTATTGAGTTCAGGCAGTCCAGTAACTCTTTCTCCTAGATCTATGAAGTTGTATATGTATAATAAAAAATTTATCATCTAACTTCCAGGTATGGAATTAATCTCTCACTCTCTCATTTATTCTTTAAAGTAACTATTTTAAGGGATAAAATAAAGATTGGAATAATCAAATTATTTTATCCTTATTTAATTAATAGTTGTGAATTAATCCTTCTTTATATTCCTATAAAATTGATAATGAATTATTAAATTATAATAATTGGGAGCTATCTAAAAGTAATAAAAAAATTTCATTCTTATCTCATATTATTATAGAGAGATAAAATATCATCACATATATAATTCAAAAAATATTCTTGTATAAAGAAATTGTAAGAACATAATTTTCTATAAAATAATAATTTAGAAATTATCAATGAGAGAGAAAATTTTATCTCATGTGGTGTTTCTTTAAATTTTTAAAATAAAATATTTTGAAGGAATCCTTGGTGAGAAATTTTAACTGATAACTACATGTATTTTTATCATATGATGATTAATTGGATAACCATTGATGTTTACTTTGATAATCTTGATGTAGGGTGTTCCTTACCATATATGGATATGTATATGATGTTTTCATGATTGTTTTTTTATTCTTGTTAACCCTTTCATGATATGTGTTTTCTTGTGGGTGAGTGAGTGGCCCTTGAGATCCTTTCTTGATGTGTGATCATATGATTTTTTACTACTTATTAAGAACTATTCTTGATATACATTATTATTCCTTACTATGATACATATTGCTTATGGTATTTCACATCCTAGGGAAACTTGCATATAATATCACGATGATCTAGTTTCTTAGTTTTAGTTTGAAATTACCTTTGAGTTAGAGAATGATTACATGAATATTGATTTTAATTATGTTATAAAAGATTTATTTTGTGTAGGACCATAATAGGGGTGTTTCTATGTGCCTATGAAACTCATATGTAACGAACCTATATGTTACTATTGATGGGATTATTGTTAAATTTTTATGGGATTTTGGGTGTGTTCATGTATCATGAGAAGAAATATAGTATCACATTCCATATATACACCTATTTATTTATTCATAATAATTAAATAACTTATGTCCTCAAATGGTGTTATATATTCATGATACACTTATATTCTCAATTGAGTGATAAATCTATTATCCACAAATTGTGATATATCCATGATGGCATTAGTAAGTTTTATTGTGGATCTTTATTATGTTAAGTATATATATGACTATGGATAAAGTGAAAGGATGGAGAACCATTGATAGTAATAGGAGAGATTCACCTTGGGTTATGGGTATCCTCCTAGGAGAACCTATGGTTGATCCCATTGATTGATTAAGATCTATATTAATAGAATTTTCTGTTTAATATATTCCTTTTGAATTTTAGATGAATGCCTCCTCAGTGATGTTTGACTGGATCACATGGTATAGTAGGATAGAATGATTCCATAAGGGGGAAAATATGATCAGACACAAGATGTGAAGTATAATTCTATAAAAATGGCTCTAGTGGGTTAGGATAAATGGATAATTTAGTCACGAGTCCTCCACTTAGTGCCTATAAAAAATGGAGGTGTTTTCAAGGCTATAGATGACTATTCTCGAGAGATTCATCTCTAGAACCCCCATCCTTATTGGGAAATAGATGTCATCCGGATGCTGAGGGATGGTTTGACATTGTTGAGGGAGTATTTTATCTAGTGGATACTGTAAAGTATCATCTAGAGATGTTAGTTTCCTTTATTCTTCGAGGACATGCTAAGAGGTTGTGGGGGTGTCGTGAAAAATCAAGGAAGGCATCAAGATTTAAATTGGATATCCTTAAAATACCATTTATTTTAGGAGTTATTTCTATGTATGATGAAGTTGTACCACATTATAGAGTTTATAAAGCATCAATAGAGATTGAGGATGATGTATTCTTACTCAACACATTTCTTGAAGTAAATAAGAAAGTGGTAGTCTTGGATCATTACATTCCTCCAGAGGTGGACATGTATCGGGATGTATTTTCAGAAGATATTTTAGGTGTTATTCTTGATATAAGATCTTAGTTCCATATAGAACTCATTCAAGGTTCACAACCCATTACAATACCCCATTTTTGTATATTGCTGACTGTGTTAAAGAAGATCATGGTACTGATCTAGGACATAGAATATAATGGTTTTATTTGATTGGGTATATCAAAATGGGGAACAACTATTATATTATCCAAGAATGAAGATATTATTCATCAAATATGTTTAGATTAATAGAATATTAATTTTGTGATCATTAAAAATAAGTACCCTTTTCCTAGGATCAAAGACCTCTTTGATCATTTGTGGAGAGGCTGGTGGTTCTATGAGATTTATCTTCAGTTGTTCTATCACTAGTTATTAGTTAAAGAGGTGGATATATTGAAGACAGTGTTTAGGAGAATGTATATGATATATGGGATATTAGTGATGCTATTTGGACTAAATAATGTGCTGACTATATTCTTGTGTCTCATGAAATTGAACTTCTACCTGTATCATGATTCATTTGTTGTGGCTTTCATTGATAATAACCTATTTTTCTCACTGAACCCAGAGAGGAAAGTATGAAATCTTGAGATATACCTAGGTACACATATTTATCATTATATTAATATTTTAAAGTATCAATTTTTTATTTAAGAGGTGAAATTATTTATTAATGTGGTTTCTGAGATCAATATATCATTAAACCATATGAATGTAGTGGAAATGTTGTCCTAGAAATGTCCCCAGAACATGTTTTAAATCAAGATATTTTAGGGATTAGTTTGATACTATCAGTATTTTATTAAGAAATTCTATTTTTTATCATCAACCATGATTGAACTAAAAAGTAAAGGGTTAATGGTTCAGTGGTCAGACCAATGTGATGAGGATTTTCTTGAGCTAAAGAGGAGGTTTATTATAACTCCAGTATTGATTCCTTTTGAGTACAAGATTGGATATACCATTTATTATTATACATTATGAGTTGTTTTCGGGGAAGTTATGATACATAGATACTAGGCATCAGATTATGGGTCACTCCAGCTGTGAGACCATGAGAATAACTATGATAACTATGAAATAGAGATAGCTGCTTTGGTCCATGATTTGAAGTGTTGGAAACAATATCTTGTTGGAGAAAGATTTTTTTAAACATTAACAAAAAAAATCTATAATATATTCATAGGGAGGGATTTGAATTTTTCTAAAAGGTTATAGATAAATTACCTACATTCATTCAAATTTTATATGGAATTTTCACCAGGTAAAGGTAACATCATTGTAGATTCTCTTAGCCACAAGATGTAGGTATCCTAGGATCTTGGTGAACTCCCTTCAGAGAAAAAGTGGTTCCTAATGAGTTTGTTGGATGAATGGAATCTGGATTCATTCATATACATGGGAATATGTATTTTTATCCATTAGTGGTCACATATTTCTTAATGGATTGGGTGAAGGTTAGTCTGGAAACCGACATAGAGTTTACTATGATACAAGAGTAGTTCCTTACCGGTGACTCGATGCATGAGTGGTCATTGGATGAAAATTATGATATCACATTACATGTGAGAGTTTTATTCATTTATTTCAAAAAATAATAGTTTAGGAGTGGATTACATACCACTATGTGGGAGGTTCATCCTAGAGAACCAATGATGCACTGTGATTTTAGGTAGTAGTTCTGGTGGTTAGGGATAAAGAGGGACATTGCTTGATTTATTTCCCAAAGACTTATATGCCTGAGGATTAAGGCCAAAATCTAGCATCCTGGTGGTTTGATTTATTCAATTATTATTCCCATGTGGAAGTGGGAGGGAGTCATAATGGATTTTGTAATGGGGTGACTCCAAACAATGATGAGACATGATGCTATTTGGGCCAGTTTTGATCAACTAATGAAAGTTTCTCAGTTCTTATAGATTCATGAGGCTCACTTGTAAATGAACAAGGAATGTTTTATGTTTGCGAGGTTATAAAAATTACTCAATTTATTTTAAACATTTTATTCGATATATTTTCAATTTTTACATTTCTTTTTCACATGGATTATAGAAGTCCATATGGAATCTGTTGAAATTGAACACGGTCTACCATTCCCTGAAAATAGAAAATCAGAGTGGGTGATTTATATATTTGATTATATGATTCAAGAATGAATCATGGAATTTGGTAGATAATGTGATGATCACCTAGACTTGTTTTAATTCTCATAAAATAAATAATTTTTAGGATTTGATTCAAATGGATCCTTATGAAGCTATATATGGTAGGCCATGTCATTCCCCACTTTATGGGTCTAATTCTAGAGAGGTCATGTTTGTAGGGCCCAAAATGGTATAAGAGACCTCTAATAGAGTGAATATCATTTCAAAGAGGTTGATCATAGGCATAGAGTTGGTATAAATATTATGCCATTCACAAGAGGTGGATTTAGAGTATGCTATAAGGGACTAAGTTTTTATGAGCGTAACTATTCTATTTGGACACTGATTATTGAGGAATTATGTGAAGCAAGATCCATGTTATGTGTAACCCTTCATTATGAATAAATGGATTAGAATAGTGACATACCATCTAGAACTTTCCTCTCGCTACATTGGTATGAATGATGTGTTTTGTGTGTGTCATCTCCAGTGGTATATGATAAACCCTACTCATGTTATTAACCATAAGAATGTTTATCTAGATCCTGAAACATCATACATAGAATAAAAATTGATGATTTTAGATAAGAGAGAAAAATTACTATGAGGTATGAAAATATTAATTTTTTAGATCCTATTGTAGTATGGATGGATCTAGGAGGAAATGTGGGAGCGAGAGTTTGATGTTGAAGATCAGTGGCCACAGTTATTTGAGAAAGACTACTAGAAACACTTCTCAGGGATGATAATTCATTAGAATGGGAGAATTTTATATTTATCAATTTTAAATGTTCTTTAAACCCTCTATTGGTTAAAATTTATAAGTCCATTAATATAAAATTTTATAATTTTGAATTTTATTCTTACCCTAACATATGGAATAACGTCTAAATATTGTTAAATTCCTTATTATTATACACATGGTGGGTTTTGGGAGTTTTATAAGGCTAAGTAATTATTTATATGAGTTTTTTAATGTTAAAAAATCCATTGTGTAAGGGTAAAAAGAATTTCCACCCATTGCATAAAGGTATATCTCTATTTTCAAGAGCTGTGAAATTGTAACCCCTATTTCAATAAGCTACTTAAAGGTAAACCTGGGTTTTCATAGGATGAATAATGGTAGCCCCATGTTTTCAAAGTATGTGTAAGGGAACCTCAAATTCTATGTAAAGGTAGGTTGGAGGTTACAAAGGTTGTATAAGGATAAATATCCCCTGTATAAGGGTATGTTTGATTTTATCCCCCGTGTAATGGTAAAGATTCTTACCCTAATGTGATGGATATGAGCAGTGTAAAGGTAAAACCATGTTACTCTTACATGAAACCATTTTTGGGGAAATGTATATTTTAACCTTGTTCTTCAATTTTCCATACCTAGTATCAACCTACAACATGGTTTTAGGATTTTAACAACATAAAATAATGGTAAATAAATTCTTTAATATATTTATAAATTTTAACTAATATTTAAGATTGTTTTAAATTTTATGAATCTATGATTCCAAGAAAATAAAAATTACTTAGTGATTTTTAATTTAAGGGTTTTGATGTTGTGAACCTTAATGTCAGTATACACTTCTTAAAATATAAAAAATTCTCCTATCATTTGATTTTGATATAATCTTGAGTTTGGGTAGTATAAAAACTATTTTTCCAAGATCTACGAATTTTTCTTCAAACAATATGATATTCTTACTCTATATACTTGGTGTGGATAAACTCCATACCCCTCTCATATAATCTTGAGAGATTTATTTTTATGGTATAAATTCTAGGGTAGAATATAAAAATTAATTACTCCAAATTATATTAACAATTTTGAATTAATCATTCTTTAGATTTCTTGAAAATTGATAAAGATATATAAAATTATTATATCATAAAACTCTTTTATAGTGATAAAGTATTATCATAATTATCTTAGATTATTATAAGGATATATAATATTATCACTTAAAGAATTCATAATTTTTCTTAGTAAAAGAAATTATTTTTGCATGCTTTGGATTAAAATGGTAATTTGGAAATCATATATGGTAGAGAAACAATTATTGCTTGTGGTGTTTATTTTTTCTTTTAGAAATAAAGTAATTCGAAGTAGTTTTCGAAACCATGGACTGAAGATCAAACCAATTAATACAAAAACGTGTCTTGGTTGGTGGATCCATGGAAAAAAATTTGTTTTGAAATTTAAAAGATCATAGAAGGTAGTTCCTTATTATATAGGTCCTTGTATATGGTATTGTCATGATTTTTTTATGTTTGATAACTCATGCCCGATATGTGTTTGCATGTGAGTTAGGGAGTGGCCCTTGAAACCCTTTCATGATGTGATATCATATTATTTTTGTGTTGCCTCTAGATAATTGTTCTTGATATGCCTTATTATTCCATTTTATGACACATATTTACTATGGTATTGCATATCTAGTGGAAATTTTTATAGGTAATGAGATAATGAGGTTTCTTAAATTCTATTTAAGGGACCCTTAGAGGGGTAGTGTCATGACATGATGATGAATACATACTAAAAATCATTTGATGGTATAGTTTGGATCACATACACGATTATTTCTGTGGGAATATACTATGCATAGGAACTAAAAATCCACCAGTTACATGTTGAAGTGGGGGAATTCCATGTAAGGGTGATGTTCATATCTAATTACATCTAACATGTCTTTTAGGACTTACCATCATCTAAGGGTAATGACTACCATCAAGGTGGGTCATGAGGTGCCCCTATTAATGACTGTCATCAATGTGGGGAATGCAGAATTTATTTAATGTAAGAACATGGGTACATGATTTATGGGTGTTGAGTTCCAACTGACACTATGAAATGAGCCATGTCTTGTGACTTGTGAAATTGAATTTAGTTAATGAAATCTTAATGAAGCTGGTGGGGTTGGGGTTTGTGGCAGCTTGGTTAGAACATGATGACTTGAAACATGTATTGATGTTTTTTTTTATTTTTTTACTTATGTTATGTCATGAGATACATTGTAATATACTTATGCATACTTTTTTATGTACATATTATTGGTATCCTATTGGATTTATTACTGACACCTTGCATGGGAATCTCAATGCACATATATAATTTCATGGCATGGAATCCAATGAAGGGAACATGCCCAATTATAGGGTGTTGAGGACATAAAGGATTGTATTTAGTAGTGAATCTTGGACATACTTTTGACTATTGTGGCTTCATTTATCTTCCTTTTGATATTGATAACTTGGTTTGACCTTCCATATTTGGTGGTTTGTGCCTTATTCTATAGAAATACATGGGAAACCAAATTTTAATTTTGTTACAAAATATTTATTTCTCCTTATTCATTATTATTTTTTATTAGTTTTACTACCTTTACTGATATTTAGGGTATAGTTTCCCCGCTAACAGCATTGGAACCCTCAATAATAGTCAAAAACCTATTGTTTATGGGGATTCATGCATGAGGCTATGTGGAACTTCGGATCGAACCTGATGAATCGAGTTAAGGTGTTACAAAAATGGTGACCATAAGCATTTGAACATGGGATGGGGTTCTTGAATGATAAATGTGGCCTAGTTTCAAGGAAAAATTCAAAGGGAAGGTGAGTTTTGAAGTGGTGGAGATGTTACTCCTTTATAAGAGATGAGAATGATAATTTTGTGAGTAACCATTACATTTTCAATAATTTAATGTTACTATTCAAGAATAAATGGCCACAAAATGGACCGAAGAGGATGGGATAGTGAGTGTGGGTCAAAACCCAACTCACACACTCCATTTGAAGAAAACATTGACTACTTCAGGGATTTTTTTTAACTCTTTAATATCTTCTCTAATTTACCTTTACCTTAGTAATTAGTTTTAAAATTTGTAATCAAATTTTAATGATAAAAGTTAATATTGATACTTTTACTAAATTTTATCCTTATGATTTCAAATTTGAAAATAATTATATCAAATAGAATTTCTATAGTTGTAAAAATTTAATTTTAAAATTAACACACTTAATCCCATAAAAAGAGTTTTTATAAAAATAAAATTATTAATATTTAAATTTATATATTAGATAAAATTATATTTTCTACTAATTTTAATAAAATAAATTGATTTATTATAAAAAAATAAATGATATGGATCCTTAAAGGAAATATAAAATCAAATCTTACCTTGAAAATATTTTATTAAACAAATATACCAAAAACAAATGTTTTATTAAAGAAACATTTTTATTAGATTTGAAATTGATTTACATATGATTTATAACTTCATCGAATATTTTAAAATACATAACATTATTCCTTAAATTCATATTTGATTAATTAAATGGTTTATTCAAATTATACTTCATTATTATAAAATGATAAAGTCATAAAAATTGCATGTTTCGTGAAAACCATATTTTTAAACTAAAACCCAACCTTTTCAGAAAAAGAACAAAAATTCATACTAAAATAATTTTTATGCGTTGAATTCAAAAATGGAGTGAGTTTGGTCAAAAAAAATTAAAAAATTCAAATTCTAAATTATATCATTAATGAATCATCATTATAGTGTTAATTGTTCAATAGTTTTAGGATGTAGAATTTACCTACTATTATAGAATCTTAGTCATTACATTATCCCCATAAATAATATCATATGTGAAACTTAGTTATTTATTATCTATTAAAAATGTGTATGTTTATAACTCATAGCTTCTTTAGGATCTTAGGTTGTATCATTTAGTTTATGATTTCTCAAATAGACTTTCACCAATTGAGTTTTCTAATTTAACAAAAAAATTTCTTTATTGTCAATAATCTAGGAATGTTATTACTTATAGAAAAATTTAGGATCCAAATAAATTCCCATATATTTGAGTTAATTCATTGGATATAGCTTTTATTTAATAAGTAATGAAAAATAGAATACATCATATAATTTAAAAACATTGTATGAAAATTTAAATATTTAAAATAAAACCCTAATTTTTTATAGAATTTCAATAGGACCAATATACATATGGAATAAATTACCTCTTTAACAAATCTCACAACTCCCTACCATGGTGAAACCTTCAGTAATATATGATCCAAAACATAAAATTCCTAGTTTTTCATCAATTATTATCATAGGTATTTTGTCTTATCTAGTTTGATTTAATATGATCCTGAAGAGTTTATAACTTAACATTTATCTCTTTTAAAAGCTCTAGGAAAACTAACATTATTTCTCTAACTTCTTCCCAACAGGTTTGAGTATGACACCTCATCCTATATAGTACTTTATATAGTTCAATCTGGATGCTTGAATAGAAGTAATTATTATATAAAAATTACACAAATGTTAGATACTAATCCCACATACCATGTAAGTGAAGTGAATATGATCTCAACATGGATTCTAAATTATTGATTTTCCTTTTAGTCTACCCATTAGTCTATCAATGGTTGGTGGTGATTACATTTATATTAGTGTCAAGAAACCTTTGAATACTCTTCAAATTTTTTTACATGAACTATGGGTTATGATATTATACAATAAATAGAGGTTTTCCATGAATCCTTTTAATTCCATTAATATAGATCTGAGTAAGGCACTCAAGGGGTAGATTCTCACTTTTAACAAATGAGTATACTTAATAATATGATCAATGATGACACATATAACCTCATTTTATAATTAAATTATTTGAGAGTCCAATGAAAATTTTCATTGTAATACTGTCCCACTTCTATATTGGTATTGTTATAGTTTTAATGACTCCCTTAGGATGTTGTATTTTATATTTTTTTCTTTTGGAATACTATGTATATAGACACAAAATATGTAATGTATCACTTATTACCACCCCACTAGAAATGTTCTCTCAAATACCTATACATATTTTTACTGATAATATGTATGAAGAAATTTATATATGTTATTTTTTTAACAGTTCCCTTTTCAACTCTAGTATTGATGAAACACACAACCTCTTCACAAACTCCAACAAACCATCTCTATAAATGAAGTATATATATCCCATTATTTAGTACTTTAATATTTAATTTTAATTTTTCTTCATCCAACTTGGACTTCTCTATATTTTCTAATAATGATATTTTAACAATTTCTAGAAAAATTAAATATGGATTCCCTTTCTTAAAAATCACTATATTATCCATTACTAAAAATCTATATGTAACATCCTTATTAATCATCATTATTTCCATAATTACATGGTACCTCTTAATCAATGCATCAACTAACTTTTTTTACTTCCTTGGGTGTTAGAGTATTAGGAAATCATAGTAATTTAGTAGTTTGTACCATCTTCATTGACTCATATTATGATCCTTATAAGAGAATATATTCTTCAAAATATTATGGTTTGTTCATATTTCACATATTTCATTATAGAGGTAGTGTATCTAAATTTGAAAAGAAAATGTTATTACTGATAACTCATGGTCATGTTTTTTAGTTATACTCATTTATTTTTTAATTTCCTTTATTCATAGGAAATAACCCTATCCTTATACATAAGAAAAAAAATGTCCACTCTTAGATACATCACTATATAATAAAAATCCTTCCTTATCTGATGGGTAATTTAATATCAGTGAACTAATTTGTATATTCTTTAGATCCTAATAACATTCTTCAAATTATATTGACCATGTGTATTTAACCCCTTTAGTGTTAACTTGGTTAATGGGTTGGCCAATTATTAAATATCTTTAACATAATGCCAATAGTAACATAAAAACCTGGGAAACATCAGATCTTAGTTATTTTCTTTAGTGTTAGACAATATTTGATGACCTTTTTCTTTAATGGAACAACATATATTCCATCCATGGAGATAATATTAAAATGTAAAGAAATTACATTAATATAAAAGGCACATTTACTATATTTACCATATAATCCCTCTTTTAGGAGGGTATCTTGAATTAGTTATAGTTTAATGTCACGCACTTCATATCTCTTAAATAAAATCAATATATCAGTAATTATTACACCAAAAATTTATCAATACACTTCTTAAATACTCTATTAATCATACTCATAAATATATATGGTGAATTAGTCAAACTGAAATGAATTATCATGAAATCATAATGTCCATACCTTGGAAACAAATCTGTCTTCAATATATTCCATTCATCACCTTCAGCTGATGATAACCATATTAAAGAGAGATCTTTGAAATGTATAAGGATATTTAAATTAGACAAAATATGTCCTAAATACATGATAAATTATACTTATTATTTATTAAAATGACATTTATATCCCTATAATTGAAAAAATAATATAAAAACACCATTGTTTTTCATGAATAAGATAGGGGTTCCCTATAATGAAACACTAGGGAGTATAAATACCTTATAAAAAAAATCCTGCAATTATTTCTAAAACTTCACAAACTCCACTGGTTTCATTCTATAGAGAGTTTTAGATATAAAATTTGCATCATGAATTTGTTGAATAGAGAACTCAAATTGATGCTCTAGTGGTTGACTAAGTAATTATTTTGGAAAAAATCAATTAATTTTTATACCAAGGGAACATAATATATTATTTGGATATCTTACTTATCTATAGAATATACTATATCTTACTATCTTATTATAATTTCATTAAGGTAAAATATTGTTTTTGGGTCTATAAAAGACTTAGTATATGAAGTCTCTCCTTTGAAAACAAGGGATTCTATACCCCTCTATAGATAGTAATCTGTTTTTTATAATTTCCAACTCTAAAAAATGGAATATACTTAATAAGTTCATGATATTGAATTGTAAAATATAATTCCTATTATGTTTTCTAAATTTTTCCCTATAAATACAATGGGTTTTTCTTAGTAATTATTCTATCTAACAATGATCCTCTAAATCTATTCTCAAGGAATCCAACTAGACTTTCTCTTATTCCAACATAGAATCATATACTCCAGAAACTTAATTCTAATAGTTATATTTAATTATTGGCACAAAATAAAAGATTTCAAATGGTATACAACATTTTTCTAGTATTGGAAGACTATATTCAAACATACATTACATTTTAAAATATAATATAAATCTTGAACAAATTACAAGAACATATTTATAACTTCCACCATTTACTTGAAAATTACACATAGTTTACTTCTAGGGCTTAGACACTCAGTATGAAGTTGCATACAATGTAATATTTCATAACATAAACATGGAATAAGTGATATAGTAGGTTAAATAAAAAATATTAAGTTATAATCAGCTGGATCTATGTGCATGATATCTCCACGAAAATAAATGAAAACATGGATAACAAAAATCATTGATCTCATACTAGTGGAATGCATAATTATATAAATAATAAGATATTGTCAAGGAATTATGCCAAAAAATTATTCTATTATGGGAAGTTTTAGACAAAAAAACTCAATATGTTCTATCTCATAGGATTTTTCAATACCTTGTGGGACTATATAATTCCATGCCTCACACTTAACTTGATTAAGTCCAATTAATTCCACATAAGATTCATAAATACCTTTTATATCATTACCCAAGGGAAATCTGAATGAATAAAACATGGATATATTTATAATGTGAAAATGAAATTATATACTTAACTATTCAATAAAATAATGTAGATGTCTTAGAGAACATAACTTAATCAACTTAGAAGTCATGGGGGGTATCATCATTATAACTGGTATCACCCTCATCCAAACAATATAGGGGAAAGGGTACTTGTAATGTGTTGTGTTATCCATGTGTGATAGTAATTGGGTTTGATAGTTTGTATTGGTTGTATTCCATGTTAATACTAAAAACATCCTTCATCATGGTTTATTAAGAGCATCTGAATATTCCAAATCATATCCCCCAGGAATATCACACCAAGTGTGAACTCTTAGGCCTACTCATTATGAATCAGGGCGATGATTATGTCAATTATTAACCAACCTTTTCAGGGTGATTTCCCATAGGTTTATTTATTCCCCAAATTTATCAACTTTATAATATCCATAAAGGGATGTATTTTTGGGAAACTACACAAACATTTATTTTAAAAAAACACAAGATGTTATTTCCACCATATAATAGATTGAGTTTTAAAATATTTTTGGTTACATAATGAATCTAAATAATATAATTGAGGGATAAAAATATAGACCTATAAATCACATAAATTTCATGAGTAATATGATAAAAATATTCCATGTAAATTTATGTACCGGAAAAAATAAATATGCAGTGAATATGACATGAGTCCTAATGAAAGAAAATGGGGATGGAAGAAAACCCCACTTATGGATTTGGTAGAATTTAGATAAAAAAACCATGAAATATAAGGATTAATATTTATCTTAAAATACCATGAATAAATAAATTACATGATATAACATCTCAAATAGGCATTATATGTTCCACATAAAGGAAATTATTACAAAACATGTCTCAAGGAGAGGAATTTGAGAAAGAAAACCCATACCTCTTATCATGAATTACATATATTTAATTTAACCAAATATATCACAACAACAAATATATTAATCACTTAATTAAATCGTTAATCATATAAATTTTCATTTATACTCTCCATAAATATTCATTTTCTATATTAATTCTATATATTTTTTCACATCGTGTGTTTATAATTTTGATCGTTTCTACTAGTTTCATGTTAGTGGTGTATGTATTCATTATTTATCAAATATTCATCATTAATAATTCATTAAGGTTACTATTAGATATTTTTTATTATTATATATGATGTTTCAAATTCTATCAATGTGGTTTTTAGTCTTTATCCTTAAATATGAAATCCATAACAAGATTGTTTTGGTGATTCTTCTCATTCAGAGGCTATTTTATTAATTAATGAATTAAATAATGATAAAACATATATAGAATAAAAATAATAATAATTTAATATTTATATTATTTTATTCTAGTAATTATGTTCCGATATTCATTCATGATATAAATTCATAGTATAGTTCAAGTAGATGGTTAAACTGACCAAAACATAAACATACCTTGATTTAATGAGTGATTATGAGGTAGTTTTATTTTAATACCATTATAGTAGAGTCATAATGATGTTATTTAATTTCTATTCATGTGATATACTAGAATTAAAAATTAATTAGAAGAATAAGTAAGGGATTTGAAAATATTACATAATTGGAATAAAAGAATTACGACTTAGAACAATTATTTTAAATGATTAAATTAATGAGGATCATTTATTTACCATATCATTAATAAGTTATAAACTTTGTTATACCAGAACATTAATGGTATCATTATCATAATATTACCTCATTAAATCCACTATAGTGATCATCAATGATGGGTGGTGATGAAAAATGAATTTCATTTCTCATGGTGATGGTATTCCACATATATACATGAACAACAATTAATTTTTTTAATGGAAGAGATAGATGAATATACAATGATAATACCCTTAATATAGTAATATTAAAGTATATAAATTATAATAATATCATTATATTAGTTTTTATATAATAAATTTTAATGATGATAATTAATATGAAAAGTTATATAGTTCAAAATACTCATGTTCAGGATTTGAGATTTCCTTTGAAGTATACTTAGAAATGAAGGCATTATAATAAGTAATGGTTACCAAAGATTTTATAATGTGGGAGATGGTTATAAGAGTATACATGGGGTATAATTTCAAGGATAAATTTTAAGGTAATGTTAGACTTTAAGTGGTAGATATGTTACTCTTTTATATTTCATTATATGGGAAATGTTGGGAGAAATCCTTGAATTTTAAATAATTTAGGGTTTCTATTCAAGGTCCAATAGTCAAAAAATTGAAAAAATAGGAGGAGATAGTGAATATGGCTCTAAAACCACCCCAACCACTTTTTTTGAGACATTTTTAATGTTTTATTCCTTTACCTTTTAACTCTAAAGTTTCCCCTAATATACTTTTATTGTGATAAATAATATTTAAACATAGTAATCAATTTCAAGGGAAACAATTATGATAGAAAAATTTATGTATTTTCATCATTTAAATTTAAAATTTTGGGATAATTTTATAAAATAAAAATTTTAATATTTTGAAAAGTTATTTTTAAAATAAACACAATTATTGCATAAATTTTTTATAAAAAAAAATTTCTAAGATTTAAATTTTTTTATAAGATAAAATTTTCATAGATATTTATTTTAATGACATAAATTTATTTAATTTAAAACCTAATCTTACATTGAAAATAATTTTTTAAATATAAATACTAAGAAGACTTTTTTAAGGGGAAAAAATTAATTAATTATAAAAATGGTTACCATACATTTTATAAGTTAAAAGAATAGTTGAAATTAGATAATGGTATTCATTAATGTAATATGTAATTACATAAATGTTATTTTAAAATTTTAGATCATTATTATATAATTTTAATTTCATATAATTTATTGGTTTCATGAAGACCATATTTTTTGAATACAAACTATCATTTTCAAAAAAAAAGAATAAAATGCATAGTAAGAAAAATTTGATATATTGAATTAAAAAGTGAAGTTACTTAAGGAAATTTTAAATTAAACAATTTAACATTTTAATATAGTGATTAATAATGGTTATTTATATTGTTAATTTTGTAGTAGTTTCTATATGTAGTATTTATTTGCTATAGTTTCATCTCATGTATTATAAATGATGAGTTAAGTTAACTTGCTAAAGGGAAAAAATGTTCATCCTATGGTACCACTAAAAGTTCAATGTATTTAAAGTATGTAACTTAGTAATTATCCAAGTCAATTACCTATTACAAGGGATAATATGGATGATAGGAATCAACAACCTCATAGACCAAAAGAATAAGTAAGTGACTACACATGGAAAGTCAATGAGGTTGATTGTGATTATTAGTGTACACTTATTCCCCAAGACAGATTTATGAATGTTTTATCATATTTTTCTCATATATACTCAAGTATATCTATGATTCTTTCCAAGTGTATAGAATCATTATCCCAATAATTGGATATTGAATAATCAGAAAAAATTCTTGTTATATAATTGTTTTATTCATTGTTAAATATTATGGGAATGTGATATGTGTAAATAATTTTATCCTTACTTTAGATGGATTTGATTTAATTTTGGAAGTGGATATGATATATGTAATATCCAAGATCTAATTCACCTTTATGTAACTAAACATGGTTTTCCACATAGACTCAAGAACACCTCTCTAGATTTTAGTGGATAATGACTAACAGTGAGGTTCAATGATGGTACGACTGGGAAACTATACCATCATAACCAAAGTAGAGAATAGTGTGGAAACATAAGAATAAACTAGCGTAAGTAGTAATAATGGAAACAAAATAATAAAATAATTAGTAAATTTAAATCATCTTGATAAATATAAGTAGATAAATGGATATCTAGTATCATATACCAAATTACGATGTCATGATGTAATATGAAAATAGGGGATACTAGGGGAACAATTTAACACCCCAAGATTTTGTTATTTTTTCCGAATTAATTTAATCATAATGATGTTTTTCATTTTACACAACAATGAATATATATTTTTTAAATGAAAACACTAAGTTTGGCTTGCATTATATGAAATACCAAGTTGAGCTTGAACTACATGAAAAACATAGAGTAGCTTGCAGCACAAATAACACTATGTTTTTCTTATGTTACACACAATACCGAGTCCCTTAGATATCTTTCTCTACATGCAAGATCGAGTTTTACCAAACTAAAATATACTATTAATAATAATATTAAAATATAATTATAGCTATCACATAGAAATTAGAATGGTTGATACTAATAATATTAAAAAAAAATTAAAAATTTGTTTTACAAATGTATATAAAATAAATCATTTTTCCATTAATTAGTTAGAAAAAAATGTAATAACTATTTAAAAATAATGAAATTACTTTTCTAAGAAAACCATTTTTCTATGTAAAAACAAAATTTAATCACAAAAAATTAAACAAAACAATTTTGATGAAGGTTTTTAATATAATTTTTATATAATATACATAATAAATATTTTTACTCTCATCTATTAGATTTTACAGGTATAAGATAAGAATAAATCCAATTTATGAATAAAATGATGTATTTTTTTAAAAGGAAAATTTACCCCTTTTTAATGGAGAACACATATTAAATAATTTTTTTTGACACCTATGATTTTTATTTCATAAAATAAAAATCAATTTTTAATTTGGAATATAAAAATTTACTTTGAGTGAATTTTTGGTAAAGTCTTTATAAGTTTGAAAATTCTATTTTCTCAAATGAATGACTTTTTCTATGATTTTGTGATCAATAATAAAAATATTTTTAGGAAATTTTTGAAATTGAATTTGATAAATTAATCTTAAATTTTGAATTATTTATGTCTAAATTTTCTGAGGGTTAATATTTGGTATTTTTCTGAAAAACATCACTTTTTTGATGAATAATGAAAATACCGAATTTTAATTCAAAACTTATTTTTCATCTAATTTATTTATATTGTTAAATTATAATTTGGTTTGGTTTTAAAGATTATTTATATCATTTTAACATCAATTAATCTAATTTAGGTCTTTTAAATAAATTTCATAATGAAATTTTACATAAAAACATTTCAAAATTTTGAATAGTTTTACTTTAAAAACACACTTTGTTGTCCCATCTACGCGATTAAATTTAAATTAATTTTTTCCACTTATGTGATTTGAATTTGGAAAAATGGATTCAATATTTGGAATAATAACAATTTATAATGTCTAATAAGGTGAACTTATATTTTGAACAAAAATATTAGTGAACGTGATTAAAATTAATTACAACAATTAAGAGAAAAATTAGCATAATAACAGACTAAAACTTAATCCGAAGGGCCTAAATGACCTATAAAATTGTATAAAATCCATTTCATAGACATATTTTTAGCCTATACTCTATTATATCATAAATGTAAAATTATTGGAGCCACTTGACATGGGGAAAATGTGTGTGGAATCCTCTTTCCAAATTTTTGATGAATTCCACTCATCCTCTACTGTAAAAGGGGTCTCACCCCTTTAATTTATTCACAACTATAAATCCTATTTTCTCAGCAACAATCTACCCAAATATCCTCCCAAAATTCCTAAATTAATACTATAATCCTACCTTTAGGCATAAATCTAGTAAAGTATGCACTTTGGCGTAGACCAAAAGGAGTTACCCAAAGAAGATGTAACATCCCTCCAAAAGCTCATTTGTTTAATATTCATTCTCGACAACTAAAATATTCATATTCCATGATTATATAATAAAATCAGTATACTAGATATAATTTTTTGTTTTTATTCTAATGTTTTAAAATGCACTTAACCACACTTCTATCTAATGGGTAATGAACTTATCGTTTGTGTGGACAATGGACTACCGCCTCACAAAATGATGTTGTTCATTTTTCCATTACCACCTATCATGATGGTAATTATGATAGAAATATTTTTTATATATGATATATATGATATATATGATATATATTATGTATTTATTATTCTGTAAATATTACATAAAACACACCTTCATTCTTTCAATTTTGTTTAAATACGATAACTTCATTTGAGGATGTGTGGACTACCACGTCCTCAAAGCGATGTGATTCATTCACACCTTACATAGAATGTAATAGATATGAGTTTTTTAAAATTATATGATATATATGAAATAATAATTTTACTGTAATTATAATATATATATATACATATATTTCATTTACTTACTTTCTTTAAATACGATAATAAAATGTAAAGAACGTACATGCATACGTATGGCCTACCATCTCCATGAACAATGTATTCCATTTCATATTTAAATATTTTATAAATATTTATAAATATTTATAAAATGAATAAATATAATATTTATATCATTTTTTAAATTCTATAAATATTTCAATCATGATCCAAGTAAGAGTACCCAGAATAACAAGTAAAAATATATACGAAAAACAAGGTGGATATTACCCAAAATATAACATTAACATAGAATTGTTTATAAAAGGGTAATATGAATTTATAATAAAATCATATATGGTATTATATATAATAATTTGGTTCATTGGTTGATTTATAATAAACTTATATTTTTTATAAACGATGTTTGGATGTGTACAAAGAAAGTCAAGACTTAAGGTAAGAGTTTTCCCATATCACTTTTTTTTTATCTTTGAGATAAATTCCATTTTCACCACTAATTTATTTTGTGTGGTGTATATAATACCTATAAATTAATTCCATGATACTTATACTTAAATTTATGTCTATTTAAATATCCATTTTTATGATATCTCTTTCATGGTATTTATGTTTCAAAAGTTACCAAATCAGTACGATATTTTTTGTCTCACTTTTCTTTGTTTGAAACACATGTTTTTCTATACACCTATATTATTTTATGAGGTGTATATATTATCCATTTGACATGTTATATAATGAATCCTATTATTTTTATGATATTATAATATTCATGTAATGTTATTCTCTCATGGTGTTTAGGATTTAATGTTATCATCATGGTGAGAGTTTATTACTACAATCTCAACATTTATCAAGACTTTTTATGATTATTCTTACATAGTTGAAATATTATAAACCATATCATAATAAATTACATGAATTTTTGTTTACTTTTTTTATTCATGTCACATCTAATTAATGGTTCCATTTTCCCACTCTATGGTACTTAAGAAAATTAATAAATTTGTTTTAGGAAAATCCGAATTTATTTCGTATTTCAGTAGGAAATCATTGTTATTTCAAAACTACCTTTTACCAAAATGTTTTCTATTTTTTACTATTATCCTATTATGTTTAAAGGAAATTTTTCCCATTTTTTCCCATTTTAATTTTTTTAAAAAATAATATTTATATGGTTTTCCGATAAAGGCACTTTTCTAAACGTTTTAAGGTGAAAATGAATATTCAGCATGTATAGACATACTTGCCATCAAGACAGTCATTTCCTTGAAGAATAATTTCTATGTTTACATGTTTATTTTTAAAGAAATTTTTTTCCTAATATTTTATATTTTTTTATTTTAAAGTAGTTATCAATGAAAAATGTTTTCAAAAAGGTTTTATGTTTAAAAAGTGTTTTAAATTATTTTTAATGCTTCCTTTAAAAGTTTTAAAAATATTATTTATAAATAAAATGATTTAAATGATTTAAAATTTCATTTATATGTTTTAAAAACCATTTTATAGAAAAGTGTTTCCAAAATGTTTTCTTTTCTTCTCTTTACATTTTCAATTTTTTAAAGAACAAGGTTTTTAAAATGTGCTAAATATTTATTTATGAGTTTTTAATTTGGTTTTAAAGAATATAGTTTTCAAAAAATTTCCAAGATTCCTTTATATATTTTCAAATAAATTTTAAAATAAAAATATTTTCAAAATTCTTTATGTTCTAAAATGTATTTTTCAAATAGGAAAATTATTTTCCTCAACAACTGTTATAAAAGAAATTTTAAAGACTTCATTATAAGAAAAGTATTTTTGAAATGGTTTTATGAAAATTATTCTTAATAAAAGGATATTTTCCTTATAAAATGTTCCATGCGATCTTTCACAATCCTTTTGCATCTAAGATGGTATACTTTGTTATATTTTATGCTTTACTGTGGATATGGTACAATAATACCATTCATATTCTTTCTAGAATAATTTTTGTTTTGATGGAATGATTTTTATGACACCAATTTCTCTTCCATGGGTTATATGATTTTAAATCCCACTTATTTTCATGGGTTAGGATTTGATGAAATGACTATGAGACCTATCTCTTTTTCATATGTAATAATATGATGAAAGGTTAATGATAACCATTTCATTTCATGGGTTATGATATGATGTCTATGAAACCCATCCCTTTTAATGGTACATGATATGATGTAATTTTTATTATCTTATGGCACATGTATGCATGATTTTATTATTTTATATGTGGGATATATATCTCCTTCCAATGTATTGGGTTATGATTTATATCTCATGTAATAATGATGGGAATCAAGTCGAAGAGATTTAACCACTATGGAAGATGGGGGAAATCGATCCACTATGGGAAGATGGGGAAACCTGATCCATTATAAGGAAATGAATGTGACTGGGGATAGTGGTGTGTCCCTCCCAATCAGTGTAGTCCCCTTGAATTTCCCTAATATGTTTTGGAAAATTTCCTTGACTTATAGGGAATGGTTTTCCATGTTTATGTGTGTAACACAATTCCATATATTATTCCTTTGTTATGATTTCATGTATTATTCTCTTGATTCCCTCATTATTCATGTCTTATGAAGTACTGATATTTATGTCATGACTCATGTGTATGATCATTGATATGTAGGGTAAGATCTTATAATGTTGCGATCATCTTCTCATACACATATTTTCATGATTATGCTAACACATTTCCTTTGTTTACCCTTGCTGAACATATAAGGTCACCCATTTATTATGTTTTCATTACCTAAGTTATGAAGAAATATTTTAAGAATGGGTACTAAAGGGGAATATCTTTATGGGAGATGTTGAAGATATTTCACCAAGTTATAAGATTCTTTTTCCAAGTCTCCAAAGACACTAAACTATTATGGTACCCAGACATGTATTTTTTCAATGTGCTAAATATTCATCTAAAATGATGTAATATAAATGTAAATTAATCCTGGTTTGTTATATTTGGTATTAAAGGGAAGGATTATTTAACCTTTGGAAATAAGGATGAGAAAAATTTAATGATATCCCTATAGATATTTCTAAGGATATGTATAAGGTTGCCTTTAATGATAATCCTATGGTGTCTCTGATTTAGAAGTATCTGTCATAATGTATACATCTAATCTAGTATTTTTAATGATTATATGGTTTTACACTATGATAAGTTTTTTTCACACTTTTTTATGTCATTTTAGTTAGTGGAGAGAACTATAAAAAACTAGGATAACATTGAATGTGACGTGATTTTTTTAAAGGGAAGTCATTTGGGATGGTCACTGAAGTTAAAGATGTTGTGATTATGCCTATCCAGTTTCATAGAACATGATTAATAACATATACCTTAACCAAATCATAGACTCATTGAAGAAGATAAGAAAATAGTCCATTGAGATTTTCGGTAATGGAGACCATGTTAGAAATAATATTTTGTTTCCTTTGTGTGAATAATGTGGAAAGAATCACCTGGGTGAATGTCTTAGAGAAATAAGAATATGTTTTGACTCTGGAAAAGAAGGACACAAATAAAGTAACTACAAAGAAAAAATGATGAGTTTTTTTATACAATGGATGGGAATATTGGCCTCTCTAAGACATCAACAAATGTTAAATTATTTAAATATGGAATGAATGGGCATTATACAAATTGTTTTTCTAAATGGAAATATACTAAAAATAATTATAAAGGTGGTAAAAGTAAGATTTATATTACTGACGATGATGAGACCATAGGTGAAATGTAAAAGGAAATAGTTATTAAGTAATATTATGAGGTATACCTATTAATGGATTAATGATGAATAGGAATAATCAATGTTTTTATGTATTTAGATTCAAGAATTACTTGTTGTGAAATGTATACATATTGTTTAGTTTATCTTTTTTCACTATGGATATACATTAATATATTTAATTTTTCTAACAGTATTAAAAAGTGATTTAATGGAAAGGTTATATTCATAGGAAATACATTATTAGGGAAAATATACCCCATAACATGTACCAAATGTTGAGATAATGATGTTTGGATAGGGATATGCTAGATATGAATAAGTAAATCGGATAGAAATGATTACCTTCAAACTCATAAATGATTTTTTTTTTGAAAAAGTAGTTTGTTTTATCATTGATATAGTTAACATATTTTTTTTATTTAGTAAATATATCCAATAAATTTTGGAATAAGGAAACATGAATGTTTTTAATAAGTTTTTTTGGTAATTTTGGTTATTACCATGTTTCAAGAAAATACATGATGAAGGTATTCACATATTTGGTATGCGACAACAAAGAGACAATTAATGATATATGAGGGATCAATGCTAAGATGTTTTTGAGAAATTTAGTAACCTTATTTCAATATTTTTCAACTCCCATTATTTAGAAGGGTTATATGGTTAACCATTTATGTATTAGGTTATGTTAAAATTTGGATGTGGTTTTAGAGATTAATTTATTATTTATCCAGTTATGGATTTATGCATATTGGGTAGCTTATGGTAACCTTTTTGTTTTTAGAAAGATAGATAGAATGAAACATCATTAAATTTATGGATATCATGATCCAATAATTCTTTAAGAATGAAAAATTCACTATAATTTCTTGGTATAAGAGATGAAGTGGAAATCAAGCAAGGCACAATCAAAGTGTGAGATTGTGTATATGAAAAATAAAATGAATTTATTAAATTTATTTATGTACATAGATATTAAAACAATTCCTCAACTCTATGAAAAGGATTTTGGAAAAGATTTATCTTAATACCTTGCATTCTATTGAACTGATGTTCTTATAGATCATCACAGATCTATGGTCTTGAGGTCCTTATCTTTCCATTTATCATTAAATTGCTAATTATTAATGATCATTATCACTATTTAAAGTTATTTAAACATTTTATCTATGTCCAATATTCACTCTAAACATATGTTATCTTACATGGAGACCTATTTATTATTTAATTTGGTAAAACATTATTTTTACAACTTTTTTTTAATGGATGTTTTAGTTTTCATTATTACAATGTGGGTTTCTATGAAAGGATCTTTCAAAAATTAATCCTTTGATAACATATATGAATCTCAACAGAGAAATTCATTATAAGGGGGTATAATTTAACTCCATGATATTTTTTTATTTTTTGAATTAATTTTATCTCCTTGATATTTTAGAATTCACACAACAATGAATATTTATTTTTTTATATGAAAGAACTAAATTTGTATTTAATTATACGCAAAACCAAGTCAATATTGTGCTACATAAAACACATAGAGTATATTGTGGTACATGAAACTCTATTTTTGGCTTGTGTAACACACAATAATGAGTACATTTGATAGCCTCCAATACAAGCAAGACCGATTTTGACCAAAATATAATCTATTATTATTATTATTATTAGAATAATATTACAGTTATAACCCAGACATTGGAATGGATACTGTGAATAATATTAAATAAAAAGTAAAAATATGGTTTAAAAAAGTATATCAAATAAATCCTTTTCCTATCAATTATTTAAAAAAGTATGTAGTAATATTTTGAAAATAATGAAATAAATTTTCTAAGAAAACTATTTTCCTTTGTAAAGATATAATTTTATCTCAATATATTAAAAAAAACCAATCTCGTTTATTGTTTTCAATAAAATTTATATACAATATATTCAATCAATATTTTTTATACTCATCCAATATATTTGATAGGTATAAGATAAGAATAAATCCAGTTTTATTAATAAAATAATTTATTTTTTTAAAAGGTAATTTTACCACCTTTTAATGAAGAAATCATTTTAAATAAAAATTTTGGCACTTTTATAATTTTAATTTGAAAAACTAAACTTCATTTTTAAATCATAACATTAAAATTTACATTGGTTGAATTTTTGGTAAAGTCTTTATATGTTTGAAAAAAACTATTTTTCTTGAATAAACTACTTTGTATGTCCTTCTATGAACAATAAAAAAAATAAAATTTAGGCACTTAGAAATTAAGTTTGATAAATTAAAAATCATTTTTAAATTCACAAAGAAAAAATTAGATTAGGGTGAATTTTTTTATTTTTCTGAAAAATATTGAATTTTAATTCAGAACTTATTTTTCGTCTAATTTATTTCTATTAATAAATTATATTTTTAATTTATTTTTAAATTTTAATTTGATAAATTGTACATAAATTAATCCAATATAGGTCATTGAAACCAATTTCACATTGAAATTGAATATTAAATCATTTAAAACTTTTGAGATTTTTTACTTTAAAAACCTATTTTTTGTCCAATATGTGGGATTAGTTTTAAATTATTTTCTACCCTTAATGTGATTGGAATTTAGAAAAACAGATTCCATATTTGGAATCAATTTAATTTATAATGCCTAATAATTTCAACATTATTTTTCACCATTGGTTTCACATATTTCAACCCTATCCTACCTTGGCTCAGATTGAGACAATTATTAGAGGCACTTGTCATGGAAAAAACATGGGTTGAATTCTCTTTTAAAAAATATAAAAAAATGTCAGTCCTCCTCCACTATAAAAGGCACTCACCTCTCCCACTTATTAATACATCTCAAGATCTTTGGCTCAAGTAAATTTTTCCCAAATCTCCTCCCAGAATCCCTACCTTCATCATAGAATCCTCTCTTTTGGAAGAAATCCAATCAAGGAATCCATTTGGTGAAAACAAAAAGAGTTACCCAAATAATAGATAACATCCTTCCACAAGTAATTTTGTTTTATTTTCATTCTCCACCCCCTAAAATATTATTATTACATGGTTATATTATAATCTCGTATCCTTAATATAATTATTTTTTTATTCTATGAGTTTTATCTACACTTACACACACTTTCATCTAACGGGTAATGAACTTACCATTCGTGCGTACGACGGACTACCACCTCACGAAACAATACAGTTAATTTTTCCTTTTCTACCTATCATGGTGGGAATTATGACAGAAACAATGTTTTTATATGATATATATTATATTTATTATGTATTTATGCTTATGAAATTATTATATAAAACATGCCTTGATGATTTCAATTTTGAGTAAATATGATAATTTTTTATGGACGTGTGGACTACCGGCTCCTCAAAGCGATATGATTCATTCACACCATACATGAAATGTATAAGGATGTGTTTAGTAAATTTTTATGATATATATGAAATAATAATTATAATTGAATGATAATATATATACATACATATATTCTATTTACTTACTTTCATTCAATATAATAATAAAATGGAAACACAATTCATACATACGTACGACCGACCGTCTCCATTAATGGTGTATTCAATTTAATATTTCTTTATTTTATAGATTATTATAAATATTTATATACCGAAATTATGTAATTTATATATATATATACATATATTTATTTTTGGAAATAATTAAATCCTTGACTAAGTAAGAGTATCAAGAATAAAAATCTATAACATATACGAAAAACAACAGGGATATTACCCGATACTTTACATTAAAATGGTATTGTTAATAAACAAAGAATATGAAGTAATAATAAAATCATATATGTTATTATATATATGAATATGTTCCTGTAGTAGATTTATAATAAACATATATTTTTTATACGGGAGTTTTGAGTGTGTACAAAGAAAGGAAAGACTTAAGGTAAGGGTCTTATTATCTAACTTTTTATGTCTTTAAGATACATGCCATATTGACTAATCATTTCTTTTGTTTGTTGTAAATAATTACCCTAAATTTATTCTATGATACTTATACGTAAATTTATTAGTATTAAAATATCTCATTTATGACTTCTATTTCATTGGAATTACATTGAAAAAGTTACCAAATCGGTAAGGTGGTTTTGTCTCAATTTCCATTCTTTGAGACACATTTTTTTCTATACACCTATATTATTTTATGATGTGTATATAATATCTCATTTACATGTTATATATTGAATCTTATTCCTTTCATGATATTATATTCTTGATTTAATGTTATTTTACCAAGGGTATTATGATTTAATGTTACAAAAGTGGTAAGATTTTATTGCTATAATCTCATCATTTATTGAGATTGTTTATGATTATACCTCCATTGATGAAATATTATATACATATATTAATAACTCCCATGAATTTTCTTCTCATATGGTTATTAATGTTATGTATTTATTTAATGGTTCAATTTTCCCACTATTTGGTACTTAAGATAATTAAGAAAATGTTTTTATTAAAATACGACTTCATTTCTCCTTTCTGTCAGAAATCTATGTTCCTTTAAAATTCTGTTTTCTAAAAAAAATTTAAATGATGTTTTAATATTATCTTATGATGTTTAAATGATATTTTTCCCATGTTTTATCATTTTAAAAAAATTGTTTTAAAAGGAATATTCTTTTCATTTTTTAATCAAGGCACTTTTCTAAAATTTTTATGGTGTAAAAAGAATTTTCTCCATGTACGAACTTACCAACCATCATGGATTCATAGATTCAAAAAAAAGAGAATATAAAATAACTCACCCACAAGGGTATCAAGAAAGGACCAACCTCATAAATTTTTTACTTTAATTTACTAATTGTTAATATTTATTATAACAGTAATCACATGAAAATTAAAATATTACATAGATTTAGCATCATTTAACTCACGTGGGAATGAAAATTCAAAATTCATTTTAATATTATCATGGAAAATTTCAATATAAAAATCCTCTTGAGCTTAACAACTAACTACACGATGTGAAATTTTCTAACTCACATAAGAAAATTCATACAAGGAAAGTTATGCTTAATCAAGAGTTGGCATAATAAGGTCCAAGGGTCTTAGTCACTCATCCCTACCCATTAAATTCATTTAATTCACTAACTGATATAAAAATCAATTACATATTTAACAACCCATGACATGGGGTAAAAAGGTACACTTAAGGGTTTCCAAGGCCATAGTCATTCAAGTTCCATTTACTAAGAAAACCCAAGGGGTGCTTCAAGTTTAACAATCTAATGCACTAGGTATAGATTTCACATAATCACATGGGAAACAAGCAATATAAAAAGAAATACAAGCTTAAAAACGATGACATGAACTAGTCATCAATTAAATCACATGGGAATCATCATTCAATCGTACCCAATGTCCCATTAATTAACATACCATATATCAACACCAACACAAATATAGAAGGAATGATCAATCCACAAAAAAACCATTACATAAAACTATCAAAACTTTTTGGTTTCAAGGTAGTACACCTCCGTTGGAGGAGTTTTATTATAAAAACATGATTTTTTCAAACAATAAGTCAATTATTATCATTAAGCATTTTATTCAAGATTTATAGTTCCATTAAACTAAGAAACTCACAGAAAAACTTATTTAAAGAATCAAATAAGGCATTCTTAAATAAATAGTCAAGGATAGGGATCCTACCTTCGCCAGACCAAGCCAACGCTTGACATTTGACACTTTCTAACTCAAGTAGTTTTTCAATTTCGAGCACATACATCCATATATATTCATATATACCCTTAACCCAATGCTCGTATTCCCAATGTCATGTGGTAATACTCACATGGAGGATTTACACACACACTCATAGATATATACTTTCGTATATTTCGATGATTCTTCCAAAGGCACCGAAACACACTATACATGATAACCATAACCCAAAAAAACCATAAGGACCTAATTTAGAGGGTGTGAAACTGAAATTAGGTTTAGGATATTACCCCAAAACCATGGAGGAAGAGCGATTCAACCTAAACCAACTCACCTTCAGTGGCAGTTGTCAGAACACGGACCAACATCAATCGAGAGGCCATTTGCACAAATATAAATGAGAAGAACAAAGAAAATCAGATCAAAACCCAAGTAAGGTTTTTGGTAAAATGAAATACAAGATATGAGAGACCTAAAAATTGTTGAAAACGGAGTGGATATGAAGGAGTAAACCTTACCATAGATATTAATATCAAGAACTAGTTGATATTTGATTGAAATCGGAGATGGAGAGGGGTGCCAAAGGAGGGGTCTCATGTCGAAGGGGAGACCCCTTTAGGGATGCATCACGATCTAACGTAGATAGGGTGAGGTATAGAGTGTTTAATTTTAATTTAATTCAAATCGATTTTTAAAATTCGGTAAACTGCACGGTTTGAACCGCACAGTTTTTCAAACCATGCGCAAACCGTACGACAAGCAATGTGAAGGTACTACCTCAAAAGGCAGACCGTTTGGGCTAGGTGAACAATTTGGAAAACCCTGAATATCCCATGTGAACTGCCACTTCCATCTTTGAACAAGGTCATATGATTATTTCTACAGGACGTATGGTTTTTATATAAAATCCACGCTCTCTAATCATCCTTAAAAGCCTTCCTTTCCCAGTCTGGCGTTCCTAAAACACCTAGAGATTCCAAGGAAAGTCCTCAGGCCTTCAACCAAATCCAAAAACATCACTTTTAAATAGCTATGATCTTATAATTACATTATGAAATTCCATATTTAAAATATACCATCAATTAATTATCAAAAATTCAAATTCCCTCAATATTTCTTCTGGTTTAAAACACAGGTGCTTACAAACTCCCCACCTTAGAAAATCTCTTCCCCAAGTATTCTTGGTTAAAATAAAAAAGACATCATCTAGCCTACAAGGGTTTTGAAACTTCATTCAAATGGCTTCGTTGCATTCCCAAATTTCCAATGCACTTGAAGGTACCACTTAAACACAAGAAACTAATGCCATCAAACTCGAGCCAATGCTCGATTTCCAACAAAAACATCAATGAAGATCTTAAATAATCCCTCTTAACCCAATACACAATCAAATTTTCATATTTTTAATCATCTATCTAAGGTGCTCCCAACCTTAGGCATTAACATTCAAAAGAGGCCAATTTCTAATTAGGGATTTCTCCCCACAGTTGGAATTTCCTTACAAACAACCATGCCCATAAGCATTTTATAACAAATATGTCCACCGAAGCTAACATCTAACTTCTAGTGACCTTTCAAGACCAAACTAACGCTTTTACCTTTTAGAACTATTGTGCCTTAGCACAAATTGAAGCATATACTAGTTCCGGCCCATTGGAAACACTACCCTTAAAGCATTACATCCAAGCTCAAGATAACGTTGGAGTCAGCCCACTAGAGTCCATGAAACTATCCCTAGGTATACCATACCCCATTCTACAAGTGAGAAATTGGTACAGGGCCAAAATTACCACATAAGAAACCTAAATAAGCCTAGATCGGCATCCGCCTGGCGGTCACAACAAAAGAAGGGGTAGGTGTCCAAAATTCCTTCGATGGTTTTCCTAATTGGGAACTAAAGTATCACTTAGGACTCACCAAACCTCAACAAAACCCACACATCCAATGAACAATATATAAGTGGATCAAAACTATCCCAATGACTTTCAAACAATAGCATGGCGTATAACTGACACTCTCTTAGTATATCATGGATGCCGTCATGATAGGGGACATACTTGTCTCATTCAAAAGAGTACACTAAGACTAAACCAAAGGTTACCAAGAAGATCAGTCGAACCACTATTGGTTGAATCATTACAACAAGCTCGGCTTCACCTGCTGTTGCATCATCAACCATACCCCAATGCATATACCACATGAGGAATTAATGTTCTCTAAAACCATACAACCAAAACTCTCCCAAGTCAAATGATGTTTTGAAAAGGTTGTGAATACCTTTAACCTTATCAAAGTCATACTTCTAAGAAAGAACTAACACATACACAAGGATTGATGTGATTCTCCCTACCATAAGAGTTTACTAGTCCTTGAAAGGACCATCCACTAATAAGAGATCTAGTTCAGAAGCACCTTAAATGAATGTGTGTTGTTCTACAAACCACGATCACCACGTCATAAGACCTGGCATAAAATTCAAAATTAAACCGACCGACATGTTAAATCACCCAAGTCTTTGAAAGTCCTCCATAGTGGTGGGATAAACTTGATTGTTCAAATGATCATGTCACTCTACTCTAAATATGACTATAAAAACACAACATCTCAATCTTCATGATTTAAATTAACTCAATGGATTGTTTTAACATTAACACTCAACGAGTACCTTTTATTTCAACACAAACTACCCTGAGTTTAAATTTTAAAATGGCACATCCTGAGTACTTTCTATAAGATATACTACCTATTTAATCAAGTATCAAATGTCTCATATAGAAACTGGCTCAAAAGCACACCACCCTAAACATCCATTTACTCATATGACGACATACCAAGTCATCCATCATAGATGAAAATAGAGTTTATCAGGACCTCCTAGCAGCTAACCATTCCTGAGAGATATCGAAAACCTTCAAAAACAAAAAAAACTTATTTTAAACATATTATTCACTTATCCTATATGTTTTTATACTTATAACATTTTATTTCTTCACCATGACAATTTTTTTAAATGGTTAATATATCCACAATTACTAAAATAAAATTATTCTTGTTAGATACTATGAATCCAATGATTATTTATATTAAAAAAAATTTAAAATAAAAATTATATTACTGTGAAAAATTTCTTTTAACAGAGGATTAAGCAACACACAAAACCTATTCTTAACCTTAATCACGGTAAATAAATTTTAATGTCTTTACTACTTATTATGGCCAAAAAAATCAGTTTTCCATAATATAAAATTTTAATTTTTATGATTTTAAATATAGTGTCCATTTTTAAATTAAATTCACAGATTTTGTAGAACATAATTTTAAATAAACATAAAAATCATGTTGAAAAACGATTTTCAAGAAATTCATTTTTAAAGCATAAGGTGATCTTAAATTAAAAATATGAGAAGTGATCATAATTATATGCATATAAATTCATATATTTAGATATATAATTAATTAATTAAATTTAAATATTTTTTAGTGGTTATATTAATTAATTAAAATTGAGGACCACTATGTATTTAAAAATAGTTTTCTAAAAATTTGGTTTTTAGGTAAAAAACCTATAATAAAATTAGGTATAATAATAATTAAAATATAATTAATTAATTTAATTACAACTAAATAATACGTATAATTAATTGAAATAATTTTCAAATCGTAATGGAACATTTAAATTACATAATTTAATGAAAATAAATGATAGTTTAAAAAATGTATTTTCACTATTCACTGAAAAACCAATATTTTTAGAAAAATAGAAAAATATCACCCTAAGATATTTTTGATATGATGATTCCAAAAATAATATTAATTTTATAAAATAAAGTTTCTATAATGACTATACATTAGGTATTATTTCTTATCATAAAATACAAAATAATACATTTTTTAAGAAATTATATTTTAATGCATAAAATGACTGTAATAAAAATTTTATTGATTAATTACTAAGAATTTACAAATAATTTTTTATTTATTGGGACCTCTATATAAATTTATTTCATAATTTAGTTAATCATATTCATACCATCCAATTCAATATCTAGGTTATAATGGTTATATTTAAATAATATATTTCTTCTATGATTTAATCTCAGTGTTTCATGTCATAAA
The DNA here is from genome assembly GCA_963277665.1 of Viscum album. Lineage (NCBI taxonomy): Eukaryota > Viridiplantae > Streptophyta > Magnoliopsida > Santalales > Viscaceae > Viscum > Viscum album. The sequence goes on from OY728140.1 coordinate 1,856,170,634, forward strand.
AGCTTTCAGACACAATATTATTTTATTAAAGTATTTTGTTGTTATAGATAATTTTACACTAATATAATCCTTTAGGAATTTTTTCCATCATCCCTTCTTTTTATATTCTAGTATGAAAAACTAGATAACCTATATATCTATTTTATTAGGGACTCTATAATCATTCATTTTCTATTTAATAGTTGGGATTAAAGTTCCTTTTATAGGGATTGTTTCAAGTGTGTCTTATGATTTATGGGATCTTAAGGAGCTAAAAAATAAAAATTAGACACTAGGAGATCCATGTAATAACTCCCAATTTCAGTTTTGGGCTGAAACATCTAGGTGACTGAAACTGCTTAGTTCCAGTGTGGTAGGTTGTTCTATGGAAGAAAATTATCCATTTTTAATATACTATAGCATGGCTACCTCTACTGTAGTGAATAATTAATTTCATTAACTTTTTGTGGTGTTTTATAATTTAATATGGCGTGGGAACCTATAATTGACTATATCACCATAAATTATTCGTTAAATTATACTACACTACCATAATCTATCAAAATGGTCTCTTATAACTCCTTGAATCATGAAATATGTTTTAGAGTATCCACTTCCAATAAGTCATGGATTATGATAACTCTTTATTATTCAAATTTTACATGTGGTATGGTCGTCTTCCATTCAATAGGATTGCATAATTTATATCTATCCCTGAAAAATAAACCCTAAATATTCTAGAAGTAGTAATACATATAAAAAAATCCTATGAAAGGCCCGTACACCACAATTTGTTTGAATATGTCATGGAATAAAATATTAGAATCCCAAATTATACATTCTTTTAAAAATATAATGCTCATAATATACCATTCTATTTAGTTACTCATTTCAGTTAGAGTGGAATCGGTTTTCTCCCAAAACCTCCCATATCTCCTTAGACTTATCCATGCATACATGGTAACTCACATGCACATTATTATTATTTTCCTACTCATAAATATAGTTCATGATCAGGTCCACTAACTTTTTGGGGGATTATTAGTTCATGTACTTGAGTGGGATTATCCATATCTTGTTGTCTCTCTAAACATTGTTACAGTACAACCCAATGGATGGTAGTGTAGAAAAATTTTCATGTTACCCCTTGTATTCTTCCTTGATCTCTTATATATCATAGATGACTAAATTATGGAAAATAATTACTAAAGATAAAATATTATATGATGAAAAGTAGGTTATGTAGTGTGGGAACTATCTTGCATAAATATCTCCTCATCAACAGATTCCAAGAACTTTCTGTAAAGGATGGATTAGCATGAATCCATAAAAATACTCCATGAATCACATATGTTCCTTCATAAAATGTAAAAAAACCCCCAAAAACCCCCAAAGTTTTTTTATCCAATAACCTCTCCCCTTGTGTTTTTTTGATAATTATGAACAAATATAGTCAATCACATATATTTTAGAAGAATAAGACAATTTCATAGGAAAAGAAATCTAAACCACAAGATGATCCTCCTTCCTTAAAAGAGGGAACACATTATTAATATAATTATAAAATCTATGATAATATGAGGCCATGCATTATGTGAGAAACATGAATTTACTATAGAAATTATAATATGATAACACATAATTTCATTAAAATTTTCAAATCTAGAACCACTGAAAACCTCAAACACTTTGAAAACCTTTAATCATCAAACCATTATTCAATGCCTAGTTTAACAAAAACAATTCTCTCTCTCTATTTGAGTGATGGTTCTCCCCATTTTTAAAACATATATCATCCCTTTATTTTAACCAAAAAAAATATCACTTCATTTATGATTCATAAAGGGGAGTTTGAAATATTTAACATACATGGAATGATGAATATATACCAGGATCTTGTTGAAATATCAATGGGGGAGTGGGAATCCCATATCTAAGTCCATACAAAGATATGGATATATTTGGAAACCAAGATAAAATTAATATCAATAGAAAAATAGTTTGGGTAAATATAATATAATTATATTTAAAACTCGATCTCATTTCAACACATACTATATCTTGAAAAATTATTTATCCACCTTATCATTTATGAAATGTTACTTTATTTAAGTTTGATTCAGATATGAGTGTTGAATATAAAATTATCTAATGTTTATAGAACTTGAGTTTTCAAATATAACTGGTATTGAAGAAACCACATCAATAAATAATTTATCAAGATTATATTTAATACATTTTAAATGAGAAAATTCTTGAGTTTCTAGAACATATTCATCCTTTATAGTGCTTAATGATATACAATCATTCTTCATACATTTATTTGAAATTTAGGAGGTTAAAATGCATAACACACCTCATAATTTATACTTTAGGACATCTATTGAGCCTAAACATTCAACATATATATCCCACCATTTTAAGTGGTGAATTTATTCAAAAATAAATTCCACATTCCACTATTTTGTTGATATATCAAAATATCTATCTCACAACATTCATGGTACTTTTCCAGGGATAGATTTGATATATTATAATATTAAATATTGTTAAAAAATTCAAGATGATTGGTTTTAATGAAAATTTGACTACCAATTATTTTTTTTATAGAGTGTCACATCCACTTTCACACCATCACCATACATAGAAAATTTATTCGAGGTCTCTGTCAGAGTAACCATCGATTTGGAATCATCCATTTAAAATTGTTTCAACAACTCTATGATGTATTTTATTTGGAAAATACCCATACCATTCATCCATTTGAATCACTTGAATTCCAAGGAAGGATAAAATTAAATAATAAAATACATTTGAAATTTAAAACTCATTAAATAAATAATTTATTTCATTATATTCCATCAGAGAATCTATGAAAATTTTGATCAATATATATATGTACCAACATCCATATCCAATTCACATTTTTTATTTATAGGTTATTATAAAACCCATTTCTATGATAACCATACTTCCTCAGGTATCAATACATCCTTGAGTACTAATCTCATGGTTCTGGTTTTAGTTTTTATAATAAATTTATCAAAATAAAACCATTATTTCATTAACATCAATAAGAAATCCAATACATTTCACTATTTATACATTCTCTCCAAGAAATCCATTCAATTATTCTAATTATAAATCTATTTGATATATATTAAAACACTTTTGTGTGGTTATCACTAGAAATAATATCATGGTTTCATGTCAGACCATCTATGAAGATGTTTCCTCAAAGTTAATTCCATCATTTAGGGAATATGTTTTTATAAGAGAAGTTTCTTATTCTTTGATATGGTTCCATATTCATCAATATATTTTTGGAAATCCCATTGCATTTTAATAATATTTATATATTATATTATAGGTAAAATTCCCCATGCATATTTTTTTCTCAATTTGATAATGTTACTCATTAATTTTTTTGACCCAACATTCATCTAGAGTAGTTTCATAAAAGGATTGTGGTTCCAAAAAGATAAAAATGTTTTTTTGGTTTTCCAATTATACTTAGAGTTTGAACTGGGGATTTCCAGTCTCCTGTATTATTGGTATTAGTGATTTCAGCACTGTTGGGTCGTTTACATGTAATTGTTCCTCCTAATACAATATCCTCTCCATTATAGATTCTATTAGATGTTTTTTATCTCTTTTAACTCCATATGATATAGAAATGTCATTATTATTTTACATTTGACATTCTGGGTTGACTTTATGAAAATTATTCTCAATCAAAGCTGAAATATGATTGCCAGAATCCAAAATAAACTCATGTTAAGTCACAATCACATCAGAAACTTCAACTATATTGCCTAGTTATTATTCAATAATTAATATTACATTATTTTGGATGAGGAATATAGATTTATCTCAATTTTATTCAAACATTATATTATTCTCCATGTTTATTCTGATTCATTTACTACTAAAAAATTAAATGTTTTTCAGCATGTGATTCTTTCCGTACCACAGTTCATATGGATTTTTGTATTAATTTGTACATATAAATAAATGATTAGAGATATACATAACTGATAAGAAATAATCCTTTAAATATTTCTCTTACATGGTTTTTCCAATGATAATATATTGATCGATGTTGTTAATGATATGATTTATTCTTTTAAAATGAGGACTTATCACTACCAAAACATGATGTAGAATAACATTTTTATTCTAATTCTTCAATTGGGAATTTGGAAATTTCTTACCATTTTTAGTGTGAAATTTCATAATTTTTATCATAATAATTAGTTTAACTTCTTCATAGGATCTAGTTACGCACTAGTACACTTCAATATTGTGAGTAATCACTTTCATCTAAACCATAATGCTAACATCATCATCAAATATAATATAATATCATTTTGTATTATATTTATTAGAAGTTATTTTCTTAAAAATACGAAAATGTAATAGCTCCAATAATATTGATTAAATTCCATTCATGGGATTTTATGTCTTTCAAAATATTTTACTCTTTTGACAAGAGTCACATGTATGTGACTGCAAATCATTTTTTTTCATTTTATAAATCCGGTTTAAGGGTGCCCAGTGTCCCACATACAATTCCAAACATATTCAAGTAAGACAGAAACAACAAAAAGGCAAACAAAGAGTTACATATCATATTACCCATAGCCATCCTAGAATACCAAGTAGGATTATTATTCTCTAGTAGCCAATTCCCACTCTGGGTGTCTCCAAAAGCATGCACTTTGTACTTGATTCCTATGGTGATCAAGAACAAGCATATCAGGGGATGCCTTCTTAACTCCACTGCCCTTCATGACCGCAAGAACCACCCCACTATTCTGTTTCAAGGCATACCTAGTCCGAATCGGTCATAGAAGATAGGAGTAGTCCTTCCTTGGTCTCTTTCCTAGTGTTGCCGATGAAAGCTTTTCACCTACAGACATCTTCTGGTTCCCACTTTGGATGATTTCACTAAATGAACTGTTGTTAGGAGGACTCAAATTTTCCTTTCCTCCCCCAACTTTCTCCCTTCCTTCCCTGGGATGTATCCTCAATGGGGACCCCGTGCACTCAGTGTTATGACCTGGCCCCTGGACAAGAGAGATATTATCTAACAAGGGTGACCTTCTGTCTTCCGAAGGAGTGTCTTCCCTAGCCGTGATAGCTTGCTACAGCCCCATACCTTCAGTTATAAGACCCTCTAAATCATCATCACCACCAAGACATTACTTCCCTTGGTCTACTTGAACCAAAAGAGCAGAATCATTCTTCTAGTTTCCATCTCCTAGCCTCTGATCAGCACCTTCCAACAATAAGGGAGACCTTACAGCATTGTGGGTGTCTTCCACAGATCTTGAAACAGGATCCTTTCCTATGCAGTCAATCTGTAGACCCCCCCAAGGTCTCCGCATCACCATCACCTTCATAAAAAACCTCTTCCTCCCGACCCATGAGCAACCTGCCCTCAACAAGCCCTTCAAACCTATTACATAAGGATAAAAACGGTTTGACCAGAGGATCAAGACCTTTAGCATCCTTAGCCCTGGCCATATTGGTCACCTCCACAAAGTTAGAGCCTCGATCATCTCTAACCTGATCTGAACATAATGAAACAACAGACCCAACATTCTTCTCTTTATCCTGAAACCCCCTAATACAATTAGACTCAACTATTAGTCCTTCATCAAAAGAAACTTTACGAGACTCACATGCAGAGGCCTCCCCAACTGAAACAGCCAGCTGAGAGCCCCTTCCTCATACAGCCGACCCTATAGTTGTCTAATCCACGCCCACCTTCACACTCTTGTCCAGCTCCTTGCACCTTGAACCCTCCTCAGGGCTCCCAATGGTATCCTCCCCACTACAACGAGCCACCCTCAATCTTGAACGAAGTCTGCCTTGACAGGCCTCAACCAAGTGACCCAAATGCTTGCAAGAACCACAAAACTTAGTCCAATTCTCATACACAACCCTCTTCTTGCAATGGCACTCCTCGCAAACTGTGATCCAAATAAAATCAAAGGTAATGCGTGATGCATCTCACATGTATGTGTGTTATCACAAGTGATCTTATAAATGGAACATGATCCCTCATTTTTCATAGATCTTTCTATGGATATTTAAATTAAATTCCTAGGTATCTTCTACCATATCTTATTTTCCATTTATTTGGATAACATGAAAAAACGTTCTTCATCAATCAAATATTGATTCCCTCTTGTTCATTATCATTGATTTATAGGTGATCTATCACAATATATAATACTTCACCCCATCTGTAAAAATGCCACAACATGTTCTGAATTAATAAACTAACACACACTTAAAAAATTATGGATAAGTTCTTAATACAAGTTCACATAGATGTTATGAAGATAATTTATACTAATATTGTCCTTCTCAAAGATAAAAATATTGATTCCAACATCATTTCCTAAATAAAAAACTGCACAATTTCCATAATTGATGATAATAATTATATTGTTTCTATTCATGTGTGTTGTACATTCAATATCCATATCTCCATAACTAGATAGGTTCATTTCTCTCAAGTAAACATCAGTAAAATTTTCCTTATGATACCATTTATTCTCCTTCAATGAAAATTTAATAACTTTATAATACTATTGATACTGTGGTGACTATTTTTTTTCTATTATTTCCCTTTCATCCTGAAAAAATAAAAACATGTTTTCATTATTCAATGTGTTCTTCGAGATTCTATACTATTGATATCCTCCATTCTAGGAAGCCTAATTCACCACTTTTTTTAGACTTGAAGAAAAATGGGATTCCTCATACCCATATTATTCACTCCTAAAAAACAGACATTAAATGTATAATTATTTGATTGAAAATTGATTTTTTAGTGTTTTTTCTCTTTGGAAAATATTTTCTCAGTGATTTATTCATAAAAAATGAGTCACACTATTAAAAAATAATAGAAAACATTTTTTGGTACCATTTTTTCATTTCACACTGCTATATTGGTAGTATTTTGAGCTTCTCTAAAATTCATATTCCTATTGGGAGTTAAATATTTATCATAGCATGAGGTGAAACATTATTCTCTATTTTATCAAGCTCTGAAAAAAAATTACAGTTGGTTTTTAATTTTTTTTAAAAATATATCGTGAATACCCTCTTTAAGGTTTACTTTTAGAACATCATTAACCTCAACTAGGGTTAGTTCCTTGGATAAACTTGATACCATGCTAGGTAAAAGGATACTTTCTTATTCCTCACACATCTACCACTAAACCATGACTTCTTCATCAATTTCATCAATTCTATTGTCCCTTTCATTCAAGTTATTTTTCAATCCATCATTTATCCTTATCTGTTTATCTAATTTTTTTCTCTAGATCCACTTAATTTTTAGAGTGTCCATAGATTCCACAAATCAATGATTCGATATAAATATTAAATGTTAAATAATCTTCCACCTACTATTAAATATATATCTTTATCTCTTGAACAAAACAAATTTCCCTTAATTATTTTCCCCTCAAATTATCATGTTATTTAAGCGTTGCCTCAGGATCATTACTCAAATCAAAATCCACCAAAAAATCATCATTTAATGTAACATTGTCATCAATTTTCACTATGTGAGTAAAAAACCCTAAATTATCTTCACATTAGTCCCAATAATCGTCAACTTTTTCCACATTATACTTATTTAAAATTCTATATTCACATGATAATATATTTTTTGTCTTGAATAATTTTAATCGTGGTTCTCCATTTTTTATCACTATTATAATATTTCTCTACACACCCCTCATCATCACTAGCTTGAATATTTTTAATGAACTTATCAATGAGGTGACCTACCTTTTGACATCGAAAACAAGAAAATGGAAACATACCTATGAATTTTTATTTTACTCTCTTAATGTTAGTGGAATGAAAATACATTACACCATTGACCTCATCTTCATCATGGTGTGATTTAATATATAATGTCTTTATTTTATTGAATACAACTTCTTATGAGTTTTCCTTTACTCTAGTATCATTTTTGGAATTTATTATTTCATATGTTACAAATGTTCTATGAATGTTTTCAAATGATACTTTATTTTTATCCTTATATTAATGAACAAAAACCTAGGTTTTAAACTATGGGGGTAGTATCCTCATAATTTATTTCATGATCTTGGTATCATCAATATATTCTCCAAGGTCTTGTATATCCTAAAAAAGATCAATCATTCGATTAATGAATTCATCAACTATATCAGTTATACTCATCATAAGGTCTCTATATTTCGTCAATATATCTTGATACTTTGTATAAAAAACATTGGAATCACCTTCATAAGTATTCAAATTCTTTTCCCATATATCATGATAGGTTTTATAGGGAATTTACTTAGTATAGATAGAGTTTCCCAAGGATTCCCCTAATGTATTATTCTTCTTTTAATCAACATCATGTTATTTGTGGTATCCATATGATTATGATCCACTTTATATTGTCAATATAATTCCATGAATCATGTTGTGTACACATCCATTCCCACTAAATAAATATAGTGCTACATCCTGTTATTAAATAATTATAAAATTTTACCTTCAGAATTTTTCATGACATTATGATTCAGAACCATTAATACTTCCATAGTACTACGAGAGAAAACTTTACCACAAAAAACTTCCCTTTTATATAAATTTTTGGTCTCTTATCAAGGAAAGTACTCTGATGGTGGTGGCGAGTCAAGGTAACACTAATTTCAACTCTGGATTCACATGATCCTAATATTATTCTATTGGTGTGATGGTGTCTCCTTCTCCCTCCATTACTTTATAGTAATATGTGATGAATGAAATAAATGGAAAGTAATTATTTTTTACTTCCTTCACCTTAATAGAACTAGTCCATGGATAATTAAATCAATGATATATAAATTCACCAAAATAACTAAGTCCACTAGTTCATTTTGATTACAGAATGGAGAGGTATCACAAATCCTATAAACTAACTTTTTTACTTAAGATGATAAATATCACTACCTATCATTATAAATAGGAACTCACTTCCCCCTCAATGAAAACATTTATATTTTTTCACAAGATGAAGATATAAAAAATAAACACTACATGGTGTGTTTCATTACATATCTTGATAATGATCTAGTGAGATAATCCTCATATAATTTCCATCTTCTTAATTTCTTTGTATCTTCTAGAAAATAACATTAGATCCCATATACATAACTTTTTATTTTTGGTGACTCTCTTATATTTTTAGTTCAATTCATTTGTAAGAAATGAACCTCATTTTATAACAGTTTTATCAAGACTACCCTAGGATTTATAAAATATTAATAATCCATAAAATATGAATTAGATACCTTGAGGTTCATGAAATTACCCCCTCTTTAAGTTTCTAGTGGAAACACCTACCTTACTGAAACTACATGGATGTTGTGTGGTCTATTGTTCAAAAACATATCATTATCCATTTTCGTATACTAAAGTATAGTTACCTCCACTACGGTGTACGCTTCATTTCCTATAAATTTTATATGTTGTTAACTAACATAAAGTAGTATAAGAATTTATAGTTGACCAAAATAAAAAAAATAATGCATTATCTCTTCCATTCAACTCACATTATCTCTCAGAATAATATCCTCTAATACCGTGACACACTAAAAAAAATTGTTGACACTTCCACTATAGTTTGTATCCATGTTACTCTTTATAATTTAAAGTGTTCATGTGTAATTATCATCATCTATTTGATATAATTATGACATATAAATCTTTCCATGACATGAAACCCCAAATTTTTTTAGGATAACTAAAACATTATACAAATTACGATAAAAGGACCCTATGATTTTTTTATTTTAAATCAGTGTGTCCTAAAAACACTAAATTATATAATTAAAATTATTCTATAAATCTAGTTTTTTATAATAATTTTGATTCTTTATCCTCTCATTCAATTCATAATAGATCTAGAACCTTTCTACTACCTCTTGTGTCATCCCACATGGGAGCAACTAAGCACCATATATCACAGCTTAAAATGTATCATGGTATACCTTCACATGAAACTGTTCTTCTAATCATATTTACTAACATAAAAAGAGTACATGCAATTTTTTATACCTTCTTTTCTTGTTACTTTTATAGTTTTTGGTTTTTGATTTCTTAGGGGAGGACTAGATAAGGCCTATAGGAGTTGGGATTCTAAAAGTTGGAAGTAGAGGAAATACATGTTGTGTAAGGTTTACATGACATGTAAGTAGGTTTCATGACTTGTAAAAGATTGGTTCATGATGTGTAAATTTTAGGGATTAAATAATAAAAAGGAGATATATTTTTTTAAAGAAAATAGAATCCATATATTTAAATGATCTGGAAATTTATTACACACTGTGTAATTCCCCTATATAGTGGAATTATAAGAGTTGCAGAACCATGACATTTCCATAAATCCCTATTCTCTCTATCTCACTACATGTGGTAGACAATTATTGCTTGAGAAAAATTGATATTTCTTCAATGGGGATTCATCCATGGATTCCCATAATTAATTGATGGCTTCCTATCTTCTATTTGAGGTGAGTTCTCCTCTTATTTTAATTTGTTTCCATATGTTCTTATTCACAATTTTGTTATGGTAGAGAGGTTTGGTTTGGGTTGTGTGTTTGGATTTTTTTATGGTATTTGGGTGTGGTGTAGGTTTATCCATGTTTTATTATGGTTTTATTGTGTTTTTTTCATTCCTTCTTCTCCCTAAAATGAACATTAAGACCATAAATCTTCTTTCAGGTAGGGGATAATCATTACCAATTTTTTCATTCTATGTGTGGGATCTATATGATTTTTCTGACATTTTGGTGGGTAATAATGGTCATCATAATAATATAATTCATTTCCATGTCTATAATTGATAGTTATGGGGAATTTTCTCACTATTTAATACTTTTATATTTTTTTGAGGTTATTATGTATGCGTGTTCCCAATTCTGAAAATAGCAACTTTTTGAAGCCTTACTTGTGCTGTATTTTTTAGTCTATGAAGGACCTTGTTTCATTGTTATGTGATTGCACATAAATAAAAGGTTAAATAACATATATTTGGATAATAAATGGTTTCCCCTAGATAAATGGTTTCTGTGATAATACTCATATGAATATAAATAAGTATTGTGATAAAACAGCTGAATAAATATGGAATCTAGAATGTGTGTTGTGATGTGTTCTTGTAGTTTTTTGTGCTTCCATGAATTGTTTGGGATGTTATGAAATGATAGATGTTACTGTTTGGGCTATGTGGTATGTGGATAAGTGATGTGATTCTTTGTTATCATGTATGTGATGCAGGTAGTTGTGTGATGTGGTGTGGTTTTTGCATAATGGTTGTGGAATAGTGGTTCTGGAATAGTGGTTGTGGCGCAGTGGGTTTGGTATAGTGGGTGTAGCATAGTCGTTATGGCACAGTGGTTGTAGCATAGTGATTTTTTCATAGTGTATTTTTGTGGTGAGATGTCTTGAATGATGTAATGCAATGATGATGCTGGATTTGTGGTGTTGTGATGGTGGTGATGTTTTTTGGACCGATTATATGGCATGGTTGAGATAGTTTTTTAATTATCTATGTGATGAAATGTGATGAAAAATAATAATAAAATAGGTTTTTAAATAAAAATTATGGGATGAAATAAATATGTGACAAATATATTAAATGAATTAAATAAATTTATTAGTGGTGTAATGTTATAAATGGGTAATAAATATATATGGTGAAACTTGTAAGATGAATGTGGAAAATGTGACTTGTGTAGTGATTGTGGGCTGTGTGGCTTATATTGGTGGAAATAGTTGTGAAGGTTGGTGGGATGTATGTAGTAGTGATGTTGTGTGTTCTAATGTTTTTGACATGAACCTGTAGGCTGGGTATTGTGTGATATCTTTATATCATATTTGTTTATATTATTTTATATACACCCCACATGAGGTGAATGACCTTACCAATTCTCAGAGGTTGTAGGTTCCAAATGTTTTCCCCATCATCCAAGATGGTGTTGATAAAGATTTATTTTTACCATTTATCCCCCACTCTTCCATCTTTAGTGATGTGTTGGCCAATGTGTCTTCGAGGTTTGCATGATATGTGGACCATGTGTTTTTGGAAGATATGTGATTTGTGGTATCAGGTGTCTTTGGGATGAGATGTGACGTGTGGTCCTAGGTGTCTTTGGGATGATATGTGATGTGTGGTCCCATGTGTCTTTTAGATGATATTTTTTGTGATGTGATGTGTTATGTGGACCTAGTATATGTGTTTGGTATGTGATGTGATTTGCGAGGAAGGTATGGAAGCATAAGGAGTTTGGCGTTGGGGAATGAGAACAATAAATTGGTGGGGAAGAGGTAGTGGGGTGAATTTCCTAAAACGATCTTGTTGTTATAATATTATATTGGATATGTGATTTGGTGAGTGAGCCATGGTGAGATTGGTTTTAGTTTGATGACCTATATATGTTCTTGTTGGTTCTACTATTTTTTTCACTGGTATATTAGCATGATATTTTCACATATCCACTTGAGGACTTGGTTATTTCCCCTTTGAATATACCTGGTATACTCACCCTATGCATATAAATTAATTTTCGGTTTCCAGGAGGACTTTAGGGACTAATTAGGACATTACTAGTTGGTTTGGAGTTGTTGTTGAGTCATTATCATAGGCTTGTATCTTTGGTATTTACATTGGTGACTTTTATATGTATTATTTTATTTACACATGCATTATGGGATGGTATTTGGTTTACCTTTATATTTTATACTAGATTTTTTTGGTGACGGTTTATCCTATCTCCCAATACTAATTTATTTATAGAGGTAAATTCCTCCTATATTTTGATATTTTTATACCCTCAGTGTTAGTCACTAACTCAGGGCCTATTGGATACATGAATTGGGGGTCATTATCTCTCTTCATTAATTTTGTAATATTAGGTGGGAGGGGTCATGAAAAGGTGGTATGAGAGGCAATGGTTGCAATATTATATGGATTTTGGAGTTAGGATCAATGAGGATTTCTTGTGTTTCTATACAACCAGTACTATTTGACCTTGGTGTTTGACATATACTAGACATACTAGCTAGGACATGGAATTTTAAGCCCCCCCATGATAATGTGCATGAACTCTGAACTTATTAAAATACCATGTGAGGTGGGCCTGATTTTATTTTAGAAAACTTGGAAAGGTACATGCATAATAATGACCTTTGTTCATTTTTAAATAGCATGTTTTGAAAAAATAAATAGAATAAATCAAATAATATTTAATAAATTCCATATTGTTAGGTTTAGGAATTCTTCCTGTTTTTAGGAATGAATCATGTTCATCTTCTATGATTTACTTAAGAGGATGAGGTTAAGAATTATGATCTAGTTGATCAACAGAGGGCTGACCAGATTGAAGATAATGGGCCAAGTCAGTGGGATTTGAATTCTTTTTAGTGGAAAAGTTTGGCGAAGTAGTTGGGGAATGCCTCATATTTGGAGATAAAGAAGTGAATAGAGAATCTCAAGATCAAGTTCAATAAGATATGATCCCAAGATGAGTTTTGGTTGATTCTATAAATTAGTCAGATGGGGGTGATATGCATTAGTCATGAGTGAATTTTCTTGGTGACCGCAAGGAGGTACGATGTGTTGTGGCCTGACCTTTAGTGGGAGTTTCAGAAAGTGTTTCTATCATCAACAATGAGGGCATCCAATAGGAAAGAGATTTTGTACCTTCAGTAGGAGAGTATGGGAATTCAGGAACTTGAGATCATATTCATGTATCTCTTGCACTTTTCTGAAGATGTTTTTCTATGAGAAGATTCTAGAGTGCAACATCTATATGAGGATTTGCATCAAGTGATCAGGAATACAATCACATCATTTACACTTCCAACATATCTATAGGTTCAAACCAAGAATGAGATTATTGAGTGGGTTCTTTTCTAGGTATTTTATCCTCATAATATATTCCAACATGGTGTTTTGAGGAGCAGAGCTTCAGGTTGTTGGATGTGAGTATTTATCCAGTTAGTGTTCCATTTAGTTAGGAACCGATCAAAAAAATTTCCTTCTCAATCATCAGGTACATATGATTTCCATTATCCTTTCAAGGGGTTTCTATTTCTGTTCAATATCTACATGAGATATGTTCACTATAAGGCATAGTGTCCGACCTATATTGGAGGCCAGTTTCTGATGGGTGTTCAAGTCCCTTTTCAACAGCAACAGTTTCTTCTTAGACAATTCTAATGGAAAAGAACATAGTTTGTTGTTCAGTATCTAGGATCATGTGGAGTTGGTAGAGGAAATCATCATGATGGTCCTCATCTATAAGGACCCATTCCAGAACGAATCCATAGAAGATGGCAGTAGATATTTAAGGGAGTTGGGCATGGTCATATGCCTGCGTTAGAGGTAGAAACACTTGAAAAGATGAAAGTTTTCAAGTTATGATTAGTTTATCATATACTCTTTTATGTTATTTTTTTGATTTTGGATACACATAATTAATTTTTCTCATGCTTTGGTCCATATGTTGGGAGTATATTTGGAGCGGCGTCTAGTTCCTTGGGTGTTATCTATACTAGTTGGATTCTAGACTTCCTTGATTGATGTTTTCTAGGAATGTAGAATGGTGATGCAGTAACACTGGTCAGTGGTGGAATTATTATTATTATAGAGTCATTCATATGTTATTATCTTTTGTGTAGATAAATTATATTATATGTGTGAATTCATTGATTTATTTTTGGAAGAGAGTATCATTTTCCAATGTGGAGGTCTAACAACTAGAATTCATTGGAATGTGAGGCTATTAGTTGGGTGGTGGGAAAGTGTATCCTCTTTTTTCATAGTTGGTGAAGTTATCTTTATAATATCAGGTTGGGAGTGTTCCTATGATTGTGAATGAGTTTATGGATGTTTTCATTGACGATGTTATGATATTAACTCCTTGATAAGATGTTGATTTCAGGATATACTTATAGACGTGCACATCTCCAACATTGATGGTTCCCTATCAGATGGAACCCATGGATTTTCATGCATTGAGGATGTAGGTGGATGATCTAATGAAGATGGGTTTCATATGACCTGACATGTCACCATGTTGTTCTCTATTTTTTTTCATCACAAGGAGAATGATAGTATGAGGTTGTGCAGAGACTACCCGAGGTTGAATCAGGGAAAGGTCAAGAATCGTTACTGTTATGAGGATCAATGATCTATTTGACCAATTGTGCAGATCTAGTTGATTATTGAAGATCAATCTGTGGTATGGATATCACTATTTGGCATGAAATACAGGGTTTTCCCAAATAATACCTAATGAATAAGGATTGAGAAATTCAAGTTTTTGGTTATATAGTTTTTTTGTTATGAATTCATCAACCGTGTTCATGGGACTTATGAACTTTGTGTCCTATGATTTCCCATAATTTTTTTTAATTTTATTCATCGATGATATATTGTTCTACTCAAATTCATAAAAATAACATGCCAAAAAATTGAGAGTTATTTTGCAGGTCCTTCAACACCCCCAAATTAATTGAAAGTTGTCTAAGTGTGAGTTCTGGATGTGAGAGGTGCATTTTTCTTGACATGTGGTGTCTCTTCAGGGTGTGGTAGTCGACCCATCAAAGTTTGAGGAAGTTATTTCTTGGGGGTAACCCAAGAATGTGGTGAAGGCTCATAGTTTCCTTAGTTTTGTAAGCTATTATCTGAGATTTGTACACGATTTCTCTTGATTTTAATCCCCATTTATATAATTAACAATAAAGGACCAATATTTTATATAGACAGTTCAATGATAGTAAAAATTTGGTTACCTAAAATAGAAGTTGGTTGCTGCTTCAATTTTTTAGTTTCTCTAGGGGGTGTTTTATTTGAATTTTTTATGATAAGTACCATCTGGGATTGAGGTACATGTTAATGAACTAGAGGGAATCAATATCTTATGGGTCTATATAGTTACATCCACACAAGTGTAACTATACCTCCCATAATCTAGAGTTGGTGATAGTTGTGTTCATTCTATAGTTGTTGTATCATTATCTCATCAATAATAATTTTTTGGTTTTCATGGACCATAAGAATATAAGACATGTTTTCTCCAAACATTATCTGAATCTACACTAGTGAAGGTGGATGTGTTTTCTTCAAGATTATGATTTTTAGATCTATTATACTCCAGGGAATGCTAATGTAGTTGCTGATGTTTTGAGTTGTAATTCCTAAGAGGATGTGGCTTAGAATTTTGTGGATGTTTTGAAAGGAATAGAGGATCATGCATCAATTCATATTGATATTCAAGATAATAGTGGTTGATATAATCTTCACCAAATGACTATGGAGTTGTCTTTGATATAGTATCTGATGCTTTCTCAATGGAAAACTCAATTTCATTGGTATTTTTTGATTATGATTTCCTTGTTTTCACTTATGAGGGATGATCATAGGTTGGTTTAAACACGGTGTTGTTCTAGGAGAGGATGTTTGTCCCACATGTGATGTGTGAGGGAATTCTCTTTGAGTTTCGCATATCACCTTTAGCGGTATATCATATTGTAAAAATATATATTTTGGATTTTGGAGATATATTTGGTGACTGTGGATTAAACAATCAGTAGCAGAGTTTGTTGTAATATGTCTAGTTTTTCATCCGGTAAAAGTGGAGCACCATGTTCTAGGTGTTCTATTACAGTCCTTGTATGTTATTGAGTATAAATGGGAGAATATATTAATGGATTTAATTATAGTGTTCCCCTATGCTCAAGGAGGTTTTGATTTATTTTGGGTGGTAGTGGGTTGGATAACCAAATCGGCTCACTTTTTTGGCGATCCATGAGTCGAGTTTCATGGATGTTTTGGAAAGACGGTATTTGGATGACGTGGTTAGGATTTATGGGGTACCAGGGGACCTATTTTTTTTATTGTATTACTCTTTTTACCTCATCAATATGGAGGGGATATTAACCTTATTTTTTTCCTCAATTTTTATTTAGCACTATTTTCCACTATTAGATAGATTTCCAGATGAACCAGACCATATAGATACAAGAGTATATGTTGCAGGCATGCATCTTAAACTTTGGTGGGTTTTGGGTACAACACCTGCCTTTTTTTCAGTTTGTGTACAATAATATCTATCACTTGTCTATTATTATGGATCTATTTGAGGTGTTGTACGGGTGTCTGTGTAGTTCTTCATTGTTCTTGATGGAGCCTTGAGAGTCACACATTCTTGGTATTTATGTAATGAAGAATATAATTGAGAAGATCCAGTTGGTTTGAGAGTATATGTGGGAAGTGTAAGAGCATTGAAAATCCTATGCTGGTCACAGGAGAAAGCCCTTGGAGTTTTATGTTAGAGATGATCGGTTCTTGAGAATCTCCCCTTGGTGTGAGGAGTGAAGGTTTGGCAGGGGAGTGGGATTTATCCAAGGTTTGTTGGACCCTTTTAGTTGTTGGGGCATATTGGCGAGGTGATGTATCTATTAGAGTTTCTACTGTAGTTATAGATGATCCCTGATGTCTTCTACATCTCTCATCTTCTTTGATGTATTCATGAATACTCACACAATATTGACTGGGATAGTTGGATATCTAGGATGACAAGACATTCAGAATGTAAAAAGTAGAGATCCAGGATCATCGAGGAAAATTGTTTCATGGAAAAACCATTCCCTTGGTCAATGTTTAATAGAGGCATAGTTGACTTGAGAATATTACAAGGGAATGATAGACGTAGATGTGTTCCCTGTACCCAAATATGTTTTGAGATTTTTTTTTCATTGTTTTGTTTTACTTGGGTAAAGTGATGTTTAGATCTTTCTCTATTATGAGATGTGATGATTTTATTGATGTTGTGATATGTGATAAAACCCCAATATGTGATAAGGAGATGACTTAAATCCTAATCAATAAGCATGAACCATGATATGATTAAAACCATGCGGGTAAGTTTGTGTCACCTAGAGTAGATAATATCTTGACATAGATGATGAGATTATCGTTTTCATATATTTAGAGAAGTGTTTATTTTTTGTTTGGTTTGTGTGTATGTTATATGGTTTTATGATGAGGGCTCTCAACTTCGGCCGAGAGCTCTCTGGGTCTGCTAGGGTTTTCTCGGCGGCTCTGTGGATCCAGCGTGACTTTGGTGCTGCTTCGTTTGAGGTTGCAAGGCATGAGGCTCTGGTGGACTACAGAGGTTCGGTTCGTGCGGTGGGGACATTCTAGGTCGGCGAAGAGTTCACTTCAGTCGAGCAGCAGCGATTCAGATGGGGTCCTAAGGATGCCGCAGGGCAACGAGGGTTTGGAGATGACTCCAGGCCTGTCGGTTTCTGTGAAACTGAGTATCTCATGCTGATACTGCTGTTAGATCCATATTTTTGTTTTGAATCTCTTCTTGGATCATTGATCCCTTGAGCTGACGACATTCTGATGAAGAACTGGTCTTCTATTGGGATTCGTTGTTGGCGATGATGCAGGCAGGCACCAGTGACAGATGCGGGCGATGATCTGTTCCAGATTTGGTTCCCATACTTGATTTGGTTGGAATTCTGGTGACCCTTGTACGGGTGCGGTTGCGGGTCAAGATTAACTGCGGGCCTCCCACGGCTGGCGACACTTCGGCGCTTGTGACGGTGGTTTGTGACGGTAGTGCTTCTAGGGTTTTGTCTAGAATTAGTTTTTTTCCCTATGGGCCTCTGGGCCGTTGTAATGGTCTGTAGACTGGGTTTTGTAGTGGATTGATTCCTCTGGCTTTAATATCATGTAATGGGTTTAGCCTCTCCCATTAAAAATGGTTTCTTGACTTTTTCATTTTTTTAATAAAGGGGATTGACCCCAATCTTTTGGATATATGGTTTTATAGTGGTTGTGTGAAAAAGTGTTGGTGGTGACTGGTACCAGATGATGCATTCTTTTACCTGGTGAGAGGTGGTGATGAGGTTGTGCAAGATGATTGGTATCTATTTAGGTTTCTATGTTTTGTTGGTGGTATAATTTGATTTATGATGACATAATTGAGAGGTATCACATGGGGTGGTAGTTAAGATCCTTCTCTTATGTACATGGTTTTTTATTCTCAAAAGTGAAAATCAGTTGATATGTATCTAATGTAAAAATTTATTCCTTCCTGGTATGTTACTTCGCTAGTTTTTTTGTGCTGGAGGTTCTTAAGGGAGGCCTAGAGTGGGCCTGGTGGAGTTTATCTTCTAAAATATAGATGAAAATAAAATACAGTTCATGTAAGGTCTACATGACATGTAAGTTGGTTTTTGGACTTGTACAAGGGCGGTTCACAATTTTTATATTTTAGGGTTTCTTTAATAAAATTGAAATGATTTTTTTTCACAGAAACTGATCCCCCAACATTTACATGATGTCTAATGTATTGAAATCCATGTAATACCCCTATATAGTGAAATTGTAAGAGTTGGAGTGCCTCATATATTTCCTCTAACCTTATTCTCCCTCTAAAATTATTAGATATTGATGGTGCTTGCTTGAGGCATCTTAGTATTCCTTTGATGGGGATTAATCTATGGTTTCCCATCTTGGGTCCTTAGCTTCCCATCCTCAATATGTGATAATTTCATCTATCATTCACATCCATTTCCTTCTAATCTTCTTCGAAGTTTCACTTAGGTGGTGCGGCTTGGTTTTAGTTATGTGTTTAGGCTACATTTGGATGGTCTTTGTATGTATTTTAAGTTGATCTATTCTTTCTCATGTCGTGGTTATGGTTTTCAGGTGTTCCTTCATCCCCCTATTGTGCGCAGCGAGATCAAAAAGCTTCTTTGAGGTAGGGGATCCCTATTATATTTCTTTTACATGCTATGTGTGATATCTTCATGCTTTTTATTAACTTTTGATTGATAGTTAGGGTCAACATAATCATATAATGAATTGTCATGTCTAAAATTGATAGGTATGGGGCGATATTGCACACTTTTCTAATTTTATATATGTTTTTGATGTTATTATGAATTCATGTTTCCAATTCTAAAATTAGGTGTTATTGGGAGCCTTTCTTATGCTACAATTGTTATGATATGAGGGAACATTCTATTTTTTGTCTGATCACACCTGAATAAAAGGTTATAGAATGAATATTTGGATAATAATTGATTTCCCATGGATTTATGGTTTGTGTGATAATACCCATTCTAATATTAATAAATAATGTGATAAATACCCCAAATAAATATGGAATCCAGAATTTGTTTTGTGATGTGTGACTTTTATTATTGTTTTTTCCTGTGTGGTTTGAGATATTATGTAATGATTGATGTGAATAGATGGGTTTTGTGGTGTATGGGGCTGTGATGGGATGGTTTGTTAGCATGTATTTGATGTGGGATATTTGGTTGTGGTGTAGTGTTTTTGGCATAATGGTTGTAGAATAATGGTTATGGAATAATGGTTGTGGTGTAGTGGTTGTTGCATTCTGTTTGTAGCATAGTGGTTGTGGAAAATTGTCTTGTTTTGGTGAGATGGCTTGGGTGATGTGATGTGATGCTGATGGTGGATGTGTGGTTCTGTGATGGTCGTTATGTGTGATGGTCCGGTTGTGTGGCATGGTTATGATGGTTTCTTGGTTAGCGGTGGGATGAATTGTGATGATATATGAAACAAAATAGGCTAGTAAATAAACATGGTGGGATGGAATTGATATGTGATAAATGGATGAAATGAATTAAATAAATTTATGAGTGGTGTAATACGATAAATGGATGAAAAATATATGTGGTGAAACTTGTAAGATAAATGTAGAAAATTTTGTGTGACTTTTTAGGTGGTTTTGTGGTATGTATCATGTAGTGGTGGAATCAATTTTTATGGTTTTTGGGTGGTACATGGTGGTTATGTGGTGTGTGAAAGTGTTGTTGTGGTGAACCTGTAGTTTGGGTATTGTGTGTTATATCCATATAATGTATGTTTACATAATTGTATAATGACCCCACCCAAGTTAAAAAACCTTTCCAATGATTTGAGGTTCTAGGATATGAGTTTTTCCCCCAACATCTAGAATGCAAGTGATATGGATGGAAGAATACCCCCTCTCCCTCGCTCTTCCTTCATCAGTGATCTGTGGTCCCTGGTGTCATCAGGATGAGATGTGACTTGTGGCACCAAGTGTATTTGGGATGAACTTTGATGTGTGGTTCTAGGTTTCTCTGGGATGAGATGTGATGTAATTTGATGTGTTGTGTGGCCCAGGTGTGTGCGAGCGGGATGTGATGTGGTGTGTAAGGAAGAGAGAGAGCATATGGAATTTTAAGTTGGGTAATGAAGGAAAAAAATCAATGGGGAATAGGAAGCAGTGATCCTTTATTTTTATTATATCGGTGTTATACTATTATATTTGACATATAATTTGGTGAGTGATCCATGGTGAGAAAGGTTTTAGTTAGATGACCTATAAAGATGATTGTTAGTTCTAATGTTTGTTTATTGGTGCATTAGCATGCTGTTTTAAGATGTGCATGTGGGGTCTTGTATATGGCCTAACTGAGTATACCTATTATGATAACCCTATGTATATAAACTATTTTTAGATTTCTAGGAGGAATATTGGGATCAAGATGAACATTACTAACTGGGTGGGAGTTTCTAATGAATCATTTCCACATGCTTGTATTTTTGTGTATTTACTTTAGAGGCATTTATATTTTTTAGTCTATTTATTCTTGCATTGTGGGATGGTTTTTGGTATACCTTTTTATTTTCTGTGGGAGTTTTTTGGTGATTTTTATCCTATCTTTGAGTCCAGATTTATTTATATAGGGTAGTGCCTCCCATATTGTGAAATTTTAATTCCATTGATGATAGTTGCCTACATGAGGCCTAATAAATGTCGGACTCCTAAGTTATTATTTTGCTCCATTCAATGAGGCATATTTTGTGGATGGGTTTTTTATAGTCCTTTATCTCTTTCTCATCTATGTGGTTCATAATCTCGGTCACCAACTTTTCTGGAAGCTACTCGGTGTTGTACTCGAGTGGTCTTGGACGTGTTTTTGGATTTCTACAACCAACATTGTGACACAACTAGGTATACTATAGAAGGGGAAAAAATATAATTCTCCCTTTTTATTCTTCAATTATCTCATATATTACATTGATGAATACATTATAGTGTAGAATTCCCAGTATCGATATATTATATGGAAGAAGAAAGTATTTTCGGCGTTGGATCAGTTATTTGGATTAACCTCCGTTTCAATAGATTCCATGAAAATATTTACATGTATATATTAATATAAATCCCTAAAAAACTAAAAACATCACCTAAGGACCATTATTAAATATTTTGAAAACCACAACCCAAAAAAGTCTCCAAAGGGGTTATATCCAATAGATATAGGGGAATCCATCTCCACGGGGGGACTTCCCCATGGAAACACTTATAAGTGGTATAAGTCCTTTGATATCATTATATTAGATTCATTGAGTACAGTGTATGGAAAGAGTCGCTAGATATATGGGTTGG
Source organism: Viscum album (assembly GCA_963277665.1). Taxonomy (NCBI): domain Eukaryota; kingdom Viridiplantae; phylum Streptophyta; class Magnoliopsida; order Santalales; family Viscaceae; genus Viscum; species Viscum album. The sequence goes on from OY728140.1 coordinate 1,856,193,133, forward strand.
GTAGGGTTTCTAGACAATTTATCCCTTGTAACTAAGTTTTCTGTTTAATGAATGATGTAGTAGGTTCATGTGTGGAGTAGCACTAAAGTATGAAGAAATTAATTTCTATTTGTGGTGTGCTTATTTTGAGTATGGTGTGTCTATTATACCATGATCATTCCTCATGAAAGATCTTATTGATGTTTATGATGCCAATAAAATTATAGAGAAGAGTGAATCAACATGGTGGAATGGGTTCCCAGTCATCCTAGTTCCCATTTTTAAATTCATAGGAGTGTTTCAAGGCTCTTTTGTACCTTTTGGGTTCCTTGTAACATATTTTGAGGTCTAAAAAAATTTATTTGGTAGAAGATTTTATTATTTTGGTTTTCTTGTTTTATTTCCGTAGATACAAGATGGCATTATTGGGATCTATATGTAAGTAGAGGGGAGAATATTTTAAATAATTCATTCATTGAAAATATTTTACTCTAATTTTAGTATTATAATTGAATATTTTTAAAATTTTAGTTTTGGGTTAAATAAAGAAATTTAAAAAATTCAAGCTAAAAACATGATTTCAGTGGTCCACTGTAAACCAAAAAATATAATCATATAGTTTCCCTATATTATTGAATTCATATTTCATGGTTAGACAAAATTAATACCATTTACATAAATTCTTTATTCATTATAATGAATTAGAAATAAAATTTTAGGTCCAAATTTCCCTTCCCAACTACTCATTATTATTTTAAATAATTTATGAAAATATAGGGGGTGTTTAGTTTATTTTTATCTAAATTAAATTCCTTTTAGGCCCATTAATGAGTGTATATAGACTAAATCAATGGTAAGTACTTCTATAACATTCTTCCTTCAACTTTTTCTTATCCTCTAAAATGAACCTTATACTTGGTTGTTAAATGATTCTAAAGTTCGTGGTTATCTAATAAAATTATGGTTCATTGTTAATTGATATTGACATATAATCAAGAGGTGTATATCATCCATTGGAAAATTTTTAACTATTACCAAAATATTATTTAGGTTGGTGACTCTATTTATTTTCCATATATGATGTGAATCCCATCTTTACATGGGGTTTAAAATCTGAATAAATTTATTTAAAATTTGTTAGGATTTATAAATCATTATTAATATTTATCATAAATAATTATTTTAGTAGATACCCATTCAAATGTATTATGATATATATTATAATCACCTTTCATACTATAATTCATTAATATGACGTGAATAGGATGGATTTATTTTATTCATCAACATTAGTTACTTATTTTAAATTATTATTGGACAAATTATTTATTCTCATAAATAATGATCTTATCATATTATGTAAATGATATAATATTTTACTATGGTGAATATATGAGCTTTATGTAATTTTATTAGTGATTTTATGATATATTCAATGGAGTCATGGATTTATCACTCTTGAGTGATGCTTTTATACTCTCTATTTTACTTGAAATGATGAAATACTTTTTTCTATTTAGTTGATATGTTAATTATTTTCATGGCAATATATTTTTCTTCTATGATAATATTTTCTTTAAGGATATACCATTTAATCCCTCTTCAGACTATAAACTCATGGGTGGATTGTATCTTGACCCAATTTTCGTAGTATCCTTGAGATGTGGTTGAATCATGCTACTCCTATATTTTTTATAAAGCTTCCCCAAAAAAAGATCACTTATTTATAATTATATATGACACTTCTCTCATCCTATTAAATAAATTTAATCAATATAAAATATTTGACACACTATTTTACCTAGTTCACCAAATGTAGGATTTATCTAATGTTAATATAGATAGAAATTTATGAATTAACTATAACTACAAACCCACTATTTTTAGATATTGTAACATGATTCACTATTCGTACTTCTATTTAACCCTAAAAATGATAAACTAGATAATTTCATGGAAATATTGGAGCACTAAAAATCTAAATTAATGAATGTAATCAATGGAATATGAAATAGAACCCAATTAAAAATGGTAAAATATCATGATGAATATTCATATATTAATGAGTGAAAAACATAACCAAAATATTGAAATCCTTATTTATCCTTTGAAATAATTTTATAATATATAATAACATTTTTCCTTTATTTTCATTTATTTTAATGTTAAATACAAATAAAAAATAATTTCCACATAGGGTATCTCTCTTTTTGTTATTCTGTCTCTATATTTTTATACACTCTTTGAACTTGAATGAAAGTTTCTATTAAAATAAATATTAAATATATATTTAAATGTCGCATCATCAAAATAGAAATTTGGGTTGTTAATTTACATTTAAAATTTTCAATAATGAATAAGTAAAATATTCCTTTAATTACTTGATTATTTTTTGTTTTAAATTGGTTACTAATATTAATTTAATTATAATATCAAAATAATATCATTGTGTTTTATGTTTCATTAAAATAAATATTTTGGTAATATATTCACTTATATGTACCAAAAATATGAAATGTTATCATAAAATAATACCTTTTGATTTTAAATATTGACATTCATTTCCCTTCTCAACCAATATATGTTATCACCCTTAATCCTCATGAATTCATGAAATAATAGATCATGTTTTACAATGTTGGTAAGGGGAATTATTCTTCGATATATATTACTATTGCAACTATTTCATATAGGGATGTTATAAAATATATTTATAAAAAATATTACTAATCAGTTTAAAATTATTTCAATTTATTATTTTCTAAGAGGTATTGTGAAAAAATTTATTCATCATTAACTTTTACACAACATGGTTTCATTGTCTTACCATTTTGGATTGAAACTTATGTTGTACCTTCCTTTAAAAAAGAAATTACCACATTTGATTTTTAAATCATAATAGTTTATACTAGGATAATAAATAATATCTATAATGTAATGGATTTTATTATCAATGCATTACTTTTTCATGATACATAGTACATTTAGAATTTATCTTTAGTAAACCATGATTAATTCCATAAATAGTTTTTTATTTCTCAAACCATAGTCATATAATAAAAAAAGTGGTTTAATGCACTATAACATGGATTGGTTCTATTATTAAAATACTACCAACTTTTTTAAAACCTCAAAAAACTCTTATTATGGTTCATCAATGTCAATATGAGTTTTTTATTTATCATTTTTCACTGTGTTTCAGAAAAAAAAATATTATACAAAACAATATACCCCTTTTCATTTGTTGAAAACCACTTCAATTTAAAACCGACCAAACAATACTTATACCAACTAGATGATTCAATAATTACACAAAATAAAAAGAATCATTTGTTATAAGACAATTTGAGTTATAAATAGTTTTAGATACATATAAGGCCCCAGCCTTAAACCTTACTTAATCTTGAGTTATTACAAGATTACACATTGAGGATCTTTTCAGGTTTAGAGTTTTAGAGAATTAGATCATGAAACTTGCATTACATTCCACATTTAAACAAAGTGGTTACATAAAAGACAGTATTCATTCTTCCCATCAACGGGAACATATTTAAAATATAACACAGATTCTTTCTTGACACATCATTGACACTATCATCACATCATGTACCTTTCCCTTGACCTGTGAAAAACATTTAAAAAACTTGGGATGAGCATAAAAAGCTCAGTAAGGCTTATAAAAATATGGAAAGGAAACATGAGTTCATATATACATAAGAATGAAATCATACTTTACCCATAAAACATAGGCACTTTAACATACCTCATCAAACCATGAATAAATCATACAAATCATAAGACATAAAGGTAACTTGAGGCATTCATAACATTCTTACGTAGGGATTAACCCTCTTGGTTAGGTTTGGAATACCCATCACAGTATATTCCCTAAATCTCTTCGGAGAAACCTTAACGTTTCACTCCTTCGCGTTACCCAATGCATTGGAGAGCTATATCGGGCTCACCCGCCCTTAGTTTATCACGGAACCACCCGTTCTTCATAACAATGCCCAAGAACCATAACAAAATCGTATCACATAAAACATGAATAAAGGAAACATAACATTTCCACATTTCAATCACAATATAACATTTTAGGATATTGAAATAATGAATCCATTCAAAAAGAAACCATTTCCAAAACCATTTAAAACATCTAATAAAGATATTTTTGAATCAAAGTGTCCCATACCACCTTGAAGATTTTAACATTTTAAACCATTAATATCCATATAAATAAATCCTTAAAACCATTTTGAAAACATAGATATTAATAAGAACAAATAATTAAAACAATTAAAACGATATTCTGGAAAAAGGGGTTTTACCAAAATTAGAGACACTTGAATACAATAATTGAGGAATAATATTTAGTCAGAACTTTATAATATCATGAGAATAAAAGGATTCATGATATAATACTCCAAAGGACAGTATATACACCATATAAAAGTGAATTGGTGCATAACAACAATGAACCCTCAATAGAAATGTCAAATGTGATGAAATCCCTTATAAAGAAGGTATCCTTAAATTAAGGACAAATCAATCTCAAAATATGTGTGACAAATATAAATACACCCAATATAAGTGGATATTAAGTGTAAAACAACAAAAGGTCATTCACACATATTCAATGGATGACATATTCAATGACTACATGTTGAACCCAAAGAAATCGAAATTCGGTTAAAAAGTTCCCTTGACAGCCTAACGGCATCACATCAAAATGAGTTGATGAGAGATAAAAAGTGTATCTCATCACTTGGACATCGAATTTACATCAATAAGGATATATGAGAACATATCCCAACATAAAAATATGTAAATTAAAAGACCCAACAAAAGAAGTCTTTTAAAAAAGAGGAGGGTGAAAGGTTCCCTTACCGACTTGGGTATCTTTCAAAACATACACCCCATGAAAGAAGGACAATAGATAATTTATGTAAATACTCATAAATGAATGTATATTACACAAAGATTAGAATAATGGGCAATACATACACCACTCAATGGAATTTGTGGCAAATGTAGCATAAATCTCACGGGAATAAAAGTGAGATGAAAAATCCCTCACGAAAACTCGGCAGCCTAACGGCGCCACATAAAACTTCCGAATATGGATTGATGAGATCAAATAGGGTATCTCATCACATTAAAATATAATGTACAGCAAGAGGAATATAAAAGAACATCCCCCAACATTACAAATAGGAGCTTAAAGGAAGTGACATAAAGGAGAGTACTTAAAAAGAAAGAGAGAAGTTAGATCTCTTACGAAAGTTCGGCAGCCTAACGGCGCCACTCAAAACTTCCAAAATGGATTGATGAGAGAGAATAGGGTCTCTCATCACATGAAAATAAAAATTACAGTAAATGTAATATAAAAGATCATCCCAATAACAAGAAATATGAGCTTTAAAAGGAATGACATAAAAGTGTATACTTAAAAAGAAAGAGAGGAGTAGGATCCCTTACCTCGGATCCGACTTGACTCGATCGTTCTTTAATCTCCTGAATAATAAACTTGAGTTAATTTATACTTCCTTAAGAACCTTTTTCAAGTTAATTATTCCTTTTATATCACTTATTACCATGTCACAAACATTATGTAATCATTTAAGTTAATAATATTTGTTTTGCCGATATTTGGTTCTTAAGTCGAAAGTGGTCTTCTTACAATTACATGTTGTTCGTGTGGCCAAATTTTTATTATATACAGAATTGTATTCATTATGTAGATATCATATATGTAATATATATCCAGTACATGCATGCATTTATAACATTACATAATCATTTAGAGGTAAGAAATGAAATGCACCGTTCGTGGAGACGGTAAGCCGTACGTACGCATGAACGCTACTTTCATTTCTATTTCGTATTTTATAGAATGGAATAATAATGATATAAAGGTATATTTAAATTCCAGTATAATATCATATATAATATCATAGTTCCATCCTTTATACGTCCCACATATGGTATTTAACGAATCAAATCACTTTGAGGGGGCGGTAGTCCGCACTTCCTTAAATGAAGATATCGCATTTACCCATAATGGAAACCATAAAGGTATGCACAAAATGAAAAAAACAGAAGCTTAAGGAAAACATAAACATATTATATATCATATATAAAAATAGTTACATCATAATGGCCACCTTTGAAGGTGTTAGATGAGTATTGAACAATCATCGTTTTGGGAGGCAGAATTTCGCCATCCACGGAAACCGTATGTTCTTTAACCATTTGATGTAGTTGTGTGAGAGTGCAGCTCGAATAAATATTATAACAACATACTAGTATATTGAGGATACTGGTGTTGTTACAAAAGAAGTAAATAAAAAGAGTTTAGGGGGTTGGAGAAGCAAAATAAAACAAATGAACATGAGAGAATGAATTACCTTTAAAAGTGTAACTCCGTTTGATTTAAACCTAAAGGATTCCTTTGAAAGGATTATGCCCAAAGGGAGTCCTCTAGGATGAGTATAGGGATGTGGAGAGAGTAAATGGGTAGGGGTTGGCTGAGCCAAAGGCTTGAGGAGTGTGTTAAATGAGGTAGAGGTGGGGGCCTTTTATAAGAGGAGGGGAGGGGCACTTTTGGAAAGTAAGAAATATTACTTTATTTGAAAATGTGTTTCGGTTTTAAAAGGTCCCACATTGATATAATTCGTGTATAAGGTGATAAGGGTTCGACATCCACCCATCCAATAAGTTTTGGACATGTGTAGTTCATAGATTTTACATTATCTTTCCATTTTATTTAAATCGTCAATTAATGATGTCATCACTGCATCATTATTATGTCGTAAATAATTTAATTTATTTAATGTCTAAAAATTATAAAAAAAATACTATGATGTATGAAATCTTTTTATCTTTCCAATGACTATTTATAATCAAAACTATGACTTGTATAACCCCACTTAAAAATTGTTTTAGTAAAACATATCATGTTTGTGTCAATTTTACTTTTACATTAAATAAAATGTTATTTATGTCATTTCCCAACCAAAGTGGATCCATGGGGTCCCCAAGTTGACCAATGGCTTGTCTTGGTCGGCCATGACACAGCCAATAAGGTTGGGACATGTGTCTAGGTCATTTAATATCATTAAAGCATTATTTATGCCTTAAACTACACTAATTACCACTAATCGCGATTAAAAACATAATAAGTTACTATTCACCAAAAAATTATTTTAATCTCATTGAACCACATTTTACTTCTTAATGGAAACCATGTATGTCGGATTTTCAAAATTCAATACACATTAGTGGTAAACTTTCATTTAACTGAAAAATCAGTTTGCTTGATTACCACTTAGTGGTTTCACTATTCATCAAAAATTGAAGTTTTTCAGAAAATTACCAAAAATTCACCCTAAGCTATATTTGATATTCTGAATTCAAAAATGAAGTCCTTTTTAAAAAATTCAAAACATATAAGTCACATTAATTAATTTAATAATTAATTCCCACTGTCATGACAAATAGCGTGTTTTATGAAACAATAAGTATCAAAAGATTGACACTAGTTTAAGTCTGATTTCAAAGTGAAATTGATTCCAACGACCACTATTGGATTTAATGGTAAAAATATTTTCTAATTTCACTTTAAAACCAATTAAAAATATAATCTAATCATATAAATAAATTATATTAAAAAGTGGTTTTGAATTAAAATACAACATTTTACACTATTCATTAAAAAAAAGAACTTTATCAGAAAGATACCAAAAATTTACACAAAGTAAATTTTGATGTCCCGATTCCTAATAAGAGTTTTATTTGGTCCAAAAGAATGTTTAATAGTGAACAAAACTATATTTAATGACGTTTCTCCATCAAAAGGTGATAAGTGAACCTTTAGTGAAAACTAGGGCATATACGCCAAAAATTGAATTCTTTCCGTATTTTAAGCCTTTATCTTTTATTGTATAAATGTAAAAATATTTAAGAACATATATAATCATATTTTAGTTATTTCTATCCATTCCTGCCAATACAACGGCTACATATTAACTACCATTATTTTATTATTAGAGTGCAACGTAAGATTCCCAAGAAACTCGTTGTTGCGTGTTGGGTACGCCATCGAGCATAGCTTCCCATTTAAAGTCATTTCAATATTTTATTCACAAATATAGATAAATATGAAATGTCATATTCTTTATTTACCTGGGGTGTTACATCCTTCCCCCCTTTTGGGAATTGCGTCCTCGCAATTTTAAAATTGCACTTGGAAACATCCTTGAAAGTCCCACATCGGAACAAAAGTCGGTAAAACAAACACTTTAAAATAAAGAAAGATAAGTACAAAGTTCACCCGAGTTAACCCATACTAGGATTCCAAGTATGAAAATATGGACATGGAGGAAAAAACAAAGGGTCATGTTCTGATGGAGAGTGATAGAAAACCTGTTTAGGAGAAAGTTAACCACGAGAAAATCACAAACTTGTGATGGGTTAAACGGTCTTCGATTCCCCAGTAGGAAAAGTTAATAGACAAAATTTTTGTTTTAAGTTATTTTTTTATTGAGGAATTTGTTAATAAGGAAACATAATCACTTATCATATTGACTTTCAACCTTTATTAGATTCCTTACACAAACTCATATTTTCTCAAAAAGACGAGTATTTAAGAAGACTTGTTGACATTAAGAGTACTATAATCAACTTCTAGAGAATCACCTAATCCACAAAATAGAACTATATACTTCCCATGTCTTTAGACTTTAACCAAATCCAAAACTAAAAAGGCTAGTACAAGATCAGATAATCCAGAAAAGGATAACCCTTTATAAAAAGAAAATCTATTCTTAATCTCCAAAATTTGTCCCACAAAACCCAAAGTTCAACGAGGACCATTCTATAATCAATTTGTCCATAAAATTCTTCAAAGTAAACCAATATAAGATTGAAACCCAAATATTTGAAGGATTTAGTCGCATAGTCTTCCATGATAAATCGTAACATTTATCTCCAAACAATATCAGTTGCTCCTAAAGTCTCGTTTTGAAAAGTAATTAACCTAATCACATATCCTCCATGATAGGTTAATCATTTTCAAAAATAACCCAAAATCAACTTACTCTTAATTCATAAAATCATATAACTAGAATGAATCAGTCAAACTAACCAGGGACTTCACATAGTCCAGTGGTAGGCGATAAATACCAGTCGCACATTGGTTGTGGGTTCGATTCCCGCAGCTTTGTCCGACGCGACGGGATGTCACACGGTCTGTGTGTTGTCCTTTTTCCAAAACAATATAATTCTTAAAACATTCCCCAAAATGAGATAAAATCTTCAAGAATAATCATAACATATTTTAACCTCAAGTTTATCTCATTCCTTTCATTTTCCATCATATCATAGAGTAACCCATAATTACCTAAAAATTAAGTATCATATAAACCCTAATGGTTACCTTAATAATTATTACCTGAATTTCCACATCGAATTGGCCATCTCGTACCTGATGCATTAGAGAACTCACCAAGGTTGAAGTGGTTGATCATGACTCCTTGATATTTGGTTTAGAACAACCACGAGTTTCCTCATTGAATCCTTCATTTTATCTAGAATCTTAATCAGAGAACCACCACAGTTTCCTTCAAACCTGTTGTCTCTTTGGTGCCTGCTAGATCCATCCATTCACTAAAAATAGAAATGTCAGTGTGAGTATATCAACAAAACCATCATGTACTAATGAGTAAGATAGACAATAAGATATACTTACTCATTCACTTTATCTAAAACTAAGACTCTTTCTGAAATCCTAACCATTATGGTAATTGTCAATTATGCTTAAAGAATACCCTAACCTCTAAAGTTATCTAAACCGACCTTTGATACCAACTATAAGGCCCTAGCCTTAAACCTTACTTAATCTTGAGTTATTACAAGATTACACATTGAGGATCTTTTCAGGTTTAGAGTTTTAGAGAATTAGATCATGAAACTTGCATTACATTCCACATTTAAACAAAGTGGTTACATAAAAGACAGTATTCATTCTTCCCATCAACGGGAACATATTTAAAATATAACACAGATTCTTTCTTGACACATCCTTGACACTATCATCACATCATGTACCTTTCCCTTGACCTGTGAAAAACATTTCAAAAACTTGGGATGAGCATAAAAAGCTCAGTAAGGCTTATAAAAATATGGAAAGGAAACATGAGTTCATATATACATAAGAATGAAATCATACTTTACCCATAAAACATAGGCACTTTAACATACCTCATCAAACCATGAATAAATCATACAAATCATAAGACATAAAGGTAACTTGAGGCATTCATAACATTCTTACGTAGGGAGTAACCCTCTTGGTTACGTTTGGAATACCCATCACAGTATATTCCCTAAATCTCTTCGGAGAAACCTTAACGTTTCACTCCTTCGTGTTACCCAATGCATTGGAGAGCTATATCGGGCTCACCCGCCCTTAGTTTATCACGGAACCACCCGTTCTTCATAACAATGCCCAAGAACCATAACATAATCGTATCACATAAAACATGAATAAAGGAAACATAACATTTCCACATTTCAATCACAATATAACATTTTAGGATATTGAAATAATGAATCCATTCAAAAAGAAACCATTTCCAAAACCATTTAAAACATCTAATAAAGAGATTTTTGAATCAAAGTGTCCCATACCACCTTGAAGCTTTTAACATTTTAAACTATTAATATCCATATAAATAAATCCTTAAAACCATTTTGAAAACATGTATATTAATAAGAACAAATAATTAAAACATTTAAAACGATATTCTGGAAAAAGGGGTTTTACCAAAATTAGAGACACTTGAATACAATAATTGAGGAATAACATTTAGTCAGAACTTTATAATATCATGAGAATAAAAGGATTCATGATATAATACTCCAAAGGACAGTATATACACCATATCAGAGTGAATTGGTGCATAACAACAATGAACCCTCAATAGAAATGTCAAATGTGATGAAATCCCTTATAAAGAAGGTATCCTTAAATTAAGGACAAATCAATCTCAAAATATGTGTGACAAATATAAATACACCCAATATAAGTGGATATTAAGTGTAAAACAATAAAAGGTCATTCACACATATTCAATGGATGACATATTCAATGACTACATGTTGAACCCAAAGAAATCGAAATTGGGTTAAAAAGTTCCTTTGACAGCCTAACGACATCACATCAAAATGAGTTGATGAGAGATAAAAAGTGTATCTCATCACTTGGACATCAAATTTACATCAATAAGGATATATGAGAACATATCTCAACATAAAAATATGTAAATTAAAATACCCAACAAAAGAAGTCTTTTAAAAAAGAGGAGGGTGAAAGGTTCCCTTACCGACTTGGGTATCTTTCAAAACATACACCCCATGAAAGAAGGACAATAGATCATTGATGTAAATACTCATAAATGAATGTATATTACACAAAGAGTAGAATAATGGGCAGTACATACACCACTCAATGGAATTTGTGGCAAATGTAGCATAAATCTCACGGGAATAAAAGTGAGATGAAAAATCCCTCACGAAAACTCGGCAGCCTAACGACGCCACATAAAACTTCCGAATATGGATTGATGAGATCAAATAGGGTATCTCATCACATTACAATATAATTTACAGAAAGAGTAATATAAAAGAACATCCCCCAACATTACAAATAGGAGCTTAAAGGAAGTGACATAAAGGAGAGTACTTAAAAAGAAAGAGAGAAGTTAGATCTCTTACGAAAGTTCGGCAGCCTAACGACGCCACTCAAAACTTCCAAAATGGATTGATGAGAGAGAATAGGGTATCTCATCACATGAACATAAAAATTACAGTAAATGTAATATAAAAGATCATCCCAATAACAAGAAATATGAGCTTTAAAAGGAATGACATAAAAGTGTATACTTAAAAAGAAAGAGAGGAGTAGGATCCCTTACCTCGGGTCCGACTTGACTCGATCATTCTTTAATCTCCTGAATAATAAACTTGAGTTAATTTCTACTTCCTTAAGAACCTTTTTCAAGTTCATTATTCCTTTTATATCACTTATTACCATGTCAAAAACATTATGTAATCATTTAAGTTAATAATATTTGTTTTGCCGATATTTGGTTCTTAAGTCGAAAGTGGTCTTCTTACAATTACATGTTGTTCGTGTGGCCAAATGTTTATTATATCCAGAATTGTATTCATTATGTAGATATCATATATGTCATATATATCCAGTACATTCATGCATTTATAACATTACATAATCATTTAGAGGTAAGAAATGAAATGCACCGTTCATGGAGACGGTAAGCCGTACGTACGCATGAACGCTACTTTCATTTCTATTTCATATTTTATAGAATGGAATAATAATGATATAAAGGTATATTTAAATTCCAGTAAAATATCATATATAATATCATAGTTACATCCTTTATACGTCCCACATATGGTATTTAACGAATCAAATCACTTTGAGGGGGCGGTAGTCCGCACTTCCTTAAATGAAGATATCGCGTTTACCCATAATGGAAACCATAAAGGTATGCCCAAAATGAAAAAAACAGAAGCTTAAGGAAAACATAAACATATTATATATCATATATAAAAATAGTGACATCATAATGGCCACCTTTGAAGGTGTTAGATGAGTATTGAACAATCATCGTTTCGGGAGGCAGAATTTCGCCATCCACGGAAACCGTATGTTCTTTAACCATTTGATGTAGTTGTGTGAGAGTGTAGCTAGAATAAATCTTATAACAACATCCTAGTATATTGAGGATACTGGTGTTGTTACAAAAGAAGTAAATAAAAAGAGTTTAGGGGGTTGGAGAAGCAAAATAAAACAAATGAACATGAGAGAATGAATTACCTTTAAAAGTGTAACTCCGTTTGATTTAAGCCTAAAGGCTTCCTTTGAAAGGATTCTGCCCAAAGGGAGTCCTCTAGGATGAGGAGAGGGATGTGGAGAGAGTAAATAGGCAGGGGTTGGCCGAGAAAAAGGCTTGAGGAGTGTGTTAAATGAGGTAGAGGTGGGGGCCTTTTATAAGAGGAGGGGAGGGGCACTTTTGGAAAGTAAGAAATATTACTTTATTTGAAAATGTGTTTCGGTTTTAAAAGGTCCCACATTGATATAATTCGTGGATAATGTGATAAGGGTTCTAAATCCACCCATACAATAAGTTTTGGACATGTGTAGTTCATAGATTTTACATTATCTTTCCATTTTATTTAAATCGTCAATTAATGATGTCATCACTGCATCATTATTATGTCGTAAATAATTTAATTTATTTAATGTCTAAAAATTATAAAAAAAATACTATGATGTAGGAAATCGTTTTATCTTTCCAATGACTATTTATAATCAAAACTATTACTTGTATAACCCCACTTAAAAATTGTTTTAGTAAAACATATCATGTTTGTGTCAATTTTACTTTTACATTAAATAAAATGTTATTTATTTCATTTCCCAACCAAAGTGGATCCATGGGGTTCCCAAGTTGACCCATGGCTTGTCTTGGTCGGCCATGACACAGACAATAAGGTTGGGACATGTGTCTAGGTCATTTCATATCATTAAAGCATTATTTATACCTTAAACTACACTAATTACCACTAATCGCGATTAAAAACTTAATAAGTTACTATTCACCAAAAAATTATTTTAATCTCATTGAACCACATTTTACTTCTTAATGGCAACCATGTATGTCAGATTTTCAAAACTCAATACACATTAGTGGTAAAATTTCATTTAACTGAAAAATCAGTTTGCTTGATTACCACTTAGTGGTTTCACTATTCATCAAAAATTGAAGTTTTTCAGAAAATTACCAAAAATTCACCCTAAGATATATTTGATATTCTGAATTCAAAAATGAAGTCCTTTTTACAAAATTCAAAACATATAAGTCACATTAATTAATTTAATAATTAATTCCCGCTGTCATGACAAATAGCGTGTTTTATGAAACAATAAGTATCAAAAGATTGACACTAGTTTAAGTCTGATTTCAAAGTGAAATTGATTCCAACGACCACTATTGGATTTAATGGTAAAAATATTTTCTAATTTCACTTTAAAACCAATTAAAAATATAATCTAATCATATAAATAAATTAGATTAAAAAGTGGTTTTGAATTAAAATACAACATTTTACACTATTCATTAAAAAAAGAACTTTATCAGAAAGATACCAAAAATTTACACAAAGTAAATTTTGATGTCCCGATTCCTAATAAGAGTTTTATTTGGTCCAAAATAATGTTTAATAGTGAACAAAACTATATTTAATGACGTTTCTCCATCAAAAGGTGATAAGTGAACCTTTAGTGAAAACTAGGGCATATACGCCAAAAATTGAATTCTTTCCGTATTTTAAGCCTTTATCTTTTATTGTATAAATGTAAAAATATTTAAGAACATATATAATCATATTTTAGTTATTTCTATCCATTCCCGCCAATACAACGGCTACATATTAACTACCATTATTTTATTATTAGAGTGCAACGTAAGATTCCCAAGAAACTCGTTGTTGCGTGTTGGGTACGCCATCGAGCATAGCTTCCCATTTAAAGTCATTTCAATATTTTATTCACAAATATAGATAAATATGAAATTTCATATTCTTTATTTACCTGGGGTGTTACAATACAAGTATAAAAAAGTGTTTTATATTTTTGTTGAAAAACATATTTTAGAAAATATCAACTTTTAGGTAACCCCCACCCCCATCTAGACATCAATACCCCGCATGATATCTTATTTTTGTTTTCTAATATCTTATCCATGTGTGTTTATATATATTAATAATAATCCCCATTTGAATTCCATAATATTATCACCCATTATCAAAATACAAGAATTCAATGATTCTAATTTTATTAGAAAAATAAATTGTATCACTTACTATCAATAAACAAACCTAATATTGTATCTATATTAAATGAATGTAGTAAAATCTTTATTATAGAGGTGTAGTTTCTTCATAAAATTATATATAATTTCATGTTTAGATTCTAAGATTCATCTTATGAATTTTTATAACATTACCATATAAGATACCTTTTAATCAAATCAGCTACTTGGTATTTTATATAAAAATATGTGAATATAATTATTCCAAGATCCACATTTTTCTTGATAAACTAATATTTTTTATAATGGATGTTTTTTTTATTAAATTTAATAATGTATTTCTACTAAATTTTTCAACACAAGAGTATTCATAAATGATATATATATGAGAAAATTCAACTTCCAAATTGTCTTTATTATTATTATTATTTATCCATAAGAGTTGGATAATATCTTGAGTAATATATATATATATATATATATATCCTCTCTAGAACTCACTTAAATAAATAATTGAGTTCTACTATGAAAATAAATATTCTTATCTCTGATATATATTACACCTCGAGAATTTTATTCTTGACCAACCATTAAACCATTCCAATTATCATACATGTATGAACTGAATTGATTTTATTTTAATGATATATAAAAAACAAAATTTTGTTATATATTTAGTATAATTATTTTTTTCTTCTACCATCAAGATAATATCATTCAAGTCATATTGATACCTTACAACTTATCTTTTAGAAAAAATAATTACCACTATGGTTTTGATAAAATAACGTAGATTAAAAAAAATATTATTCATATTGTTCAATAAGTTTCCATATTATTGAATAAACTAATATATTATATTTCATGAAAATTTTATAACTATATATCATTATTTAGTAGAACCAATAATATTTTTATGAATTTATAAATGATCCACTACAGTATATAAATGGTACAAGAACAATAAATTCTATAATCTGTGTTAATTTTTAAATCATCAACCTCTCCATAGGATACTATATTGTAAAAATGTGTCAAATATTTCCTAATTATTATAATGGATTTAACAAATTGTAAAAAATGAATATTATAAATAATATAATGGTTGAAATGGTGTTCGACACACTTTATTGAAAATAGGTGTCAAATATAGTGAAACACGGTCGAAGTAAGAAAATCAAGGGTCTGATGGAAGAAAAATAGTGTAGTACATTAATGAAATATAATCTTTATCTATAGTTAGATAATGAGGAGGATGGGTATAAAAATATATTATGATTCATAACCATTACAAAATCTCTTATAAATGAATTTGATATTCAACCATGGGATACTAATATCTCTTTATAAGAAAAAAATGTTATGAAAGCTTATGTGGGGAATTACATTTAAAATTTGAAATTCAATGAGATAATATCTTGATAAAAATCTAAGAAGAATGATAAATAGTATTCCATTACGTTCATATACTATGAGTTTATGAAAATTTCATTTATAAAACTAGATTTTCAACATATAAAAAAATAATGATGAGAAACAAAAACTAAAAAAAGAAAATCAATGAAGGTGTTATTGGAAATGGATACATTGAGTTCCATTGTAGTATAATATTATAATATGGGATTAAAGAGTGATAATATATATAAAATATATATATTATTTAAAAAACCCAATTATAGTGGAATATTATTTAAAAAAGTGGTTAGTGAAGACCTAATAACTGAGTTTCTTGATTGATTTCATTATATAGAAACAAATAAGGATCCTATATATATTGGTCAGATAGATAAATATATTGATCAATTATAATATAATAATAAATTTCAAAATAAGTAGTAATAACATGAAAAAATTGATCTAAAATAGAAACATTCCAATGACACTACTCCTAATACTGGACATTACTCAATAATATCTTCAGTTACTCTATCAACTAATCACTCGTAAGAGATTCACTGTTTATGAGAACATAAGTTTAAATAAAATTCAATATGTTTAAACTGAATTTCATCAAAACATTTAGATGATAATAACAAATATACTATCTGATTCCATGTTTGAGAGTGGATATAGAGCATCCAGTAAACTAAAATTCTATTTACATTTTTCTATAGAATATGAAGAAAACCAAACCTAGTACTATACCATTTGTTCTTAAGATAATCCAAATGTCATTGAGAATCTGAATTCCTCTTTGACAGATTTTTTGGTATGATAATATATTATATTTTAAATAATGTGTCTATTATCTATCATGATAGGGGTAAGAGTGTCAATGTTTCATAGGTCTTGCTCACTATTATACCAAACCTATATAAAAATGGTTCCTAAAAACATAAATAAGTATATCTTTAATAAAATTATTGAATAACAGTAGTAGGTATATCTAGTACCTGGATATAAATTCTTCTAAACATATGACTATATATAAGTATAAATTCTAAAACATGAATTTTTTTGAATATGGATATTTTTTTTGATAAAAACAAATTTGAATATTATTAGAAAGAGATGTGTTTGACTATAGAATGAATTTGATTCTCAATGCTCATTATGTTCTTTGTTTAATGTATAATCTCATTAGTTGAATCTATTTATGTAATGAGGGGTACTCCATGAATATTGGGTATTATTTCTGTATGGTAACTAATTCCCATTGAGACATGATATTTTCTAAATATAATTAAAACAATCTATATAACATAAATTCAAATAGCTTCAACTAGTGAAATTTAATTTTATAAAAAATTATAGAATATAATTCTTGGATTTTGGATTGATTTTATGGACATTGAGACCTCAATAATATGACTAATATCTATATAAAGAACCTTATAAAGTACCTAGTAGTTGATGATTAGTTTCAAAAATCAATTTAATCATTTAAAAAAATTACGAGATATAAATTTATCATTAAATAATAATGTAGTCTCTGAAAATTCATCGAAATGTTGTTGGTTGTCATGGATATTATGAGACTAAATAAATATAAAATGATTGGATGAAAAAGAATCTATATTTTCTTGATATTTAATACAAACATTATGATTTTATTTTATTTTTATTTGAAAATTATAACATACATGTTTTTTCAAATAATGAATTCTTAATTAAAAATTGGATACTAAATCTGATAATAACTATATAATATGACCATAGAGGTGATTTAGAAAATTATTATTTCAAAATATTTTAATTTTTAAACATATTAATGATAGTTTTTAAAATTTAAAAATACATATTAAAATGAGGTAGTTAAATAACGAATTAAAAATATCAATCTATAGTATAAAACCAATTTTGTGAATAAAATAAATGGATATTTTTTTTTTGATATTAATATTGTATTAGAATTACCTATTGTTATTTTTAATTCAATTTTATTTGTTTTCATTCATGACATGGAATCTATAGATGATGTTTGATAATATGGTTGAATTGTTATCTAGTTATCTACAGATATCCTAGACTTAATGGAAGAGGTTATATGATTACTTCATTGAGGTATGAAATTTTTGTATTAAGGAAGGAAAATGGATATGTGTTATATTCATAAGGTTATTTCTGAATAGAGTATGGTGAAAAATGATACGTTATAAGAAAATCTGAGAAGAACATGGTGAAAATTAGTTTTTTTGGGAAATGTGTTGTGATTTATAAGAGAACATAAGGTATATCTTATCCTTAATAGGTGGATTAATGAACATATTTTAGTGAATGGTGAAACTTTTAAGGTGATTTATGGAATTCATAATGTGATCCCTTGACCTTCCTAAGGTATTATTAATTATATATAGTATATCATTAATTTATATGGTGTCATAGAGAATTTCAAAAAGTTACATGGAAATAATTCATACAGTAGAGATACACTGTTAAATATAACTAAATATTTTATTGTACATTGTATTTTGATGATAAATTTCTATAAAAAATCATAAAAAATCAAAATTAATGTCAACATTGTGATTCAAGCCTATTGTTGAGGAGTTTTGAAAATATATTAAACAAGATAGTCATGAGGAAATATTCATGAGGTTTCAAATTAAATTATTTGAAACTGTTATTTTTAATTGTATATTATATTTATTTATAAGAAATTAATCCAAGAATGTCTTCCAATAAAGTATAAATGATAGTTTCTATATTATATTGTGTAAATAATTTCCACAATTATTGTAAGAATATAAAAGAAATAATTGATGATAAATGAGTTATTAATTTTTTTGGAAGAGATCTAAATACCTTTAATTATTGAATGATTCTGAAATATATGATATAAAAATTTGGGAAGAGTATCTATTATTATATCTATCGTATTTTACTAGGTCAAATAAATTAGATCTAATTTCTGATCATCTAGGACCTTTCTTCTTATAAGGAAGTAGATCCTTATATACATTAAATGTATCATGTAATGGTTTATTATTCTAATTAATTGAGTAGGAATGACTGAATTTATTGCCACTTCCATGATATTTATTTGGAAGTCAAAGACCTATAAAATAGAAGAATTTATTATCCTTACTACTAAAGCATATGGTGAAGAACTAAAGATCTTGTTTATCATCAATAGAAAAATGTTGAATCTTTAAGAGAAATGTTTCTAGTATAAATAATTCCAATTATATTATGGGATTTTGGTGATACCTTCCCAATTCATTATATGATAATTGAACTACATATGCAATAACTATAATTCATCAATGATAGTTATATCCATGTATCACAAATAACTTAACATAATAAAGAGTAGCTTCTTTTACTGATGGTGAACCTTGTAAAAATCTATTATGTCATGAAATATTTTGATTATAGTTTCATATCTTATGAGAGAGTATTTACATTAAGTCTATATATATATATAAAATAAAAATTTATAAATTTATAAATCAAAACAATCTAAAACCACTGGTTGAGCCCCTCTCAATGGTAATATGATTAACCCTGCCAATACATGTGGCACCAGAGAATAACATTTTCCCTCTAGGATAATATATATTTTTCAATAGAAAATATATATTCTATGAATTATAAATGAGTTTCTAGTCCTGATAGATATAAATTTAACTGATGGATGAATAATATGGTTATTTATTTATTATCAAAATTACTATAGGTCAGCGATGTTGTGATGGTGGGATTTCCACCTCTTGTGAGATATGCTCCTACGAACCTTGCATAAAATTGATACCTGAAGGTAGATAATAATTATAGGAATGAAATATATTATTACTTATCCAATAATGTTTTATCTAATGTAATGTTACTTGAGTCCATAAAAGGTACAAGATATAAGACATAAAACATGAATAATGGTAACATTATGATCAGTGAATATTAATTTAAAATTTTAGGGATATGTTTTAGACATTAGAATGGATGGAGATGATATTATTTATACATATTTTACCCAGGTAAATTAAATATATAGTGGTATAAGAGAATTTGTATATATTCCAAAAGATTATACTATTGATAACTAATTTTTAAGAATATTTCTAGATATATTCAATAAAAAATATTCCAGAAATTGAAGAAAAGGAGTATTTTTCCTGTCATGAATATTAAAATATTGTTGTTAGTTACATGATGAAAAAAGATCTAGTGTTTAAGAGAATGGTTAAAGATGATACGTCATTAAAATATGTAAATATGTTAAATATAAAGAATAATGGATTTTAATCCTCATGTTTTTTTGTGAATATAGGCATATTAATGAGAATCACATGAGCGTTATGGCCTTTATTTGAAAAAATATAAAAAGGGGAATGGAAAATAAAAGGGACAAGTGTATTCAATTGAACTAGGTGTGGGGTAATGTAAAAAAATGTGTTAGATTATATAAATAATAATAGTATGGAATATGAATATGGGGAATATAAATAGAATCCCCATTGAAGGTCAATAAGAAGAGGTTTTAGAGAATATAAGAATTCTCGTAATGATAAAAATAATAATTCAATGTTAAAAGAATAAAATTTGGATGAGTAAAAAAGAAGATGGTTTCTCTTCTATGAATAGTGTTTATGAGGAAGTGTGTACTATAAATGAGACCAACATCATGGGATTTTTTTGAAAAAAATGAATATGTATTAGTTCGTTAATAATAATTAGAAGAAATCTATATGGAAGACATATTGAGAAATGAGATTTATGTGTGTTTTGAATAACATATTAAACAGAGTAATGAAATTAAATCAATAAAAAATGAGTTTTAGAAGATTATGTACGATATTTTTTGAATTAACTCTATGGTTATTGATAAACTGAGAAAATCATTCTTCTCAAGGTAATGATTACTAAACAATATATGTTGATAGAGGAAATTATGAAAAAATTGTTTTAAAAGATGAGATAGATCAATTAAAATAAATTAATATTATATATGGATGATAAGACATTATGAAAAATATAATATCCCTATGAGAAGGATATTGAAGTAAAGGTAGATTTATAATAAAATATTGATAAATGTTGTAGAAAATTTTAAGTAAAATTTTCGCCTATGACACTAAAAAATGAAAAATATATATTAGTAAATAGTGCAGGTTCAAAAATCCAATTTTTGAAATCATGAGTAGAGAAGTAGTTATGGATGATTATTCCAACAAAAAAAATTTGAATGTAGTATAAAAAGGTAAGGTAACTTAATAAATAACCAAATGTATTGTGGATTTATACCAAAACATTAAACTAGAACATGGAGATAGAATCAACTAATACATTTTAATTTTGGGGGATTATTAGGCTTGTAGTAGTTTTCAACATAGAGTATATATTTTCTAGTAAAATATTTCACTCCCATGGAACCAAATAAGGTTATATTTAACAAATAATTTTATATAGAATAGGAGGAATATACCTTTGAACAATAATCCTATTGGTGGAAATTCATATATAGTACCTATTCAAAGTAGTTTTTATTATCGTGATGGGAATTTTGGAATATGTGAAACAAAATTCATTTTGATGAAGAATTAATGACCATGATTCATATCATAAAATATTTAAAAATTTACAGAGAGAAGATTGAGAAGAAAACAAAGGTAGAAAAGTCACTTGTTATTAAAGTGGATATCAATGTAAGTAAAAAGATAAAATCTATGATCTTTTACAGTTACTTCTCATCAAATGTATCTGGTGATGTTGAGGATCTGAATAAAATTTTAGAAAAAAATGGTTTTCAGTGAAATTGGTTAATGAAGGATCTACTATAATTATATTTATTTTATTAGTTAAAACTTTTCTTCATAGGTTATATTAAAATGATATGTTATTTTTAGATTGAATTAAAAATAATAATCTGAGTGTGTTCCTAATCTGTGATGAGGATAATGATGTTGTTTTTTAAAAAAATTAATTCCATTTTAAAATATTTGAAAAATTAATAATCATTAAAAAAAAGAAAAATAACCATTGGGAATATAATATAAGAGATCCAAAAAACCTCAAGGATGAGGAAGATAACAATATTTGGCCGTAAAGGAATAGATACCTTGGAAAATATTTTATATATATATATATATATATCAAAATGAAATTGTGTGAGAGATCTTACCTAGTTCAATAGAGAAAATTATTTTCTTTTTACAACATCTAAAAAGTGTAAGATGGTACATGGAAGAATAAAAGAGTGGATATACAATAAATTTGAACACTAGAGTTAGTCCACACATAATTATTTAAACTAATGAAAGACTAATACATTATAGGTTAATTATATTATACTACATTCATTGTTGAATATAATATAATAGAAAGAGTGTTTTTAATTAAATAAAATTTACATTTAGTAAAGATACTTGAGTTTTTAAAAAAATGTATCTGAAAGAAAACTTGGAATTCATATTAGGAATTTGATGGTTGAAAATAGAAAGGGGTTATCAAAAAAACTTTTTAATACTAACAAACTAATAATGGTATTATGAACCTATAAAATTAACATTATAATCATCTACATAATATAACAGTTGAAATAATTAATTATATAATTTTTAAATGGGAAAATATAGATAGATGGGTTCAAGTGGTAGAAATTATTCTAGAGAGAAGCGGTGTGAATAGTTGTGCACATCCAAAAACAGTGTTCACTGAGGCCAAACTCAAACAAAACTATAAAGACCCCACCCTGGTTTCCCAGAGCTAATACCTTATTTCACTACATTTACATGGTTATAAGAAATTCATATCCCAAAATAATGAATAGTTTAGTATTTTTATAAAATGAGATACATACATAAGTTCAAAAATACAACATGAAAGGAAATACAATATATATATATATCCCATTATAAATATCCATGACTCAAAGATTATCCCTACAAGTCATTCATAATTTACTTCTTAATATCCTAGGAAAATAAAACATAAGAACAAGGTGAGCTCAAATGCTCAGTAAGGGTAAGAAATTCATCATAAGATATCATAAACATAAACATTAGGCATGGTGAATAACTAAAAACACATGCCTTTAAAAAAATAAACTTGGACACAATATTGTAGGAATAAGATCAGAATAAAAAATTCCATAATAAAATATAATCATGGGTGTTATAATAGTATAATTACCACATTAACTATAAATTACTAGCTTAATAATGAGGGAATTCATAATTCTATACATTATAACGATACCATCAAAGACTCGTTCCAAGTCCATAAATAACCATACTATCAAGGCCTTGTTCCAAGACTCTACTTTTCCTAATGAGACCTACTGATGCATTGAGGGTCTATATTGGGCCCCAACCATTACATACTAATTCCAATGAATTATTCATATGAATGTAGTGAACATAATCAACATAAAAATTAATATTGAAATAATCATATAAAATGTAAATGAATTTCATCAATCATTTAAACATAAACAACAACCATTCAGAGTAATATGATGAATGGTATCAAGATAGGACATCTATAGTCAAAATAACAAGAAAAAATTCAAAAACATATTGTATATAATATCATAATAGATAAACCTCAATGATTTATAATATTTACCAAAGGATTTTGAGATAGATGATGATACTTTTAAATTAGACCATTGAAAAATTCTTGAGGAAATAATCCTTAAACATTCCAAAGTGTCCCATAACACCCTAAAACATTTAAATAATAATCCCTTAGAATATAATGTGAATAATGAGACTATTTTTGATATACCAAAGGTAATTACACACATTAAAATCAAGTAATAAGTGGTTAACATGGAATATATCTCATAAAAGTTAAAGAGGGATGAGAAAATTCCTTTTTTGCTTTGGAAAGAAGAGTTCCTTTGGAAAAATATTTTTATAGAAATATAAGTAAATTAAGGTAGTTTTTTTATAATAAAATTAGTTATTTCACAACAATAATGGTAGTTTAAAACATATTATGGATTTCCCTTGAAAATAGGTAATAATTCGATAAATTCCCTTGAATCGAGCTTGTATTTTGAGAACAAGTTTTTGAAAGTTCCTTTTAAAATAAGTAACTTCCAATAAAATAAAGAAGTACTATGCTAAATAAACATATATAGAACATTCAAACTTAATTTTTAAGGAGTACATAATAATAAATAATAATTTCATTGAGGTAAGTCTAGAATAAGAGTAACCTAAATGAAAATGGATGTTCGGGTAGAAAACCCTTACCTTATGTCTGAATGTGTTCTGAAATTGACCTTAACTTCATGGATAATCAAATTAAACCCATTAATTAATTAAATAATAAAATTATATACATTTATTTAATTCATTATTGTTTTATTATGTTCATTTATTCCATTATTGATAAGTTATAAGATTGAATTCTATCGTTCCAGAGTGTCTGTTTTCTTGATTTTCATAATCAGTTTGCTTGTTTATAATTAATGGAGGTTATTTGGAATGGATATAATTCACCATAATTGGATTAATATGATACTAATGAACATCCAAAATATTAAATTTTCATATAATTAATTTTTTATAGGGTATGAGTTTGATTTATTAGGTGAACCATTAATGAAAATCATTTAAATTATTTTGGCGGTATTTTGACTATTGCAAACTAGATTTGTTGAATTTATTAATATTATGTATATATAATGGTTATATAACATTAAATATGTTATAATAAATATATTATAGTTTTATTCAACCATAAAAATGGTTTCATTACCCGAAATTAAGGATAAATTGAATAACGAAGGTTCATCGACCATAAAGGTTGTAAATCGGCACCTCCTGGACGATGATTTTGTTTTTAAAATAAGAGAGAGAGACTAAAATGATTGATGATGGATGTTCAATTAACATGATATAATTCTATTATACATAGGATATTGGATTAATCATGATCATTTTGATATAGTATGTGAGTGAGAGACTAATAAAATAAAATAAATAGAAATGAAATTAAAAGAAAAGGGAAGAAGATTTACCTCTTGAAATATCCTCCTTGAGAACCTATTTAAGGGAGAGGGTTTTGGAATTTTGTAAAGAGAAAGGACTCTTTGAAGTGTGTAGGGACTAGGGAATAGTATTTTTGAATAAAATTGAGGAGCTTCAAGGCTTATATGAGTGAAGAGTTTTGGGAGTGATGGGTGGATTTTATAGTGGAGGAGAGGAGTTATTTCCCATTATTTTAATCATTATTTTATTATGTTGTATCATGAATTTTAATAGTATTGATTATTGGGACTAAAAATAGTAATAAGTTCATTTTAGTTCGATTTATGGCCATTTACATCAGCCATTACTCATGCATGTTGCATAAATTCATTAATTTAGAATATTTTGTAAAGTATCAAATTTCACTATTCACAAAAAATTCCAGTATTTTAGAAAAATACCAAAAATTCAACCTAACCATTTTTTAATGTGTAGAATTAAAATATAGACTCTATTTTGTCAAAATAATTTTATAAATACTTGAAATATAATTTCTAAATCAAATCATCATTTACTCGAAAAATACATTTTTTAAAACCAAAATTGATTTTTATAATACCCTGAATAATTAACTAAGGACTTATTAAATTATCCTAAAATTATAGGAAAAAATATATTTATTTAGGAATAAATTTTATTATTTTATTTAATAATTTAAAATTATAATTAATTATTTACTACTCACAATAATACTAGCACTTAATTATTAATTTCCTAAAATACTCTATTTCATTTATAAAGTGTATAAATTTTATTTATAAATTCATGGGATCAGTTACTATTCATAAAGATCATATTAAGGGTACATTAATATTCATAAGGGTCAAGTTACTATTCACAAAAAATATATTTTTATCCTATTAAATTCTAAATATCTTACTGAACACAACAGTGTATGTCAGTTTTTCAAAATTTAAATCACATAGGTGGGAAAATTATGTTTACTAGATAGGAAATAACAAAGTGGTGCTTTGTAGAGAATCGATGTTTTATGCATTCAATATTAAATTTATTTATAAATCCCTGGGGTGTTACATTCCCCCACCCCCTATAAAAAAAATTCATCCTCAAAATTCCAGAATTTTACCTCATAAAAATATTTGGGTAGTTCTCCATCATAAGCTCTTCAGGCTCCTATGTTGCTTCTTAAATTTTATGATTTTTTCAAAGTACCTTTATCAGTTTTTTCATCTTATTCATAAACACCTATTCTATAGTTTATAGTATCTGGATAGTATCTTTATAGTAAGATAAGTTAGTTTCGAATTCTACACCTTCATAAGTGAGGGAATGTGTTGGTTATGACATATAATTTATCAATTAACGAGACATGGATCACATTGTGCACATTTGACAGGCTAGGAGGCATTTCTAAATGATAAAAAAACATCAATTCTCTCCAGAATTTCAAAAGTGACAATGTACATGGGGATCAGTTTCCCTTTCTTCCCAAATCTTTTAACACCCTTCTATGGAAATAATTTTAAGAAAAAATGATCTCCCACTTGAAATTCCAAATCCTTCCATCAATTATTTGCATAGATATTTTTCATTCATTGAGCTAAATTGATACGAGTTTGAATAGTATTTTCCTTCCCTGTTGTTTCCTCTACATGCTCTATACCCACAAGCATACTTTCATCGACTTTATCCTAGCATGTTGGTGTACGACATCTCTTTCCATACAATGCATTATATTGTTCCATTTGAATGCTTGAATGGGAAATATTATTGTAGAAAAACTCTAAAAAAAGTAAATATTTATCCCACCTATCTTGAAAATCAATTGAGAATTATCTCAACATGTCTTCCAAAGTTTGGATTATCCTTTCATGCTTACCGCCATTTTGAGGGTGATAAGAAATACCCAATCAAATCTCAGTATCTAAATATTTTTAAATATTTTTCAAGAATTTCAATGTGAATTGTGGATCACGATTAGTCACAATTGAGAGAGGTTCTCTATGATATCTTAAAACTTTATTTATATAAATCTGTTCAAGGAACTCTAGTGGAAAATCCCCCCTTATAGCGATGAAATATATAGATTTTATAATTTGATCCACAATTACCCATGTTTCATCATTCTTTCATGGAGTTTTGGGTAATCCAATGACAAAATCCATAGTAATTTCATCCCAATCCATGACGGAATAGGTATAGGTTTCATGAATCCTCTAGGATGTTTTATTCAAGATTCACTTGTTTACAGACTAAACATATTTATACATAATTAGCAATTTCCCACTTCATGTTGTCCCACCAGAAATGTTCCTTCAAATATCTATACATTTTAGTGTTACTAGGGTGTATAGAGAAGTTTGAACTATAGGGATCACCCAATAAATCCCTTTTTATCTCGGGTATAGCTGGAAAAGAAATCCTCTTCCCAACATTCAAAATTACATCTTTATATATGAAGTCTTGTAACTTCCCATCATTCACAATAGTAATTTTCTTTTAAAGATTCTCACCATCAGGCTAAGAACTTTTAATTATTTCTAATAAAGATGGTTGGGGAACCAATTGAACAATTAATTGTGTTTCACTTTCTTTGATAATTCCCATGTATATCCTTACAAGATCCATGAATACAAGATCCCTTTTAATCCTCATTTTGTTTAAAACTCCATGATACTTCCTGCTAAATACATTAGCTACCATGTTTTCTTTTCCTGGGTGGCAGTGTATGGAACAATCAAAATCATTGAGTAGTTTGATCCATCACAAATTCCTTATGCTGAGTTATTTCTATGGGAGGATATATGTTAGAATCCTATGATCCATATATATCTCACATATTTCACCATAGAGAAAGTGTCTCCATGTTTTTAGAGAAAACATCATGAATAAAACTCAAGATCATGTGTAGGATAGTTTTGTTCATGAATTTTTAACTTCCCTGATACATTGGAAATAAATCTATAATTGTTCATAAGGACACATCCAAGTCTTGTCTTTGATGAATCACTATAGATCAGAAACCCCTCATTCACAGATGATAGATTTAGGATCAAAGAATTCACTAATATCTTATTTAATTCTTTGAAACATTCGTCACATTCTTTTTACCATATGATCATAACCCCTTTACGAGTAGTATTGGTAAAAATAGTGTCTAATCAGGTGAAGTTCTGAATGAAACACTGATAATAACCTTATAGACCAATAAAACTATGTACCTCTGTTATGTTTGTTGGTTTATCCCATTCCTGAACAACCTTTTTCTTCATAGTATCAACAAATATTCAATTCTTAGAGACATAATAGATAAGAAAATAAATTTATTGAATCGAAAATTCTCACTTTCTAAACTTCTCATACAATTAATTTTATATAAGAGTATTCAGAATAATGAATAAGTGATTTTAATGATCTTTTTAGCTTTTGAATTATTCTAAGATATCATAAATAAATAACAAAAAAATAATCAAGATATTTCTTGAAAACCTTATTCATTAGATCCATGAAGATAAAGGGTTCATTAGTCATTTCAAAAGGCATTATGTAAACTCGCAATTCCTATACATGGTTTGAAATTATTTCATTATAATATCTTCTTTCCTCACATGAAACTGGTGATATCCATATCAATGGTCAATCATTGAAAATATTCAGGCTCCATAAATTTGATCAAATAAATCATCAATGCAAGGTACGATATACTTGTTATTTTATATCATTGATCTCCCTGTAGTCAATGAAAAACCTTATAGATCCATATTTCTTTTTAATGAAAAGAATAGGGACTCCCCATAGAGAAACACTATGTTGAATAAATACTTAATCACTCAATTTCTCTAGTTTTTTCTTCAGTTATACTAATTACACAATGTCCATTCTATAAGGACTCTTTGATATAGGCCTTGAACTATGAATTAAATCAATTGAGAACTCAACTTTATACTTTGAAGGATGTCCATGTAAATCTTCTAGAAAAATATAAATAAATTATTGCATGATAGGTATATCCTCGATTTGAATATTTTTTCACTATCTAAAAGATATCGAGTTCACATCCTCCCTAAAAATTTAATTTAGTAGAGCTATTGAGGTGGATCTCGATAAGAATCAAATGGTGGTGTTTCTTCCCTAAAGATAAGGTATTCCACATCATTCTAAAAAATTGTAACTTCCTTCTTCAAGCAATATATTTTCACATAATAATTTGAAATCCATTCGATATAAAGGATTATATGAAAGTAAATCATGGGTATGATGATAAAATCATTAGATAAATCACATCCATATACCATAATAGGGACTACCTAACACATATTTATTGCAATGATACTTCTATCAGGAGTTTTTACTGAAAACTCCTTCATTAAATCAAATTGGAAATATCTATTTTTTTGGAAATCTAGGAAGATATAAAATAATGAGATGATCTTGAATCAAATAAACAATTGGATAAGTTTTAGGAAATGATTAAAGTACATGCCACCACATCATTAGGAACTTCAACCTCAGCAGTTGTGACAACATAAGTTTGTCCCTTCTCCCTTGGCCTTTTCTGTGCCACATTTCTTTGACGATTTGGAAAATAACTTTCATAATGTCTCATATCCTTGAAATATTTTCATCAAACATTGGTAGATTGTTTATTCCTCTTACAATCATAGAGGTGGTGACCTTTTTCTCCACACTTGTAACAAACACTCATACCCTTCAGGAAAGTACCAAGGTGTTTTTTTCCACAATTATCACAAAGTGAAAAGTAAACTCTTCCCTTATTCCCTATTTCCTTATTTATTTTTATAGAGTTTTCACCAGCCCTATTATTCCTTTGATTTCCTTTAAATTCACAAGACATAGAGAATTCCATTTCCATCCTAATAGAACATGAGATTATATCTTCATATTATTACAAAAACTGGGAGGGTGGAACCCTTTAGAGGAGTGTTTTTAAAGCATCAAAGAATCAATCAATATTTCCCCTGGATTATGTATGTATTTTTTGACATTTATTTATAACCTTGTGAAGTTAGATTCATATTTTGCAACATTATCATCCTATTTTTGCCTCAGATTTAGAAACTACCTTTTTATATCTTCTTATTGTTCACGAGGGAGGAATTTTTCTAAAAATATTTTCCTAGATTCCCTCTATTATAGTTCCTCTATTTATTCCTCCTCTTTTTTGTTTTGAATTAAAGACCCCCATTGATCCATATATCCCGATAGAAGATAAAATTCCATGAAAACCTTCTCTCTTTTTTTACATCCCAAAGATAGAAATATCTTCTCTAAAGAACTTGTCCACTGCTCTGATACAAATGGTTTTGTAGTCCCATTAAATGATGGAGGTTATTTTCGTATAAAGTGGCCTAACATAGCTCCTCTACATTGTGGATCTAGATGCTCCATATGGGTAAGGTTATTTTTCATAACCTGAGTCAACTGTCCCTGTAAAGTCATAATTTTCTCAGCACGAGTTTCATCACCAAATCCAACATCATTATCTTGCATCATAGGGAAATCCCTACATGGGATACATGTGTTCATTTAGTTTTCATTCCTTCCACTAGGCACTATTTCTAAATAATGTCATAAACTCGATTAGGATATTAATCATATTTTATAATATCAAATTAGAAAAATACTTAGCATAAATTAAAATCATTTTCCTAACCAAAATCATAATCATAAACATGTTTTCTATGAGGAAATATTTATATTTAATTCCCTCAAAATGGGTTTTAAAGAAAATGTGAACTATCCTAAGAATATCCCCCTGGAGTGTTAAACCAGACACGCAGTAAGTCCCTTTTTCATGTACCATGATACGCCAGGTCAAGCCTGAAACTCTTTGCCATATTTTCTACTATTGGTACATATGTTCTAGAACCACACCCACTTATAATATCTAGATAGGGATATATTTTCTAGAAAGATCCAAATAATATATTCCTTACCAAAATTCCACTGTGTTATTGTATGCTAATCCTCAAATACTATATTAGGGTTCCCCCCCCCTAATCTATGTTTTCTAAATCTATTTTCTAAGTTTTCTTCAAAAATTTCTTTGATACTAATTGTAAGGACCCGAGTCTAGTTTCCTAGAGTCGATCCCTTATTTCATCACATTGGCATGATTATATGAAAGTTGTATACCAATGGAATGAATAGTTTAATAGTTTTGTAAAACCAGATACATACATAAGTTCAACATTACATCTTCAAAAAAATAATATATATATATATATTCTTTTTGAAACATCTATGACTCCAAGATTATGCCTGTAAGTCATTTGTAATTTACTTATTCATATCCTGGGAAAATAAAACATAATAATTGGGTGATCCTAGATGCTAATTAAGGGTAAGAAATACATAATAAGATTTCATAAACATAAACATTAGACATGGTGAATAAAAAAAATACATGCATTTAAAAAAATAAACTTGAACACAATTTGGAAGGAATAAGTGCTAAATAAATAATTCCATAATAAAACATAATCATGGGTATTATACTAGTTGAATAACCACCTAAACTATCAATTAAAATCTTCATAATGAGGGAATGTATAATTTCGGACATCATAATCATACCGTCAAGGCCTCTTGGAAAGACCATAAATAACTATACTATTGAGGCCTTATACCAAGACTCTAGTTTGTCACATGAGACCCACCGATGATTTGAGGGGATATAACGAGACACACTCATCACTTACTAAGTCTAATTCATTCATCTTATTAAAGGGGTGAACATAATCAACATATACATTCATATTGAAACTAATATATGAAATGTAAATAACTTTCTACAATAATTAAACATAAGAAGTAACCATTCAGAGTAATATGGTGATTGGTATCAAGATAGAAAATACATAATCAAACTAATCAAAAAAAAGTTCGAAAAAATATTTTAGATGACATCATAATAGATAAAACTCAATAATGTATAATATTCAAAAAACAATGTTGACATAGATGATAATATTTTTAAATGAGACCATTGAAAAATTCTTTTGGAAATAATCCATAAGCATTCCAAAGTGTCTCATGCCACCTTGAAACATTCAAATAATAATCCATTAGAATATAATGTGAATAAGGAATCTTTGTATGATATATAAAAGGATAGTATAGACACCACATGCAAGGAATAAGTGGTGAAAAAGGCATATATCTCATAAAAGTAAAATCAACACGGGAAAAATCCTTTTTTTACTTTGGAAAGAAGATATATTTTGGAAAAATATTTGTATAGAACCAGAAGTAAATCAAGGTAGTTTTTTCATAAAAAAATGATTGATTTAATAAATATAATGGTTTCTAAAAACAGATTATATATTTCCCTTGAAAATAGGTAAGATTCAATAAGTTTTTTTGAATTAGGCTTGTATTTCGGGAAGAAGTTTTTGGTAGATCCATTTAAAACATGTAACTAACCATAAAATAAAGATGGATTATGGTTGGTACATATATATGGAACATTTAAAAATAATTTATAAGTAGTATTTAATAATAAATTAGAATTTTATTGAGGTAATTAGAGAATAAAAGTAATCTGATTGAAAATGGATGTTCCAGTAGAAAACCCTTACCTTATGTACAAACGTGCTCTACACTTGACCTTAACTTCCCATAAAATCAAATCAAATCAAATCAATTAATTAATTAAAAACCTTATATACATGTATTTGATTTATTATAGTTTTATTAATTTCATTTATCAATTTATTGATAAGTTATATGATTAAATTCTGTCGTTCCAGAGTATTCGTTTCCTTGATTTTCATAATCAGTTCACTTGTTTATAATTAATGGAGTTCATGTGGAATGGATATGATTCTCTTGAAATGGATTTATATGATACTAATGAAAATCCAAAATCTTAAATTGTAATATAATTCATATTTATATGGTATGAGGATTATTTATTAGGCGAAACATTAATGACAATCATTTAGATTATTTTGGTAGTTTTTTGAATATTACTTAATAGTTTTGTTGTATTTATTAATATTAAGTATATATACTAGTTATAGAAAATTAAATAGGTTATAATACATATATTATAGTTTTTTTCAACCATAAAAATATTTTCATGACCATAAATGAAGTATATATTGAATAACGAAGGTTTGTCAACCATGAAAGTTGTAAATCGGCACCTCCTAGACAATGATTTCATTTTTAAAATAAGAGAGAGAGAGTAATGAAATTTATGATGTATGTTCCATTAACATGATATAATTATAGTATAAGACGATACTATAGGTATGAGGATAATTTTTAAATAGTATGTGAGTGAGAGACTAATAAAATAAAATAAATATAAAAGAAATTAGAAGAAAAGGGAAGATGATTTTCCACTTGAAATATCCTCTTTGAGAACCTCTTTAAGGGAATAGGTTTTGGTATTTTGGTAAGACCAAGAGATCATGGAAGTGGGTAGGGACTTGGAAATAGAATTTGGTAAGAACATTGAGGAGATTCATGGATTAGAGAACTAAGGATATTGGAGAGTGATGGTTGTCTTTTATAGAGGATGAGAGGAATTATTAACCATAATTTTAATCATTATTTTATTATTTTGGATCAAGACTATGAATAGTATGGTTTATGTTGACTCAAAATAGTAATAAGTTCTTGTTAGTTCAAAACAATGGCCATTTAAATCTAGCATGACTCAAGCATGATACAAAAATTCATTTATTTACCATATTTCATAAATTATCTAATTTCACTATTCACTAAAATTTCAAGTATTTTAGAAAAATCCCAAAAAATTACCCTAAAATTTTTCAATGCTTATAATTAAAATATGGACTCCATTTTATCAAAATAAATTTCTAAATATGTGAAATTTAATTTAAAAATAAAATCATCATTTACTCGAAAAATACAATTTTTAAAACTAAAACTAATTTTTATAATACCCTGCAAAATTAACTAAGGTATTATTAAATTATATTAAATTATAGGAAAAAAAATATATATTTATCAATCCATTTAACGAATCAATTTATTAATTTAAATTTTTAATTGTATATTTATTAGTTACAAAAATACTAACACTTAATTATTAAATTCTTAAATAATCTATTTCATTTATAACGTGTCTAAATTTTATTTATACTTTCATGGGAGATGATACTATTCATAAGGATCATATTAATATTAATAAGGGTATATTACAATTAATAAAGGTCAAGTTAGTATTCACCAAAAATTTAAGTTGATCATATCAGACTTTAAATATCATACTGAACACAACTGTGTATGTTAGTTTTTCAAAATTCAAATCACAGAGGTAGAAAAATTATGCTTACTGGATAGGTTATAAAAAAGTGGTATTTTGTAGAGACTCAATGTTTCATGAATTAAATATTATTTTTTAAATCCTTGGGGTGTTATAAAAACCATATATGATATATAGTTTACAAACATTCCAACAGTTATAAACTTTCTAGTTTTTCTAGTCCTTCTTTGATGTAGATTAAGAACCAAAATATGGAAAATTTTAATGAGAAGTAAGAGGATGAGTCTTTCATGGATACCTATCTAGTGAAAAGGGATAAAAATACTCTAAAAATTGCTTCATAAAGTGATTTTCTTCTATAAGGTGGATGTTATTGAGAACAATACCAATATCAATGTCCCATATGATATAAATTTTTAGAGGTCTACTGTAGAAAGTGATTATATTTATAATAAACTATGTGAAGAAAAACTGTAAAATGATCACATGTAGTTAATGGTGAATTTGAATAGACTATCAAAGAATAATAAGTTTCTAAAGATTAAAACAAAACTCTTAGGAGATGAAGAATCATGTCAAATAAAAGAATATTAGGGGAGATTAAAATTCTCTAATACAAACTCGAAGGATGTTGTAGCTAAAAAACAAAATAAGTATTTTATATAAAATTAAACCATAATTAGCGGCCTATGATTCATGTCATGAAGACCAGGTTGGAGCTATGGATGAGAACCAAGATTATACAGACCAAAATCCCACATGGGGCATTGTTTCTAGACCAATAGAAACAAATGTAACTCAGATGAATAACAAAGTGGTAGTTATGAATAATAATTATAAACTCATTTATAATGGTTATTATTATGATTTAGAAGAGGATACTGATAATACCTTTTCTCATTTTTAAAGGATATTTTTTGTAAGAAAGTTTCTAATAGTTAAGTCTTATAAAAATTATAAAATATATAAAATGGATGAGAAATTATCCTTCTTGAATGGTGAGCTTTAAAAAAGGTTTATGTGGACTATCCTAAAGTGTTTTGATCTTGAAAATGATATAATTATATTGTGTAAAATGAAAAATAGTCTATATGCGATAAAAATGTTCCTAAATCTTAGAATTATATGCTTAATGGTATCCTTAGGAAAAGCATAATTATAAAATGGAAAGTGTATAAATTAATATATTTTAATAAAATAAAGGGTTTTAATCTCATTTTAGTTGTATATATTTAGGATATAATCTTTAAAAGTGTTCAATATCATACGTTTAATGAATTTGGTGAGAAAATTGAAAAATGTTTTGAGATATCAATTCTGGGATAATTGAGTTATTTTAGGGATTTCAGGTGATGTATGATAAAAGATTAATTTTTAATTCCCATTATAAGTATGTAATGTAATTTTTCAATAAATTATTTTATGGAATACTCTAAGACAATTTCTACCACTATACATGTTATTGTGAAACTAAGAAACAATTTTTAATGTGGTGTATAAATCAATGGGAGTTTATAAGATTGAATGGTAACATAATCAACCTCACAAAATCTCAACCTTATATATTCTATGATGAGATCATGTGTTTTAGGTATTATAATGACACTATGGAATGAAATTTACTGTATTATAAAAGGGTTCTG
The DNA here is from genome assembly GCA_963277665.1 of Viscum album. Taxonomy (NCBI): domain Eukaryota; kingdom Viridiplantae; phylum Streptophyta; class Magnoliopsida; order Santalales; family Viscaceae; genus Viscum; species Viscum album. Next base: position 1,856,229,299 of record OY728140.1, read on the forward strand.
AAATATGTGAAAGATACATTGAATTTTTGGATTTTGTATAGAAATGGAGAGAGGTGGAATTTTTTTGGACTTAGATGTATTATAGGTAGATAGTTGTAATGAGAAAAATATACACATTAGAAGAATTATTTATTTTGAGAGGAAGTAGTGTGAGTTGATATTGTAAAAAATAGAACTCAGTCACACTATGTACTAATGGGGATGAATATTTTTGTGTTATGAACTCATAGACACATAATATTTTGATGATTGAGTAGGTTTTGGATTTATGGGTGAATATTGAAATATCTCTCAGAAAATCTTTTGAAAATAAAAAGTCTTTTAATTAAATCTAAAAAAAATATTATAACACTTAATATTACAAGATATTCACATCGTGCTTCACTTTAACATAGAGAAGGTTTCAAATGGTGATTTGATCTGGGAACGTATTCCTTTCCAAGAATAATTCATTGGAATTCTCAAAATGGTAATTTATATATTTTTTTGAGACTCTATTTTTGAACATGAACATTGTAACATTACCACTCTCTTAAGGGACTATGGATGATGAACCCACCTCACTATGTGTATTAAAATAAAAGGGGAATAAAATGTGGTCGATCAATATAAATAATAGTATTGAAGGTGCCTAATTCTTATATATAAATGTAAAGATTATATTTTCCTCATAAGAATCTAGTATATAATTTTATGTCATCTTTAGGGATATTTTTAAAGGTCATTTCTTGAGTAATGTGGTGAATGAATAATTTACTTGGAAATTATTGTTTTTTAATAAGGGAAAGAAGTCTATAAATAACACTACATTACCCTATGGTGTGGTTTTAAGATTCATCGCATGTGATATTATATATGGTTGGATGTTTCATCAGTGATGTTTAATTTTGAATTATTTTAATAAGGTTGGAAAAAAATCCAACGTGGGAGATTAAAATAACCAATGTAATTTTTAATGGAGTTTTATTTATTTTCAATAAAGATATGAAAAAAAATTTAGGGTTTTTTTGAAAATATTGGGGAAGTGTAATATAATTATTTATAGATGTATCATAATAAATGGAATTTTTTATGAGATTATTTAATTGTAGTAAATAATTTTTACACTGAGGTAGAAAAATAGAGAACTAATGTCTTCTTAGAGTGATTTATAATCTCTATAAGGTGAATATTTTTGTCTTTATACGATGATTTATGTTGATAATGTTGAAAATAGACATTTTTTAGAAAATGTAACATGATTTATAAGATATATAAAGAAGTATATAGACCTTTTCAATGTTATTGATGTAGATTGTATGTTGAATTATGTGTTCTATAAGGAATTATTTGAGGTTTGTAAGTCGATTCATTAAATTATTAATTTTGTCCCGAGACCAATGTAATGTGGATGAGAATATGTATGGTGAATCAATAATATTTTACCCTCTAAATACATGGTAGAAACTTTTCCAAACAATCTATAACATTTTCCCAACTCAGATGATAGAATCTAAGTTTTAGAAAAAAATCATCCCTATTCCCAAAGGAGACGAAAATGGAATATTAGTCTACCATATGACTATTCACACAATGATTGATAGATATTTCTAAAAAAATGTTTCCCAGTATAGTGAAATGGAGGTGAGAACTACCATCTAGGTGTTTGATTTGAATTTTGATAATTTCTATCAAAATTTATTTCAAATCATAAAACCCAACATTGAGAGTATTTTATACACTATTTGGACTCTAAATACACATGCTAGTGGGTATAACCTATTTATATTAGTATAGTCTATTTCTCAGACATGTATTTGACTGTTCATAGAGGAAAATATACTTATGGATTAAAAATTATGGATGTTTGATATAAGAATTAATTTTGGGATAATTTAAATAGATATTTCACTATGTACCCACTTCTTGAACCATGAGTTCCCATCACACACCATGAGACTACTTATTAGACCATTATATTTCTCCATGGAACATGATCTCATATCTGTTACTATGATCTCACATCATGAGCTGTTATCTCCATAATCTCTATAAATTACACCCTTTAAAGTCTGTGTTATATAGTAGCACTATGAAGTGATTGAACTAATTATAAGTATTAAATAATCTTGATGTTAGTGTTTCTTTTTTTCACCATCAAATTGTACACCTATGATGTGACACTACTACACTTTGATGTCCCCAACATTAGGAATCTCTAGACCATGTGGTTTTTTATCATGACTTTTTAGGCCCTTATTATCCTTCAACAAATTCCATATAAGGCCATGTGTCACATGTGTGTTTCATTCCATTTATGGAATCATTATTCTATAAATACCTAAGTTAAAATATAAAAAAGATACAACATAGTAACATTTTAGATTTAATAATATGTAAGAAATAATAAGTAATTAACAAGGATGCTTTTTCATGTAAAAATAATAATAATCTGCATCACTAGTGTGATCCTATTTGGTCATCTTGTTAAACCATACTATTAGTTCATTCCTATGGAGAAACATTGCAAGGTCATCTAAAGAGGTTAAACCCACAAAGAAACCTTTAATAGGACACTTTTCAAAGGTAATTCCATGGGGTCCCATCACAAGGTCAATTCCATGAGGTCACTTCATGAAGTTCATTCAGTGAGGTCACATTATGAGGTCCATTCTGTAAGGTCGCCTAAAAAGTTATATTCTATAAGAAAACCTTGTGAGTTTTAGTTTGTAGACACCCTTTATAGTGGCTGATTTTTTTTGAATTCTTTCACATGGAACCTCCTCTATGAAGATTTAACATGGATCCTCCTTTCTAAACATCACTATAGGGAAAACTCTTTCTGTGAGGACTCCAAAAACTACCTTAATTGAATCCACTTTTAAGGTCATACACCAAGGGTTGATACCGGGGTATCTATACCCCCACACCCCCATCCTGGTGTAGAAATGGGCTATAGTCTTAAGAAATTGGTTGGGAACTTAACTACCATTACAGGCCCCAATAAAAAATTGAGTCTCACACAATAAACTTTTTGGGACCAGTTATACTTATTTTAGGCTATAATACTTAAAAAACCGATCATAACCATAAAAAATCCCATAACATTAGATACTCAACATGGATTCCCAATAAAATTTGATTAGAGATTATCCTCTTTGTTTCTAAATTACCTTGAGCAAATACTCTATACTATGTTCCCATATTTGGACTTCCTCCTCTAGTGTAATACCAACACAATCACCTGGTGTTGATATACTCCTCTTAGTTTCAATGAATTCAAAGTGTTTATATAAAACTCTTTATATTGAAAAATAATTTACCTATCCCACATTATAGGGTGAATCATATATTTTACTCCTAATAGTTGTAATCTCAAATCCTTCCTTTCTTAACGAGAGTCACTTACCAGTATTAGAAATTTAGGGTATCCCAATCTGTAATCCCACTAAACCCCATATAGATCTATCCCATGTAATACAACTAACTTCCATTTATATCATATTCTCATACTGATAATGACTCACATAGACTTATAGGTTTTAGTTCATTGTTTAATTATCTTTTTTGATATTTGAACACATGTCCTTACTATATGACATTAAACTTCATGGACAGTTCTAGACACATGATAATAAACTATGTATCTAAAACAATGTGGGATTCGATTACTGTCAACCAGAATCTGTATGATTACTCTATGAGGATCAAACATAGTACCCTGAAAAATACATTTATTATTATTTTATGATAATTATGTTATCCACTATTACCTTAAAATGAGACTCTCCATTTGTTTTCTTTATAAAAAGTATAATTTTATATAATAATATTTTTTCCCAAAATTAAGGGGCCCTTCAATATATGTATATATAACATCCCAAGATTTATCAGTATGTATCTTCTTAAAAAAATTCAATTTATTTGATAGCATACGTTGTATGCAAAACTAAACTTAAACGAACTGTGATATACTATTAAATATTAACATGAATTTTATGAATAAAAAGGAGGTCATTGGAATAATAACCTCACTTATTAAAGTATAACTAAAATTTAGGTGTCTCATAAAAAAAACTATGATATATTTTTATTATGTAATAAGTAAAAAAATAAAAAATGGTAAATCAAGTGTTGGTATTTTTTTAAAACATAAATGTTAATTTAAAACATTATAATTAATATAATGATTTGAAATAAAATTTATTTTCATAAAATAGATTCATAAATTAATATATTTTTTTGTATTATAATTGTAAATAAATGTTATGAGACCATAATAAAATTTTCAAAGTGTCATGATATCTGTTTAAATATTAAGATTTATATTTTTTGAATAAATTATTATTGTCATTATAAATTAAATTTCTCATATTTGGAAAATTATTTTCAAAACATATAGTTTAGTTTTTTAAATCTACATGTTGAAATTTTTTTATAGGGAATTTTTGTGCCTTTTCTAAAATAATTGATTCATTTGTGAGTTGTGAAATACGGTAATTTATGGTATTTATATTTATCAGTAAATAAATAACTTATTGAGTCATGGATGATGTATGGATGATGTAAGAACTCATTAGATAAAAACATTATGCTATAGTTACTATATTTATTCATGGGAATCAACACTATTGATAGTCTTGGGCTAAAATAATAAACAAATGAAAAAATAATCAAAAACACCCCTATCCTCTCCATATAAACTCCACCCCTCTCCACCCCTTATCCTCTCAAAATATCATCCTAAAACATTTTCTAAATTCTATAAAATTCCATTACAAATACCCTTCCCCATGTCTAATTTCTTCTGGTCTTACCAAAGGGCTAAATCTATGTGTCTAATTAAGTTTCCCAAAGAGATGATATTCAAGAGGTAATATCTTTTTTCATTCTCTTTTAATTTAATTTATTTTATTATATTCTATTAACCTCCCCAATCCAAAGTGGAATAGTAATTATATTATAATATATATATATTATAATTTTATTTTTCTAATGGAATATACATCATCAAATCTTTTCTATTTTCCTTTCATTTTAACAAATGAAAACATTGTTCGTGATGTTTCTATTTACCCCTTCGTGAATGATGAGTTTTTATTTTACTTTATCACCTTCAAGGATGGTAATAAAACTATTGTTAAGGCTAAATAAGAATAAAATATGTAAATTATAACTTTTTATGTTCTAGAATTTATATATATACTTAATATTAAATAATAAAACAAAAATAGTACATGATGGTCAAAAAAACCACTAAAAATAAACCAAATGTGAATCATTTATGTTTTATCTAATGAATCATCCTCATATTATAAAAAATGATATATGGGATCATTTAATATCCCATAATTATATTAATATAATTTCATTCAACTTTTGTATTTTTACTTCCATTTGATAAGAACTCCAATAATTATACACAAGGGAACCGACCACAAAATCATGAAATGAACACTCTCAGAATAATAAAATTAAACATTATAACTCATAAAAATGGAAATAAATGAACTTAATAAAACTATAATAAATAAAAAATATTTTTAAGTGTTTCTAGGTTATGTAATTAATTAATCTAATTTTATTAGCCAATGCATTAAGTAAAATTGTGAAATTATTTTAGACATAAGGTAAGGGTTTATCATCTCACTTTTTATTTCTATGAGATATTTCTTATTCAACCCTTATTTTTTATGTGTGTTGTACATACTTACCTTTAATATATAATATCATTAATCTCATTATATTAGTTATATTCAATATTTTATTTTATAATCCTTAATTCTATGGGGTATATCGATCGACTGATTACAAAGTGGTAAGGGGTTTCTTACCTTAATTTTCATTAATTGGTTTAAAATTATATTTCAATGATTATGTGATGCTAAGGTTATGTATAAAAATAATTATTAATATATTATTTTTTATTTACAAATTTATGTGGATATATAGTGAACACACAAATTCTATTCATTTTATTAATGATATGATCCTTGTAAGGGGTTTTTGTCTCACTTTAAATTTTGTGGGACATATTCTATATTCATAACTTATTACCTTTGGGTAATTAATCTTTTGTTTATGATAATAAATAATTGAATATTTCATTAAAGATCCATATTTTTTGTATCATGGATATTATTATTTTCTAATTCATAAACCATTTTTGCATACAATGTTTACTTTTAATGTTATTTTAACCGGGGAAATATTGATAAATTTGTATCCTCTAGTCAATATGGATATTTTGATAAGGCATATTGTTCACGAATTAAATATATGTATGATGAATTATTTAAGCTTGCTATGATAAGAGGGTTCTGACATTATATATCACCTTTATGCATCGATCAGTCTCATGAGAAAAAATAGTTAGTTACAAACCCTTCATGTTTATTTCCATGAAGAATCAAACTGGTTTCTATCCATAGACAAAAACTACCTAATGAATGGTCTTGGTGACATTGGTTAATGTCATAGATATATGATGCACAATATTCAAGCATTTACATCATTCATTATATAGTTATTATAATCCATTAGATTCTCACTATGAAAAAAATCTATCGATTCTTTTTAATTCTTAGTTTATTGATTAAATGTTATATATTTTTCAACAATTTATCATTCCATTTTGATTATTCCTTATTGATTATGCTTCACTTATTATTTATTCATGAGTTTACTATATCTATCCCTTAATAATTATTTCATCTCACCTCTTTATTTTTCCCTTCCCTAGGTTATGTGTATAAAATATTTGAATATGTGTCAAGGAAAAAGTTTATTTTCCTTTGTTATGTCCTATATTTAATTACTAATGTAATAATAGAACCATGTATGTATCTAGTTATTTAAGAATAATAACTTTATCAATCCTTGGTGTTTTTATCTCTTGAATATATACCATTTTAATAAAATAACTACGGAGTCTGGGCTGTTGGGGTCAGCGTTTTTATAATTGGTATCATTGCAGGTTTAGTAGAAAATTTGTGAACTAGATGTTAAATAAACATGATAATTATAATAATTACTTATAGTGAATTTTTGGAATAGTACTCATGATAATTATGAGATAACACGATGTGTGCCACTATTTAGTGATGGTTCCTAATGGAATAAAGTGCATCAATATTCATGGATAATGTTGGGTTTTCCCCATTGAGCAAGTAAAAAAAGTTGGGGTTGGAGATGACTAGATCATGGCCATATTTAGAAAAATTACTAAAGTTATGATGAATAACAATACTACACACATGTTGGTTCATTTCATGAAGAAAAATCCCCAATATTTTTTGGGACTAAAAATCCAGTGGTAGATAAGAAATGGATCAAGTCCATTGAAAATATATTTCTGGCATTGGGATGTGATGAAAGAGAAAAGGTAGGGAATTCTGTATATTAACTTAAGGGTGATAATGATCAGTAGTGGTATTTGATCCAGAATAATAAGGAGGAAGATGAAATTGAAGACATGGAATAGAGAAATTATAAAGAAAAATTATTTGACAAATATTTACCTCATGATAAAAGAACTGAAATGAAGAAAAAATTCCTTAGTATAAAGGAAAAGTAAGAAGGGAGTGTATCAGAGTATGAGGATACCATCACAAGACTAGCCATATATTCTATATAATGCATACATTAATAAGAAAATAATATTTATCATTTAATTGATGGTTTTAATCCAATTATATAAAGGACACTAGATTCTCAAAAAATGTCATCATATGATGAGTTAGTATTAAATGCCATCAAAATAGAGAAATAATTTTCTAGATCTAATATGTTCAAGTGAAATCAAAAGAATAAGAGACCTTTTGATAACCATGAAAAAGATAAAGCATCAAAAAATAATAGTGTAAAAAATTAACTTCCATTATGTGAAAATTGTGGAAGGAATCATCCTAAGAAATTATTGAAATGCATGGGATTTTTTTATAAGTGTGGAGAAATGGGTCATCAAGCCAATGAATATGATGGAAATAAACAATTTAATGATATTCAATTAATAATCTATAATCAAATTTGGAATTATTCAAATCAATGTTATAAACATCTGGGGAATATACTATAGAAGAGGACAAGTAGAGATGGACATTATTATGTGATCACCATAACAGAAGTAGAAGTACCGAATGATGTGGTGGTAGGTACATAATCCCTATCTTCAAATTTAGCCAATTATTTTTTTGATTATGGATCATCACACTCTTTTTTATATACCTATTTTTACATGAAAATTGAACATTCCCCTTTTGAATTAATAAGATACTTACCTATCAAAACTCTTTAGGGAAGTCTCATTGCAACAAAAAATGTATTGGGAAATCACCATTATGACACATAAATGTTCTTTATTTTTGGAATATATCATCATACCTATAGTTGAATTTGATATAATCCATAGTATAGACTTTATTTCCAAATATGATATGAAAATCTATTACAGTAATACTGAAAATACTATTTTTGAGGATGATGTAGAATTACTTATCTTTAGAGTAGAAAATTAATCATCTGATTCTTATCTAGATCTAACCCCTATATCTCTACTAAATTAAGTTCTTGGGGAGGAAGAGAAAAAAACATCTAGGGTCAAGGAAATTAATCAAAAAATAGAGCATGTAGTAATTTTATAGAAATACATTGATGTATTTCCTATGAAATTACCTGGAAACCACCTAGAGCATGAAGCTAAGAATAAAATTGATTTAATCCTCGATACAATACCAATATTAATTACTCCTTATAAAATGGACAATGTGGAATTATTAGAGTCGATGAAACAAATATAAGAGATGATTAAGAATGGATTTATTCACCCAAGTGTTTCTCTATGGGGATCCCTTATTCTCTTTGTTAAGAAGAAATATAGATTCATGAGGCTATGCATTGGCTATAGAGAAATCAATGCTATTATAATAATAAACAAGTATTATATGCATCACATTGGTGATTTATTTGATCAAAATCATGGATTTTAATATTTTTCTAAGATTTAACCTCATTATGGGTAACATAAATTGAGAGTAAATAAGGAAGATATTTCAAAGAAAGATTTTTAGATGAGGTATGGACAATAAAAGTTTACAATAATGTATTTTGGGTTGACTAATTCACCCTAGGTTTTCATGGATTTTATGAATATAATATTCAATGAATGTATTTATGGTATTCATTAATGATATTATGGTGTATTATAAAAGATATTAATCCATTGAGAATCACTTACAGATAACTTTTGGGACTCCCACAAGGGAAGATAATATAGTAAATTTATCATATTTCAATTCTAGATTTAATAAATATATATTTTTTTCCATATTTTCTATAAGGTTGGAGTCTCAATTGATCGAGTAAAAGAAAATTAAATCCAAGAATAGCCTATGAAAACAAACATATTCGGGGTATGTAGTTTTATTGTTATAGTAGGATAATATCGGCATTTTAATCATACTTTTTCTTGATTGGATAACTTGTTAACCAAGATATCATGTAATAGTCTTAGGTTTGTATGGAAAAAATAATGTTCAAAATATTTTGAATAATTTAATAGAATATTAGTTAATTATTTGATTTTAACACTACCAAAAAAATGATGGGTTCGTGATATACAGTGATACATCGAAGAAAACACTGAGTTATTTCCTAATGAAAAATGATAATGTAATTTCATATGCATAAAGGTAGTTGAAGATTCATGAAAAAAATTATCCAACTCAGGATCATTAGATAGAAGTCATAATATTTTTTGTAAATCTATGGAGTCACTATCTCTAATTTGAAATATGTGAGATATATATAGATCACAAGAGTTTTAAATACATATGTCTATCGAAATAACTCAACACGGGGAAAGATGGTGGCACAAGTTACACAAGGATAATGATTTATCAATACACTACCTCCTAAGAAAAGAAAATAAGGTACAAAATGTCGTAAGTAGGAAATATCATAGACTTATAAACCAAATAAGGATTGAGAAAGATCTTATATTCATGGATTTAGTAATTATGGATATATAAATTATTTAAAAAAGGGGAAATATCACAGGTTTTTAAAATTATTAAGAAACCATCTTTATTGAAAAAGATAAAAAGCTCTCAATCTGATGATGAAAATTCACAAAACAAAATTAAAGTTGTTAAGGATGGATGATTGGATGACTTCATGTGTAAGGATAGAATTATGATATTTGTAAGGATATTATGTGTTCCATAAATACTTGAGCTAAAAAAAGAACTATTAGATGATTCTCATAGCTCAAATTACTCTTCACACCATGGTAGTACCAAGATGTATATTGAACTAAATTAACATTTTCTACGGAATAATATGAAGTAGGAAATTACTGAAAATGTGTTAAGATGTCCAGATTGTCAACAAGTAAAGGTTGAGATATAACATCCTATAGGATTCATGGAACCACTACAAATTCTTATGCAGAAGTGTGATTCCATTACTATGGACCTCGTCATTGGATTACCAAGGACCCCTAGAAAGAATGATATGGTATGGGTTATTGTTGATTGTCTTATAAAATCTGTACATTTTCATTATATAAGATAATATTTACCTCTTGGGTTTCTAGAAATACTCTATATTATTGGAGTTACAAGACTTCATGGTTTACCTCTATCGATTGTGTCTAATCAAGGTCCTCCTTTTACATCAAAAAATGAAGAAGAGTCTTCATAAGGCTTTTTATACTAAGATTCATTGAGTACTTCTTATCACCATCAACTAACATACAGTCTAAAATGACTATTCAAACATTGTAATACACATTGAGATCATTCTTAGTAGACATTCATGGTATGTGGGATCAGTATTATCCTTTTATATATTTTTCCGACAATAATGGTTTTAATTGTAGTATTAAAATGGAACCATATGAACCATTATATATAAATATATTTCGTTCTAAAACTTTTTGGGATGAAGTTGGTGAGAGTAAACTTTTAGGACCAAAACTTATTAAAGATGCAATAATAAAGGTAAAGACTATTTAGGCTCATATTAAAGTATCTCAAAGTATGAAAAAGAGTTATACTAAAAACTAGAGGAATTATATTGAATTTAAAGTAGTATATCATGCCATTATGAAATTATCTACATGGTAGGTTTTCATAAGGTTCAGAAAGAAAGGGACATTGAGCCCTAGTCACATCAAACCATTTGATATTATCTAAATAATTGGAGTTATAGCATACTGATTATCAATGCCACCAAGTCTCTCTAGAGTTCATGATGTGTTCCACATATCATTGTAAAAAAAGTACATTATATATCCAAAGCATATACTCATATATTAATAAATAGAATCGGATCATGATTTTTCTTACTAAGAAGTGCCTATTTATATTCTTTACACTAGAGAGAAAGTACTGAGAATTTGGGCGACTTAACTAGTAAAAGTTTTTTGGAGAAACGATATAATGGAAGCAGCAATGTGGAAACCTGAGGATGATATAAAAAAGAACCACCCTCATATGTTTAGAAGGAAATATTCGTGAAAAATTTCAAGGAATATATTTTCAAAGGAGGGGAGAATATGAAACCCCAAGATTATTCATTTTGTATCTTCTTAAATAAATTTAATTTATTCGATAGCTTACATTGAACTCAACACCAAACATAAATGAACCATTGTATACTATTAAATATTAACATTAACATTTGATATATAAATGTTACCATTAAAATAATAAGCTCAACTATGAAAGTATAAAAAATATTTTAGTATCTCATAATTGAAAATATGATATATTTATATCAAACAATAAGTAAATAAATGTTTTAAAACTAATAAATTATGTTTTGGTATTTTTGGGAAACATAAATGTTTATTTAAAATTTTATAATTACTAAATTTATTTAAAAAAATTTATTTTCATAAAATTAATTCATCAAATAATATTTTGTTTTTTTATAATTATATATAATTTTATGAGACCACAATTAATTTTTCAAAGTGTCGTAAAATTGGTTATAATACTAAAATCGGTATTTTTTGAATAAATGATGACTTTAATTAGAAATAAAATGTATCATATTTAGAATATTTATTTCTTATAATTGAGTCCAGTTTTTATATCTACACATCCAAAAATGGTTAGTGGGGATGTTTTGGGATTTTTCTAAAATAGTTGAATTTTTTGTGAATAGAGAAATATGGTAATTTAAGGTATTTGGCATTATAAGTAAATATATTAATTATTGATACACGGATGATGTATAGATGAGGGAATAACTCATTATTTCAAAATCACATGATCTATATAATTTATTTATTCATGGTAATCATCACTACTCATAGTCTTGAGAAAAAACAATAAGTAAATGAATAAAATAATAAAAAACATCACTCTCCTCTCCCTATAAATATCACCCCTCACCACCCCTTTTATTCACAACTTTTAAGCCTTGAATATTTACAAAATTACAAATATTTCCATACCTAGGCCTCTTCCCCATGTTCAGGGAATCATAGTCTTACCAAAAGGCTAAATAAAAATTTCTTAAGGACGTTCCGAAGGAGACGATATTCATGAGGTAAAATCCTCCTTCTTTCTCTTTTAATTTCTTTTATTTTTTATCCTCTAATAACCTTCCCTATACAAATTGGAATGGTAAATATAGTATCATATATATATATATATATACTAGAATTTTATTTTCTTAATGGATTATCCATTATCAAATCTTTTCTATTTTCCTTTTATTTTAACAAATGAAAACATTGTTAGTGGTGTGTCAATTCACAACCTTTGTGAATGATGAGTATTCATTTTCCATCACCACCTACATGGCTGGTCATACAACCATTATTATGGATAAATATGTTTATAATATGTAAATTAGTTTTCTTTATTTTCTATAACTAACATTTAAATATATATATTATTAAATAAGAAAACCAAATTAGTTCATGATGGTTGGAAAGACTACCTAAAATAAACCAAGAATTTACCATTAAGGTTTTATCTAATAAATAATTCCCATATGAGAAAAAATGATATATGGGACCATTTAAAATACTTGATGTATATCAATATTAGTTCATTTCACTTCTGGAGTTTTTCTTCCATTTTAAAAAAACTCCCATAATTATACACAAGGGAGCCAACCATAAAATAACAAAACAAACACTCCTAGAACTACAGAATAAAACATTATGACTCATAGAAATTGACATAAATTAACATAATAAAATTATAATAAATCAAATATTTGTTTAATAGGTTATAAATAAATAAATTAATTAATCTAATTTGATTATCCATGATAATAAGTTCATGTGTGGAAAGATTTCAGTCATAAGGTAAGTGTTTCTCATCTCACTTTTAATTTTTGTGAGATATTCCTTATTCAACCCTTATGTATTTTTGTGTCAAATACATACTTTTGATTAATATATCATATCATTAATATCATTATATTCATGGTGTTAAATGTTTCATTTGATAATAAATAATTTAATGGGGCATATGGTTCAAATTACTACAAAGTTGTAAGAGATTTCTTAAATCAATTCCCATTCAATAGGTTAAACTTTTATTTAATTTATTATTTCATGATAAGGTTATATATAAAATTACTTTTGATTATATTATGTTGTATTTCCACTTTTTTCTATGAATTTAAAGTTAACACACATAATATAATAATTTTATTACTGATATGATCCTTGTACGGATTTTTGTCTCACATTAATTTTTGTGGGGCATATGACATATTCCTCACTTATTATCTTTATATAATTTCCATTTTTTGAGAACATCTATAATATAATATTTAATTAAATATCCATATTTCTTGAATCATGGATATGATTATTTCTAATCTATATACTATTTTTACATATGGTTTTTACATTGAATGTTATTTTAACTAAGGAAATAGTGATAAAACCATATCCTCTAATCAATACGAATATTATGGTAAGAAATATTGTTCATGAAATGAATATATGTATGAATAATGATTTGGATATAAATAAATGGGTGGGGTATGGAATTATATATCCCCTAAATGCATCGACATTCTTCGTTAGACAAAATAGATGGAAACAAACCCTTCCTGTTTGTTTCCAAGTAGAATTAGACGAGTTTTTACCCACAGATATAAATCGTATTGTGAAAGGTATTGACGATAGTGGTTCATGTTCTAAATACCTAACACCTGATAGTTAATAATATCTTTCATTTAGAATTCAGTTATAACTATCCATGATATTTTCATAATGAAAAAAAATCTATGGATTATTTTTCCTTCTTAGTTTATGGATTAAATGGAATGTGTTTTTTCAGCTATTGACCTTTAAATTTTGATTATGTTTTATTGATTATGCTTTACTTATTATTGATTCATGTTTCTATTGTATGTAACCCTTACTGATCATGTGATCTTACCATATTATTCTTTTACCTTCCCCATGTTATGAAGTTGAAATCATTGAATAAGTGTCAACAAAATAGTTGATTTTCCATTGTTATGTTCTATATTTAATTATCAATGTAATAATAGAACAATGCATGTTTCTAGTTCATAAGGAATTCTACTCTGATTGATCATTGGTTATGTGAGCTCTTCTATATATTCCATTAAAATAAAATAACCATCGAATCTAGTATATTGGGGTTGGGGTTGTTATATAAGACCTATCATAACGTATCCTTTTATCATACCATTTATCACATAGGCACATTCATATAGAAAAATAACTCATAATCCGCACTAAATCTTATGTTTTCACCCATTTTATGGATCATTCTCACTTATAGGACCACCACCCTTGTTGGGATCCCCTACCATACCTTATACTATTTTTTATAAATAGTATGAACCCAAATGGGCTCTCCATGTGCAAATATTACACCAACCATTGAAAAAAAACCTTTCAATTGTCATATATTATATTTGAAGTTAAAATAATTGGAATTTGACATTGTAAAATGAATTTTAAATGTTTGATGTGCCATGTTTTGTGGCTCCAAAATAAATGGGTTCTGATTCCCACCACAGGGAAATATACATAGACCCTCTCAATGGCCCAATCCTAGTATCATGACACCAACGTCTGTTATAGATAGTGATAAATTCCAATGTTCACAACTACTAAAAATTAATCCATAGGATCAAAAACATATAATAAAATTATTTTAATCAATTATTACACATATTTATTCACATTATAGAATGGTCTAGTACAAATAATTGGTATAAGGGTAACTAATTAAACACTTAATTTTTGAAAGGATTTGTGAATACTTCTTACATCTATAAGAGATACCCACAATGTACAATAATTACACATTATGATTTTGATGATCCTGACAACCCATCCTCTCAAGGAACATGTATTTCGAATCATATATGGTATGAAACCATAATGGACCAAACCTTCAGGCCCATTATATTTCAATAAATCTAATAATTGAGGTGTTCGGGGGAAGTCTAGGGTATTTTTTAGACATGTTAGTCCTTTAAATGGTGATAAATTTAAAAAGATTTCAATTTTTCAACATCTATAATAGTGATACATTCCAATAGTGATACATTTCTATAGTTTTCTATTTTTTCCACATCTCTAATGGTGATACATTATAATAGTGATACATTTCCAATGGTGAGATATTCCAATGGTGATACATTTCCAATGATGAGACATTTCCAATGGTGATACACTCCAATAGTGACGTATTTAGAATGGTGATACATTTACAATGATGATACATTTCCAATGGTGATAAATTTCTAATAGAGATAAATTTCCAATGATGATACATTTTTAATTGTTAAAAATTTCAATAGTTTTCCATTTTTCTATAATTTTATATTTTTCCAAAAAAATTAAATAATTTCCAATTCGACATATTTTATAATAAAAAATGGGTTTAAAAGCCTTACTAAAGGGTTTTAAATATGATTCAAATAAGATAACTCATATCCTTAATTTCTAAAAATTTAAGACACCTTTTAAATTTATAAACTACAAAGATTGATGGGATCCTCATTTAAGGGTGACTTAAACCATATCCATTCCCCCTAGAATCAAATATATTCATTCTAAAGAGTATACATTTAATTATTATTTTTTCAGGATTCCTTTCTCTTTAGATAATTCCCTATTAGTTGTAGAACTACTTTATATAGTTGTTTCAATCCCTCCCCCCCCCCCCCCCACCCCTAGGGAAGTTCCCTCCTATATGCATGCACCCTATTTTTGTGAAACAATTTTTGGAAAAGATTCTTCTCCAAGTAGTTTTTTCCTTAATTTCTCATTATGTGTATCATGATATATGAGTTTCTTATTATCATTGCTTGTGAATTTAGTTCCATCTATATTAATAATGATAATAAAATGATTGAAATTAATTTTAAAGGGGTAGGAGAATGTGTAGTATTATCTTATAGTTTTTTATTTGTTTTCATTTGATTTGATTTGATATTATGTTTGTATGGGAATAATTCCTTGATGAAAATCATATCTATTGATGGATTTAATATTATCTAGGGACTTCATTTTAAAACCTCTTTTTTGTTGATAGTTTTGTTTCATATTAAATAATTTGATAACCATGTATATTTCCTTAATTGAATGGATACCCCAGGATATAATGTCTTGTGTGTTAGCACCCTTAATTATCAAATTGAAATCGAATAAGTGACCATTTTTAAAATACAAAAATGTTTTTTACTATGGTATGTGATTTGATGTGTGTAGGAGAAATGGATGAGATATGGTTTCATAATGGGGTTGTTATGGTTGTTATGGAATTGTAGTGTAGTGGGTATATGATGGGAGTTGTGATGTGGTTATGCATTGGGGCTATGATGGAAAGTGGAACTAGAAGTGATTTTTGGGATTTTTCTTTTTTCTTTTTTCTATTCTATGTTGTGTTATTTTCCCTATTAGTAATGTATGGTGAAATGAATAATAATATTAGGCATGTTTAATGAATAAATATTGTGATTCTTATTATGTGCTAAAAAAGAGAATGTTTTACGGGAATGGGTTGGTAAAAGAGAATATAGAAAATGGATTAAAGATAATAAAATATTTAAATATGAACTATGGATTGTGTTTTTATTTTGGGGCGTTTTTCATTTATCTTTTACAGTAAAAGTGTATTATTCTATGAAATGTTGTATACCTTGTTTGTGAACTATTAGGATGTGTATTATGTATAATTTATCTATATGTATATACCCTATATGTTGTTGTGATTTCTATATGCACCCCCACCCTCATCGTGCACTCTGTTCCGACACCCACATAGTCACATAAGGGGGTTTTCCAACATCTAGTGAGAGGATAGATGGCTAGATACCCACTATTCCCTGCTCCCTCTTCTAGGATATGATAAGGGAATGCACAATTTGTGATGGATATAAGTCAAATGTTCTACTATTGAGTTTTTATGTGATGATATGTGATAGACCAAGTGTGTGGGGGTGGGATGTGATGCTTTTTTATGGCCTAGGTGTGTGTGGGATGGATTTTATGTTAGTCGAAGTGGTGAGAGTGCTAGGACATACTATGATCAGGTGTAAGAGAAACAAATTAGTGAGAAAGCAGTGTGGGGTACCCTATGATCTATGTTCTTTATATTATATTATATCCTTGGATGCATTATTTAGTGATACAACATTGGTGGGATTTTGGTTTTTGTTAGTATACATTTTTAGGTGTTTTTTGGTTCTACTGAATTCAAATGGGTGCATTAGTTTTCTCTTTTCACATGTGTAGGAGAGACTTTGGTTTTCATACTAAGTATACATGTATGTTAACCCTATGTATATAAAATTATTTTTAGGATAATATGAGGACTTCATAGACTGTGATAGACTTTACTAGTTTTCACCCCTGTATATATGTTGTGTCATTGATCTAGTTTTTTTGGGGGTATTTACTTTGAGTAATTTTTATCTGTGTCAGTTTTATTTACACATGCATCATGGGATGGTTTTTTTTCTTATATATATGTCATGGAGTTTATTGAAGCTGATTAATCCTGTCTACTGTTTTTTTTCCTTATAGAGGTAAATGCCTCCCATATTTTGATATTTTTATATCCACAACACTAGTATCAAACCTAGGGCCTACTAGAGGTAGAAATCATGGGGAATTATATCTCTCCCTTCATTAAAGTATCTTTGGTGGGAGGAGGTTGTGACAGAGTGGTATCAAAGCTGATGGTTGATAGATAATGTGGAGTTCAGAATTAGGTGTATCGAAGAATTCATGTGTTGGTATAGAAATAGTTCTAGTTGACCATGGTGTGTGACATAGCCTATAGAGACCATCTAGGACATGTGATTTTAGGGGCCCCCATGTTCTAGTGCATGGACTCTAATATTATTGAATAACCAAGTGAGATGGAACTGCTTGTAGGGTAAATTCCTATGATAGGTACATGCATCATGATGGATTTTTTATTTTATTAATATGTTCATTTTCATATATTTAAATTGGATAAAATAAATAAAATTGATTAAAGTTAATTAAAATATATCATAATAAAAATTCTTACTATTGGGATTAGGAAATCCTTGTTTCTCTTTTAGCTATTGCTCCTGGTCGTCATCCATGAGTGGATCGGGTAGTGGATTTTTAGTAGGCTAACCTAATTGATCGTTAGAGGGTTGATCTAGTTGAGGATGATGATAAATGGCAGAGGACGTTGTGAGATTTTCAGCTGTAGACTTTAGAAAAGAATGAGGGCATACTTTCTAATGCGGTTAAAGAGGGATGAATGGAGGATCTACATATCACTTTGGATTTGATATGGGGACCAATTGAGTATTGGGCCCCCTAAGATGTTAGTTGGATGTGAGGACTAGCATTTCAATGGTGGACACTATACCTTGGTGAGCGGAAGGAGGAATAATGTTCATGGGTCAACTTCCAAATGAAGTTTTGTGCAGTGTTCCTTTCATCAATCATGGTGTTTTTATAAGAGGTAGAAGCCACTCTCCCTTCAGTAAAGAAGAATGTCTATATGGGATATTGGGATCAAATTCAAAGACCTTCTATGCTTTTCCCTAGAAAATTTCTAAGATGAGGAGTCCTGAGCAAGATATATTTAGGAGGCACCACATCCTTCAATCTAGTATACAATTACACCTTTTACACTACCTATGTATCTAGAGTTTCAGAAGAAGGTAGATATAATTGAGAGTAATCACTTGGGAGGAGTCTTATAGAAAGAGAGAACCAAAAATATTCTTTTAGGGGTAGGGTTTTCAGTGATAGGTCTCAGGCGCTAGGGACTTTGAGATTTTGACTATCTGGGAGTCGACCTCAGTAGCTTCCCTTCTCACTAGCTAGGGCCAATGGGCTCTATACTCATCTTGGGATCTTTAGACCATTTTGTTTCTTCTATAAGGTTTTTGGACATCTTTGTGATCAGTTATCAATGGTTTCTCAAGACCATCTTGGTAGAGGTGGTCAGGTTCTACATCAACCTTAGTAGTAGTTACCAGTGAGGTTTTTACACTTATAAGAGAAGCACCCTTATGCTCCTGTCAAGGAAAATGGGGAATGTAAAGGGTTACCACATGATGTAACTCATCTTCATTTACCTGTACACAAGTGTGGTTGTGGTGTGTCCATAAAATAGGGGTAGGGGAGTTGGGCTTGGACAGTTACAAAAAAGTGGTGGAAACAGTACCAAAGGGTCTAGAGATTGTTTGAGGTATGCTATGTTTATCATGTACCCTTTTTTCATTATTTGATTCAAGATATCCACCCTACTTTGTTACAACCTCTCTAGTTCATTCTATAGGACTTCACATAGAGAGCCTTCTTGTTCCCCTAGTGTTGACTACGCCAGTCGGAGGCCATACCAACATGTTTGATGTGTTTCGGGGATGTGCACTAATAATGGGGAAGTATCAGTCATGTGTAGACCTTATATTACTTGAGATGTAGTCATAAAATTCCATACTCATCATCGACTCTTTATATTCTATGTGTGTTGTTATCATCTACTTCCAGTGGACTTTTGTGTTCTCAAATATAGATGGTCATCGTGTAGTTTTCATTAGAGATAGGAGTTTCCAAGTGGGTAGTCAATGGTTGGATCTCCTTAATTCATTTATGTCTGAGCTTTCTATGGAATTAGTTGACATTGAAATAGAGGAGGCTCCCAAGGTTGTGAGGGAATTCTAGATGTTTTTTCTAAGGTGGTTATTACTCTACCCCCTCAACTCAACGTTGAGTTTTGGATATACTTACAGCTTGGTTCTTATTTGATTTTGATGGATCCCTACTGAATGGTTCCTTCTAAGTTGCACGAGTTAAGGGTTCATATATATTATTGGATTAATAGGGGTTTCATCCAAGATAGTGTGTCTCCATGGGGTTCCCCAATGAAATTCATTAATGAGGAGGATGGTATTCTAAGGTTGCGTGTAGACTACCAATGGTTGAACCAAGTGCTGATCAATAATCAAAATCCTCTTCAAAGGATCTATGATCATTTCAACTAGTTTATGGGATCTAGTTGGTTCTCCCATACTAATCTACGGTTTGTATATCACCAGTTAAGGATGAATGATGTAGATATCCAGAAGAGTGCCTTAAAATTTTTGTGTGGACACTTTGAGTTCGTGGTTATGAATTTTGGTGTTAAGAACATATCATCCATGTCTGTGGGGCTTATTAACTATTTGTTCTTTGAGTTACTAGATTAGTTTTTCATTATCTTCTTTGATGTCATACTGATATACTCATGGTCAAAGGAGGAGCATGCTAAACCTTTCAGACAAGTTTTTCAGGTTCTTCTTTTCCACTAAATCTATGTAATGTTTTCCAAGTGTAAATTTTAGACATGATAGATGAATTTACAAGGGAATGTGGTGAATTAATAGGGTTTGGTAGTGGACCTTTAAATGGCCATGGAAATTATTTATTGGGCATCACACAAGAATGTAGTAGAAGGTAGTAGTTTACACAGTCTCGTAGGCTATTATCAGAGTTTTGTTTCCATTTTATCTAATGTTTCATCCCCATTGATTGAATTGACATTTAATGACCATGATTGTTTGTGGAATGATCAGTTACAAGAAAAATTTGGTTACTTGAAGGGGAAGTTAGTCAGTTCTCTAGTGCTTCATCTTCTATATGAGGGTGTGTTGTTTGAGGTTTTTTTGTGATGTTTCCGGTCATGGATTAGGGTGTGTACTGATTTAGAAGAAGTAAGTGATCTATTATGGGTCTACGTAGTTACACCCTCATGAATGTAACTACACCACCCATGATATAGAGCTAGTGGTAGTTGTGTTTGCACTAAATTTGTGGTGACATTACCTCATCGGGGAGTGATTTGTGGTATTCATGGATCCTAAGATCTTGAGGTTTTTCATTTCTTTGTGTAATATAAATCTATGGCAGTAAATCTGTATGGAGTTTCTTCATGACTATGATTTTTAGATCTCATACACCTTGGAGAAAGGGAATTTTGTGGTTTATTATTTGAGCATAAATTCACTAAAGGATGTTTCTTAGGAGTCTATAGATTCTTGGAGAGCGATGGAAGATTTTTTATCCCTACAATTAATTAAAAGTGTGGATGGTGGTAGAGTTTGTTTGTTTTAGATAATAGTTAAGTCTTCACTAATGTAGCTGGTGGAGGAGTATCGATGGGGAGAATCGTAGGCAGAGGTGTTGTATGATCATGTTGTTCATGGTGATGCAGTGGAGAGATGGTCACAAGATGGTCAGAACCACATGTTTTTTCATGGGAGATTTTTTGTTCCGATTACGACGTGTGAGGGATTCCTTCATGAGTTTTTTATAGATCACTATTGGCAGTACACCCATTAGTTTCCAAAATGTTCCTTGGCTTGAGGACCCAGTTTTGGTGGCCCAGGATGAAATGAAAAGTGGTAGAGTTTGTGGCTCAATATCTATTTTTCCAGTAGTTAAAGGTTAATATTTGTTTTCTGGGAGGTTTTTTGCATCCCTGGTATATTACTGAGTGGAAATGTGATGACATATCTATGGATTTCATCATAGATTTTCCTATATATCAAAGTGGTTTTGATGATATTTGGATGATTGTGGATTGGTTAATGAAATAGACTCACTTCCTAGCAATCAAGTAGTCTAGAACAATGGATATTTTGTTCAAAAGGAATAGGGAGGATGTGGTGAAGCAACATTGAGTTTTCAGTTCCATTGTCTTGGATCAAGATTCACATTTTACCTCCTGAGTCTAGAGGAGATTGCATAATTCTTTTGGAACTCAGCTCTGCCTTAGCACTACTTTCCACCATCAGACAACTGTGAAGACGAAATGAACTATCTAAACACTTTAGGATATGTTGCAATAATGTTTCTTGGACTTTATTGGATCATGGGAATAATAGATTACCCTTATAGAGATTTATTATAATAATATATATCACTCTTACATTGGCATAGATCCATTTCAGACTTTGTATGGGAGGTTTTTTTCTCCATTGTGTTGGACTATGTTTGGGGTTATAGTAGTTCTTGGGCCTGATGTGGTGAAGATAATGACATCGAAGGTTCTGTTGGTTCAAGAGAGGATGAAAGAATCAAAAGATCAGAAAAAATCTTATATCAATCATAGGTGTAGGTCCTTGGAGTTTGAGGTTAGGGACCACATATTCTTGAAGTTTTACCCTCAATGTGGGCAGTGGGGGTTTGGAAAAGGAAGGAAGATCTCACCTCGATTTTTTGGTCCCTTTGTGTAGTAGGGGTGTGTTGGTGAGGTAGATTTCTAGTTGGA
This sequence comes from Viscum album, assembly GCA_963277665.1. NCBI lineage: Eukaryota > Viridiplantae > Streptophyta > Magnoliopsida > Santalales > Viscaceae > Viscum > Viscum album. The sequence continues at coordinate 1,856,252,047 of OY728140.1, forward strand.
ACTTCTATCTTGACTTCCCTTGGTTCATGTACTATGGAGGTATAATGTCTTAGAGAAGAGTACTTAAGAGAATGAGACATAGATGCAAGCCTAGTACCCAGAGTTGTTTTGAGTTTCCCCTTCTCTATTTTATTTGAGATGTGTTGTTCTGACCTTGTAGTTTTATGAGATAAGTTTTTTCTCCTTGATGATATCTGTTCTTTGTGATGTGTGATAATGTTACTACATGAGAAAAAAGAAACACATAATTCTTAATCAATATGTATTTTCACTACGATGAGATTAAAATAATGCAAAAGAGTCAGTTCCACCTAGAGAATATAATATCTCGACCTGGAGGATAGAATTAATTGATACCTATGTTTTCAGATGATGGGTTTTTTTAGTTATTTTGGGTGTTTGGGATAATAGTTTCGGTAGATTGCAATATTTTAGGTGGAATGAGATCCTTGAGAAGTATCTTGAGAGATGGTTATTTGGACCCTTCCTCTCCTTCTTTCTAGGATTTTTTAAAATTCTCTAGGATGAGAGTATTTTGATAAGTATCTAATTTAATGGTCCAAACCTTCTATCTTGTTACATTTTCACAAATCTAACAATTTAGGTGTATGGGGTAAGTCCAGGGTGTTTTTTTGAGACATGTGAGTCTTTCCAATGGTATGGAATTTCAATAGTTTTTAATTTTTCCCATATACAATAATGAGACATACCAATAGTGAGACATTTCAATAGTTTTCCATTTTTACACATATTAAATGGTGAGAAACTACAATGGTGAGACATTTATAACAGTACAACATTATAATGGTGACACATTTCCAATGGTGATACATTTCCAATAGCGACACATTCCAATGGGGACACCTTTCTAATGGTAAGATAATTCGAAAGGTTAGACATTTTAAATAGTGATACATTTCCAATGGTGAGACATTTACAATGAATAGATGTTTACAATAGTGAGACATTTCTAATTATTAGATATTTCCAATGGTGATACATTTTCAATTGTTAAACATTTCAACAGTTTTCTAATTTTCCATAATTTTCCATTTTTCCAAAAAAAATAACAGAATATCCATTTTTACATATTTTATAATGAAAAATGGTTTTAAATGCCTCAATGAATGGTCTTAAATCCATTTCAAAGTATATTATACATATCTTTAATTTCTAAAAAGTCAAGAGAGCTTTTAAATTTAGAAATTGCATTGACTGATGTTATCTTCCTTTAATGGTTAGTTAAAACTATATCCAGTCCCCCTTGTTTCAGATCTGTTAGTTATAAAGAGGGGAAATTTCATTCTTTCCTTTGATATTAATTTCTCTAGAGATTATTCCCTAGGATTCATAGAACTAGTTGTTGTAGTTGGGTTGAGTCCACCCCCCAAGAAGTTCCCTCGTATATGTGCGCACCTAGTTTTAGTGTAACAAGTTTTATAAAATATTCTTCTTCCAAGTAGATTTTCCCTTAATTTATCCATATGTGTATCTTGGGGTATGGGTTTATTAATTTCATATCTTGTGAAAATAGTTTCATCCAGTTTAACAAAGATAAAGAATCCGTTTATATTAATTTAAAGGGGAATGGGAATGTGAAGCATTATCTTACAACATTACATTTTTTTTGATTTAATTCGATATTATGTTTTTTGGGGAATAAAAACTTGATTAAAATAATGTCCATTGGTGGATTGATTATTATACAATGAATTATTTTTGAAATCTCTTTTTTATAGTTTGGTTTCATCTTAAATAATTTCCTAACCATATATATTTGGTTAAGGGAATGAATCCCTAGGATCTAATGGCTTGTATGTTAACACCCTTAATTAATTAAGTGAAATTGAATAGACACCCTTTTCTAAATATGAAATAGAATTGTGTTGTGGTATGTGATGTGATGTGTGTAGGGGAAATGGATTAGATATGGTTTTGTAGTGGGGTTGTAATGGTTGTTATGGAATGATAGTGTAGTGAGGCTATGATGGGTGTTGTGATGTGGTTATGAAGTGGGGATGTGATAGAAAGTGGAAATGGATGTGATTGTTGGGATTTTATTTTGTGTTACTTTTTGTGTTCAACGCTGTTTTAGTTTCCTATTTTATAATGGATGGTGAAATGAATAATAATATTAGGAATTATAAATAAATAAATATTATTCCTCTTATTGTGTGATAATGAAAAGAGAAAGTTTTATGGGTGAAAATTGGTAACATAGAATCTAGAAAATGGATTAATGATAATAAAATGTTGAAATATAAACTATATCTTGTGTTTTGATTATGGGGGTTGTGCGTTTATCTTCTTCAAAAAAAAGTGGAGTATTATGTAAAATGTTTTATACCTTGGGTGTGAACCATTGGGATGAGGTTTGTGTGATATTTATCTATCTGTATATACCATGTATTTTCTTTTAATATCTATAAGCACCCCACCCTCATCGAGTACTAGGTGTTGACACCATTATAGTCACATGGGAATATTTTTTCCAACATCCTGGTGGGAAGATGGATGGATAACTACCCTCTTTTCCCCACTCCCTCTTCTAGGAGATGAGAATGAAATTCATGGGTTTTGATGGCCAGAAGTCAAAATTGACACTCTCAAGTTGTGATGTGATGATATGTGATGTCCTAAGTGTGTGTGGGTGGGATGTGGTGTGTTGTAATGGCCCATGTGAGTGCGTCTGGGATGTGATGTTTTTGGGAATGGGTGGGAGTTCTAGGACGTACGATGTTGGGGTGTAAGAGTGGAAATTTAGTGGAAAAGTGGTGTGGGGTACCCTATCATCGAAGTGATTTATATTATATTATATCCTTAGATACATTATTTGGTGAGAGATACTTAGTGAGGTTGGGTTTTTTGTTACTATATCTATTTAGGTTATGTTTGGTTCCAATACCTTCACACAGGTGCATTAGTTTACTCCTTTCACATGTGCATGAGAGAATTTGGTTTTCCTACTAAATATACCTACATTCACACCCTATGTATATAATCTTTTTTTCCGGATTCCAAGAGGAATTCATAGATAATTCTAGACTTTACTATCACGTTCCCTTGTATAGTTTTTGTGTCACTGCTCTAGTTTTTTTTGGGAATTTACTTTGGATGCTTTTTATCTGTATCAGTTTTATTTATACATGCATCATGGGATGGTTTCTGTTTTCTTATATATATTTCATGGATTTGATTGTGGTTCATCCATCCTATCTCTTGATATTGTTTTATTTTTGAGTTAAACTCCACCTATATTGTGATATTTTTATATCATTAGTACTAGTCTCCAACTTGGGGCCTACTAGAGGCAGGACTTGGGGGTCATAATATCTCTCCCTTCATTGTGGTATCTTTTGTGGGAGGGGGTTGTGATAGAAACCCCAGAAACTTTATTAATTTCAAATGAAAGAACAACATGATGTTCACATTGAATAAATAGTGATATAAAATATATCATATTTTCATTCATAAATAAGGAATTTATATGATTTCATAAGTAATTTCATATGGTTCTAAATGATGAAATTATAAGTTGATGATATTTAGTGAAATTTATAAAAGTATCCTTATAGAAATAGTATTTAGTACATTATTTTTATATTGAAAATCATAAATATAACCTATAAGTAAAATATTCAAATTTATGAGGGTTTTTTTGTTTTTTTATTGTAAATTAAATAATATGGTCAAGAGATGATATTTATATAGATTCCAAATTCACATATTTGAAATTATTATTTTCTATAAATGTTACTATTTTTAGTGAGTCATTAATATGTGTATATCTAGATAATGAGTATGAAGAGAAGTTTATATATTATATTATGTGAATATTATTATCATTAATTTTGGAAATATAAAATTACCGTGTGAATAGAATTGGTTTGTTCATGAATTTAAAAGAAATCCAGATACCTTACTGTACTAAATAATTACTTTATCATGGAATGAGAAAAATTTGAAGAATGACTTATTTTGAATCAATTATTTATGACTAGGTTTAGGGAACCATGTCTAGTTGTTGATCATTTGATAACATTTTAATGATATGGTTCGAGATCATTATGTTCACACGTTATATCATGCATAATGAAACTATTATAAAGAACTGAGGGGGAAGGACCATATTTCAAATTGTCACTCTGATATTTAATTGGTTTTTAAAGACCAAATAGGAAAAAAAGATATTATATTTGATGTTGAAGCATCTAGTAAAGCATAAAAGATCTTGTTTAATATTGAGAGAAAAATTATGAATCAATAAGACTAGTGAATCTAAAAAAGAAATACCTAAAATTTATTAAGAAGTGGATGATATTGGCCCATAAAATTATATATGATTTTTTAAAAAAAAAATCACTACAATCCAATAGTGATATTAAAATCCATGTACTGACAAGAGTTAAACATGTTAAGGAGCCGAAACCCAAATACCTAGAATGAGGATAATATGGAGGCTGAGTGTCTTGCTTCTAAAGGATATCTAGATGATTCTCCAATTTTTTTCTCTATTACTATATCCTCTCCCATGGATTAAAAAGATTTAGTCCTTTGGGATTCCCTAGGACTAAATTATTTTTAACCTCCTTGATACCATTTTTAAGAAAAATTCCCTCTTAATAAATTTATCTAATTTTGATTGAGTGTGTGTTCATATCAAGTGTATCAATAACATAAAAGTTGAATATATTTAATTTAATAGAAATTTTAAATTAGGTAACATAGATCCCCCCCAATCTATGTGCTACATTAACTAACCAATGACCCATAGTTTTTTAATAATAAATCAAATTTTACTCCATAAAGTTTTGAAGAAAACTCATTATGAACTATTTCATAGTAAGAATCCAAAATATGTCTACCTTTATGTTTTTATATATAATCTATAAATTTTAAATATAAAAGATAATAATATAATGTTAATAATAAATCTAATAATGGATACATACTGAGTTTACCCACCATTATTGCGGCCTACCATATCTTTAATTTTAAATATTATGAAAGAAATAATCAATTTTAGGATTAATGAAACAAATCATTTTTATAATTATATTTCAAATATATAAATGATGAAAATGGACAAGATAATATTTCTAAAACTTCCCCTATTTTATAAAATATAATAGTTAATCCTTTTTAATTAGTATCATATAAACCAAAAAGTAAAATTATAAAAGAAGAAGAAAAATTTGTAACTTGAAGAATGATATTGTTGGGGGGAAATCATGATAATTATATTGGTGATATTGATCTAATAATCAAAAAAAATATTTTCCTCATAAATTAATAGTGAAAATACTATACATCTATCTTAAATTTATTCTTAAGTAAGATATTATTCCATAGGCTAGGAAAGTTTGATGATGGATTTTCGTTAAGTGCTCAAAAAAATTATAGATTATAATTCTTCTCATTAGTGAAAAAATATTAATAAAATTATTTTTATTGAAACTAAATAGGTCTTAAAAAATAAATTTTAAGAGAAAAATTCATTATCTAGAATAAGGATCAACTATTTTCAAAATGGACATAATCATGAATTATTCATATGTTATAAGGAATCATTTATAATGATAATATGAATATGGGTTTAACATAATTCATCTTTTATTTGGAGGGTTTATAAATTTACCTTTATTTAAAATGTGTTATCTATAATAATTTATAAATACTATTCCTTATGCATATATTTACATTTAAAAACTAAAATTTATATATATTCATACATGTCACGTAATGATTTTAAATATACCAAGGATTTTTACAAAAAAAACCTCCATGATCCTTGTATAACCATTTATATTTTTTTTATAATTTTTTTACATAAGGATTGACAGAACCTAGTCCTTTTATAACTAATTTTTTGTATGAAACTATAGCTACCTAGTATTATCATATACATATACTACATATTTTTAGATGAATATTCAATACATTACAAAAAACATTCCTAAGTACCGTAATAGTTTAGTATATTTGGATACTAAGTTTATATGATTTAATTCAGTGAAATATCATCAATTTTTTTCCACAAATATATTCACATTTATTACTCTTTAAAGAAATACTCCACTTAAAACCTTTCTTCATAAACCAGGGAATGGAAAAAAAATAAAGGGTCAGATAAAATGATCTATAAGGGTAAATATAAGAGATATCAATCAATTATCATTTGAAAGAATAAGATAATAATAAGGGTATGTGATCCTGAAAATAACTTATTATGTTAATACCCAACATATCATATATCATAAACATGATTCTTGAAATAAAGATTGGTAGTTCATAATACATGATTCGTAAGGGAAAAAAATAACATGAGACATGAGAGCACAACATTGGAATAAGACCATTTTTTTGGAATATAGATATGTACATATAATCATACATCAAGGATAACTACAAAGACATTAATAACATGTTAGGCTTCAGAAAACCATTAATGTACCTGCTTTGGGATTGGGTTAACCACCCATGTACCCTATTTTTTAGACTTGGAATAACCACCTATTTACTCTACTTTTTGGGACTCATATAACAACACATGTACCCATTGATCCTAAATAACATTTTTCATTACCAAATTCATTGGAGGGAGATAAACTTCATACCCATCACATAATGAAAATCACAGACAACCATTCTATGAGATCATAAAACATTAATTGTATCATAAACCTTTAAATGAAATGGGTTTCATAAACATTTAACCTTATCAAATACTTTTTAAAATATATAGGTTTTATAATAATTTTATCATTTCATCATACCATAAACCATGGAAAAATAATCATGTTTCATAATAATTTTACCATAGTATAACTTGTAAAAGAGAAATGGATTTCATAAACATCTTTTTCTCATAAAAACAAACCATTCATAGAAATAATAAGATTGGTATCCTTAGATCATAACCACTATAAATATTAAGTAACATCAAAGGATTTCATCTTAGATAGAAAATCATTTTTAAATATCACTTGGAAAATTTATTTGTGGAAAAACGACTTTTCATTAAAAATCAGTATTTAAAAATTAAAACATTTTCAAAATCCTTTTATTTGAAAATAAAATTTAAATCTTCTAAAGAAGATTTATAATTATTTAAAAAATTTCCTGAGGAAAATAAATTTTACACTATGAAAAATACATTTTAAAACATAAAACATTTTGAAAATCCTTTTCATTAAAAATAACCTTAAATAATATAATGGAATATTTAAAATCCATTTAAAATATTTCTTTTTGAAAAAAACCTTTTCAATTTGGTATAACACTTTTTAAAAAATATAACAATTTTAAAATTCTTTTCACTAATGGTAACCTTGGAAATTAATAAATAAAGTTTCAAATAAAATAATGATAATAATGGTGGGAAATTACATGTATGCCTTAGACTTTAAAGTAGAAATTCCTTTCAAATTATGGGTAATATCCAAAAGATAATTGTTTTGAAAATGACATGAAGATTCCTTTTAAAACATTTTTGTAAAAAAATTAAAGCATGGGTAAAAATAAATATATTAAATAAATCTAGTAATTATAAAAAATATTTGTGAATACATTTTTAGAAAACAATGTTTTGGAATAAAAATGGGTTTTCAAACAATGAAAGAAACAAAGAGGATTTTTCTTAAAAGAATTTTACCAATTACTTTAAGTACCAATGTGTGGGGAAACTATACTAGTACTTTCAAATATCATTAATAAACATAGGATAATGAAGTTCATGAAAAATATTGATATATGGATCATAATATTTTATTATTGGAAACATAATCATAAATAATCCCAATAAACTATGAGAATGTAACATAAAATATTTACCACTTTGGTGAATTAGAAATGTAATACCCATGAAGTAAAATTATTAAATGAAACATAAAATATCATCAGGATAAATAAATTCATGTCATCACAGGTCAAATTGGATTTATATACACCTTTTATAGTATGATAGGTTCATAACATAACATATGTGTCAAAGAAGGATAATTGAGACAAAGATCCTTTACCACTTAGGTAACTTTTGGATCATAAGTACGAATAAATAATAGCACAAAATGAAACATTAAATATCCTTAAATTAATTATATTAATTATATAACATGTAAAAGGGTCTTAATATGCATCTTTAATAACAATATAAGAGTATAACATAATCATATGTCTCAAAGAAGGAAAATTGAGACAAAAATCCATTACTAATTTTGTAACTTTTGAACTGTAAACCCCATTAAATAGAGATAATAAAATGTATATTTAAATAACAGTAATTTTATGTATAATAATAATAGAATAAATTCATGTCCAATTATATACACATTATAAAATAACCACACAGTGAATATAGAATTTGTCTCATAGAAAATAAAAGTGAGATGTAAATACCTCTCTCTAAGTCTTGACTTCCTTATCACTCATTGAAACATTATTTATAATGAATAAAATTTTTCAATACATATATTAAAAAACAATAATTATATATATCATATCATATACTACTTTCTTATGTCATTTTACTGACATTTATTATCAATTAAATGTAATAATCACGTTTTGTGTAATAACCGCATTGTTTTTTGTATATGACTAGATTTTTAATCATCATTACACTTAAATTTATCATGGTTTCATAATATATTAAATTTTAAACATGATATAAATATCATATAAATTCATTATATATGTATTTAGAGTAATCCATAAAATTTAGTGATAGAAAATAAAACTCACCGTTCATGGAGACTGTAGGTCGGTTATAGGGATAAACACTATTTTAAATTTATTTTCAGACTGAAATAAAGAAAGGTAAATGATATAATATGATTATATAAATATTTTGAATTCATATATATCATATTGTTTCATTAAAACTATCCTTATTACCTTCTATGTAAAGTGTGAATGAATCAATCGCTTTGCGAGGTGGTAAACCTCCGTACACACGAGTGCCATTATCATATTCCATAAAAAATACTCTATGAAGTTATGTGAGATATAATAATTAAAAAATTATAATAATATCATAAATATAAATAATAAATAATAAAATTTTCATTATCACTTTTCATGATAGGTGGTGATGAAAAAATGAATGACATCATTTCACGTGGCAGTAGTCCGCTATATACAAAATGATAATTTCATAACCCATTTGATGGAAGTGGATATGGTTGTAGGTAAATCCATTAACATAAAAAATATCAATATAATTAATATATTTTTGTTAGTACATCATCATGGTATAATTTTAATTTAAGTAGGTGGATGGATAAATAAAACAAAAAATGGTCGTTGATGAACACTACCTCTTCTCCTATATCCTCCTTCGGTTTTCACGATAATACATCATATGGTAGATTTATAAAAAAAATAAGACTTCTAGGATGATAGGATGGAATTTTGGATGTGTTTTTGTTAGTTATTTGTTGAACAATAAGGGTTTTAATGTGTGAATAGTAGAGGATAATGGGTGGCCTTTTATTAGTGGGGTGAGTGGCACACATGTAATTTTTTTAATGAATAAATTTCACCCATGTTTTTTTCATGTAATAAGGCTCCTATAATGGACCATTATCAATCATATAAGATAAATGGTATAATTATAGATATCCAATGGTTTTTAGAAAAGTATTTTATTATATTTAAACCTTATATTTTTGGTTTAACCCTTTGGTAGACCAATTTTTACATTAACCACAGTATTTAATTTTACTATTTTCAAAATACATTTGGGTAAACAATTATGTTGAAATTATTAGATAATATAAATTATACCAATTCAAAATATTGAATCTATATTCCAAAATTCAATTCACCAAATCAAAAAAAAATCTAAATTTAATCCCGTAGACACGACATGTAAGCGTATTTTCGAAGAGACAATGTCTAAAAGTTTAAAAAGTATTTATATATAATTTGAAAATTAAATTTCATTAAAATAATAAATTTAATTAATATTTGTATAATTTAACTAATTTTAATTTAAAATATAATTTTACATTTTAATTAATTTAAACTAAAAGAAAGTTCTCAACTAAAATCAGTATTTTTCACAATTCATCATAAATTTAATATTTTTTAAAAAATTTCAATAATTAACCCTAATATAATTTTTACATGATGATTCCAAAAATAAAATTTATTTTTTGAAATAAAATTTCCAAAATTTTTAAAAAATATTTTCAATATAAGTGTCTAGAAAATGCAACAAAATAGTTTTTTTTTAAAATATAGTTTTTAGCATTCTATTGGTTTTATTATTATGCCTTTTATTGAAAACAAATAAGATATATTTTAATTATTTTATAAAATATGTACTCAATAATTTCATTAAAATCATTCAAAATTTTTTTTAATTTATTTAGGTAAAACGTGTTTGTTTCCATAAAAATATTTTTCCAAAAAATGATCCCCTTTATTTTAAAATAGATTTGATTTTCATTTTGAATTAATTTTAAATTAAATAATTTATTATATATACATGATTAAACCATGTATGTTCATATTTTAATTAATCCTTTCTATACACTCTAATCCAAATTCTAGTAGATAGTTATCATATTAAATAATAATATTTTAATAATAAGTTGCGGATCTTTTAAAATTAGTGTTCCATGTAATGTAAGCACAACTTCCTGTTGAGGGTCATGTAAAATAAAATAAGTGTTTCATGTATTGAAAAATATAAAAAATATTAAATCAATTTGAAAAAAATATTTTCAAAAAATATCATGGTGTTACATTATACCCCCTTTAAAATGAAAATTTCCCTCAAAATCTATCACTTTTGTACAAAAAACTACGGACACTTTTGGATCATTACACCCTTGGGTTATGACATATATTTTTCAATTTTGGGGTCTTTGAACAAATCAAATTGACCACTTGAGTGGTCTTTTTTCATAGAACATTCTCTATTCAATCAATAATTTCTACCGATCTTCCCTCATAAGAAATATCATGATCCAGTAGTACGACCTCTATGTTCAATACATGTGATGAATCAGGTATGTACTTCCATAGGATTGTTTTATGGAACACATTTTGAACCTTATTGAGGGTTGGTGGAATCACCAAATAAAAAGATATTTCCTATTATGATATAATATTTTAATGGGATCAAAATATCTAGGGATTATTTTTCCCTTCTTTAATCTATAGATAAATTAATAGAAAGATATTCTCACTAAATTTAAATTCTAGATCAAATCTATGATTATCAGCATAACATTTCTTTAAAAAAATTAGAGTATATTTATATTTTGGAATGGATATAACATTCACTTCCAACTCATCATCTACCTCGGATTCCAATAGTTTTCTTTCTACAATATCATTTCAGTGCGTATAAATTCATTTATAAGGATACATCTAAATAATATAGTGAAAGATATTATTTTATGGAAACTCAACTAGAGAAAGGTATAACCCCAAACACCTTTAAAATTCATTTAAAAAGATCTTATCATATCCTATGGGGTTTTAATTGTTCTTAAAGTGATGAAACTCAACTCTATATTAAGATCATGTTTAAGACTTCTCCAAAACATATAAGAAAACATTGTATCTCAGTCAAATTAAAATGAATATAGTACTCTATGGAACCTTTCCACTTCCTTAATTTATATCCGTTAAAACTTATCCCAATATTAATATTTTATGATATTTATGATAAGTAATGTCTTTATGTGATGGTTGACTATATCCCATGTAAAATTATTCCATTTAGATGTTTTGGTGAGTTTGATAACAAATACCATATTTATGTATTCCCATTTCTATTCTAGTATGGATAATAGTCATAAAATCCACAATGTCCTTTATTTATTATCCTTGACATTCTAACATGAAAATAATTGAGATACATATTCAACAATACCACTATTTATATTTTCCAAACAAAATTATTCCCTCATATAGTACATTGGTAAGTGTTATACCCTTTTCTCCCTTCAGTTGTGGGTTTATGCCTCGCATCCTTTTGGTATGCAATAGATTATCACTCAGCTTCCATGTTATCCTCTTTCTAAAATTATTTTAACAAAAAATATCTAAAATTATACTAACCCATAATTACCATAAAATAAAAGATAAGATAAACCCTAAAGGTCACCAATAACATTAACAATATGTCTATAAAAAGGAGTTCCTTCTCAAAACCAAAGGGTGTTTTTCAATCAATGGATACTAAAATACAATTAATCTTCATAAAATATCATTATGTAAAACCTCACATGGGGTGTATAATAATATGAACATATGATCAACCTAAAAATTATAAACCCATGATAGAATCCAAAACTATTAAGTTAATATTTCATAGAGACATATATTCTTCAAAAAAACAACATAATCCATTGATGTTTCATGATTCTTACTTCCCAAATACCTTTGGAGAAATTCTTCTACAATATAATCATTGAATCCCAATACATGAATACTTCAGTCCTTCTAGTTTAATGATTAAAATGGAATAGTTTATTCCTTGGTCTTGAATTTAATTCTTATGTTAGGATATTGAGATGGATAATTCCCATGTTTCACACATATATTACATTGAAATCCTCAATAATTTATCACTTTATTTTCTTATTTTATACACAAATAACATCTTCCACTCAATTTGAGATATTATTCTAGGTTATTATTACCACCCTCATGAAATGTGTGAAGATGAATATTCATTCCTCTATGTTCATTACCACATGAACATTCATAAACGTTTATATTCCTCTTACTTGATGCTTTAGTAATTTCATAAAAGTTCACATTGTAAGTCATATAGTGTGATAGTTGTCTAGGAATAACCACAATATCTATCTATCTAGTCATCATCCAATTTTTTTTCCATAGTCACCAAATTTTCCATCAGGTTAAGTGTTAACATGATTTATTCAGGTTCCAAAAATTTACTAAAACAAAAAACCATAGGGTGAGTAACACTAATCTTAGTGGAATACCACATAACCGTGAAAAATAACTTATAAGATATCTAAATCATGAAACCATATTTTAAGTATACAACACCTTAGGCATACCCTAGGTTATCAATGATAATCATCTATTTAAATCCTTCAGGATGGTTCATAAAGAGTTTTTGTATTTCCAAAGAATATCCCCCAAGAGTGTCAACCAAGGTGTGCATCAAAGACCATATTCAAACAACTAGTGATGATTGAGTCAAGATTAATGTTACATTTTGGAGTTATTACCCCTAGTTACCTCTTTTTTAGAGCCAGATCCAATTTTAGTATTCTAATAGGGATTTCATTGATTGGAAACCAATTTTTATATCCTTTACCAAGATTCTAAGACAATTTTAATAAAATTTGACTCATCCTTATACTAATCCTTTGATACATACCTAGACATGTACTTGGAAATATCCCTAGGTATCTCACTATATTTTTATTATCCTAGTTTCCAATGGATAACTAAACCTTTCCTCTGATACCAAATATAGATACCTAGTTTTATCATGCATAGATATTAAATATTTTTAGATGAATATTCAAAAAATTATAGAAACACATTCTTCAGGGATGTAATGGTTTATTTTCTTCAAAGACTAGGAACACAATATTAAAATGTAAGGAAATAAATTAAATGTTTTCCACAAATATCATCTCATTTAGTGATCTTTATAGAAATACCCTACCCAAAAAAAGTCTTCATAACCTTGGGAAAAGAAATATAAGAAAGGGTGAGATTAGATTCTCTGTAAGGGTTAATATAAGAGATATAAATATATGATCATATAAAATTATAATATAATCATAAGGGTATGTGATCATGAATATAACTTAATAAGTTCACACCCATCCTATCATAGATCATAAACATGAGTCTTGGCATGACAATTAGAATTTCATAATACAAGAATCATAAAGAAAATAATGAACATGATCCATGAGATCATAACCTTTGAATAATACATAGATTTGTATGAAAATAATAATTAAAAATATTATTTAAAGGATACGAACCAAGAAACTCATAACATGTAAATCTTGGGCTAACCACCTATGTTCTTGCTTCAGGCTTGGGCTAGCCTCCTATGTACACTATTATTCAAGCATGGTATAATAACCCATGTACCCTCATTATTACGATTGTGATAACCACCTGTGTACCCTCAAATATCTTATAACATTTATCATTACCCAATGCATTGGATATAGATATAGGTCCCACCAATCATATAATGAGAATCATACACTTGTGTTCCATAAAATCATAATAAATCCATCATATCATAATCAATGAAATGAATTGGGTTTTTAAAAACATTTCAACTTTGAATATACTATGGAAAAGTTGTTGTTTTTAAAATAATTTCATTATTTAATCATAGAATAACCCATATAAAAAGATTTAGGTATCATAATAATTTTTTCATGGTATAACCCGTGTAAGATAAACGAGATTCATAAAAAGCTTTTCATCATAAACATAAACCATTCATAGAAATAATAAGAATGGTATCATTAGATAACAACCCTATTAAATAATAATTAACATAAAATGATGTAATTATATAAGAAAAATTATTCTGATATATCATTTGAGACATTTATTTGAGGAAAAATAACATTTCTTTGAATATTAACATTTTAAACCATGAAATAATTTTTAAATCATTTTCTTAGAAAATAAACATGAAAACTTATAATGGAATCCTTAAACATAATTTAAAACATTTATTTATGGAAATAAAAATTATAATTTTAAAAAACTTTTTAAGTCATAAAAATTTTTAAAAATCATTTTCTTTAAAAATAACATTTAAATTATAAAAGTAAATATTTTTTAATCATTTAAAATATTTCTTAAGGAAAATAACCTTTTAACTTTGAAAAAAAAGATCTTTTAAAAAAATAATACATTTTAAAAACACTTTTTCATTAAAAATAACCTTTAAAACATATAAATTAATATTAGAAGAAAATAATGTCCATGATAGTTGGAAATTATATTCATTTCATGCATATTAAAACAAATACTTCATTCACATTTTCACTAAAATCCAAATAAGCATTATTTATAAAATGACAAGAAGATTCATTTCAAATAAAATTTGTAAAAAAAAAGTAAAATGGGTAAAAATTTATTTAATAAATTATTTTTATAATGTTAGAAAAATTGAAATCACTATTATAAGTGATGGCTTTGAAATAAAAACATTTCTCGGTTGAAGAGATAAACAAGACCATTTTTTCTAAAAACATTTTATCAATTATGTTAGGTACCAAAGAGTGGGAAAATAGTACTATTATTTTGAAATATCATGAATAAAAATAGTATATTAAAATTTATTATAGATCTATATATATGAATCAAAATATTTTATGATCATAAACATAATCATAAATAGTCTCAATAAACGATGAGATTGTAAGAAAAAATATTTACCACTTTCGTGACTTTGAAACGCAATCCCCATAAAGGTATATCATTAAATTTATAATAGAAAATAATTAGGATAAACAAATTCTTGATATAACATGTAAAATTGGTTCTATATAAACCTTTTAAAGTATGATAGGTGTATAACATATCATATGTCTAAAAGAAGGAAAAATGAGAAAAAAATCCATTACCACTTAGGTAACATTTAAATCATAAGTACCATAAATCATAACATAAAATAAAACATTAAATATTATGAAAATAAGGAAATTAATGATATAATATTTAAATTGGGTTGTATATACACCTCATATAATAATATAGGTGAATGAGATAATCATACGTCTCAAAGAAGACAAATTGAGACAATAATCTCTTACAGATTTAGTAACTTTTGAACCATAATCCTCATTAAATAGAGATCATTAAATGGATATGTAAATAAAAAAATTTTTAAGTAGAATAATAATAAAATAAATTCATGTTCAGTATATAAAACACATGAAAGAAACATGTGGTGAATATTTAATTTTTCTCACATAAAATAAAATTGAGATGGAAATCTATTATCAAAAATCTTGACTTCCTTTGAAATCATTCAAACCTTATATATAATAAATATTATTTCATTATAAATATATTAAATAACCATAATTATATATATATATATATCATACCATATATTATTAAATTATGTCCTCTTATTTCCTATTTATTAACAATGACATCTTAAATTCTTGTTTCGGGGAATAAGCGCTTTATTTTTTGTATATTTCTTGATTTGATATTTTTAGTCCTATTAATTTAGTCATGGATAAATAATATCAATAATTTTAACCATGATATAAATATAATATAAATTAATTATATATTTATTTAGAGTAATCTATAAAGTTTAGTGATAGAAAATGAAACACATTGTTCATGTAGAATGTAGGTCGTGTGAATGCATGAACCTGGTTTCAATTTTCTTATATGATTGAATCAAAGAAAGACAAATATATATATTATTAGGAAAAAATAAAACATATTCCATATATATACCATTTTTTAATTAAAAACAACCTTATTACCTCCCATGTAAATCATGAATGAATCACATTGCTCCGCGATGTGTTAGTCTGACGTACACATGACCAACGCTATCATATTCCTAAAAAATTATGAGTGTGAAATTATATATGATATAATAATTCAATATATAGAATAATATAATAAATATCATAAATTAATAATAAATAAATAATTATTCCATCCTTAATTTGTGATAATGAAAAAATGAATGACATCTGTTCATGAGGCGGTAGTCCACCGTACACCCGAACTATTATTGTGTAACCCATTTGTTTAAGGTAGATATTTTTTAGTTATTTAACTTAACATAAAAAAATAATTGTAAATTTTATAAAATTATGTTTTTATATAATCATGGTATAATAAAAATTTAATTAGTTTGAAGAAGAAATAAAATAATGCTCGTTGATGAGTATTGCCTCTCTTCGGGTATCCTCCTTAGGTTTTCCCTAAACCACTTTCTAGGTAGGATTTCTATAATAAAATAAGGATTATAAGATGAGAGGGGTGAATTTGGGAAGTTATTTGGATAGGTTTTTTATATAAAAAAAGTTTTTAAATTGTAAAGTGGATTGGATAAGTGGTTTCCATTTATATGTGCGGTGAGTGGAACAATTGTACTTTTTTTAATAGAAGAATTCCACCCATTTTTTCTTCTTATCACAGGTCTCAAAAGGTAGACCGTTCTAGATCCTATAAGTTATAAGGAATAAATATGGTTAGAAAACAGTTTTTGGTCACATTTTGGGTTATTTATAACCCACATATTTTTAGTTTAACCCATGGTAAAAAAAATTTACCATAGTCATAGATATTTATTTTTACTATTTTCACTATTCATTTTGTTCAAAAATTAAGTTAAATTTATTTGATAAAATAAATTATTATTATTATTAATATAGAATCCAAAATTTTAAATTAAATTTATATAAGTTTAAAAATTTTACCTAAAAATAATCTCATAGACTCGATGATGAACTATGTTTTCAAATAAAAAATGATTGAAAGTTTACAAATTTTCTATATCCAATTTCAACATGAAATTGATTAAAATAAAATAAATTGGATTAATATATTTATAATTGAAATTAATTTACTTTAAAACTAATTTAAAATCTAATTTAACTTTTTTAATAAATTAAAAAAAGTTTCAAATTAAAATCTTGTATTTTTTCACTATTCCTCAAAAAAAATAATCTTTTCAAAAAAATACAAAAAAATCACCCTTACATAATTTTTATATTATGATTAAAAAAATATACTTCATTTTTGAAAACAAATTTTATATAACATTCAAAAATCCTTTTTAAAATAGTTTCTCAAAAAACGCGACCCCAACTTCTTTAGAAAAATAGAATTTTTAAGTATAAAATTGGATTTATTCTTATCTCTTGTCTAGAAACCACATAATATTAATTTTAATCAGTTAAATATTTCATAAAAATCATTCAAAAAAAGTGTTGTTTTTAATTTATCTATGTAAAACATATTTTTTCATATAATTTTTTTTTCAAAAAAATATTCCCTTTATTTTAAAATAGATATGATGTTAATTTTTAATTAATTTGTCACCAATGAATTCATTATATACTCATATGTAAAACATATATTTTGAAAATTTAGTAAATCATTTCTATGCTTCAATTATAGTGGATAAGTGATAAATATCATATTAAATAATAATATTTTAATAATAAGTAACGTCCCATTTAAACACAACATTACATATAACACAATATAAACTCAATGTTTCTTGTCATGTAAACTAAAATCAGTTTTATGTGTAATAAAAAATATTAAATTTATTAAATTTATTTTAAAAAAATAATTTCAAAAAATCTTGAGGTCGTATAAGCACAATGACCATATTTTTCTATACTCATAATATCATATTTAGTCATTATAATAAATCACTTACCAAATATTTTTAAAAACATATGAAAAGAGAATAAAAAATTAAATTAAGTGAGATGTTAATATTTTCATTAGATTTCAAATTTATCAAATACTGAATGGTAATTTTTTTAATTAGGCATAAATATAGTATTTATCCTTCAAAAAAAAAATATGTGTCTCTCATGAATTTCAGTTATTTTTCAGTATTCTAATTTGTTATTATATATGAAATATGAGGTTGAAGACATAGAACTATAAAATAGAATTATTGACAAGGTTATAAAAGATATGTTAATATATTTTATTGATATGTGATGAAAAATTATTTTATTACTATATTTTTATTTTAATTTTTAAGAAAAGTTTAATAAATTTCATTAAAAATACCTAATCTATATTTTCTTATATTTGAAATGAACTTTCAAACCGTTTTATGTTATCCTTTTAGATCACAATCAAATATAAAACCCTAATATAATACTAACATAAAAGGATGTATCCATAATATAAATAATGATTCAATATTGTATAATCCACCAAATGATTCTTTAGTTCATTGGTTGTGTAGTAAGATACACTCTCTAGTACTCTACAAAATAGAATACAAATATGTATTAACTATTATTTTTTTTCTTAGTTATTATTATTTAAACATGCCATCTAAAAACTAATATTCACATATATATAACTTAGAAACATGTATTAAAAGACAAGTGACACATACTTTTCAAAAAACCACCATATCACCCATGAGAAATAAATATTTATTCCTAACTTTATTTCCATAAAATCACTCAATAGATGTATATGTTATATTTGAAATTATTGTAAGGGATGGTTAAAATTTTGATATATTTATAAATCAATTCAATATGGATATATATGATTTTTATAAAATATATGTGGGGGATAATAAAATAAAAATGGTAATTTTTTCCAATGGTATTATTTAAAATTAAGAAAATTTCTATAAATAACATATAAATAATTTGATTAATATTTTATTGAAAGATGAGATGATAGAATACCTCAAAATTCATTGAATAAAATCAATGAATCATTTCCAAATTGTGCTTATAACTTTAGTCATATTGAAATTATTAATATTAAAATAATTTATAGAATATAGTGTAATGTAATTTTTATTTTCAAAAAATATCCTGAAATTCATAGTCAATCAAATCATATGACATACTGAATCTAGAATTAGATATTGAGATATCAATTTAACTAATATTGTGATATAGACATAACAGTTGATGGGGATTACTAACTTTTTGTACTTCCAATATAATGAATTCCCCACCTCTATGTATAAAAATTATTATTTTTATATGGTTTACATTATCATTTCCTTCTCTCTATAGAGTTTCAATCTCCACATGATATTGTATAATTCAACTATTAAAGGTTATAAATCAATATGTTGATCATGATATGAGGAAGATATATTTCAACATAAAAGGATACATTATATGAGACTAGTTCCACATCGAACCATTTAACAAAAATATTATTAATCAATATTAAAAGGGTAAATTATTTAATTATATAAAATAATAAAACTTCATAACATAAATAGTTTTATATAATTTTTTTAACACATTTTGATATTTCAATATGGTAAAAACCATGTTCAACACTTTCTCTATAAATTAGAATATATTAATGATCTCTTTATATGCTACAAAAATGTTTATTAGAGATCTTTTGAAAATAAAAACCTTCCAATTTTATTTCAATAGAATTAGGAAATGTTTTCCAAGAAAATTTTTAAACGTGGTTATTCAAAAAAAAACTGATACCTACTCCAAATATATTGATACTATATTTAGACCATTGAATTATGTACAAGTATGGGTTACTATAATCTTTTTTACATAATTATGGTACTAAATACACATTCCTTGTATTATATTAAATACGTGATACTATTTAATGATTTCATTTTCATGTGGGAATATTATTATTTGAAGAATACACATAATAAAGTTGAAAATATTTTACAATAAAATAGAATTTTAATCCATATGATTATCACTAATATCTATAATTTATCATTTACATAAACCATCTTGATAAGAACCCACTTCTTTAATATATATTTAATGAATGAAAAACCAACAAGATGAATCAACCATTAAAGTTACATAAAAAGTGTAAGTTCAATATCTTCTAGGGAATTCTTACTAAAATGTGTATAAATCTATCTAAATCATTTTCAATATATAGTATGAAGATAATGTGAAAATAATTATTTAAAAAATATACGATATTGATGATGTTAATAGAGTTAACAAATTTAATGTTTCTACTCCTACTGTTGTTTTTTATCATGAAAATCATTAATGAAGAAAAAAAAGGAAAAAAATGATTGAACTCTAACATATAATCAATATAACTCACTCAATGATTTACCACTTAATAAGTAAAAATATGGAGAACATAATGATTTTATAGATTAAAAGACCATCAACTAACTCAATATATTAATTCTAGTACCAGTCAATAAGATTTTTGACATATATAAATGGAATTTTGAGTTAATTTTAGAGATAAAGTGGGAGAAAATTAGCTTTAAATAGAGAATAAATAATTTTTAAAAATATATTAGTAAAATAATGGGGTTAATTTAGTGAGAAATAAAATATATCATTCTTATGATTGAAAACTATAATAAAAATTATATATGTACGAGGAATAAAATATAAATAATCCCTCAAGGAATATCACTAATTTTTATAGACTGGTGATGTCAATGAATTATTTTTCAATATAGGAAAAACAGATACATATGAAGAATAAATCATGAAACATTCAATGAGTTTTATGTATCTTGTATTTTTAATTAGGAAAAGGGATTGACATTTTGTACATTCACTTTATTATTTATTTATTTTAATGAAATCTCAGCATTTGTTTAATTGTGAATTTTTATGTATATATGATTGTTTATATATGCCTAATATATTAATTATATTTTTTTTATAAAGAAACCCTTAAAAATTACTGGTGTAATTTATCAATTTTGTTTACATAGAAGTATGGAATAAGAATCTCATCAAAAAATATTAATTTTTTTTTGTATTATTTGATAATAAAAAAAGAGGATATGTATAAAATTATTATTTTATTATTTTATATATTATGAATAATAATGGTTTATAATATTACCTATTATAGATATCAAAGAGATATAAGGTTATGTAAATCCAAAAAATTAATAGTTATGTATGAAATGGAATGTTTTTAATCAAAGTGTAATTATACTCATTATATATTTATATAAATTCTACATACATTTATTTTATCAAAATGTTTTATATATATTTTTCTAATGTTGTTGGAAATTGGTATATTGATGAATCATTTCTCAAATGGAATCTTCTAATTCCATTATATTGATAATTAAGGTACACTTTTTTATTCTATTTATTTTCAAGTGGTTAATTTGGTTAAAAAAATTTCTCAAAGGAAATTAATATTTTTCTCAAAAAAAAAGTATCAGTCCAAAATATAATATAAAAAGTACATAAGTGTTAGTACAAAAATTATCATATTTATCTAATATAGATTTTAACAAATAGAAAAAAATAATCTCTCATAGTATTGAAATTATCTATAATGAATGAAAGGAAAAACATAAGAAATTTTGACTAGCCATTTACTTTTGTTGGACAACAATGTGAAACATGTTGATAATAGATAATTTTGAAAAAAATTATCTTTTAGATATAATGACTAATTTTATGAGTGATATAAATACCCAAATATATCCATTTTATCATTCTTTGGAAATATTTATAATTTTAATTTTATAATTATTCATTTCTCATATCTTCTAATAGTCATAAAGATAATTGGAAAATAAAATATTGGAGTTCTCTTCTATTCAATAGTCACAACAATAATTTATTTACTATGAATAGGACTTTTTAAGTATCCTAAACAAAACATTATTGAAATTCTAAATAAAATATTCTTTTACATTTAATTTTCATTTTTTTGTTCTTGTATGTTATCACATTTTCTTTGTATGAAATTCAATATGGTAATAATGAATTGTTTAGTAAACCATTCTCTTACAATCAACTGTTAAATAAAAAATGTAGTTATTTTCTTTAAATTATGACCATACATTTCTAGTAAATGAGGGAATTACATGAAAATAATTTCTAAGCATAACATATATATGCATAACATCCTTTAACTACATTTAGATAAAATAAAATACCAAATATTGATAAAATTTGATATTTTTTCATAAAAATGTATATGATAGTATTTATTTATTATTGAAAACACAATTATCAAAAATATATATTGTTTACTATTTTTTTAATATTTTTTCATTTATTTCTAAGGTTCTATGTGTTTTTATAAAAAAATTATTTTAACAAATTTTCTTGTTAAATAAATGATTTAAACATTTAAACATTTTTTTCATCATTTAAATTATTTTTCAATGTAATTATTCTTTGAAAAGTTTAAATATTTAATTCCCCACCTTAATTAAGTTTATTTACCTATGAAAATGTTTTGTTATTAGATCATTTTAGTGAATAAAAACAATTTGTGATTGGCCCCATCAATAATGGGGAATATTCTAGATAGATGTTTACTTTTATTAAATTCCTGCAATATTCCTTATGCAGTATGCAATGGTAAGAATCAAAATTTTAATAATTTCATGGTGTTTTTTATATTTATATAAATAAAATTAAAAGGAATGTATTTGTAAAATTTTAGATAAAGAGGATTTGAGGTAAATTTTTCTTAGGTATTCTACTAATGGAAAATGTTATTAATAGTATAAAGAGAATATAAACAATATAACAGATATATATAAATTATTTTTTTGTAGGTTTATTATAATCAGGTAAAATCAATATATTTTGAAGATGAGATTAAATATATTCATAATGTAAACTCAAAAATAAAAAGAATCATCAATAATTTTTGAAGATAGAATAAATTCTTAAGATGAAAATGTTAATGTAAATAAGTGATGATGAGGATAATAAATAAAAAACATATAAGGTATTTTATTAAAAAAATAATGTCGTTATTGAAATTATTATATGGATAATTAGTTAAAGTGTCTAAAATAATTTTTTTGAATTCAATATTACTATCTCAAATTAAATCAATGTTACTTGGAGAAGATCACCAACATTCACACTAACAATATAGATAGATTTTTTAAAGGTGAAAAAAAACTAAATGAGAGTTCATGGTGGAATTAAATGGTGGATCACTTGGAAATAATATTATTATAATCATAGTGATGAATGAAAATTATATAAAATATTAGAATAATATCATTTGGATTTCCTTTTAAAGAAACAATATCTACCTCTTTATAAAATTCCTTCAATGTGTGAAGAATAAATGCATCCTTATCAATGAGACACATGTTTTCCAAGATTAAGTATATTATTGACCAATATAAAATATATAATCCTTTTAGATAATTTACATGAATTTATGGATTAGGTTCTATAAAAGATGTGTGAGGTTACAAAGCCTACATAAGAGGTAATTGTTAAGCATTGTGTGAGACTCAGTAATAATCTACTTTCCAATCCCATAGAATTTAATAAGCATAAGAAAAATTGATCCCCTATAATACAATATTATACATCCATCCCTCATGGTCCTAATTATGTATTCAACTTCAGTGTTGAGTTAGAGACCCAAACACGACATACTCTATTGTTCCATGTTTCCCAACTCATTATTATTCATTTCAAACTAGCTATGATTGAATATGAGATTAAAAATATTTAAAGAGGGATATTTTGTAATCAATTGACACCATGATCCCATGTAATTGAATAATCCATAGAATTTTGTTTCTAAGAATGTAGTACACATTTGAGTCCATAATTTCGTTATATCATTTCATGGGTGCAACATAACCTAGAATCTTATAGAAAATATAAAACTATTTTCCCACCCTTCACAAGATCTAAATTCCACAATATCAAATTGTGAACAATGGAATTATATAATTGATAAATGATAAATTCATATAACCAAATTTCACCCAAGGTAGAACCATACGGAACACACCAATTCTCCTCTTATAAAAATATTCTATTCAATTTCCATCTTTGGTTTCATGAAATATAAACACTTTGAAACAAATGAAACACATTTAAGTTATGTGATATTGTTTATATGGTTTGATATATGGAGAAAAATCCCTGATAGAAGTAAATATTTCATCAGGATAAATGTTTTTTATTGGTACATAGCCTAGTGGTTATACCTACCTTGTGCTTGGATAATTTTTTCTTATGAAGAGGTGATGAAATTTATATAACTGGTTTGGGTAAAAACATACTATCCGGTTTCATCCTCTGTCTGGATATTAAAAAAATAGATAATTGATCATTGTAATGAATAATTTCAATGAAATTAGGGAGAATTATAAGAATTTGGAATCTCTTGTCAGGGTTTGAGAACCTTGGTAAATATTGGGTATATCATGTAAAATTATAATCCCATAAGGATATGTATTTACAACAAATGGTTCACTATGAGTTCTCAAAGAGGATACAAAAGGTACCCCAAAAACTAATCCAAACATGGTATATCTAATAACTACCATTAGGTATTTACTCATTGATTTTCATACATTTATAATTTGAAAAAATTTACCATAATAACTACCTAGCTTGAGAATACCATTCTATCTTTACCTAAATTCTCTACATACATTATTATAGATTTATTATGTTAATGAAACCATTATAAAAAGGTTCTAAAAGCCATGAAAAAATCAACCAATGCAATTTTCATTCTTAGTGTGATTCCAAAATAAATCTGTTAATTATCATTTCAATATTATTGGGGATATCATTGAAATTTGTGATAATTGAGAACACATGCATTGGCATGGATGAAATGACACTAGAGATGAGTGTGATTCTACCCAAGAAATATAAGAAGTTACACATATAGTTAGTGATGTTTCTAGTAATTATTTTGACCATATCATCGATGTTGTGAATGTGAATTCTCATATTAAAAATGCCTTTCTATTATAGGTTATGGGGAAAATACCTCTTGATAAGGAAATTTAGTTCACAAATAGTTGACATCACATATTTTTTTGTCCTAGAATTATGATGATGAAACAATACAAGCTAAATTTTGTCATTTTAAAAGTATTTAATAAATTTTAAAAATTTCACCTCGTTCGAGGAAGTAAAATAATTATATGTTCATTAAATAGAGTATAAATTAAAAAATTACAGAAAATTACACCTAGGTTTTTATAGTTTTTCGGGGAACAAAGATCCCCTAGTACACTCCACCAATACTCTCTCCAAGATTTTGGTAATTTTAAATAGTATATTATTTGTAAAAGGATATCAGAAGTTGAGTGCCACAAACTAAAACTTGTTAAAATATATTTTAGATGGTATTAAATACACTAACAAAATTACACGAGACACTCCACACTTGGGTATTTAGAAACAATAAAAATATTATTTTTATGGTAAATTTTCTATGAATTTATTCAGATATAGATGATTCACCTGAAAGATGAAGGGATATTCAATGGAATAAATACATAACATTAATGTAATGTTCTCAAGAATTATCAAAAATCATGTTCTATATAATAATCAATTAAATAATGAATGTAAAATAATTTTATATTTATATATATAGGATGAACACATAGAATAATATCTATAAAAATTTTCTCAGAAGTGTAGTCATGAAAAGAAACAATCAGTTATAGACAATGAATCAAAAATAAGAAGCATCAGTTATGGAAAAATAAATAATCTCTTCATTTAACTGAATGATAAAATATAATTTTAGAGAAAGAGACTTAGGTTTTTTGATCTTTTTAGAAAAAATTATTTATCTAAAATGATAGATTGACATCCAAATATATCTAATTGAGAATAAATTAGAATCCAGAAATAATTATATTCTACAAAATCCTAAAAATTATCCAGATAAATCATGATTTTGAAACACAAATTGGTCATGAAATTTGAATCTAAAATTCCTTATAAAACCATAACTACCCTTATAAATCATAAAAAATTAATCCATTATTTGAGATCTTATGAAATGACATATTAATCACTTTATATTGTGATTTACTCTAGATAAATCATTGTAGAACTCTCATAATAATTCAGAATTGAACTCCCACAATGGTTAGATTAATATGGGTTTTTCCCTTCATGGTGATGACTCTAAGAGAATGGTTTATAGTGTATGTTTGATACCAAACATATAAATCAAAAACATGGATTATGATTAAAATTTTTAGTTCAAAACAAGAATTGTATTTCCAACATGAATTTTTTGATGGTTGGTATATATCAAACCTTAGTTACACAAACATGAGATTACTTAAAAAAAGTATGTTCCCATACATAATGTTTAACTTAAATGAGAAGTTCAAAATGAAGGGTTTTATACCAATTTTAGGATACAGTATCACATTCATAATACATATTTTAGACTCCTTAAAAAAATCTAGAATACTTTCCAAAATAAAAACTCATCAAAAAATAATGTTCAAATAAATCCTTCTATCATTCTAGGAAAATAAAATGATTATTAAATTAAATATAAATCTGAAATCATCTTAATATTTTGTTATTAGTAAATGAAATGATTTAATTTCTGATCGTCAAAATAAATTAAAGTCATGTTTTATCAACGTCTAAATTACCATAAATCTTCCCCTTTTTATGATAAAAAAATTCATAAAAAAAGAATAATTAAACTAATATGTTTGTAACTATCAATTATAATAATCAAAAAAAATTTAAAATGGTTACTATTAATGTCTTTTTGTACATTTTTATTGATCCATATTTCTACCCCATTTTTTATGATAACAAATATATTAATAAAATGGAATAAAACATAGTACACTTTTCACCAAAATGTAAGTGAATGTTATATAAGACATAGATTAGAGAAATATAAAAATTTATAAGTTCAAAATCTTAAAAGAAACGTAAAAAAATAGATAAGATTAAATTGTCTTTAATTTCCTAAAAACTATGATATTAAAAATGTATTATGATGTCATAAGAAACAAGGATAGGTTTTAGGATGATAGGATGGATTTGTAGCTATATTATATTCAATAAAATAATATTTATATGTCACTGAATCATTAAGAGTTTTATTCAATGAAATAATCCCCACCATCAAATATTTGAAATTTTGGTTCTATAGAGAAACCCACCCTCTGAGAAGATTCCTTGAATCATGAATCACTTTTATTAATTCAACCTGATTCAACTTTAATGATTTTGGAAAATTCAATGAGGATAGAATATAAATATTCAATGTGTGTTCTAAATGGTTGATAAAAACACAAACTCTTGGTTCTATAGAAGATAACCATTTAATTATCTATTTTTAGGTCTCTAATAAAGTGTATATAGTCACAATGTCACACTACATACATTGAATCTTCTAATCCATAGATGAAAGATCAGTAGACGACTGCTCTAGTATTTTCAAAATTTCTTAAGAGATTGGTTTAGTTGATATAGAGGCCCATCCATAACATGAACATGAAATTTTCATAGACTTAAAGGAATTTTCCCAAAATGTGTTGAAATTATTAAAACATAACCTTGATACCATTTCCCATTTTATTTTTCAAAACTATTCATTGACGTCTCTCCTCAAAGCATCAAAATATTTTCTTTAAATTGAGAATTCATTATAAATGTGATACTGAGTACGAATAAGCTCATATTCTTATTTAGAAATATATTAACTTCTCATGTATTTCAAAAGACTTCATATAATTATCATGTTATTCATGAATTTCTGTTTCATCATCCTTTAAAAAAATAAACATAAAGATCATACTCATAATAAAATTTTGAGTATAGTCCTCAAAAATTGAATCAAATTGTGATTGTAGTGATGCCTCATCAACCCTTACTGAGGATTCTCAAGCATTAACCAACTGAAGGGATTGAATTTATAAACCTTCAATAAATATATATTATAACTCTATAAAAACTCATATAACTCTAATATCATCATAAATAGTCTATTCTATATATATTTCTACTAAATAAACTTATTGATCCTCATTCAAATCAGTTGAAGCAGCAACATGAATAGTTATACCACCAACAAAATTAAATTCCTATACCCTTCTCAAATATTGAGAATGAGTTACATCTATAATTGGTTGTTACTCACCATTAAAAGATTTGTTAACTCAATATTTAACAATAGGTATGGGATGAAAAACTTATTCTATAATAGATTCAACATCCTATTCAACAAGTTCAAGTTTCCCTATTCTATAGTTCCTCTTAATAATAAAAACCAAAATTTCTACCTCCAAGATAATTCTTCATATAACCTTGAGAACTGAATAACTCCCCCTACTCATAAATGTATATTTTTATATAGAACATACCATCTTATATTGATTGTAGTGATATTTTCACCACTAATATATAAATCCTCTAACCATACAATTTACCTCCAAAAACACAGGGTGTAGTAGTGTATCCTTTAACTCTAGACTCCCCAACTTCCTCCACACCAATCCTTTAGTATCTTGAAAAAATTATTCTTCTATGTCTCCCCTAAATATGAGCAATAGATGGTTAATTTTTCTCTTCCCCAAATGGAATAAATTTTCCTCTTCTCAGGATCTAGAAGAATCTAGACTTACTCAGGGATCCATCAAGAAATTTAATTATTATAATGACACCTTAAAACTATTATAATATCATTAATAATACATATATTATAATTAATAAGAGATATTATCTATATATAATGATAAAACTACATCCTTTCATCTTTATGGTATTGGTGGTTCATGTACATAAACATGTATCGACACATATTTAATTTCATTTCACTCATCAGGAGGAAAATTATATATATATTAGGAAAAATAATTTTCATTGACATTATAATCCAACGAATAAAAAATATTTGATTAAACATAACTAACACTTTCTTGTTTGCTTAAATGTCCTTTACTTGTGTCATATTAACCTAATATGTTCCAAAAAGAATGAACATGATTTAATAAGAATTTTAAATGCCATATCTAGTTAATATTAGTCTAAAATTAGAATTACCTTCATGAGGTCACTATAAATGATAGGCCATATACACTAAAGAAACCAAAAAAATACTTATTATTCACTTTAGAAGATACGACATCCTCACCATCACTGAAGTTACACTAGGAATTATGGAAAAATCAATTACATTCCCTTCAAAATATATACTCATAATTTATTCCCTAAAACAAAAAATCAATTCCTTAAAAGATTAAATATTTCATCAACATAATATTAGTCTAAAAAAACATCTTGATGTCAACAACCATCCATTACAGCACACACTGATCAAAACTACAAACATTTTGCCTCGTCCAACCATAGGGTCAAATATCATCAATCTGCTATGTCTATAGAGACGTAGAATCAATAGGGTTTATAAATTCATTGTTTATTAAGATATAATAATTAATGATCTCAAATATTCAAAATAATTACTTAGATATAATATTATCTCAGATTTTTTATGTGATAGTTGAGCTTCTCGACGATATAGTTCAGTGAAATAATTTTTCATTTTAAAATGAAATGTTGGATTCATAAATTAAAAAATAAAACTCATATTTTCCTAGAAAACAATGGGAATAAATATATTTATATAAAAAATACTTTAAAAATAATATAATATAAAACTAATCATTAACTAAACAAAGTACAAAAAAGAGTGACATTTTACTTTAAATTAAATAATTCTAACCCTTATAAAATTGTCAGAACCATTTTTGGGAGTTGTTTTAGTAAAAAAATTAGTAGGATGATATTTATTGTTAATAAATACTAAATAAATGTCACCATTTTTTATAGTATCCCATAGAAAATTATAACATTTGGTAACTCACTTTCAGGTATTTCTCATCTAACATTTTGTTTACCACTTTGTTTGTATGTGTTTTAGGGATTCTGAGGATGGAAAGCCTTTTATGATTAAAATGATCTAAAGTTCATGGATGTATAGTTTTGGAAATAGTGGAGTCTGGTTATAAGCATTTTAAAGAATTTCTAGGGTTCTCCCCGAGTTCAAATAAAAATAGTTGATGGTTTGGGGTTTTTTTTTCAGAATCTAGACTATTAACTCTCTACTAGAAATTTTCATGTTGTGAATGGTTTACACAACATGAAGCCTTTTATTGGTAATAATTCATAAATTGGTTCAATTCATGAAAATTTTACACTCTATAAATTGGGTTCACAGACAAAAATTGTTGAATTTGGGATCTATAATATGAGGCAACACAGTTTACAACATCATTTGTTAATTTATAAATTCACATCATGAAATGTTTTACTATAATTAATGACTTAGGATTTTTATTTTTTGGGGATATTTATGGGTTATTTTTTTTATTTTACTTTAATATTCCCTCTAAGGACCTCAGAGATCTCCTAATCAATTTGGGGATCTCCTCTCCTTTTGAACCATTTGTTTGGCGAATTGTCATCATGGCCTTTTTTGGAGAATCTCTCTGGGTAAGATATAATTCTTATTCTTTATTTCCTTTAATCATGGTAGAAACATTGTGCTATTTTTATGGATTCAATTATCTATTATGATAATATTATTGATCCTTTATTGATCTATTTTGTGATCTTCTTCTGGAGACTGACCCTTATGTTGGTTATGGTGAAATGTGAGCATTCATTGAAGTATATTGTGATCTGTCTTCATCACCATCCATTTTTATTGTTGAAATGATTCTTAGATGTAAGTATTGATTCTAGGGATTGTTTTATTTTATTTACATTATTTTGTGTTGGTGGGCCTTGTTGCAAGTATGTCTGACATGATTTTGAGTCAGTTGGTTCTGTCATTATCATATTTTGGGTGAACTTAATTCATATGGTTTTATAAATTGTCTTATAAATTAATTGGCATGACTGAATAGTATTTCTATAAAGGGTTTTTTAGAAATGATGTTTTTTCAATAGTTTTGGAAAATTTTAATCTATTTTCAAATCATTTTGAAATGAATTTGAGAAATGGTTTGGAAAAAATAGAACATGGGATGTCAAGGATTCTTGGGTGGAAGGTGTAGAAATAGGCTTCATTTATTAAAACTCTTGGTGGGTTCAATCATGGGGTGTTCCTCTTCTTCCATGGACTTTTTTTCAAGTTACGAGTTAGACATGTTGGGGGGTTCATTTTCTGGGGTGCTCCTCTGATACCTCGATTTGTGGCATATCTCTATAGGTATGATGTGTGAGATTGTATATGATTTAGTATGAGTGTCCTAGATACCCTAACATATAGTGATCCTTTTTTTTATATAACAACCTTGATCTTTATTTCACATTAATAATTAATTTATTACAAATGAATACACATAATACAACCTGAATGATACATAAGTTTAGTGTATTTGGGAATTATGTACACTACATAACAACAAAAAATACGGGATACAACATTTTTATTACAAAATTCTTTAACATGCTCAAAATAATCCATGAAACTTAATATTTCATGGGATAACATGGGGAAATACATTAGAAAGGGGTGATCTATAATGCCCAGTAAGGGAATAAACATGGAATAAGTGATACATGTTTCAATGAGGAATAAAAGGAACATGAATAATAAGTCTTGATATACCATGATAATTATAACATGGGAAATGTGTAAATAAATTAAATAATAGAATCATAAACATAGATCAAGGATAAACCCTCTAGGACATCATAATGGAAAATTTCCCATAAAGTAATCAAGTTCACTCCCTATCCCAAAATAACATATCATGATACTAAACATTACCCAATGAATTGGAGTACTATCTGGTCACACCCATCATAATCATTTCAATCTCATTATTAAGTGTTCTACATAGATCATAAAACAAGGATTTATTCATCATAATAATTTATTCCACGATTAAGGAGTTGAGAATAAATATATATGTATTCCCCAAATCAAAATTATATGGGCATAAATGTGAATACCCATGATATAAAAATGGGTATAGTATTCACTATGCAATTGTTTTATCATGTAAAATCATTGTGAAATTTCAGCAGCATAACAAAAAAAAATCATAAAAATGGTTGATGATAGATAAATGGGTCTCTCATCATTTGGCCATAAAATGGTTAGTAATAGGTAAATATATATACATTTACCAACTTTAGGAAATGGAAATAAAATTCATATGTTCATAAATAAAATTTAATAAAGAAAATAAGGTCAGGATTCCTTATGGAATTTTTTCATAATAACATATTACTTAAGGGAAAAAATCTGGGAGGATAAATGATCCCTAATTAAAATAACATCAATTGGATAGTAATAAAATGACTATAAATGGATGGAAATATAACCAATTTAAATTAATATAATTAACTTCAAATAATGTGCTTGAATTTTTATAGATTATAGGAAGGTCCCTTACATGAGTGTGTGACTCCAAAATCTTGGGAGGGGATTATTGAGAGATTAGGACACATTAGGAGGACTCTAGAGAGTAGAGGGATGAGTATGGTCATGATCCAAGGAGTTTTAGTGAAGGGAAAGGGGATCTCCCCATGGTGTCATCCATATAGGAGTGGTTCTTGTTATTTTATAAGGACAAGGGCCTAAATTATTTAAATAATTCCATTTATTATGTGGATGTGGGTCACACTCATAAAGAAATTTTTTTAAAAACTTAAAATATATTATAGGATTTGGAGGATTCATAATATCTTTAAAGATAAATCAAATAAAGTTAAAATCACATTATAACATTTATTTGGTTGTGGATCCCAATTATAGTAATTACTAGATCACTTTTGGGTCATTATGATGTTATAAAACAAAAAGTATATTTTTATGGCATTCAATTTTTACCCAAAAATTTGACCATCTCATAAATTTATGAAAAATTAACTATTAGATAATTTATATGTTCTGATTCTAATATTAATTTTATCTAAATAATTTTCTAAATATGTGTATTCTCACATTTAAAACAAAATCCACATTTATTAAGAAATGTTGGGTTTTTGTCAATATTTTTTCTCAACCATTATAAAAATTACATTTGAATTCATAAAAATTATATGATAATTTTTATTTGAAAAAAACTATTTAAAATATAATTTATTTTGAAAAGAAATCATAATTTATTAATTGAATTTGAATATAAACAAAAAATATAATTTGTGATTTTTTGTATCCAAATAAATAACATTTATGAAGTAAAAATAATTGGATAAAAATATATTTATTATTATATACAAAAAAAGTGCATAATCATATTTCTAGGGTCTTGATACATATCACTATAATACACCATTAAACTCCCTTAGAGTAAGATGTGTGATGGTAGGACTTTCATGGGGAATTTTAGTGAACATGGTCTGAGTCATGATCTCAATGATCCTGAACTTCTTTTGTAAATGGTTTTTCTAATGCTTAAGTTTTTGGATCTCATCTTGAGCTTAGTCAAGGGAAAATCCCAATAATTATCTCTCCATTGGAAGATCTGAAAAAATGGAATTCATAGGTTACGATCCTACTGGTTGAGGCCATCACTTCATTTGTCTATGTCAATCATATTTGTTAAAACCTTATATTTATGCTAATCACATGACCATATTTCAACATTTATAATATCAATAGTAATTATACTTGATGATTTTTTGAATCCACTATGATATAATAATATCAAACAAATGTATGTGTTTTCTATAACCATATTTCACGATGATTCATTTTAAAAAAAAATCAAAAAAAGTAATTTTATTTATAACAGTTCATGTCATCACAATCTTGTCCCCTTAATAAATTTCACCCTAAAAATTTTAATTTCTGACACTAAAATAGATGAGGGTAACTCTACTTCATCACCTCCTCCAGTCTCCATGTTTCTAAATCAAACATTTAGTTTCTCCATAGAACTTTGACAATGTTCATTTTCTTATTTCATAGAAATCTTTCTCTATGATCTAGTATCTTCAATAGCTACTCTTCATAGGAGAGATCATTATCCAAAGGTACCACCTCTATATTGAGTACATGTGAGTGGTCTCTTATGTACTTCCTCAAGAGGGATACATGGAATATATTATTTACTTAAGATAGGTTTGGTGAGAGTTCTAGTCGATAGTCTACCACTCTAATGCTATCAAGGATTTGAAAGGGGACAATGTATCTTGAACTAAGATTTCCATCCTTCCAAAATCTCATAAATCAATTCCATGGAGATATTCATAGGAATACTATATCTCTAACATCAATATCTAGGTCTTATCTATGATTTTTAACATAGATCAACTGTCAAATCTGAGAAGCCTTGATGTGCTGTTGAATAGTCTTAAACTTTTCCACCATTTCTTTGACCATTTTAGGACCTAGAAGTTTTAGTTCCCCAAATTCATTACAACATAAAGGTGTTATGAACCTATTCCAATAAAGGGATTCATAGGTATCCATTTATATGCTTGAGTGTAATATTTTATTGTATGAGAACTCAACCATAGGAATATGTTAGTCACATCTTACTTTGAAGTCTATAAAACATTCTCACAACATGTCTTCCATTGTTTGAAAAGTCTGATCAGATTGGCCATCAGTTTAAGGATGATAAGCCGTACTTAAGAATTGATAAATTTTTATATAATTTTGTATACATTTCCATAACTTGGAGGTTAACCTCAGATATCTATTGGATACAATAAATAATGGTACTCCATATAGTCTTATCATTTATTTGATGTATATTTATGCAAGTTAATACAGTGATAAGTCCACTCAAATTGTAATAAAGTGATCTATCTTTTTAAGAAGATACACAACAACCCATATAGCATTGTTCCCCTATATGTCTCTAGATGTTTGGTGATAAAGAACATGGTGATTTTCTCCCATTTCCATGTTTGTAGGGGTGATGGTTGCATCATCCCTTATACTTCTATGTTTCAGCCTTCAATTTAGGAAATACTAGGGAAATTTATGTATATTTAGTGATTTAATTTTTCTTACTCTCCTATGAATAGTGCTCATGGATATATTGATACATCTATGTGCTTCCTGGATAAATGGAGAAAGTCTCCTTATGTGCATAATCCAATAGTTCATTTTTTAAATCTAGATTTTATGGAATACATAATCTTAAAACAAATCTCACAATTCCTTCATCATTTACATTGGACTCTAAGGATTTCCCTTTTATTATAGTTTCCACTTTCTTCTGAATTCCCACATTATCCCTTTGATCATAATTTATCCTCTCTATATGGTATGGTTAAGAAATCATTTGTGATATGATTGATGATGTTCCTTCCTTTATGATTCCCATGTACATCCATTATAGTTCCAAGAATATTAAATCCTTACCAATTTTATCATTGATAAAGATATAAGATCTTTTATAATTAGATAATATTCTAATTTACTCACTTAACTAGGATGGTAGTGGATTGAGAATTCATAATCCTTGATCTTCTCTAACAATCTTTATTGGTTCATATTCATCTCTATCTATGTGAATATATATTTGAGACTTTTTTATCCATATATATATCAAACTTATACCAAAATAGATAATTCTTCTATATTTTAAAAGTAAATATCACTACAGCCAACTCTAGATCATGTTTGAGATGGTTTTTCTCATGAACCTTCAACTTCCTTGAAACATACTCTATGACTTTTTCACTCTGAATTAACACACAACCCAATCCGTTCTTTGAAGCATCACTAAATACTACAAATATTTCTCAAATTTTGGGTATTGTGAGAACATGCATAGTGATGAGCCTCATTTTTAACTCCATGAATATCTCTTCACATTCATCATTATAAGAAAACATGACTCCCTACTATGTTATCCTAGTAAGACGGTTTGGAAATCATCAAAAATTCCACCAAATCGGTGATAAAACCCAGCTATCCCAAGGAAAATATGGATATATGTCAATGATGTTGGCATCATATATCCTTTAATTACTTATATATTTAAAGTATCTATAGATATCCCATTGATTATGATGATATTACTTATGAAAGAGACTTCCTTCAACTAGAACTCACATATATTGTACTTCGCATAAATCTTCTCCTTTTGTAGGGTCTTTAACATAGTGCTCAGATGCTCCTCTATTATTTTGAATTATATTAGAATGTAATCTATAAATACTACCACAAATTTTTCATGGTAGCCTCTAGAGAAAATATTCATTAAGTCTATGAAAATTTTAAGAGCATTAGTGAGTCTGAATGAAATAACTAAGAACTCATAGTGCACGTACATTGTATGTACATTTGTATTGGGTATATATTCATTATTAACCCTTACATGATAATATCCCGACCAAAGATCCAACTTGGAGAATTATTTTGGTCCACGTAGCTGATCAAATAAGTTATCAATCCAAGTCCGATAGTACCTATTCTTTATCGTGATCTTATTGATCTCATTATAATCAATGAAAAGGTTCGTTGACCTAACCTTATTCTTGATGAAGAGGACTAGTGCACCCCATAGTGAATCACTTGGTAATATTAAATCTTTATCCACATTCTATTATAGTTGTTTATTCAACTTCTCCAGTTCCACAATATCCATTCCATATAGAGTCTTGGATAATGGTAGTTCCCTTGTTATAATCTCTATTGAAAATTTAACCTCTCTGGTAGGAGAAATACCAAGAAATTACTTAGGAAACACATTAATGTAATCCCTCACAATATCCATGTCTTCAAGGATGGTTATTTCCATTAGCTCAATCATTTGGGATATATCTTATTTCTCATAGTGAAATAATATTCATGATTGATATGATAGTGTTAAATATGATTCTTCTTCCACCTTTAACTTGTATAGAATCTAGGACTGATTCATAATATGGTGAGTGATTTCCTTCTCATGGAAATTTGCATTGGATCTATATAGGGAAATAAAATACATGTCTAAAATTGTGTCAAATCCCACTAAAGGGAGTATGAAAAGGTTCATTGGAAAGTTCATCCCATAAATTGTGATAATGGAGGATTTATATACTTGGTATGAAATAATTTCCCTATTTTCTGTTTTCACTGACAACACTACTTCCATGATTTTTGGTGGTTTTTAAATAGTTCTTCTAAACTTTCATGATATGAATGAATGTACAAAACTGTGTATGATAACTTTACCTTTCATTTTTTGATTCTGTTTCCACTTTATTCAATATACACTTAGGTATGAGTACTTTTAAACTATTAAACACATAAAGAGTAATCTAATGACATTAAAGGGACAACTAATAAATTACATTTATTTCCTTAAATTATGAATCTCTAGGATTCAATCTATGTTATCTATGATCTATTTCCTAACATATATTCTTATATAAAGTTTTCCTTTAATAATGGTTTATAAAATGATTATAAATTTATCAATGAATAACCATCAAGGTTGTCAAACCAATTGTAAAGTAAGGCTCATTGTCATGTACCAATTTAACCCAAGTTAGGTTGAAAACACCTTTTCAGAGTTGTTAATCCTTGGTACATCTATGCCAGAACCACATCCACTTATATTATCTAGACATGGATTTCTTTCTTTTACAAACCAATTAATCTATAATAAATAATATTTAGGGATTGTTTCTTATACTTTTTCTTATCTCTAAGTCTTTCGCTATATATTTCTAATACTAATCTAAAAAATAACTATACTTTTTTTCTAATACCAGTTGCAACAACCCTACTCTTTACTTTACATTAAAATTTGATTTATTATATAAGAATATAATTAAAAATACATGTAGTATCAAAAAGTATAGTGTCTTTGGTAATTAGAAACATTACATAGCAACATAAAATAGGTAATACAACATCTTTATTAAAAAAATATTTAACATTCTAAAAATACTCCTTTGAATGTAAAACTGCATGGGATAACCTATGGAAATATATAACAAATGGGTGATCTATAAATCACATTAAAGGAATAAACATGGAATAAGTTATACATGTTAGAAAATAGGAATATCAATGGGGAATAAAAGAAACATGAACAATAAGGCTTGATATAGAATGTTAATAATAAAAGAGGGAATGTGTCAACAACTTAAAACAATAAATCATAAACACAGGTCATGGTTAAACCAGCCAAGACATCATGGTGGAAAAATTCCCATAAAGAAATCAGGTTCACTCCCTATCTCAACATGACATATCATGATAATAAACATTACTCAATACATTAGAGTGTTATCTGGGTGAACCCATCATATTTATTTTATTTTCATGCTTAAGTGTTCTACATAAATCATAAAATAGGTATTAATTCATCATCATAATTTATTACATGATTAAGGAGTGTAGAATACATATATTTAAGTTCTAAATATAAAGTATATGTTCATAGAGGTGAATATCCTTGAGAGAAAATGGTTATTGTATTCACTACACAATTGTTTTGGCCTGGAAAATTGTGGTTAAATTTAGGAAGCATGAGGACATTACATAAAAATTCATAAAAATGGTTGATGAAAGATAAAGGGTTTACACATATTTTTTAAATTAAATGGGTAGTAATAGGGATATATAAATACATGTCCTAAATTTAGGAAATGTAAATATAATACATTCATTCATAAAGAAACTTGAATATAGAAGAGGAGTTGAGGATCCATTATGAAATTTTGTAATAGTAATAGATTAGGTAAGGGTCCAAATGAGGGAGGATAAATGATCCATAATTGAAATAAGATATATTAATTATTAAGGCAGTGATTATAAAGTAATGACAATATAACCAATTGAAATTAAAATAACTAATTTCAAATAAGGTTTTTGATATTGTAAGGAGGATAGGAAGGTGTCTAACTTGAGTGTGTGATTCTAAAAGCATAGGCGGACATCATGAGAGATTAGGGAACCTTGGGAGGAACATATAAATTAGAGGGTATAGTATGGTCTTTCTCCAAGGAGTTTGAGACAAGATAAATGGGATCTTGGGTGGGATAATATATGAAGGGGTATTTTTTTATTATTTATGTTTTGGACTCTACACGATAAAATATCCAAAACTACAAACCATCCCATGGCTTTCTCTCATGGTTTCTTCAAAATGGAAGTGGTTCTCATTATTTTATAAGGCGATGATCCCAACTTATTAAAATAATTCCCTCGCTTATGTGGAGGTGTGTCACACTCTTAAAGAAATTATTTTAAAACCTTAAAATATATTATAGGTTTTTGGGGATTCATAATGCCTTTAAAAAATAAAAAAAATAAACTTAAAATAAAAATTTAAAAGGAAATAATTTATTTGGAATGGATCCCATTTATATTAATTATTACCTATTTTATGGGTAATTATGATGCCATATAACACAATGTATATTTATACGGTATTTATTTTTACACAAAAATTTGACTATAGTAGTAAATAATGAAAATTCATTATTGGATAATTTCAATATTCTAATTCTAAAATATTTTACATTTTATATAAATAATTTTATAAATATGTGATTTTTCACTTTTAAAATAAAATCGACATTAATTATGAAATGTTTGGTTTTTGAATATAACTGTTTTTAAACCCTAATAAAAATTACATCTGACTTCATAAAAAATATATGATCATTTATATTTTTTCACCTCACCTGTTTTGATAATCCCAATTATGATTTCATATACTTTGATAATCTCAATCTAATGATTTTCTATATATTAATTCTTTCAATATGTGCTCAAGATGATAATAATATTAAAATAATCCCTGAGATAGTTTAATCTTTTTTTATCCATGTTTATATAAGTTCTGAAGTAATTCTAACCCATTTGAATTTGTTTTGTATGAAACTGATAAGTATTTAGTCACTGATCTGTGTTTAATCTATCGGTACTCAGTCTAACAATAGAATTAGTCTACCGATAGACAGAGTCACTGATACACTAAGGTCACCAATATGTACAGAGCTACCGATAGAAAACCAGATCTACGAACATGAGGAAGTCTTCTGATAGAACCAGTCTACCAAGCTACTGATACAGAATAGACCATAGCCACTGATAGACAGAAGTCTACCGATAGAAGTCTACTGATAGTGTAAGTCTACCGATACGTGCAAACAGCTACTGATGCAAAGAGCTACTGATGGAGAGACAGCTACCGATGGAACTAAAGTCACCGGTATATGAGCTACCGATGAAAGTTCAAAAGATCTACTGATGGAAGGACAAAGTCCACCATGCACGTCTACCAATAAAATGCTACTAATGCTTGACCGACCAGTCAAACCCTATACTCTTCATACTATTTATTTATTTATCTAACAGTTACATTCGATTGTTTTAATGCAGTTAATGTTATTTAATGATTTTTTTTGAATGTCAGGGAACCGTACCTAGTACCCATGCAAAAGTTGATTGTTCTTTTCTGCCGAAGCTGGAACCTATAAATTGATGTAAAGAGAACACTTAAGAAGATAGAAGAAACACATGCATATGATACTCCTGAAAAATAAAAAAGAATACACACAAAGGGTGAAAGAAGAAGAGATGAACAAGCATTCAAACGTTTATAGGAGAACACAAGTTGCATCTTGAGTGAAGAACTACAACAAACGTTTCATGCACTCAGGCTGCTAAGCTGGACCAAGAATCAAAGAAGAAAACGACACTCTGTTTTCTAGAGAAAAACCAGAGAAGGACTCAGAATCTTTTCTGATAAACCAAACGAGTCCAGAGCTGCACTGCTAATCACTAAAGCATTTCTAATCTCAATCATACTTCTTTTAGTGATTCTTTCTTTACATTTTGAGCAGTGTGTGTATCCTGTTTACTTTACACACACACTGTCTCCTGTGCTAAACTGGAG
This sequence comes from Viscum album, assembly GCA_963277665.1. Lineage (NCBI taxonomy): Eukaryota > Viridiplantae > Streptophyta > Magnoliopsida > Santalales > Viscaceae > Viscum > Viscum album. The sequence continues at coordinate 1,856,293,334 of OY728140.1, forward strand.
GATTCTTAAATCCTCACTTAAACTCCATTACCCTTTTGTTTCCCACTGTGAATGGTGGTAGAGGTCGAGTAAGACCTAAACAGCCTGTGAGCTGTTGTTTGTTTTTCCCATGAAGAACTGTGGTAGAGGTCTTTGTACCTAGACAGTAGTGTACTGTTTTTTAACCCTGATCCAAGGTGTGGATCAAATTATATAAATTATTGAGAGGACTAAGTCTCGGCTTGAGACTGAACCTCTTAGTTAACTCTGTTGTGCTTTTATTTTAAGTCTATAAGTATTACATATATATATATTCAGCTGCTTATTACTTTTAAATACAAAACTATTTTAAATCTACTTTAATAGTTAAATTATCAAGTGTTTTTACTTATTGTAAACCAGTAAGTTAGTTTCAAAAGTTAATTTAATCTTCAAATTAATTTAACTGAGACCTAATCAATATTTGAGAAACTAATTGAACTTTTACACTCTGTATAGATTCACTACAGTTTAAATTTGTTTTTAAACTGGGGGATTTTAAGAGAAATATTTTTATCAAAAATTTTAATTGGAACTCAATTCACCCCCCTCTTGAGTATCCACTCCGACCAACATTTGGTATCAGAGGATTATTTTTGTTCAAGGATTTTTGAAATACTCTGTTTTTCAACTGTGATTTTAGTTGCATCCTTAAAGATCTTAAATTTCTATTATTTCTAAATTTTTATCTCTTTAAAACTATTTTCTAAAATCTAGTTATGGAAAATAGACTAGAGGGTGCTGCTACAAACCGACCACCTTTCTTCAATGGCACCAACTATGCCCAGTGGAAACTGAAAATAAAAATTCATTTAGAAAGTATGTGTTTTGATATTTGGACTGCTATAGAGTCTCAATATAAAATTCTAGAGACTGAAAGAACAACTTGGGATAAAAACACAATGACTTATTACAATAATAATTGTAAATCTATGAATGCTCTGTACTTTTCTTTAGGAGATGAAGAGTTTAATAGAATTTCTGCTTGTAAAACTACCTTCGAAATATGGGATACTTTGGGTGTTTCTCATGAAGGAACAACAAATGTTAAAGAAATGAGATTGAATACTTATACTATTAAATATGACAATTTAAAAATGAAAACTGATGAACCTATTTCTGATATGTATCTCAGGTTTAATGAGATAGTCAATACAATGAGTTCACTTGGTAAAGCTGTTCCAGCAAAGGAACAAATTATGAGGATACTGAGATGTCTTCCAGAACGATGGAGAGGCACCTCTATCTCAATTAGAGAGTCATGTGACATTGGATAACTTCCAGTAAAGGAGCTTATTGGTAAATTAATGATGTATGAGGAAGAACTCAAAGTGAATAAGGAGGAAGATGATAAACCTAAGAGAAAATATTTAGCTTTCAAGTCTTCTGCCTCTAAGAGTAAAGACAAGGAGAAAATGAAAATACCTACTAAGAGTTCAACCAGTGAAGATTCTGATTTAGATAGTGATGCTGAGATGGCTCAAATAGCCAAGAGATTCAAGAAGTTTTATAAGAAGAATAAATTCTTCAGGAAATATAACTATAAAGGAAAGTATGAAAACAAGGGACACGAGAAGAAGGATTGGAAGAAAGCTGGCAAGAATGATGAAATAGTCTGTTATGAGTGTAAAAGGAAAGGACACATCAAGGCTGATTGTCCAAAGTTGAAAGTCAAAAATAAATATGATTATAAAGACAAGAATTAAAAGAAAGCTATGAAGGCTACCTGGAGTGCATCTGAAGACAACATAAGTGAATCTGAATTTTTTGATTCTGATAAGAATCATGCCAACATGTATTTCATGACCAACACATCTGAGGTAATCTTAGATACTGCTGTTTTAAATTCTTATTATTCTGAAGATGATGTAGAATCTGATTCTGATTCAAAAAACATGACTAGTAAGGAATTATTTGAATACTTCAATATGATGGAAGAGACATGCAATGAACTTAAGGATAAATACAAATCATTAAAGAAATAGCATGCTCTCACTACTACTGTTAAAACCGAACTTACTATTGAAAAATAGAAGAATGCTCAACTGTTAAAGGAAAATACAGAACTGAAAATGTCAAATGAGAAACTTAGAAAAGACTTAGAGAAGTTTACAAATGGAAAATACACACTTACTCAAATTTTAGGTAAACAAGTTACACCTAAATACACTACTGGTTTGGGATATCAGCCTGGACATAAACAGTTCACTAAAACTTGATTTATTCCTATGTCTGGACAAAATTCTTCTTATTATAGTTTTGGAAATTCATATGCTTTAACCAGTTATTTATATGGTTATAGGTCAAATAATGTTTTTCTTTCAAAATCTATTGATTATATAAATTATATGAGACCCATAAAACAAATATGGGTACCTAAAGTTTTGATTGCTAACCTTTCTGGACCCAAGAAGATCTGGGTACCAAAATCATTTTCTATCTAAATCTATTTTGTAGGAAACATGCTTAAAGAGTTCTCACAAGAAGGTATGGTACTTGGATAGTGGATGTTCAAGAGATATGTCTGGAGATTATTCATGCTTCAAAAGTTTAATAAAGGTTGTTGGAGGACATGTCACTTTTGGTGATAATTATAAAGGAAAGATCATCGACCTCGGCCAAATTGGTAACACTGATTTAGTTTTAATTTCTAAAGTTTTATTTGTTGATGTACTTAAGTATAACATGTTAAGTATTTCTCAATTATTTGATGATGGATTTAATGTGATGTTTGAAAATTATTCCTACAATGTTTTTAATTATAAAAATGTTTTAGTATTTTCTACTTTAAGAAATGAAAATGTTTATGCAGTTGATTTAAATTCTTTATCTAAACAAAATGTTACTTGTTTAAATTCTTCTCATAAAGAGTCTTGGATTTGGCACAGAAAATTAGGACACTGAAATATCTATTCACTTAGAAAACTAACTAGAAAGAACTTATTTAGAGACCCACCCAAACTTGAATTCCCAAATGAAAAAGTGAAGCATGTTCTTACTTTATTAAATACTCCAAATCTGTAGAAAATATTAGTGGAATTAAGATTAAAACTCTAAGAAGTGATCATTGATGTGAGTTTGAAAATCATGAATTTGAATCCTATTTCTCACACAATGGCTATAGTCACAACTTTTCTACTCCTAGAACACCTCAGCAGAATGGTGTAGTAGAAAGAAGAAATAGAACCCTGCAAGAAATTGCTAGAACTATGCTTAATGAATATGACCTACCTATTTACTTTTGGGCTGAAGCTATGAATACATCTTGTTATATTATTAATAGAGTCTTAATTAGACCAGTTCTTAAGAAGACCCCTTATGAGTTGTGGAATAATCGAAAACCTAATGTTGGTTACTTTAGAGTCTTTGGTTGCAATGTTTTTATTCTCAATACAAAGAATAATATTGATAGGTTTACTTCTAAGAGTGATGAAGGAATTTTTATTGGTTATTCTTTAACTAGAAAATATTATAGAGTCTATAATAAAAGAACCGAATGTGTGGAAGAATCTGTTCACATCAAGTTTGATGAAACTGATCCACATGAGCCTAAAACCACTCTTGAAAATCTTGAGGAAGATTTAAGTATTCTGGACCTTAATAATAAATCTAAAGAACCTGCTATAAAACCATCCAGTTCTGAATATATTCTAGAATCTTCTAATATGGAACCTGAACCTATAGATGAAACTGAAATTTCTAGTCCTACCTTTACTAGATCAACAAGGATTCTAAAGAATCATCCTTTGGATGTTGTTGTTGGTAATCTTGATAGAGGGACAAAGACTAGAGCTTCTCTAAGAAATAAGGTTGAACATCAAGCCTTTCTTTCATAGCTAGAACCTAAAAATATCAATGATGAATTTTGGGTAATGGATATGTAAGAAGAGTTAAATCAATTTGAAAGAAACAAAGTCTAGGAATTAGTTGACAGATCTAAGGACACTTTAACAATAGGCACAAAATGGGTTTTTAGAAACAAATTTGATGAGTCTGGAAACATAGTTAGAAACAAAGCTAGACTATTTACACAAGGATATAGTCAAGAAGAAGGAATAGACTATGAGGAAACTTTTTCACCAGTAGCCAGATTAGAATCCATTAGGATCTTACTTGCATATGCTGCTCATATGAATTTCAAGTTATATAAAATGGATGTCAAAAGTGATTTTCTAAATGGTTTTATTGTTGAAGATGTTTTTGTTGAACAACCACCTAGATTTACTAATCCTCAGTTTCCAAATCATGTTTTTAAACTTTCTAAAGCTTTATATGGTTTAAAACAGGCTCCAAGAGCTTGGTATGATAGACTTAGTAATTTTATTATTTCAAAAAGTTTTACTAAAGGGATTGCTGATCAAACTCTTTTTATTAAAATAATTTTTAAAGAAATTTTAATAGTTCAAATCTATGTTGATGATATTATTTTTTGATCTTCTAAACATTCTTTATGTACTGATTTTTCAAAGAGTATGAAAAATGAATTTGAAATGAGTTTAATGGGAGAACTTAAATATTTTCTTGGATTTCAAGTGTTTCAAAATGAAAATAGTACTGTTCTGAATCAAAGTACATATACAAAGGATCTTTTAAAACGTTTTGGTTTGGATATTATTAAGTAAAGTGAAACTTTTATGAGTACTGTTTGTAAATTGGATGCAGATGAAACTGGGAAATCAGTGGGTCAAACCAATTACAGAGGTATGATTGGAAGCTTACTTTACATTACTGCTAGTCAACCAGATATTATGTTTAGTGTGTGTATGTGTGCAAGATTTCAGGCTAATCCAAAATAATCGCATTTACTTGCTGTTAAAAGAATTTTTAAATATCTTAAACATACTGTAAACTTTGGTTTGTTTTACCCAAAATGACAACCCTTTGAGTTAATGAGTTATTCAGATGCTGACTTTGCTGGATGCAAGTTGGATAGAAAGAGAACTTCAGGAACATGTCATTTATTAGGAAAGTCCTTAGTATCTTGGTGTAGTAAGAAGCATAATTCCGTAGCACTATCCTCTGTCAAAGCAGAGTACATAGCTGCTGGTAGTTGCTGTGCACAAATTCTGTGGATGAAACACACTCTTTTGGACTATGGATATAACTTTAGGCATGTGTCAATCAGCTGTGACAATACTAGTGCAATAAATATCTCGAATAACCTTGTGTCTCGCTCTAGGACCAAACACATTGATGTAAGGAACCATTTCTTGAGAGATCATTACCAAAAGGGTGATATTACTCTTGAGTTTATAGGCACTGAACATCAATAAGCCGACATTTCCACTAAACCTCTGAGTTCGTATAGGTTAAGTTACATTAGACACAAGTTAGGAATGTTTAATCTCAATCGGTATCTAACCTCACCGATGTAACCTCATCGATGTAACCTCACCGATGTAACCTCATCGATGTAACCTCACCGATGTAAAACCTCACTGATAGAAATTATCACCGATTTGCGCGCTATTTTAAAACTTATGTCTGCCGTCAGAATCTAAATCATTTACTTTATTTCATTTTTTTATTTATTTTATGATTCCTAAATTTTAAAACTAAAGTCCAAGCTACTTCAAAATCCACCAAGTCTCAAACCTTAACCCTCGAACCTTAGCTCCCAAATCCTTAGAGAACCCTAAATCCTTCGAACCAATGATGGAAAAAACCAAACTTCCTAACGTTAGATATGACTCTGTTGAGCCAAAAACAAAGAATCAAAGGACCGAGCAAGATGCAAGTGGTAGTGGAAGGGTTTCTAGAACTGGGTCGGGGAGACGACCAGTAAATCCTCATCTGCAAAATCGAGTTATTGTGATTGAAAAGGAACTGTGTGTTGAATGGTTGATGCCTAGAAGGTCCTTAGTTCTCGAAGTTCTTGAAGATCAAAAATGGGTAGAGTGTTTGTCGAATAACAATGGTCTTTACTTTCCAAAATTAGTGAAACAGTTTTACAATCTTATAACCTTTGAAGAATCGGGGAATAAAAATTGAGTAACTTCTTTTGTAAATGGAAAGGAGATGTCATTCTCATCTGTTGAATGGGATGAGTGCTTGAAAGTTCCACATGAAGGGGTATCTGGATATGTTGCGAGATCCATGCCACCTACCAGTGACATTTTCGATTATGAGACTACTTTGGAAGAGCTGACTGGTGATGGAAGTCAAAGACAAGTAGTTGCTGCAGTGATGGATGGAGAGAACAGATTGCTGTTCAAATTTGTTCAACATGTCTTGATGCCGAGGAGAGGAGACTTTTCCAATTTGAGATATTATGATATCTATCTTCTCCAACTCTTAAGACATTGTGTAAAGGTTAATTTATGCATATTGCTGATGCTCCAGATGGAAGATATGACAAGACCAAAATCAAAGAAAAATGCCCTATTCATTCCTAAATTAATCTTTGTGATGATCAAAGTGAAAGGGGTTGTTGAGTCTCAAGATGAGATAGTGGTAGTGAATAATAACTTCTGTATCACAACCATAGTTTGTAAGTACATGAAAATAAACTGAAACCCTTGGAGAGGAGAATGGGTCAATGATAACCAGAGGGTGTATGACAAGTTTAATCCTGTGACTCTTCCTTCAAGACCAAAGGATGTGAGGGATCCAGGTCTGGGACCTGATGAAGAAGATCCGGAATACAGTGATGATTCAAAAGAGGAAGAGTCCTCTACTGATGAAGGAGGAGACCCTGACTTTCCTCCTAGCCCAGCTCCTAAAAATCTAGTTCAACATATATCAGATAAGGAAGAAGTTGTTGAAGTGGCTGCTGTAGAAAATGAAGAAGATGTTCATGAGAGTGAAACATCTATGACAGCTGATTTGAGTCTGAGTCCAGTGATTGAACAAACTTTTGTACCTACTGAGGAATCAAATGAAGTTGACATACCCTTACCTAATCCAGAAGACCCTCCTGGTACTGCAGTAACGGAATTGATAGTGAAAGATTCTCCTCTGGATGAAATACCTGCTGAGGATGTTGCTGTGAATGATATTGAGAATGCTGTTATTCTAATTGAGGATGCACCCATTGAGGGGGAGCATCGATCTATGTTTGGAAGTGTTTAAGTGGTTGTAGGTTTTAATGATTGGGCAGAAGACCCTAGTTTTATATTCTGTGGTTTAGACTATTCAGATTCAGATAATGAGGCATCTCATAATAGACCTAAAATTGTCTATGATGTTGAGACTGAATTGCTACCTGAAGATATGGTCAGAATGCATAACCTGGATACTTTAAAGAAAAATCTTAAGGGCAGATTTGTGGAAGAAGTAAAGAATATAGAAGTTTCTTTGGTATCTTCAATTCAATCAGTTGTGACTGATGTTGTGGTCAGTTTAGCCTCTGAAATAGCATCTGCAGCAGTTGCACCTGCTGATTTGGTTACCAAGGCTGATATGGATATCTTAAGGGATGAGCTGAAAGAATCCTTTAGTGCCTCAATTGCTGAGATGAAGCACAGTTTTACTGAAGAAATTATTATGCTCGAAAGATCTTTTGAAATCTCTCTTGGCTGCAATTTATCAATATTTATGGGCGAAATAGTTGAAGAAGTTAAAGAATGTCAGGCTCAAGTTTCTAGACATGAAGCAGATCTTGAAGCTTTAAAGGAATCTGTTGACTCTTACATGAGCTCAAAATCCCAAGCAGATAAGGACTTAGCTTATGTGAAGAGTGTTGTAAGTCATATGGTTTCAGTATTTTAAGGTTTCAAAACTCTTATGAAAGATCATATTAAAACCTAGGAATCCTATGTTAAAAATCATATCAGTGGTTTGACCAAAAGCTTCAAAGAGACTATATCTTTCTCTGTTGGTTCTCTTTCATCTAAACCCTCAATGGACTTGAATCAAATTCGAACTGTGATGAAAGAGGTGCTTGGTTCTACCTCAACCAGTGGCTCTGTGGACTTATCTGAACTGAGCAGAGTTGTTCTCTCTACTAGAGATTCAGCCAGAGAAATTATGAAGATAGTCCAAGACTACATGAGAGAAGCCTCTGCCTCTCAAAAGGAATTGAAAGAAAAGGTGGACTCTTATTTCTCCAAAATTTACACAAAGACCCAAATGACTAGTCATTTTATGCTTCTGATTGAGAAAATGAAACTGTCTCCTGTCAATCAAGCCTTTAGAGAACAAGTTAGAAAGCTGAGATAATTGACTCCAGATTTAGAAAAGATTATGGAGAATAAGGATGACTTCATATCTGCAATAGAGAGAGGGGAAGAATCATTATGGATTTCAGGAATCGTTTTCTTCCCTTTCTGCATGTTGATTCCCGGCCCATAATTTCTCCTCCTGCTTTTCCTGCCTCTGCCTCCACTGCTTCTCCAATTCAGATGACTCCTGTTCAAGCCATTCGAAGCCTCACACCTGTGATCATGAAAAGGACTCCTCAATATGGGCAGGCACAGTGTCAGTTGCTCAGCCTCCTGTGGTCTTTTCAGGAATTCCTAAGCCTTCAACAGAATCCTCACCGCCTGAATCCTCTTCTGACCCCAAGGGCACATCTCACATTGAGGATGTGGATTGATCTAGTAGCTGGACTATTTGATAGGAATCCTATGTATTTTGTTTTCAGTCTTTGTACCTGTTTTTCACATTTAATACAAGTGATTTTCTTCTATTCCTATTATTCCACTTCTTTTTATTATTTCCCACTTTTTGAGGATCACAAAGGGGGAGAAATATTAATGAAAGGAAAATTTTTATCTAAGAGCTATCATGCTTTGCCTCTTTGATACCTCTGAATTTCATCCTCTCATATCAGTGTCTTTTCTCTCATCCTATGATATCATTTCATTTAGTTCTCTGATATTCTCTGATATATTTAATTCTATCTCTGATAGATTATGTTTTATACCATACTGTTTTCTCTGGGAAAATTGAGCTTAATTATATATCCTCTTATTTTTTTTAAACGGATAATATCATAAGTTGTGATTATCAAAAAGGGGGAGATTTTTGACCTCACCTGTTTTGATAATCCCAATTATGATTTCATATACTTTGATAATCTCAATCTAATGTTTTTCTATATATTAATTCTTTAAATCTGTGCTCAAGATAATAATAATATTAAAATAATCCCTGAGATAGTTTAATCGTTGCTTATCCATGTTTATATAAGTTCTGAAGTAATTCTAACACATTTGGATATGTTGTATATGAAACTGATAAGTATTTAGTCATTGATCTGCATTTAAGCTACCGGTACTCAGTCTACCAATAGACTTATTCTACCGATAGACAGAGTCACTGATACACTAAGGTCACCGATATGTACAGAGCTACCGACATACAACCAGAGCTACCGATATGAGGAATTCTTTTGATAGAACCAGTCTACCGAGCTACCGATACAGAACAGACCATAGCCACTAATAGATAGAAGTCTACTGATATAAGTCTACTGATAGTGTAAGTCTACCAATATGTGAAAATAGCTACTAATGCAAAGAGCTACCGATGGAGAGACTGCTACCGATAGAACTAAATTCACCGGTATATGAGCTACCGATGCAAGTTAAAAAGAGCTACCGATGGAAGGAAAAATTCCACCGTGCATGTCTACCAATAAAATGCTACTAATGCTTGACTGACCAGTCAAACCCTATACTCTTCATACTATTTATTTATTTAACTAACGGTTACATTTGATTGTTTTAATGCAGTTAATGTTATTTAATGATTTCTGTTGCATGTCAAGGAACCGTACCTAGTACCCATGCAAAAGGCGATTGTTCTTTTCTGCCGAAGTTGAAGCCTATAAAGTGATGGAAAGAGAACACTTAAGAGGATAGAGAAAACACATGCATATGACACTCCTGAAAAAGAAATAAGAACACACACAAAGGGTGAAAGAAGAAGAGCTGAACAAGAATCCAAATGTGGAGTATTTTTGTCTTCTCTAGTCTACATCCATACTCCAAGAATCCTGGACATACACGAAGAAACTTATTCTATAGGAGAACACAAGTTGCATCTTGAGTGAAGAACTACAATAAAAATTTCATTTACTCAGGATGATAAGCTGGACCAAGAATCAAAGAAGAAAATGACACTCTGTTTTCTAGAGAAAAACCAGAGAAGGAATCAAAAGATTTTCTGATAAACCAAACGAGTCCAGAGCTGCACTGCTAATCACCAAATCATTTCTAAACTCAATCATACTTCTCTTAGTGATTATTTCTTTACATTTTGAGCAGTGTGTGTATCCTGTTTACTTTACACACGCACTATCTCCTGTGCTAAACTTGAGGATTCTTAAATCCTCACTTAAACTCCATAACCCTTTTGTTTCCCACTGTGAATGGTGGTAGAGGTCGAGTAAGACCTGAACAGCCTGTGAGATGTTGTTTGTTTTTCCCACGAAGAACTGTGGTAGAGGTCTTTTTACCTGGATAGTAGTGTACTGTTGTTTACCCCCGATCCAGGGTGTAGATCAATTTATATAAATTGTTGAGAGGACTAAGTCTCGTCTTGAGACTGAACCTCTTGGTTAACTCTGCTGTGCTTTTATTTTAAGTTTATAAGTATTACATATACATATATTCCGCTGCGTATTACTTTGAAATACAAAACTATTTTAAAGATACTTTGATAGTTAAAATATCAAGTGTTTATACTTATTGTAAACCAATAAGTTAGATTCAAAAGTTAATTTAATCTTCAAATTATGTTAACTGAGACCTAATCAATCTTTGAGATACTAATTGAACTTTTACACTCTGTATATATTCACTATAGTTTAACTTTGTTTTTAAATTGGGGGATTTTAAGAGAAATATTTTTAACAGAAATTTTAATTGGAAATCAATTCACCCCCCCCCTCTTGAATATCCACTCCGACCAACAATATTTTTTAAAAAATATTTAAAATATTATTTATTTTAAAAAAATTAATTCATCAATTCACCAATTGAATTTTAATATTAACCAAAAAAATAAAATTTGTGGTTTATTGTATCAAAATTAAAAACATTTACCAATTAATAATAATAGGATGGAAATATATTCATTATTGTATAAAAATAAATGAAATATTCATATTTTTAGGGTATTGTGATCCCTTTAATACACCAGTAAACTCCCTAAGAGTAAGGTGTACGATGGTGGGAATTTCATGGGGCGGTTCGACAAACATATTCTAGGCCACAATCTCGATGGCCTTGAAATTCTCCCATAAACGGTTTCAATCATGATTAGATTGTTGAATCTCATATTGGTTTTGGTCTTTAAAAAAGCCCGAAAATTCTATCTATGTCGGAAAATCTAATAAATGGGCTCCATAGGGTATGCTTCTACTAGTTTTGGACATCATTTCCTTTGTCTATGTTAATTGGATTTGTTAAAACCCTAAATTTATACTAATCACATGATCACTATTCAATGACTATAATATCAATGGTAATGATCCTTAATAGTCTTCTAAATCTAATAGGATGTGATAAAACCAAATAAGAGCATGTGTTTTATGTAACCATATTTCATGATGATACAATTTAAATAAATAAAAATAAGGATTTTATTTATAACAGTTTGGGTCATTACATGTAATGTTACATATGTTGGATTTCAATTGTATTTTATATTATATTAAATACATTCTTTGATTTTTATGAATTGATATGTGTTATATTCTATGAAATTTTTTTACATGCATTATTTCAAACTATTTTACCTATATTATTCGGAACTATAGAAAAATGAGAAAATGGTTTACCATGACTATGAAATTAAAAATGTTTAAATATTTAACATGCATTGTTTTATTTATAGTTGAGTATTTTCATGATGTTTTATATAAACATGATATGGAACACCTTGGTGGGATCTAACTGAGCCAATTTAGATCACACCATGTGCATCTCTTTGACGGTGCATGGAACTTGTTTTTTATTTCAATACATTGAATGATAAGGCATTGTAGTAATGTGGTTATTTTTTATAGATATGATTATGTAGCTTGTGGTGAGATGGTGGGAGTTACACTTGTTATCACATGGAGTATCTATTTTTTTAGTTGTCCTATGTTGTTGGAGTAGTTTCATGGAATTTTTTTAGAAACATTTAAACTGTATTGCTTTGTCTATTTCATTTTAGATATAAAATATATTTCCTTTTCACTCTTCTAATGTTTCATTATATTATGTATATATATATAATTCATGTTTTATAATATAGATTTGGATAAATCATTACCTATGGTTATTGGTGATGCTTGGGTGCTTGTCGCCAGCCCATGGGGATCCAGAACACCCTTCAAGTATATGACTATTCAGGTCAGGTACCAGTTTGAGTGGGTATTTTCTTCAGTTTCATCATAGTTTGGTATTAGAGTAGGTTTGGCACGATTTTTGGATGTTTTTAGATTGATTATAGAATTGTCTAGTTATAGCATTTTGGTTGCAGTTTTTTCTTGGCTAGCTCTTTCCATAATGATACTCAAGTTTCCATGGGATGTTGGGAAGGGTGTCTCCATTTTTTAGATTCTAAAAATATTAATAGTTTTTTCTTATTTTTTCATAGTTTGAATGGCTATTATCATATTGTTTCACCGTTTCTTCTTTTTCATTGTGTAGCAGTATGCCTTTGAGATATCTTCCACAGGGTCCTTAGGAGGGTGAAGTAGATGATCCTCAATAGAATTCATCTCTAGATAATAATATTTTCAATGATTTTATCCAAGTAGTTCATGTCATTGACCAAAATTTACAATGATTCCAAAATGTAGTTTTCAAGGTACATACAAGAGTTGTAGGAGAAATGGATCGATGAAGGGATTTCATATATGAGAATCCATCATCCATTAAGGGTACGAATGAACCTAAAGAGGTGGATCTATAGATGAGCATGATTCATCAAATCATCAAGTTCCTAGATACACCTTAGAATATTAAGGTGGATTTTTTGGTGTTTAGACTTGAAGATCCTAGTAAGATATCATGGGATTCCATGGTATAATTAGATAGAAATGTGGTCTTGGAAAATCAACATTTCAAGAAACTCTTCTTTCATCATTTTTTCAGAGTTCCTAATCATGGAAAAGCCATTACTATTCCTCTCCATATAGAAATGAGAGTGTTCAATGTCAACATACACCATTTGGTTCGTGGATCTTGTTCTTTTTTTCTTTGGAGGTAGTGAAGAATGACCAGCTAAAGGATTAGAAGTACCTAAGGGTTTGTGAATGGATATCAGATCATGGGTATTTATTATGAATCATTTGAACTATGTGGAGATGATTGATAGGGATGTAATGGTAGAGATGTATATGTAAGTAATGGTTGGTTATTCTAACCCTTCTCTTCCTCCCAATGGTAGATTCAATAGTGCACAGGTAAAGAAGACAAATTAGCATGATGATCAAAAGGGTGGTGGGGTTATTCTATGTAGTAGGCCTCCTCTGCACCTTCAGTCATATCCAATAGTGTGCCTATGACTTTCTATCAGTATGGAAAAAATATGTACATACAACATTAATATTTTTTATCTGTAAATATATGAGGAATTTTTGGTCATTGGGGTCATCTAATGCATTTCAATCAAGATATGTTTATTCCTCATCATGGTCAAGTATTTTTTACTACAATAGATATTATAGCGCAATAATACTTCTCCATGAATATAGGTCTCTATTTACATGCCTCAATAATGATGAACCTTCATGTAGTAGATGAGTTTCTAGTGCACGTTGATGCTTCTCCAATGATAGTTAGAGGTGGAATCGTTATTGCATATTCAGTTGAAACTTATTTTTTTAATACAGGTGATTCCCAATCATTTATATCAGTCCATTTTATTGATTTTCTTAAACATCCAATTTAGCTCATGTCTATTTTTATAGTGTTTGTGAAACCTCTAGGGAAAGTTGAAGGATTACAGGTTTTGATGTCCTTCTTCTTATCTATTGAAAGCTTTTATAGAGTTACTCTGGGATTTCCTCATTATCGATATAGATCAGTATGAAATCATTATCAGTATGGATTGAATTATTTATTACCATGATGATATTGATTATTATCATTGGCGTGTCTTGTTATTTGATGATGATGGGATATTTTGAGTGTTTCAGGGATAGTGGGATCAGAGGTCAGGTCATTCATGACCTTCCCACCTTTGTAACATGAGTTTGTTGTCTATTCTATTAGTTGAACCTGATGGTGTTTCTTCTATTGTTGTTCTTCCTACAGCTATTTTAGACTTTCTTGATATTTTCCTGGATTATTTCTTTGGTCTTACTATATAGATAGGGGTGGATTTTATGATTGAACCGGTCTCGAGTATGCAACAAATTTTGTTACCTTATTATTGAGTGAATCCAACAAAGATAAAAGAGCTCATGATTTATTTTTATAATCTAATAGAAAAAGGTTTTTTTTCAACCTAGTGATTTCTTTGGGAAGCCCCTATAATCTATGCCAAGAAGGAATACCTTTAAATCTAATTGTTTGTTGACTATCATATGTTGAAACAGATAATGGTTAAGTACATGTATCATTTTCCCCATGAGGATTATTTTTTTACCAATGAAAGGGAGAAATGTTATTTTTGAAGATATATCCTTGTATGGTTTATTATTAGATTGTTTTTACCGATTTTAATATACCAAATATAGGTTTTAGGAGTAGGTATGGCCATTATGATTATCTTGTGATTTCATTTGGTCTAACTAATGCACATGTATTTTTAATGAATTAATTAAATAGATATTCCATAAGTATCTTGACACTTTTTTGTTATTGTTCTTGGATTATATTTTGGTTTATTCAAGATCTAAGAATGAGCATGATCACCATTTGGGCTTGGTTCTAGAAATATTAAGAAGTCACTATTTGTATGGAATGATTTTGAAATGAAATATCTCAATCCAAGAAGTGATGTTTTTGAGTGACATGATTTCTAAGGATGGCATATTAGTTGATACTTATAAGGTGGAGGCTATTTTTTCATGGTAAGATCCACATAACATCATTAAGATTAAAATATTCCTTGGTCATACTAGAAAATATAGAAAGTTCATCAAGGATATCTCAAAGTTGTCACTACCATTGATTGTACTTACCAAGGAATGGGGGAAATTGATATGGGATTTAATATGCCAATCTTCTTCAAATGAGATGAAATGAATTCTAAAATTATCACTTACTCTGATTTTAATTTTTCTCGATATAGGGTGTATAATTTAGAGTGATGCTTCTAGTGTGGGTTCGGGTTGTGTGCATATGTTGGACAATCATGTGGGGGCTTATGGTTGTCACTAGATTCAACCGCATGAGAATAGTTATCCCACTCAAGATTTAGAGCTTACTATAGTTATAATTATGCTTTAATATTAGGGGAACTATATTTTTTGGGATAGGTTCATTGTCTTTTATTAAAATAAGAGTATGAGTTATATATTTTCTTAGAGATACTTGAATCTGAGATAGAGGTAGTGGATGGAATTCCATCAGATGTTTAACTTTAATAACACCAACACTACGGGGAAGGGAAATGTTATTGTAGAAGATCTTAGTAGGAAATTACAATAATATGATGTTCTCTAATAAAAAAAGGAGTCGAACCTTAGGGTAATCTTCACCAAATTTCACCTATATGATCGATAGGATATTTCAGTTATGATTCATACCAATGTTCAGTTATCATCATCCTTCATAGAGTCAATTCTGTAGGAGTGGTAGTATGACAATTAATTTAGGGGAATTTTCAAATCCCTATATGGTGGGGAGACATTTTCTGGTTGGTCACTTCCTTAAAATGGTATTATCCATTTTATGGATTGGTTTTTCATTCCAGAATCTATGAGGAGGTCAGTTTTATTTTATACTAATAGTCCTTTGTGGATTATTCATCTGGGAACTACAAATACATATTATTAAATGATACAACAATTATGGTGGCTGGGTATGATGTCTGCCATTTCATATTATGTGTTTTTCTTGTTACACTATCTAATAGATATATGGAGATAATTTGTAACATTTGGGGTTACCCCACACTTTTTTTGTACCAGTTTGGAAACGGGATGTGGTGTGAATATAAGTTGTTATTGGATTTCCATAGACTCCTAGATGGGATTATTCTATTTGGGTGGTGACTTATTTTTTGAAAAAGTGGTATCACATCCTTTTAATCAAGGAGTTCACTAAAGATTAAGAACATAGTAAGATATATGTACATTAAATCATGAGGATACCTGGGGTTCACTCTACCATTTTTTTGGATAAGGATCCTAGGTTTACCTTTTAGTTTTTGAAGTTTCTTTAGTATCTTTTGGAGACTTAGGTCAAGTTAAATATAGCACACCATCTACAAATAGATGGTTAGAAAGAGTAATCTATTCAGATACTAAAGGATATAGATATATATATATAGTGCATGTGCCATTGATTTTGGGATATCATAGGATATCCATATGGGACTAGACAAGTTTTCTTATAACAAAAGTTATCAAACATCAATCTGAATGGATCCCTTAGAGGATTTTTATGTTCACCCATGCAAGTCACCTCTTTGGTGAGTAGAGCTGGGAAATACCTCTCTTGAATGACCAAGTCTCATTCACGATTATTCTATGATGATTATGAATATAACATGGAATCTAGTTACAGTATACAGTTGGCATAAATCATATTCCTATCTTTAATGTCACCCTTTGTATTTTTTTCATTGGTTATCAGGTTTTCTTGAATGTTTAACCTTGGTTGGGTCACCGTCAGCTTGGAAAATAGAGAAAGTGGTCTCTAAGATATTTTGGACCATTTTAGGTCACTGATAATCTTGAGTAGGTTTCTTATTTGTTTTAATTTATATTATAGCTGATGGGAATTCATGATGCTTTCTACATATCTTAGTTAAAGAAGTATTATCCTCACCCTTCACACATTTTGAGTGGGTAAGATACTAAGTTGGAGAAATATATTTCTATTGTTGTGCATCCAATGAAGATAGTTTAATCTTAGGTAAGTTCTTATGTAGGGAGTCAATTTAATTAGTTACAGTATTATGGCGACACAGATCAGATTCTCACAAAACTTGGGAGAGTGAGTAATTGATGAGGGATTAGTGGCCTCACCTCTTTTTTGAAACCATTATTTCACATGACTTCCCTGAGATGGATACTATTATGGTGGGGAGTTTTTAACATGCTAATAGCTACATTTAGGTATTTATTATCACACTTCTCATTTCTCTCATTGTTTGGGTATTTTTTTGGAGCTTCTGATGATAGAGAGAATTTATTGTGGAAAATTACCTAATGTTCAAGGATGTATGTTTTTTTAATTAATGGTGTCTTAGTATAAATGTTTCAAAGGATTTGTGAGGTTATCCCTTAGTTAAGATAATTCTAGAGATGGTTTGGGATTTTCTACATATTAGGGATTGTTCATTGTCTACTGAACATTTTATCTTCATGAATGGGTTTTGCAGTGTGAAACCTTTTTTAGGTATATTTCATGAATTTTTTAATGTTTTGAAAGGTTTACCCATAATTAATTAGGTTCACATCTTAAAATTGTCTTATTTGGTATTTTTATTATTAGGTGATGCATTTTTCAACATCTTTTGTTAATTGAGAAATTCACATTGTGAAATGTTTTCAAGTAATTAATGCATAATAATTAGTGCTTATTAGGGGTTTGTATGGGGTTTAACATTTCATTTTATGTGTAGATTCTCTCTATGTACCTAGGATCTTTCCCATGTGATTTTTTTATCTTCTCTCCTTTCAAACCCTTTTTTTGGTGATTGATCGTTGTGGTTTTTGTGGTTCATATCTTTGGTTAAGACATTATTCTTATTCTTCATTGTCGTTTATCATGGTATCATTATTTTTATTCATTTATGGATCTATTTATTTATTATTATAGTGTCCATGATACTTTATAGATATTTTATGTGATATTATTTTGGAGGATGATCATTGTGTTGGTTATAGTGTGTAATGAGTGTTCTTTGATGTATTTCAAGATCTATCTTCTCAGCTATCCATTTTTATTGTTGAATTGATTGTGAGATGTAAGGATTGATTATAGTACCTCTATTGGAGACATTTCATTCTTTCATGTCGGTGGATCATATTGTGGTAATATCTTACTTTGTTTTGAGGTAGGTGATTCTATATCTATCATTTTTTTGGATGAATTGATTTCTATGGTTTTAGAAATTAGTTTTTTAAATGAATTCGCATGATTGAATTATTTTTCTAGAAATGGATTTTTTAAGAAAATATGGTTTTACTCTTTTTTGGTAAAAGAAAATGTATTTTTATAAAATTATGAAATGGATTAATGAAATGGTTTTGAAAACATATCACATGTGATGCCTTGGGTACTTAGGTTGAAGGTGTAGAATAGACATCATCTATTAAAACTTTTAGTGGGTTAACTCATATGGTGTTTCCTTTCTCCCTAGGACTATTGTTATGGGGACTTGATAGACCTATTGGGGGTTAAATTTCTATGGTGTTATTATTATCTCTAGATTAGATGAATATTTCTAGAGGCTTGATGCACATGATATTACATGATTATGTATGATTGTCCAAGATTTCCTGACCTATAGTGATCGTTGGCTTGATGTTACCAGTGCTTGATTTTTATTGTAGTTGATATTAAATGCAACACACGCTTTGATTTTACTTCTTTGATATAAGTGATGTGATTTGAAACTATTTCATCTGAATTATTTAAAACTTTTTTACCTATATTATTTGGAACTGTGGAAAATTTGGGAAATTGTTTACCATGATTTTGATATAAAAATTATTTATGTATTTATCATGTATTTTTTTATTTAACAGTGATAATGTTCATATTGTTATAAAGAGTATTGAAATGTAACTCTAGAGTGGGATCCTAATGAACCTATTTAGCTCACACTTTTCTCACCACTTCGGTGGTGCATAGACTATGTAATGTATTTTGATGCAGAGAAATTCATGGCGTTGTAGTGAAGAGGTGAGGTTTCTGTTAGCTGTGTATGGATAGGTGGTGTTGAGATAGTTTGATTTTTCCCATGCTATCACATGGAGTATCTATTTAGGTTCTATTTTTTCCTTTTCTATTAGGATTTTTTCGCAAAGATTATTTAGATATTTTGGGTTGTATCACTTTGTTATTTCTCTTTTGATATGACTTTTATTTCTTGTTCCTTGTTATATTATTTCTTCCGGTTGTGTCAATGTGTGTGTGTGTGTGTGTCCTGATATCAGATTCAGGTTAGTAGAAATCATTCTCGTGGTTTTTTACTAAATCTCAAGTTCTAGTTTTCAACCTATGGGGATATAGAATTTCCTTCAGGTGTGTGATGGTTCACGTCAGGTACTAGTTTGAGAGGATATCTAATTTAGGTTCATCACAAAAATTGATATCATGTATCAATATTCTTAATTATAGAATGGATCATTAGATTTTAGGAAATTTTTATTTTACTAGTATTATCATATAAAATATTAACATGGCCAAATTTAATTCCAAATATTAGATGAGTGTGTTTCATAAAAAATACTTGTGTATAGTAACTACCAGTGATTTTCATTATGCCTTAGCAATTTATAGTACGACTAACTTTTTCTTCATACTGGACTATGAAACCATGGATTTTTTATATTGTAATAGGTTCCTAAATTTATTTTTATATCTAAAATATTTCCTCCAAATAATCTTTTAAATATGAAATTAGATGAAAACTATAGTTTTTAAAACAATAAATGATAAATAAATAGTTCCTTTTGAAAATCTAAAAAATCCATTTAACAGAAATGAAATAATAAAATTTTGGATTTTACTGATAACTTTCATAATCAAAAAATATATATATATATATATATATATCCAATACTGATAAGATATAAGAATATACTAATAATACCTCTATATAACATGTTTTTTATGGGTTTACCAACTTAATCGAAATAATGTTTTATATTATTACACATAATAGATGTATAAGATGTAACATCCTAGAATTATATCAATGAAGTTTCCCCTCTTATAGTTATTTTATATAGTATAAATCAAAAAAAACAACTTATAAAATACAATACCAACTTTATAGATAAATAATGAATGAAATAAGAGGTGTTTCTATATGTTAAAGAACCTATATCAATGGAATAATAACTTGCCCTTTGGAATAGTAATGTGGCCATTATGAATATTAATATGAACAATAAAATAGTAACCTTTCCAATAAAAGTATAAATAAAATTTATCTATCCTCTAAATGAAAATATTATATAATTATATCATAGATTAAGTAAATAAATTATTTGAAAATGATAAATTAAGTGTTGGTATTTTTATTAAGAATAAATATTTATTTAAAATTTCGTAAGTAATAAAATTAATTAAAACAAAATTTATTTCCCTAAAATATGGTCATAAATTAATATTTTTTATCTTATGATTATATTGTAATTTTACGAGACCTTAGTTAATTTTTTAAAGTGTTATAATTTAGTTATAATATTAAAATTTCTATTTTTTCAATAAATGATGATTTAAATTAAAATTTTAATTTATAATATTAAGAAAATTATTTTCATAAAATGGAGAAATTTTTTTTCATTATACGCATCAAAAAAAATTTAGGGTGAATTATTGGAATTTTTCTAAAATACTTGAATTTTTTTGAATAGTAAAATACAACAGTTTACGATAAATGACAAATACATGAATTACGGTGCCATAGATGATGTATGGCTGATTTAAGTCCATAATCTCAAACTCTCCTTAATTATTTTAATATATTTAGTGATAATTATAAAAAAAATTGTGGTCTTGTGCCAAAATAATAAACTAATGAATAAAATAAGGAGAAATCGCCCCTCACCTCCACTATAAATACCACCCCTCACCACCTGTCCTCCTCACACCATTAAAGACTTTATCATTGTCCAATTTCTAACCAAAAATCTTCCCTATCCCCTTCCATAGGTCTAGTATCCCATGGTATCATCAAATTACCAAACCCTTTTCCCTAAGGAGGTTCTCAAGGAGGGTGAAATCAAGAGGTAAAAACCTCTCTTTTTCTTTTAATTTATATTCATGTTCTTTCCTTTTCTTATTGGCTCCTCACATCCCTATCCCAAAGTGACATGATATTTTCATTATTTTCTATATACTATAATTTTATTATGTTGAGGTTATTATACATCATAAATTCTCTTCCCTCTCATTTTTCTCTAAAAATGAAAACATCGTCTATGAGGTGTTGATTTATCACATTCATGGATGAAGAGTTTTCAAATTCCATTAACACCATCAAGGATGGTTATAAAACCATTTTTATGGTTAAAAAAGATTATAATATATTTAACAAATCCTATTTAATGTTATATAACCATTATAAAAATATTATGTAAATTAATAAAATAAAACTAGTTTGTGATGATCAAACAACCGCCAAAATAATATAAAGTATTTTCAATGACTTCTTATATAATGATTAATCCTCACCCCAAATAACCAAATGAATAATATAACCATTTAATATTATCTATGTTAATTAATAATATTTAACTTCAATTATAGATATATTTTCCCATTTTACATGAACTGCAATACTCATATAAATGGAAACAGATCACAAAAAATGAAAGAAATGAACACTCCCGAACAATAAAATTATATCTTATAACTCGTAAAAAGACCATAAATGGGATTAAAAAAATTATAATAATTATAATAATTAAAATAAATATTTAATATTTTATTAATTAAATTATTAATGAATCTAATTTCATTATCTAGAACATTAAGTACATGTTCATAACACTTTCGAACCAAAGGTAAGGGTTTCTTTCTGAACCTCTATATTAATTTAGGTTATGTTTTCTCCATATTTACTCCAATTTAACTCTTAAAAATTTTTATATACTTATTCTAAATTATATGTATATATTCCAAAATCATTTTTTCAGATCCTTTCATATTTTTTATGGGGAAATACATATTTTATATATTTTCCTTTTCAATTTTTCCCAATAAGCAAGCCTGATTAAATGGAACTTCTCAATTTCTTACCCATTTTAAAGTTTCATCCATAAAATATTTTGAGATACCATTATTTTTCTAAAATAAATAATTTTCTCATGAAAAATTATATTTTCTAATTTCTAGTTTTATACAAACAATTATTAAAAATGAAAGTGATTATCTAAAATAACAATTCCTTGAAATGTAAAAAGGGTATTTCTGTTAAGAATTCCTTAATGATATTGTTAGAGTATTTTCATATATTTCAATAAATATATTTAATATTATGAATTATTGAGACTATAAACTTATTATTATCATATACCATATTTTATTAAATTTTCTATGATCCCTTATTTTGTGAATGTTCTATCATACAATTAACTATACTACTCAGGATGGTTAGAGATTATGTTTACATATTGGGGAATGTTATTTACATTTCATATATATGTGTTGTTTAAGTTTAAAACCATTAAAATGAGGAATTATATGGACATATTAAGTGATGGTTTGGGCCCTCTATATCCCCTCGATACATAAGTATTTCTCATGAAACATAATTGAAATGGATTTGGTTGTGGCTTTAACCATTTATTTTCAAGTGTCTTGGTAGAGGCCTCGATAGCATGTTTATGATTTTTATAATTATTCATTACCTCATTATGATATTTGTAATTGATAATCCATTTGATTATTCTACTAGTATAATATCCATGGTTAATCTTCATTATCATGTGATTATTTATATGGAATTATTTATTCATCTTTTATTCTTGTCATATGATGCTCAAGATTATGTTCTAATGGAATGCGATTTTAGTCATTCACCATGCCATATTAGTTATATTACTTTCTACTATATTAATTACCATTAAGGAGCATTATATATCACCCCTTTAATATGTTTTAATTTTCCCTAGTATGAAAATATATATATTATGAATGACTTGTAGGGATATTTTAGGATTTATTGATGTTTTTAATGGATTTTCTATGTATTTTTTTCATTTTAAGTTGTAATATAAAGAACATGTATGTAATCTAGATTAAAAAAATACTAAAAATTGTGGTTCTTCTGGATGTGATTTATTTTTTTTATTATACCAATGTAATTAAGTAAGGCACTGGCTCTGAGTAACTGGGGTTGAAGTCTTTATTGTTGGTATCATAGGAAGTTTAGAAAAAAATTTGGAAACTGGATTTTGAAAAAATTGATTAAGGAACAAAACCCTACAATATAATTTGAGAATAAACATAGAGAAAAATACTATAATTTTGTTTAGGTAGATATTGTGTGGTTGTTACTATAAATATATCCCTTTTGGATACTAAAAGTAGATGTAGTTCTAAAAAAGATGTACCTTGGGGTAACAACACCAACATGGTGTCCTGGGCCTGACTCGGGGTAACCTAGTAAATGAAAACGGGCCTTAGTACACACATGGTTTGACACTCTAAGGGTTTATTCTTAGGATAATTCAAAATTTATTTATAGAACATTATAAAGTATTTAAAAGTAAACACATCCCCAAGAAAACCATGTTTATAATTATGATATTAGTTATTCAAAATATTTTAATTTATGTTAAGTTTTTTTCTAGTTGTAAAATTATGAATTATGATTTATAACCTAATTTAGTATAATAAATAATTTATAAATGGAACCCAGTGGAAGTAATGGAAACCATATCAATGTGCATATCCCATTTCAGGATTTCCCTTATATACAAGATAATGAAATTAGTACTGGAGCTATGACTGGAGATGAGAAACATATAAATATACTGATACAATTGAATGAGGTTATTAATAATATCCTTACCCATATGGAGAATCCTGATCCAAAATATGGGGTAGAAATGTTATACCACTTTAAGCGAAAATAGCCTCTAACATTCAATGGTACTATAAACTGATTCATAGATGAGTAGTGGTCAAGTTCCTTTGAGAAGATATTTTTCTCCATGGGAAGTAATGAAAGGGAGAAGGTTATCATTGAAGTTTATTGTCTATCAAGAGATGCGGATCAGTGGTGGTTGTTAATTCAAAAAATAAAGGAGGAAGAAATTTCAAATATGAAATGGAAATATTTTAATGAAGTTTTCTTGGAAAAGTATTTTCCTCACGAACAGTGAGCGGATATGGAGAGGCAATTCTTATGTCTGAAACAAAAATAGGATGAAAATGTTGTAAATTATGAATAAAAATTTACAAGGTTATAAATTCATGTCTTGGACTACATACATAATCCAAGGACCAATATTTGTCTATTTTTTATGGTTTAAAACCATTCCTCTAAAGGGAACTGGTCTCCTAATATTTCTCATCATACAAAGATATAATCACATATGCTATCAAGATATAGAATGAATTATCTATGTGTTCTGAAATTAAGGTAAAATAATAGAATAAGAGTGTGGTGGAAAAAATAATGTAAAATGTTAAGAATAAAAAAGGGAATTTTCAAACCTGTGATACTTGCAGAAGGAAACACCCTGGTGTATTCTTGAAAGGAAAAGGAGTTTGTTACATGTGTGGAGAAAAATTCCACAAAACCCATGATTGAAAAGGGAAATAAATGAGCTACCAATATTCAATGCTACAATTTATAAGATGTGGTAAACTATGAAAATTATTGTACTAAGTGTCAAGGAAACTCTCCCAAAAAAAGGAATGGGAGTAAGGCCAATCTTATGCAATCACAACTACGGAGGTTTAATTTACTAATTATATGGGGGTAGGTACTTTAATCATTTCCTCATACTTATCCAATGATTTTTTTTATTCTAGATCATCACATTCTTTTATATCTTCCTATTTTTCCAAGGAAATTAGACATTTCTCTTTTTATTTAATAATGTATTTGTCATTCAAAACTCATAAGATAAGTATCATTACCACATTGATGTGTTGGTCAGTCCCATTTATGACACATAAATGTGATTGAGTTCCTAACATTATCCTAATATCCATGGTTGGTTTTAAAATAATCATTCGTATGAACTATATTTCATAATATGATGTGAAAATATATTGCAAGATTAAGGATACTGAAATTTGGGAGGAAGATGTAGAATCCCTAAATTTTAAAGAAGAAACATCATTATCTAGTTCTCATCCACATCCACCTCTAATAACTATTCTAAATGAAATTCTTGTGGAAAAAGATAAAATAACATCTATGGAACTTCAAATTGAATATGTACATATTCTTCAGGAATAAATTAATGTATTTTCATAGGATTTACTAGCATATTATACAGAGTGGGAAATTGAGTTTTCTTTCGATTTAATCCCTGATGTGGGGCCAATATCAAAAACTCTTTACAGAATGGACAATTAGGAATAAGTTGAGCTAAAGAAAAAAACTATAGTAGTTAAGTTATAAGGGATTCATTCTCCCTATAGTTTCTCAATAGAGACCCTTATTCTATTTGTCAAAAAGAAACATGGATATATGAGGCTATGCATTTATTATAGATAAATCAATGCTATTACAATAAAGAATAAGTATCATCCGCCTCACATTGATGATTTATTTGATCAACTTCACAGATCTCAATATTTTTTAAAGATTTTCCTTCTATATATATATCATAAATTACATGTTAGGAAGTATGATATTATAAATAAATCATTTCAAACCATGTATGAACATTATGAGTTTACATTAATTCCATTTGGACTGACTAATACAGCCTTTGTTTTTATGGATATAATGAACAGAGTGTTCAAGGAAAATTTTGACTATTGTTTTTTGGTATTTATTGATTTTACCATGATATATTTCAAAGACTATGAGGATAATGAGAACCACTTGCATGTTTTTTAGGGACTCTTAGAAGAAAATAGTTATATGGGATGTTTAGAAAGTGTGAATTTTGGATTCAAATTGTTTCTTTTCTTGGACACATTGTCTCTAAGGATGGAATATCAGCAGATCCTATGAAAAAAAGGTAGTTTAGGAATGAGATAAATAAATTAACATAATTGATGTATGAAGACTCATTGGGTTAGCTGGTTACTATTGTAGTTTCATTCGTAATTTTTTCCAACTAGCTAACCCATTAACCAAGCTTACTCGTATAGGGGTTAAGTTTATGTGGAAAAAAATAATGTGGGGAATGTTTTGAAGAATTTAATAATAGATTACTAAATTATTCTATCTTGACTCTTCTATTAAGAAATTTTGGATTTGTGGTTTATATTGATTCATCAAAGAAATGACTTGGATGTGTCCTTATACAGAATAATAGAGTTATTGACTATGTATAAATGCAATTAAAAACTCATGAGTAGAACTATACAACTCATTATCTTGAGTTAGCAACTTTAATATTTTCTATGAAGATATGGAGACACTATCTCTATGGGGAAAGATCTCAGATATATATAGATCACAACAACGTGAAATGTATCTTCTCACAAAAAGAACTCAACGTGAGGAAAAAGTGATTTCTCAAGATACTCAAGGATTATGATTGTTCAATACACTATACCCCAGAGAAGGTAAATATGTTAGTTGATACATTGAGTAGAAAGGATCAGGGAGTTCTAAACAAAATGAGGATCAAAAGGGATCATGTTTTCATGGATCTAGTAAAGATGGATATGAAAATTATCAATGAAGATGAAACATCATTAATTTTTCAATTGGTTTCCCAACCGTATTTATTGGAAAGTATATAAAGTTCTTAGTCTTAGGATGATAATTTTCAAAGGAGAATTAAATAATTGAATGATGGGAATTTGAAAATGTCATGACCCATCCCCCAGGGCCCGTGTTGTGACTACCCCAATCCCACCTTTCATAGGCCAGGGGCTGGCGACTAGCACCGAAGGCGTATTCCCAAAAAATGGGAAGGCATTGCCTTTATAACCTGTAAAACACACAAGCAAGCACACAGTAAGATACGAACTCAAGTAAACCAAATAGTATACAGAGTGAGTACAACAAGTAAAAAGGGGCAAAAATACAAGCCCAACTAGAAAGTACAAGGAAAATTGGAAAGTAAAAGATAAATGATAGGTGAAAAGAAGCTTCTAGATCGTCCACCACAGATCCTACCTAAATGGTAGGTACAACTCATGAATATTCGTCTCTATGGTTCACCTTGTCTAACTCCCACCTCTGAGCTACCTGCAATCCTAGTACCCTCGTCCTCAGTTATTGATGTTCGTCATCTACGCCAAACACAATGAAGTGCAGGCATAACACGTTCAGAGGTGAGTATAACGATACTCAGAAGGGACCCTGATAACCTCAAGGTCTCATAAATCCACAGAGTACAAACCACAAAGGAAGGAAACAATTGATAACCCTACTTTGGTATATGACCATACATATACCTAAGTTATCAAGTAACCCATCTCAATCATGAGGAAAACACAGAGTCAAACTCCGAAACCCCACGATCAATTATTCCAAAAAGGAAGAAAATGCCATGAAGGCAAGTGCCACACAAGTATGCTACACAGAAAAATACCACCAAGGTATTACCAGGAAGGAAAGTACCATGCAGGTACAAACTCAGATCACACTAAGTATAACATAAGTATAGTAGTAGAGATGATTTGATGTAACTATTGATTCATCTTACTCTGTTAATAGGCAGACCCACATAGGATTTCTCGGTGCTAACCCACATAAGATCACTTGGTGCTGACCCACACAGGACCGCTCGATGCTGACCCACACAGGATCGCTAGGTGATGACCCACATAGGATTTCTAGGTGCTAACTCACACAGGATTGCTTGGTGCTGACCCACACAAGATCGCTCTTCGTCCTTCATGTCACAGTCAGCTACTGGGTTCTCGCACTAGGCTTTCTCATCTCTGGAAGGATCTGCGCCCCAATCCACTGGTCTATACTCCAACTACCACTAATTCCCACTAAGAAGTATCCCAAAGAATCTCCACGTTATAGGGGTCTCAACGCAACATACGATGGGCCAATCGGGCGCCCAGTCTGTGAGTTATTGGCCTTTTAGTCCTGAGGGCCCGGTAAGATTCGTGCTCGATCCAACCCGACCGTTCCTCAACTTTACCCAAAACACTATTGGGGTATACCAATGGTGCCTAATCTCACCAAGGTTTTCAGTGTCGTTGACGATTCATCAAACTAATTCCAGGTGCCAAAGATATGGTCGAAATAGAGTAAATGGGTCGTACTGGGTCCGGGTCCGGTCCGACCCAGTCGAACCTACCCGGCCAACCCGGCGTAGGCCAAAACAGTTTTGGTCAACCCGGTCCAACCTGCTGGGTCTGGCCCGGCCCGCGCTGAGCAGTCTGCCCTGGGTAGCAGCCCGCGGGGCGGCAGAGGCAGCAGCCCGTGGGGAAGCAAAGGCTGCGAGGCTGTGAGGGTCATGAGGGGCCGCGAGGGGGGGGCACGGTGGTCGTGAGTGGTGTGAAGGGTTGCGGGGTGGCTCGTAGGGTCGCGGGTGGCACGGATTTTCACAGGCGGTGAGGTCGCAGGGCGGCGCGGTGAGGCCGCGGGGCGGTACGGTGAGGTCACGGGGCGGCGGTGGCCACAGGGCGGCGTTGTTGCGTCGTCACCTTCGTCGCGGCCGGCAGTGAAGCCGTCTTCTATTCTCTAGTTCCACTGGTTCCAAACATTGGTACCGGTCTCCATCACCATCGCGAAGAACACACCAAAAGAAGAACGATGGAGGGGTCGGGCCATGTTTGTTTGGCCCGCACCCTCCGCGTTAGAGCGGTAGAAAGCGACTCAACAAAAACATTGAATCAAGAAAATAAAATTCAACAATTTCATACAAATCGTGTATCAACTAGTTTTGGTTGATCCATGTTCTCCATGCTTTCCAAGAATGAGTAATTTAATCGAGAAATTACAAGAATTCAATAACAACTCCTACCTCGTTCATTTGATTCATTGAATATTTTCCGTGGGGAAGAAGAAGATGTCATTTTGAATAGACGTACGTCAGTGATGTCGGTGTTTCCTAGATCATCAGTTCGTTGACATTGAAGAAATTCCTTGTCAATGAATGTCCTAATGAAGAAGTCGGAGTAGAAGTCGGTGTTCTTCATTGGAGAGCTTTCTCCAAAGGCTCCTTCCTCCCAATTCTACCAAATTGATGAGGTAGCCCAAAAAAAAGATTATGCTATCTATTAAGTTGTTGGAAAAAATATAAAATTGGTTCAATAAATTAATTGAATTGATAAAATTCATTAAAGAGGGTGGAACCATTAAAGTGGGGAAGCTCAAGAGGTTTCTCCCCCATTAAGAGGGGGGTTCAAGGGGGTTTAAGTCTCAGGTGGTTCCCACCACCATAACCCATATGGGATGTTAGGATCAGGTGGTCCCCACCACCATAACCTATGTTGACAGGTTTTAGTTCAGATGGTGCCCACCTCTCAACATCCACATGGGTGTTCCAAAGAAATATAAAATAAAATGTTACACAATTTTATTTTATTTTTTTCATTCACGAAAAAACCCAAAAATTAACTTCCACCCACAACAAACTGTCATTGAGGTGAAAGCCTTATTAAGTGAATACCAGTTATTTTAGTTCAATGGTTCCCTCTGATTTCAATTCTGAGCACCGATTCAAAATTTGCAAAAAACTTCTCACTTGTTTACTGAACGTACCCAAAAAAAGTTCAGAAATTCATTTTGGGCACACCGGGCCTCTGAATCACGTGCCGTCAATTTTCATGGACTCATAAAATTCCCATATATAAAAAATTACTTGTAAATTCTGGGTCTTTACATTCTCCCCTTCTTAGGGCTTTACGTCCCCGTAATACACAACTCAAACTATGGGAACAGGTGGGGGTACTAAGAACGCATCTGAGCCTCCTGCTCTCATGTGCTCTCCTAGAGGTTCTCGTGCTGCCAAATTACACGCACTAGAGGTATCGACCACCCATAAATGACACTCTCCTATAGATCATCAATCTCTAGCAAAACCTCGGTAAAATTCACCCCGTCATCGATGTCTAGCTCGACGTGCTCGATGATGTGGGAAGGGTCATGCACGTATCTCCTCAGTTGAGATACATGGAATACATCATGCACCCAGTGCAACTGAGGTGGAAGAGCTAAGCGGTAAGCCACCTCACCAACTCTACTAAGGACCTGGAAGGGTCCGATGATCCTCGGAGATGACTTTCCACCTTATCCAAATCTCCACAAACCTCATCAAGGTGAGACCCATAAAAAGACGTGGTTTCCATCCTCGAACTCTAGAGGTCTTCGTCTCCTGTCGGCATACGACTTCTTCCTGCTCTGTGTAGTCCTTATCCACATCTGGATGATCTGCAACTTCTCTATGGTAGCCTGTACCATCTCTGTTCCCACTAGTTCTGACTCCCCTGGGTCAATCCGGCACAAAGGTGATCTGCATGGTCACCCATAGAACTCCTCAAAAGGCGACATCTCAATAGTGGAGTGATAGCTGTTGTTGTATGAAAAACTCCACCAAAGTCAAGTGATCCTCCCAACTGTGACCAAAGTCGAGGACACAAGCATGCAGCATGTACTTGAGGGTATGAATGGTCTGCTCTATCTAGCCATCTATCCTAGGATGGAAGGCAGTGCTTAAATGAATTTGCATCCTGAAAGCCTCCTGCAACCCCTTCCATAGCTGGGAAGTAAAACGTGCAACACGATCGGAGACAATCATCAAGGGTACTCCATGTAACCGCACAATATCCTGCATATAGAGGCAACCCAATATCTCTATTTAACCCTGCTCTCTGATCACTAGGAAGAGGGCCGACTTGGTCAGTCTGTCGATGATCACCCAAATCGATTCATGACCCATGGATGTATGTGGAAGTCCTGTCACGAAGTCCATGGATATCTCATCCCACTTCTACTCTAGGACCACTAAAGTCTAAACTAAGCCTGCTGGTACCTGATACTCTGCCTTCACCTACTTACAAGTGAGGCACCGAGAGAAAAACTCTACTACTTCTTTCTTCATTACCAGCCACCAATGTTATCGTCAGAGATCCTAGTACATCTTCACCACTCTTGGATGTACCACTAGATGGGATGTCTAGAACTCCCACATCACTTCCTCCCAAAGTGACACTAGTACCATGGTACATCCTATGAAGAGGATGGTGTGCTCCCCATCCTCAGAAAATCCATTAGGTGTGTGCCCTATGGATATCTGAGCACGTCAAGCCTCACAGTCAGCATCCCCATGTTGTGACTCCCTGACTCGCTGAAAAAGTGGGGGAGTGACTATAAGAGACTAAAGAAAAGCTACTCCATCTCGTTCCACAAAGGATATCTGCAAAGCGGCCATCTGATCCATCACCTCACCTAGAAACTATATACCAAATCTCCAGCAGAGTGCATCTACTACAACATTCCCCTTCCCAGAAGTACAGACTATCTCAAACTCATAGTCCAGGAGGAACTCAAGCCAATGTCTTTGTCTCGGGTTTAGGTCCTTCTGAGAGAAGATATACCCGAGACTCTTATGATCAGAGTAAATTATAAAATGTTCACCCATCAGATAGTGTCGCCACATCTTCAAGGAAAAGACTAATACTACTAACTGTAGGTCATGAGTAGTGTAGTTCTACTCATTATGTCTCAATAGTTGAGAACCATATGTGATCACTACTCGCTCCTGCATCAAGACACATCTGAGTTCATTCCCTGATGCATCGTAGTAGACTACGTACCCTAGGCCCTCCTCTAGAAGCCTCAAGATGGGGGCACTAGTCAGCCTCTACCTCAGCTCCTAAAAACACTTTTGACATCTATCTGAACACACGAAGGGTTTCCACTTCTTTTTCAATGTTACTAAGGGTGATGAAACTCTGTAGAAATCTGTCACAAACCTCCGGTAGTATCCAGCCAAACCCAAAAAACTTTGTATCTCTGTCACACTCTTGGGTGGATCCCAAGAAAGTACCACCTCAATCTTCACTGGATCTACTATAACTCCAGCCTCCGATATGACAAGTACTAGAAAGTGAACCTCTAGGATCCAAAACTAGCACTTTGAGAGCTTACCATAAAGCTGGTGCTCTCGGAGTGTGTCCAGAACTACCTGCAAGTGGTAGGAATGCTCCTCCTCAGTAGTTGAGTAGATAAGAATGTCTTCAATGAAGACTACTACAAAGCGATCAAGGTATGGCTGAAAGATCTTGTTCATGAGTCCCATGAACACTACTGGAGCGTTGGTGACGCCAAATGGCATAACCAAGAACTCATAGTGGTTGTACCGACTTCTGAAAGCCATATTCTACACATCCTCATCTCGTACTCTAAACTGTTGATAGCCTGATCTAAGGTCTACCTTTGAGAACCACCATGCTCCCTTCAACTGATCAAAGAGGTCATCAATACTCAGAAGTGGGTACTTGTTCTTCATGGTCACCTGGTTCAGGCACCGATAGTCGATAAAAAGTCTCAAGATCCCATCTGCCTTCTTGGAAAACAAAATCGAGGCTTCCCAAGGTGAAACACTAGTCCAAATGAACCCTTTACCTTACAAGTCCTCTAGCTATACCCGCATCTCACGAAGCTCCATAGGAGCTATCCGATATACTGGTGTAGATAGCGGTGTTTTCTGGGTGTACAAGTCAATGTAAAATTCCACCTCTCTGTGAGGAGGTAGACCCAGAACATCATCAGGGAAGACATCCGTGTATTGGTCCACCACTAAAGGATAACTAGGAATCTCCACATCAACTATTCCAATGGTAACGCTAGCCAACTGATGAGTGATCGGCTGCACTATCCTCCGGGTAAGTCCATCATGTGCTGCAAATGCTCCCTTCTCACTGGTGAAGGTAAACCTGGTACCATCAGTGTGAACACAGTGCACTTTGTGCCTAATATAGTCAATATGAGCATGGAATGTAGATAAATAGTCCATACCCAAGATGATGTCCTAATTCCTCGACGCCGCTACTAGGAGATCCCAGTCGAAGATCTCGCCTCCTAGAGTAATCTCACACTATCGACACCAGTGCGTAATTGTCAAATCCACTACTTTAGAAGTCTCTTGACGTAAGGATCAATCCAACGAATCCAACGGAATCTCCGAGCTCCAAACGAGGGATGTGGAAATAAAAGAATGAACGAAACCTGTTTTTGTAAGTATTACGACTAAGGTGGAGTAGACACAGATCGAACCTCGTATCATCTCCGGAGCGCCGTGATCGTAGGCCTCCGCTGCCTGGAGCTGAGCTCGCCCCTGTCTACCTACTCCCTACAGTCAGGGTGGACCTCCTGGTGGTGGTGGCAGTAACATCTTGAATCGTCACCCACTACCAGATGCACGGACAGCTCATCTTCCACGTCCACCTACTCCCTACGGACATCCTCAGTTGAACCTTTGTATCTGCATGGGTGGTCCTTCGACCATCTGTTGATCATTCGTACGATGGGTTGGATATTCACGATCCATGTGACCCTATATGACACATGTGTAACACTTCCCACTCCGGGAATGACTGAATCTTCCTTATGTGCCCCGCACAACTGATCCTGAATCCTGTGTTCACCCATCTATAGGTCTGGTCCTCTTGGACCTCTGCGACATCTATCTACTGCCAGCTACAGAAGACTCTGCTATGTGACGACTAGTGGTGGGTCTCGCTACTGGTGACATCTCATTAGAGAAACTCTCCACTAAAAGGGCTCTCTCTAACACACCCTCCTATGTCAGGATGCTGAGTGAGATCATTGAGGCCTTGATCTCTCGCCTAAGCCCCTACTCTAAGGTTTGGTCCCTGAAGAATGGGTCCCACACCATATCAGTGGAGTAGCGTGAGGGGTCAGTGAACCTCACTGAGTACTGAGCCACAATCATGTTTCCCTGCTGCAGATGAAGAAGCTCTTGTATGCACACTACACGAAGAGTCACTGGGACAAACTCTGCCCAAAATAGTCTCTTGAAGTCTGCCCAGAGAAGCGTCACCTCATCGTGATCCAAGAGTATCAAGCTCCACCATCTTCCTACTACTACCTGAAGAAGACTAGTGTAAAGGATCACCATGAGATCAGCTATGGTCCCTACCATTCGAAAGACTATCACCACATCCTACATCCAATCCTCAACCCCCTTGTGGGTCTGTCTCTCCCCTAAACCTGGGTGGCCTCCGGGGCTGGAAATCATGCAACGCGCTCAAGAAGCATGAACCCTCTGCTGCTGGAGCTGGTGGAATCAGTGGCCCAACAGGTAATGGTACCGCTGGTGCCTCTGCTGGTGCCTCTACTGGAAGAGGGCCCTGCACAGAGGCCCTGTTGCTTGGTGGTCTGTTAGTGCGTACTACATCCAGAACCCTAGCTAGATGTCTATGTAGAGGCATCCTGAAAAGAAAGAGGTGCACCATGATCATTAAGTTATACCTGGTGATCTGAATCAAGAGTTCACAAAGAAGACTCTTGAAAACACACAGTAATCATTCTTTTCGTACACTGAGTCGGAAATCAGAAGTCAGGTTCCTAGTGTATGGATACGTCGGCCGCCGCACCAACACTGGATTCCCTAAACTGATAACCACACTCACTACAATTAATAATATTTCTATTAAAAATAAAGATCAGAGCCCTATGTTCTATGGTAAAACCGACTCCTCTGATACCAATTTTTCACGACCCATCCCCCGGGGCCCATGCCGTGACTACCCCAAGCCCACCTTCCATAGGCCAGGGGATGGAGACTAGCATTGAAGGTGTATTCCCTAAAACTGGGAAATCATTACCTTTATAACCTGAAAAACACACAAACAAGCACACAGAAAGATACGAACTCAATTATACTGAATAGTAAACATAGTGAGTATAGAAAGTAAAAATGGTCCATAATAAAAGCCCAACTAGAAAGTACAAGGAAAACTAGAAATTACCAGAAAACTGATAGGTGAAAAGCAGCTCCTGGATCTTCCACTATGGATCCTACCTGAAGGGTAGGTATAGCTCACGAATGGACGTCTCTACGGTTCACCTCGTCTAACGTCCATCTCCAAGCTACCTCTAATCCAGGTACCCTCATCCTCAGTCAGCACTGTCTATCATCTACACCAAACACAATGAAGTGTGGGAATAACTCGTGCAGGGGTGAGTATAATGATACTCAGTAGGGACCACGAGACCCCCAAGGTCTCACAAATCCGCAAAGGACAAACCAAAAAGTAAGGAACCATCTAATAACCCTGCATAGGTATATGCCCATACATATACCTAAGTTATCAAGTAAATCCATCTCAATCTTGAAGAAAACATAGAGTCATACTCCAAATCCCCAAGCTCAACTATTCTACAAAGGAAAGAAATACTATGAAGGCAAGCACCACACAGGTACGCCACACAGAATAATACCAAAAAAGTATTACCACGAAGGAAAGTACCACACATGTACAAACTGATCTCACACCAGGTATAACTTCAGTACAATAGTAGAGATTATTAGATGTAACTACTGAATCATCTTACTCTGTTAAGAGGTAGACCCACATAGTATCGCTCGGTGATAACCCACACAGGATCACTCGGTGCTGACCCATATAGGATCGCTCAGTGCTGACCCACACAGGATCACTAGGTGCTGACCCGCATAGGAT
The DNA here is from genome assembly GCA_963277665.1 of Viscum album. NCBI lineage: Eukaryota > Viridiplantae > Streptophyta > Magnoliopsida > Santalales > Viscaceae > Viscum > Viscum album. Next base: position 1,856,328,910 of record OY728140.1, read on the forward strand.
CACTAGGTTCTGACCCACATAGGATCGCTCAGTTTTGACCCACATAGGATCACTCTTCATTATTCATGTCACAGCCAGCTACTGGGTTCCCACACTAGGCTGGCTTGTCTCCGAGAGGATCCAGTCTCCAAGACACTAGTCAATACTTAAACTACTATGAAGTCCCATGAAGATGTATCCCAAAGAACCACCACATCATAAGAGTCTCAACGCAACATATGGTGCATCAATCTGACACCCGGTCTATGAGTTATTAGTCTTTTAGTCCCAAGGTCCATGTTGGATTCATGCTCGATCCAACCCAACCATTCCTCAACTTTACCCAAAACTCCAGTGAGGTATACCAAAGGGGCCGTCTCTCTCCAAGGTTTACATCATTGTTGACGGTTCATAAAATAGACGCTCGGTACCAAATATATGCTCGAAAGAGTGTAAATGGGTTGTAGTGGGTCCAGGTCTGGTCTGACCCGGTCAGACCGACCCGGTTTGGGTCGACCTTGCCCGACCTACTGGGTTCGGCCTGGCCCACGCTGGGCGGCCTGGCCTGGGCAGTGACCCATGGGGCAGCGGAGGTCGCAGAGGCCGTGAGGTCCACGAGGATCGTGAGTGGCCGCGGGGGGTGGGGGGTGGCTGTGGGTGGCACGGAGGGCTGTGGGGCGGCTCAGAGGGCCGTGGGCAGCGAGGCCACAGGGGGGCATGATAGGATGCAGGGCAGCGTGGTGAGGTCGTTGGGTGGTGCGGCAGGCCTCGGGGTGGTGGGGAAAGGCCGTCGGGCGGCGCGACAGACTGTGGGGCGGCGTGGCGAGGCCACCGGGCAGCGCGGCAGGCCGCGGGGAGGTGTGACGAGGCCGGTGGGCGACGTGCCTGGCCGCGGGGTGGCACAGTGAGGCCATGGGGTGGCGATGGCCATGGGGTGGCGGTGTCCGTGGGGCGGCGCCGGTGCACCGTCACCTTCGTTGCAGTAGGCGGTGGTGTCAGCCACCGTTCTCGTGTTACACCGGTGCGAAACTCCAGCACCGGTCACTGTCACCATCGTGAAGAACACACCAAAAGAATAGGGGTGGAGGGGTTGGGCCATGTTTGTTTGGCCCACACCCTCTGCATTAGAGCGGTAGCAAGTGGCTCAATAAAAACCTTGAATCAAGAATTTCAAATTCAATAATTTCATATCAACCATGGATCAACTCGTTTTGGTTGATCCACGTTCTCCATACTTTCCGAGAACGAGGAATTTAATCAAGAAATTACAAGAATTCAAAAACAACCCCTACCTCATTTGTTTGATTCGTTGAAGATTGATCATGGGGAAGGAGACGTCGTTTGGAATAGACGGACGTCAGTGATGTTGGCATTTCCTCGATCGTTGGTTCGTTGACTTTGAAGACGTTCCTCGTCAACGAATGTCCCAAGGAAGAAGTCGGAGTCGAAGTCGGTGTTCTTCGTTGGAGTTCTTTGTTGGAGAGCTTTCTCCCAAGGGTACTTCCTCCCAATTCTACCAAAATGAAGAGGTATCCCAAATAATAGATAATGTTATGTATTAAGTTATTGGAATAATTTTCAAATTCGTTTAATTAATTAATTGAGTTTATAAAATTAATAAAAGGGGGTGGCACCATTAAATAGGGTAATCTCAAGATATTTCTCCCCATTAAGAGGGGAGTTTAAGGGGGTTTAAGTCTCGGGTGGTCCCCACCACCATAACCCACATGGGTGGTTAGGCTCGGTTGGTCCCCACAACCATAAACTATATTAAGAGGTTTTAGTTCAGGTGGTCCCCACCTCTCAACAACCACATGGGAGTTCTAAAGAAAAATAAAATAAAATGTTACACAATTTTATTTTATTTTATTCTTTCACAAAAAACCCAAAAATTAACATTCACCCTCGACCAACTGCCATTGAGGTGAAAGTATTCTAAAGCGAATACTGGCACTGCGAGTTCAATGGTGTCCTCAAATTTTAATTTCGAGCACCAGTTCAAAAGATATAAAAAAACTTGCTCGCACGTTTACTAAAGGTACCAAAAAAAATTCAGAAATTCATTTCGGGCACACCAGGCCTCAGAATCAGGCGCCTTCAATTTTGGTGAACTCGTAAAATTCCCATATATATATAAAATTTACATTGAAATTCCGGGTCTTTACTAAAAAACTTTTTGTATGAGGATGAAATTATAAAATTTGGGAAGAGACTTTATATTACCTCTATACCTGATCTAAAAAGGGTGTTATTGGATTATTATCATTTCCCTAATTTATCTTTACACACTCGTAGTACTAAGATGTATAGTTATTTGATGGAATATTTCTGGTGGGATAATATGAAGTGGGAAATTTCTTATTTTCTATCCAGATGTTTAGTTTTTCAAAAGTTGAAGGCTGAAAGACAACATCCAATAGGTGTCATGAAACCTCTTCTTATTCCTATGGAGAAATGGGAGGAAATTACTATGGATTTTTTCACTGTATTACCAAGGACTCTCGAAAAAAATGATGTGATATAGGTAATTTTTGACCGACTTACCAAATATGCACATTTACTCACTATAAGGGAGGATTTTACACTGGAGCACCTTTCATGACTCTATATTAATGAATTTGTAATACTTCAAGATGAAAATATTTCAATTTTGTCTACTCATGGTCCAAGATTTACATAAAAATTCTAGGAATTTATTCAAAAATATTTGGACATTGAGATTAATTTGAGGACTTCTTATTACCCTCAAACTAATAGGCAGTCAAAAAAAAACGATCCAAAAATTAGAACACATGTTGATATCATGATCAATTAACTTTCAAGGAATGTGGGATCAGTATTTACCTTTAGTAGAGTTTTCTTACAATAATAGTTTCCATTTTAGTATTCAAATTACCCCATATAAAGCATTACATGGAAAGATATGTAGTACACCAACTTGTTGGGATGTAGTTAGTGAAATGAATATTATAGAACCATAGATTGTGTAAGAAACATTAGAAAATGTAAATATTATTCAAACACATAACAAATAAATGAAATTTAGGAAAAATATATGTTCCAATAATCCGAAGTAATATTTGGAATTTCAAGTGGGGGTCATGTTTTTCTGAAAAAATATCAATGGATGGGCGTCATATGGATAAGTAAAAAAGGGAACTTAATCCCTAGGTACATCAGAACTTTTGAAATTCTGGAGAGAATTTGAGTTGTGTCTTACCTTTTATAAATTCCACCAAGAATATATAAATTACACAATGTGTTCCACATCTATTTGTTAATTAATTACATTTCAGACCCAACACATGTTATCACTTATTAAGAATTATAATTGAACCTGATTTATCTTATTGTGAGGAGCCAATCCAAATTCTGGACACTAGAGAATAGGTGTTGAAGAATTCAATGACTCGACTAGTAAAGGTACTTTGGAAAAATCATAAAATTGAAGAGGTGACATGGGAACCTGTGGATGTTGTGATAAAGAACTACCCAAGTTTTTTAATGTGGTAACATTATGGAAATTTCAATGATGAAATTTTTTATAGGAGAGGTGAATGTAACGACCCAGAATTCAATCAATGAAATTTACCTTTTTATATTTATTATATATAGTATAAAACACACAAAAACACTTATATCATACAATAAAAACTTTATAAATGAATAATGAATGAAATAAGAGGTATTTCTAGAATTTAAGCAACCTATACCAATATAATAGTAAATTTACCTTTGGAATAGTAATGTGATCACTAGGAATAGTAATATTACCAATAATAAAGTAACATCACCAATGAAAGTATATATAAAATTTATCTTTCCTATAAATTACAATATGATATAATTATATCGCAATTTAAGTAAATAAATTATTTGTAAATGATAAATTAGTTGTTAGTATTTTCACTAAGCATAAATTTTTATTTACAATATTGTAATTTATATAATGACTTAAAAGAAAATTATTTTCAAAAAATAAATTCAAAAATTAATATTTTGTTTTGTTTTGATTATATGATAATTTTATGAGAACTTAGTAAATTTTGGAAAGTGTCATAAAATCGGTTATAAAATTAAAATTGGTATTTTTTGAATAAATGTTGGTTTTAATTAAAAATTAAATTTCTCATATTTATAAAATTATATTCCTAAAATAGAGTCCATTTTTAACTATACACATTTAAATAAATAGGTTGAATTTTTGGTATTTTTCTAAAATAATTTATTTTTGGTTAATAATAAAATATGATAAATGCTAAATACATGAAATATCGAGTTATAGATGATGTATGGCTGATATAAGCCAATGATCTCAAAATATCATTCATTATTTTAATAAATTTATTGGTAATTCTTAATCTATTTATATTCTTGATGCAAAATAATAAACAAATGAATAAAAAAATGAGAAATCACTCCTCTCATCCACTATAAATACCACCCTCACCACCTATTATCCTAATACCATTCAATCGTTATTAATTTTCTAAATTATTCTAAAACCACATTCCTAGACCCTTCCTCATATCCATGATACATTGGTCTCATTAATATACCCACCCATTTTTCCTAAGGATGTTCTCAACGAGGAGAAAATTAAGAGGTAAAATCCACCCACTTTTTCTTTTAATTTCTTTTCAATTATTTTCTTATCTTCTACTCACCTCCCTCTCCCAAAGTGACATGATATCTTTATAATTTTATATACAATATAATGTTTTTGTTTTTAGGTAATAATACATCCTCAATTATATTCCATCTCCTTTTACTCTAAAAATGAAATCATTGTCCGTGATGTTTTGATGTATCACATTCAAGGATGAAGAGTTTTCAATTTCCATTAAAAACTTCAAGGATGGTCATAAAAATATTTTCATGGTTAAAATAAATCATAATATTTATATTAAAAAATATTTAATGTTCTATAACCATTATATATATATGATGCTAATTAATAAAACAAAACTAGTTTTTGATGATTGAAAAACCGCAAAAATAATATATGTCTTATCTAATGATTCAACCTCAATCCAAATAAAAAAATATAATATATAACCAAATAATATTTTATATGTTCATTAATAACATATAACTTCAATTATATTTATATATTCCCATTTTACATGAACTTCCATACACATATACAAGTAAATTGATCATGAAAACAACAGAAAAAAACTCCCACAAATGATAAAATTGTATCTTATAACTCCTAAAAAGTCCATAAATAAACTTGATAAAATTATAATAAATCAAATAAATGATTAAAAGGTTATATATTAATTTATTAATAAATCTTATTTCATTATCTAGGATATTAAGTACAAGTAAAGAACACTTTTAGACATAAGGTAAAGGTTTCTTCCCAAACCTCCAATTTCAATTAGGTTATGTTTTCTCCCTCATTAAACCAATGTAATTATTAATTATTTTTATATACATCTTATAAATTATGTTTATATGTTCCAAACTCATGTTACCATATTATTTTATCTTTTTTTGATGGGGAAATACATATTTTTAATGTTTTGTTTTTCAATGTATCCTGATATGCAAGCCCAATTAAAGGGAACTTCTCAATTTCTTACTAATCACAACTTTTTTCATTATACAAACAATTATGATAAATAAAAATGATTTTTATGAAATAAATTTTCTTTGAAAAGTAAAACTGGGTATTTTTCTAAATAATTTCTTAATGATTTTATTAGATTATTTTTATATATTTCAATATCTCTATTTAATCATATGATTTATTGAGATTTAACTCTTGTAATTATAATCTACCATATTTTATTAAATGTTTTATGATCAGTTTGACAGTGGATGTTCCATCTTAATAATAACCATAATACTCAAAATGGTTAGTGATTATGTTTATAGATTAGGGAATTTTATTTATATTTCATATGTATATGTTTTTAAGTTTTACCTCATTCATATTAGGAATGCACTAGACCTAGTGTGTGAAGGGTGGTTTGCACTATAACCCCTAGGTGCATTGGTAGGTCTCATGAGAATAAACATAAATGGATTTGGACAAGGCCTTAATGATTTATTATTAGGTGTCTTTACTGAGGCCTCGATGATATGTTTATGATTTCTAACATTATCCATCACATAATTATGATATTCGTAATTAATAATCCATGTGATTATTCGACTAGTATAATATACATGGATAAGCTTCATTCTCATGTGATTATTTATATGGAATTATTTATTTATCCTTCATTCTTTACATATTATACTCAATATATTGTTCTAATGGAATGTGTTTTCAGTCATTCAACATGCCTTATTATTTATATGAGCTTACATTGTATTACATACCCTTAATAAGCATCAGATATTTCCCATTTAATATGTTTTATTTTTTCATAGGATGCGGAGACATATATTATGAATGAATTTTAATGACAATTTATGAGTTATGGATGTTTCAAATGGATTTTCTATGTTTTTTCATTTCAAGTTGTAATGTAAAGATCATATATGTAATCCAGATTCCAAAACTAATAAACTATTCAGTTCTTCAGGATGTGACTTCTTTTTTTATTATACCAATGTAATAATGTAGGAACCGTCTACAGGCAACTAGGTTTGGTGTCTTTACATAAGATATACAATTTTTATGGCCAAAATTTCTTAATAAATAAAATAATGTATGTATATAAATTCAAAAATACATCCAAAAACCTTATGAATGATTTGAAATCAAAGAGATAAATTTAAATCACCCAATATATTCATTTAAAACTCTTTTTCTAGATATTTTTTTAAATCCATTATATTTTTTTGACAATAGTATAATCAAAAATAAAATTATTCAAATAGATTTTTAATAACAAAATATCAAATAAAGATATTTTATTAAACTGAGTGGTATCATCAAGACCTATAGAAATAAAATTAGTAAAATTAAAGTGTTTAAATCTTTTTATTAGCCCTTGGTGCTAGTTTAAGACCATAAAATTATTAGTGAGTTTAAGAATAGAATTTGTGAAATGAGGAATTTCAAAACCAGAGGTTGTTTCAAATAAACATTCCCTATTAAAAAATTAGAAAGAAAGATTTAATATTCATCTAGTAAAATTTAATAATCATATAAAATGCATAGGATAAAATCATCTGAATAGATTAAATATTAGAAACATGGGAAAAGGTTTCCCTAAATTATATACCTTACTAAAAACTATAACCTGTAGTAATTAGCCAAGATTTATCCCATGTAATTAAATCGTGATCATCTATCTTATTCCAAAAAACACATTTATTTCTTATTACATTATTTTATATGGGTCTATCAACTAATTCACAAGCATTATTTATAAGAAATTGATTTAAATACTCTTGCATAGATACTACCTAACTCCCATAATATATGAATTTTTCTATATACTTACATTCTAACTAATATTTAAATTTAGAGAACTCATCTAGGTTCCCAACATTCCTCCTAGTCATAGATACATCATATAGTAATCTTATAATAGTCTCTAATGAATATTTCATCAATGTATTAGTTTTTCTATATTTGAAATTTTCAAGTTCCTCAGTTTCATCATCATCAAAACAATATTGATCATGATCATATTCTAATTTACTTTCACAATTATCATTATAATAATCATGTATCATGTAATTTAAAGAATAAATAAAATCATTTGTTTGTATTTAATTTCTATAAAAAAGGAACCAAAATCATTAAACAACACATGAAGATATGTGTTAGCTATCCTTGACCATTTATTTAATTGTCTATAATAATTAAATGTAGTGGAATACCTGAAATGATTCCTTCTTTATTTTTTTGATCAACCATACCACTATTTTTCATTGTATTCATGAAATAACCAAAAATATTAAACATTAAAAATTTAGGTATTATATCATTCCATAACTCATAAGGCTTCCTCTAAAGAATTAGTCTAATTAAAAATATATTCATCATATGACATAGTTTATTAATAGATTCTTCAAAAAAAATAACTAGGTAATCATTTCTCATTTAACATAGTTCTAGTAATTTCTTAATTAGATCTATTTCTTATTTCAATATTTCTATTTTGCTATTTTTTATGAATAATTAAAATAATATTAAATACAAATATTTGATTAAAATAATTAAAATCTCGATTTTTAAATTATTCTCCACAATCACATCTTAATGAAATTATTTTAAAATATTTTTTATTTTGATCAAAAATAAATAAAATAAAAAAATAAAAAACTGACTTTTAAACACTATAATATTATCCCATGTAAATCTGTAAAAATATTTACATGACATAGAAACTGTGAATATTCTATCTATTCTTGCTACCCTGGAAGGACAAAATAAATCCATATGGGGTTTTTTAAAATTTTTGGATGTGAAAACTATTTTGATGGATTAGAAAAATGACATTAGTAGTTTAAAAAAATGATATGCATCATAAACAACATTTCTTATTAAATTTAAGTCAAGGAATATCATAAAAATAACTTTATATTAGATAATTTTTATAGGAAAAATATATTACAATGCCTAATCATTTAATTAAAAACAATTGATTCATATAAATAATCACTATAACAATTCTAATTTTGTTTACATAAGGAAATGTGGTCCAAATTATAGAAATTTTATATTTTTAGTTATCTAAAATTATGAAATTTATTTAAATATAAAACAATGATCATTAGAGAAATAAACAGTAAAAATATCATCACATGGTTTGAGATATACATATCATATTTTACTTTAACCAATAAAATAATGGAAATTATGGATTAGTGTAGATTTTGGATCTTTAATTGGCCCATATTCAATGATCATGACTTTAGTATTGAAACCAAATGTGACCTAACCTCCATCAACACTATATTGTGTGTGAAATTTTAAAAATTATCCACTAATATTCTATGATAACCCACTATCTATTTCCAATATTTCATTTCTTTAATAATGGATTTTCAATTCAACATTATAAGCCCTAAATCACATGTTTTCCTTGTGAATTTATTTCTCTTACTTAGATTTATATCTTAAATAGATTATAAAATCATAATATACACTCCTATTATAATTTTTGGATTTCATCCATTTTATCTCAAAATGAGTTTTCATCTAAAGATTCTACTCTTTAATCTTAATTTCTCTTCATTACTTCTACTATGGGAATTCTGATTTTATATTCCCCAACTACATCCATTCACAAAATAATCATCTTTTAGACCATGTATACTCTTCTTATAATTATTAAATTGTTTATTAAACACATTATTCCTTTTATATAAGATGATAAATCATCTTCCCAACTATTCAAACTCGTCTCATAAATTTGAACAACATGAATAATTTTAGGATATAACATCCCCTTTTAAAATATCTTCACCTTTGAGAATATAATCATTGATAGATTTATTTTTATTTGATGTACATTTTCTTTAGATTTTATCTCATATTCATATATCATGGGAGTATAAATATATTCTTTTATTTATAATTTCATAAATGATTAGATATGAGTACTAAAATTTTAGTTCTTTTATACACAAATTTTTGAATAAGTTATTTAGTATACTTATATCAATATATAATGGTTCCTTCTCTTTTTGAAATTTGAAAAACTAATAAGTATGTTAACTCACCCATCATACTCATTTCAAACATAAATTTTATAAGATCCAAAAATGAATATATTGAATATTTTTGAGTTGATCTAAATATAATTTAATCAACATGTATTTATAAAGTCATAATATTTCTATTAAATTATTTTATAAAAAGTATTGGATATGAATCTCCCTTAATAAATTTATAACAAAAAAACTTGTTAACCTATCATATGAGGCTTTAAAAGATTTTTTAAGTACATAAATCACCTTAGTAAGTTTTAAAACATTTTCTTTATATTTTTTATTATCAAAACTAGTGGTTTTTCTACATAAACTTCCTCATGAATATATACATTATGAAAATAACTCTTTACATCCATTTGAATTTTTTTAATATTTAATAATGATTCATAAGATAGAAGTATATGAATAGCCTCAAGTATAACTAACCTAGCATAAGATTCTTTATAATCTAGTCCTTATTGTGGATTATAACCCTTAGCAACAAGTTTGGCTTTATTTATTACTTTTATTCCATTTTCATCACATTTTTTCTGAAAGAAACATTCGAATCTAATTATATAAGAATAATTAGTTCATTAAACAAAATTACAATATTTTTTCCTTTAAAACTTATTGAGTTCATCTTTCATATCTTCTATACAATCCTCATCACCTAAAACCACATTAGGATTCCTAGGTTTTAATTGAGATAACAATGCTAGATGTTAATTTTCATTTTTTAAGGAACTTATAATTATAACTGGTTGTTCTATATGACCAATGATAATATAAATATGATTATTACTAAGAAATAACTAATTTAATGGATTTTTAAAACTTTTTTATTCAATAATAGGTTGAAAATACTCATGATGAATAACTTCATAAATATATTTTTTTAGTTTTTCTCTTAAAAAAATTACATTCTAACATAGGTTGAAAATAATTTTTAGAAATACCATCCAAATATGTGGGTTAAAATTTTATGAAGACAAAAGTATTGGTTTATTAAAACATAACATGTACAATTTCTACAATAGTACTTTTTTTGTTATTAAAAACTACGTATGGATTATTAGTTGTAGAGTAACCTAAAAATATTCCTTCAGCAGATTTTGGAGAAAATTTATGTAAATTATCTTTAGTATTGTCAATGAATACCATAAATCCAAAAACATTAAAGTAAAATGGTTTTTTTCTCCATGTTCATAAAACATAATGGGTTTTATAAATAAAAGGTCTTATTAAAACTTGATTTTTAGAATAACATGAAGTAATAACTAAGTCAACCCAAAAATTACTAACCACTGAGTATTTAAACAGCATGGTTCTAGTAATCTTCTAAATAAACCTATTTCTTATTTTGACTACAACAAGTTTATATGGAGTTCTAGGTGAAGAAAAGTTATGTATAATACCTTTATTATAGAAAAAGGTTCAAAATTAGAATTTAAAAATTATCTACCATAATCACTATAAATAGTCATCAAGGGGAGTTTTTTCTTGTTTTTAACTCTAGATACAAAAAAATTAAAACAAGAAAAGTCTATGGATTTTAATTCTATAAAATAAACCCATGTATATCTAGTGAAATAATCAATAATAACATATATATAGTATTTTCCACAAATACATCCAGTTTTTGTATAACCAAAAAAGTCCATGTGGAATAATTGTAAAGCATAGAAGTTGAGACATCAATAATAGATTTAAAATGTGACTTGTGTTTCATACCAATTTGACAAGGATCACATACTTTAGAAGAATCAAACCTATGTTTTGGTAGATCTTTAATAAGTCCTTTATTAGAAAATATGCCTAAAGTCCTAAGATTACAATGTCTTAATCTTATATTTCATAACCATTATAGGTATTACATTCCACTATGAAAAGGTGTATCTTGGATCCTAAGGTATTATATATTTAATGTTTAAACATTATCATGCCCATTGGAAAAAAAGAATAAACTCATCTTCAGAACTATGAATAGTACATTTATCATCCCAAAAGTTCACAAGATAAACCTCATCATATAATTGTCTTATGCTAATAACTTTGTTCTTAAGTACTAGAAAAAATAAATCATTTTAAATTAAATAGTCACCAAGAATAATTTTTTTCATATATTGATAATTTCTCCATGATAATTATCTCCGGAAGTTACTTTTCCACTTTTCATATTTATGATCTTTTTAAAAAAAATTCTAGTCATGTGTCTGGAACAAGCACTGCATTTGTACCATATATTCTTTTTTTGGTACTATATTTGTTTTCCTGAAAAAAAAATACATTTGTATTTTATAACCCAAACCTTCTTGCATCTGGTAATATTAGAAAGTAATATTCTAGGTAACAACATTTATAAAACATTACTTCATTGGGAAACCGTCATTTCTTTTTGAAAAAATAGGATTTATGAAAACCTAAATACTGAACTTTATTTATAGAACATTTTTTCATCCAATGTCGACCACATTAACATTTAGTTAAAATGGATCACTCCTTGTAACAAAGTAATTATTACTAAAAATAGTTTTTTATTAGTAAAATGAATTCTAGTAATATCACATTGAAGAATAATTTGATTATACATTTTTTCAAAATTTTTCTTCCCATAAGTAAACATAGACAATAGTTTATTCAAACAATAAATTTTATATTTTATATTAACAACAAATTCTTTATCCTCAATTTACCTAGTATTTAATTTAAGCATTAAAAAATAAGTTTGTAAATTTTTTTTTCAAAAATATATTTCTCTATGTCTTTAAGAATACTATGTTTTTCAAAAAAAATATATCAAGTTATTTGAAAAATCTAATATTTATTTAGTTAATGTTGTAATTATTGAAATTTATTTTACAATTTTACCTTGAGTAACATAATTTTCTTTATAAATTCTACAATTTTCATTCTTAAGAAGTTTTGAAAATATTTATTCTTCTACCAAACTCGATAAAATATTTTTATCTTCAATTGAAGTAGATACTTAATATGAAGATATAGAATTATTTTTATCATTTTTATTAGGGTAATTAGAATTTATGATAAGGTTTATAGGATATTTAATAGTGGTTACCTTATGAATGGTATATTAGTTCACATTTATTATTTTTACATATAAAACTATATTTATATGTCTATAACTTTCAATATCCAATGAATTAATATTATAACTATATCCTCCATTCACACTTTAAGTGTGTAATGATTTTAAACACTTCTAGATCTTATAGTTATAATAGTTCTTATTTTTCCTATACAAATTCCTTTCATTCTTATCCTTTTTTTTCTTAGGAAAATATCATGTAATGTGTCCTACATTTTTTTGATTTGTAAAAAATAACTCTTTTAGAGTATTTCTTATCACTTTAATGCTTATGAATCTTATTGTATCTGTATTCTATGTCTTTCTTACCAAAAATATTATTCTTCCTTCCTTCAGGATTTTCTAACACATTTCTAGTGTGTTCTGATGAAATAGTATCTGATTGAATAATAACATTCTTCTTCTTATAATATTTCAAAACTTTTTCAGAAGATTTAACATTAATTGGAACTACATATTTAGTTGCAAAATAAACTCCTCTTCTTTTATTTTTCATCTTCTCTACATCCCTTTTCATTATACATTATTATTATATAAGGGTACTAATGATATCATCTAGAGAAATATGTTTAGTACTCTTTATGTCATCCAAAGTTGTTCTACGAGATTCACATTCATTCGTCATAATATCTATGATCTTATCAAAAGATATTCCATCAGTTAAATCTTTCTCTCTAATAGAATGTAAACTATTAAAATGGTTATTAATCTCTAATTCATTTAGGCTAGTGATTATCTAGGTATGAAATCATAAGCTTGGTAATTATATCTCAACGTATCCCTTCTAGTTTCAATAACATTAAAACTTCAAAAGTGAGTAACCTATTATTTCTTCAATATACTATTACCCGCTTCCCTCGAAGAAATTTTATTACATATACTTTTTTTAATAGAACAAATTAGAGTATTCCTTACTCTATAATTAAATTGATATTATTTATTTTCTTAATTCAAAAAAGTAGTGACTTACTTCTCAAGAATTATATAATATCTAGTTAACATGAAAAATTTATTCACACTAGTATTGGTAACAAAAGTATTCATTTTATCTCTCCAGTATTAATAATGGTTCCCATAAAAGATAGCTAGTATAATTGGAATTATATTTTGTAATGTACTGAAATTCAGACCTTATATATTATCAAACATAGGGACTATTTTCAACAAAACATATTATTGTAACATAGTTTATAAAAAAAAGTTTATAAAAACATAATAAACTTGAATTAGATAAAAAAAGTAAAAAACTCAACAAGTATTGTAGTGAAACCTCCATTGATACCAATTTTTGGATCATAATAGTTTATGATGGAAATTATAGGGGGTGACTTATAGTTTGAAAATTTTAAACTAAGACAAAATAGAAAACCACTTAGGTCAAAAAGACTAAACACAAAATTCATATGATGATCAGAGTGTTGACATTAGATCTATAAATTTTTTGATATATGCGAGTTATTATTGATCTCATAGATAGTCTGATAAAACTATTTTTCGAAAGACAAGTAAAAAATAAATTTCTAATGAATATGCACAACATAAAAATTAACTTTTAGAAACAAGTAAAAAAATTATAATAGTAACAATGAATTGTGATCTTTATAAATGATAATTATACTCTTTAAGCTTAAAATTTAAGGAATTCATAAATCTTGAAAAAATAATACCCATGGTTTCAATACCTATAGTAAAGGTATGTTGTTCCTTACCAAGAAATCCCTCAATATGATTATTGGTATGGATATATCTTCCAATTACCTAGAATAACATTTTATTATGATCATCATGTATCTGTATTCTTATCCCTGGAGTCCCTCATTTCAATGGATCAGATTCACCTATCTTCCTATCCCCAAAATCCTTTGATATAACCTCGATCAATAAAATAAAATAAAAAAGAAAATTGTTCTAAATAATTTACAATCCTCACATATAATCCTTATAACTTAAACTATCTAATATGTTAAAAATTATTTAGAATGAGATTTTAAGAATAATAAAAACATAGATGTGTTGAGTTGAAAATTAATTGACTCTAATCTCTTCAAATGTCCTCTTATTTATAGCCAATCCTCTAATTGTCATATATTAGAGTTAGTTGCAACAACTTTGAAAACAATCACTTTGACAGCTCATACTGATCTGGATCTTGATCTTGAAAGTTAAGCATAAACTATAATTTATTTTTCCATCATTTTTTAGAACCATTACAATGATATTATTTATATCTTCTAGTAGAATCAATTCTAATTTACTGTGATTATAAAATTTGGATAGTATGATGAACTTACCTATTGTTTTTCAATATGATAAACTGAACAAATTTTAATCTGATGCATTAGTACTATTTTTAGTCTGATGGCTATGAGTTTGGTCAATTTGATATAATGAAAACTAGTCTAAAAATTATTCGTTATAGTAGGTGATCTGATGTACCATATGCACCTTCAGTCTGATCGACCAGATTGAATAATAAAATGAATATATTCAATTTAAATTAAAAACAGTTATATGTTTTGTATAAAAAATGTTTTCTATAAAAAATATACTAAAACTATTGAGAAATATAATGTTAGTAAAATAGTGTTTTTAAGAAAGTGTTCTTTATTTCTAAAACTGAGTAAAGTAAAATTATAATTTAATACTTTTGACTCAACACATACCATTATGGTGATAACAAACCATGGATGATAATAACAGGGACTGAATATGAAACAAACTTATTTAGAGAAACCATATATCCTTATGAAATTAAAAATGAAGTTCCAATCTAT
Source organism: Viscum album (assembly GCA_963277665.1). NCBI lineage: Eukaryota > Viridiplantae > Streptophyta > Magnoliopsida > Santalales > Viscaceae > Viscum > Viscum album. The sequence continues at coordinate 1,856,344,381 of OY728140.1, forward strand.
CCTGTCATAATATTTTTTCTTATGAATCTTCACCGTGATATTTTTTCTTATAGTTTTTGGATGAAGATCAACAATTATCTCTTGGTCCAATCCTATCACCCCTTCGAGATTTCAATGTATGGTAAATGAATTTTTTTCATCTAAGACCAGGTTAATAATTATTTTAGATATTATATCAATCAATACAATATAAATAACTTTATTGGATAAGTGTCACATAATACTGGGTCTATATTGGTTGAAGAAACTCATCTTTTGAACCTTGGGTATAAGAATATGTGTTGTTACACAAGTGGCCGAAGGAAGTGATCCCTAATTGAAATATTCAGGAACAATAGTGATGATTTTAATTTTGAAAATCTCCCATCAAAAAATATAAATAGAGAATCAAAATCCATATGTTCTAGGGTAACTCACCATATTAATGTTCATAACAACATCTATGATTTCATATTCCATTCATATTATTTCCATTAACTCATTTTTATGGTTATGAATATATAAAATAATATTTTTGTAAAATGAGAGTACATCAAACACCCCTGAGTAATCTTCCTTATAGTTTGGGCATGAGCGCTAGGGTTAGGATGTGAAATAATTAAAAACACAAGGCCTTGATAACTCAAAAACTCTATAGTAAGACCTATTTTTATGATACATGTGTTGGTAACTAATAAATTTTCTTTCTTTAACCCAACCATGGAAGTATCGTGTTTTTCTATCTCTTTTATTTGAAAATAGATATCTAGTGTGGAAACTAATTTATAGAACAAACTATATTGGGAAAATTTTGACACAATGAATCCACATGATGGTCAAAATATGTATATCCTAGTACTGCATCCAGATGTATCATTTGTGGAGAAGAACTTATGTAACTTCACATGAGGTAATAGAGCTAGATGGTTTCCATGAGAAGACTAGAAATATTGACTCTAAACATTAATTTTTTGGGGGGTTAGGAGGGATAAAGGAATATAATCATGAAATAACACCCTCTATAGGCCTCCTAATTCATTAAATGGAGGAGATGATAGAAGATGAATTTCACATTAAAGACACAAAGGAAAAATATATCCGGATAAATTATAGAACAAATCAAGTGGTAAAAATTCAATAATAATTAGTTTAGATTAATAAATACAATTGTATTTAAATTCAAGGTTTTAATTAATGGATGATCGATATGGATGAGTGAATTATTTTTGAGGAAATGATGACCTATATATATAAGGATCTAATTCACAATGATCTATAGTTGAAAAAATTTCATGTTATTTAAATCCTTAATAGGATGTATTTTTCAAATAAATTAAGGTTATATTGGAATGATACATCAGTTCTAATTATTCTCATACTTTTCCTTGTTATAATTCATCCATTAAAATAATTTTTCTTGAAAATGACAACATATATATATATATATTATAAGTCATGTGAAATAAGAGATTCACAATATTTTACAACATAATTGACCACTACGAAAAACTACAAGTGAAATTTAAAATGATTTAAAATTAATATTAATGATTTATAACAATATTAAGAATATCATAAAATAAAAATGAATAATGAAAGACTCAAAGAAGAAAATTAATCATAAATAGATAAAATATTTATCCATAATAATGATTGAATTAAATAATCATCTAAAATTAATGAATTTTCTAATTCAAAATATTATATGAATTTTTTTAAATGAAAATTTAATCCCCTATAATTTAAAATAATATTTTTATATTCAAATTAGAAGTTTTAAAAACAAATAAAATAAAGAAAAATACTATTAAGGAGTAAATTTAAAATAAAAAACCGAGTATTATAATATAGAATAAAAAATATATAAAATTTATTGAATACTAGTTTAATAAAATCCTTGAGGAAGGATGAAAAAAAAAGCAAAATATAACATGAGTAAATTATCAAAAACAAATGTAAAAATGATCCCCAAAAAAATATTAGAGAAATTTTGAACATAATAAATTAGAAGATATGCAAACCTGCAATCCATAAATATAATTATGGGAAACCATTATAAATTGTGAGAAGAACCAAGATAAAATCATGAAATAATGGGATAGTTGATCATCTAATTTTTAATATGAAAATCTAAAAATAAATAGAGAATAGAAAAAGTAAAATATTTTCAAACAAAAGATTCATAAAATTGAGATGCTTATAAAAAACTCAAAAAATCATGATATTTCAAACAAATAAATTAAATGAAATGTATTTTATTTTGAAAAAATGATGAAAAATGATATAATTGAAGGTTATATAAAATGACACAATTAATAGAATGACATTGAGGTGATTGGTTTATAATTATATCTAGAAATAAAAATATTTTTTAGAAATAAATTGTTAATAATTTCAAATTTATAATATCCTTTTTTAATTTTTGTACAAATGAAGGTATATATGAAGAGGAGATCAAAATTTCGTAATTAAGGATATTTTACAGATAAAATGTAATTATATGTATGATTATTTAAAAAATAATTTCACTGAAGAGATGAAATTTTTAATTACTTTATTTTATTAAAATTTACTAACAATTCTAATTTTTGATATCTTATTGAATGTCATAGACCCACATGCTATAATAGTGAAAACATTATTATTTATATGAGAATATAAATATCATTTGTATCATATAAATTTATGGTAAATTCACTAAAACTATAAATTCACTATTTTCATGTAAATTCATAAACTATATAATAATAGAAAACTTTTCGCTCTTAAATCTGAATGAAAAAAATATAACAAAATTATTCCACATACAATACATATTTTAATAAATTTATCAAAAAAATTAATAAAAAATTAATATAGATAAAAACTTATTAATTACACTAAAACTATACTAACAAGAAACAAATTACATATTTACAGGGTTACAAATGAAAAAAATTGTTAAAGTTATTTTTTACATAAAAAATTAAACTCTTATCAATTAAATAGTTTTAAAAGAAAAAATTGCAATGAAATGATGACTCCACTTATAATTTAATGTCAACAAACATGTGTTTTGTAATTATTTAAAAACATTCATTATTATTTTATAAAATGTAAAGACTGAGAATTTCCAAGTGAATTTTTTTTATTAAATGGTAATTTTACGAGTCCGTAAAAATTGACGATGCATGATTCCGAGTCCCGAAGTGCCCAGAATGAATTTCTGTACATTTTTTCGGGTACGTTCAGTAAACGTGCAAGTAGGTTTTTCTAACTTTTTAACTAGTGATCAAAATTGAAATCCAAGGACATTGTTGAACTCATAGTGCTGGTATTCTCTTAAGGAGACTTTCACCTCAATGATAGTTGGTCAAGGGTGAATGTAACGCCCCAGCCCCAGTTACCCAGAGTCGGTGCATTATTACCTAACATTGGCATGATCACAAGAAAGATCAAATCTCGAAAGACTGATTGGTTTAGTAGCCTTGGAAACACTAGATATATTCATAAGTCTTACATTACATCATAAAAATGAAAAGTAAAACAACATATTTTCTTCATATTCCACACTCATATCCCCACATACTATCCCTGCAGGTCATTCATAAATTAATTCTTCACATCCTGGGAAAAATAAAACATTGAAAGGGGTGAGCTCAAATGCCCAGTAAGGATAACAATATAGTGGAAACTTTCATAAATAAGAATAAACATTTAAGGAAATGTATAACTAAAACAAAAGCCTTTTAAACTTGAACTTAAAAATATTATGGCAAAAATAAAATGAAATAATTCAATTTACTTATTCACATGGATATTCTACTAATCGAATAATCACATTCAATATCAATAACCACTTTCATAATGATGGAATGCATAATGCCAGACTATCATAACCATATAGCCAAGTCCTCGTGCCAAGACTACAAATAAGATTTTGTCAAGGCCTTGTGCCAAAACACTAGTTTGTCTCATGAGACCTACCGATGCATCAAGGAGCTATAGCAGGATCCACCCGTCACATATTAAGTCCAATGCATTCCCATATGAAAAGGTTTAAACATAACATAAACATTCGTATTAAAACTATCATAAGAAATGTCAATACTTTCACCATAAACCATTAAGGGTATAAAAACAACATATCCATAGTAAAACATATCACAAAAACTTCAATACAATATGGAAGTTTTGTTTCATAATAAATCAGCTTCAAATAACCTTAAAATCCAACAAAGGATATTGATATAGATGAAATCAAAACTCTTTTTAGAGAAATATCACTTTTTATATTGAAATAATTTATGATTCATATAAAATAAAACATTTTCTTTGAAAATATTCTTATAATATTGTAAGGGAAGCTTCGACGATTTTATAACGGTGGAAAATAGCCGCACCCGCCGTATAAGTTAAAAAAACATTCTTACCTTAATTCTGTCGAAAAGGTTAAAAAGCACCTTGTTTGGAAGACGATAGAAGGATTCCTTTATAAACCTCTTATAAAAATTCAAAAAAGGGTATAAATGACTTTAACACATATTCTAGTAAATAGTAAAAAAATTTGAAATACATTTTTAAGAAACTTGGATGTGGATGATAAAAAAGTCCCAGTAGATTATTATATATAAACAACCTCGGATAATAAAGAGATTGCGAAATAAACCCTTACCTTGTGCTTTTCCTTGGTTGGGGGTAGGTTAACCTCCTGTATAATGGTGAAATAATTGTTATTAAATTATACAAGAATCATATACATTAATATGATACCATATATGATCTTTTAACATTGATTTGTTAATAATATCTTAGTATTATCGTTGTTTCGGGTGTTAACTTACTCGTTTTCTTTTATATGTTTGGTTACGTAAGTCGTGTTTGTCATGGATAGGTTGTATCTTAATCATATACATAATGATATCAAGTCCTTAGATACTATTATTAATCATCAAATGAGAATTAGACTTGAATGGATAAGATGGAGAATGAATCTCATCGCGTTCGTGGAGACGGTAGTCCGAACGTATGCACGAGCGACAATGTCATTATTTTGATATTAAAATAATATATAATTGGATAATATATCATATATACAGAATCATTATCATGTTATATTTATTATTTACATGAATTACACATCATTATTATACCCATCCAAATAATAATTTATTGAATAACAATTACACCACGACGTGGAGACGGTAAGCCATACGTACGCACATATGGTGACATGTTATTCAAAGGATGGATATAATACTGAAATATGGTTGTAAAATGTTTATAATAACATCAAAGTATATATAATATACCGGATTTATTATTTTAGAATGGTAATAACAAAGAAATAAGAAGTGGAAGAAGAAAGGAACTTGAAAAAGGGTGGTGAAATCATTACCTCTTCTTTGGGTTCTTCCTTTTGATTTGATCAAAAGGGCTCCTTAAGTTGGCTTTATGACTAAATTAAGGCCTCTAGGATGAAGTGAGAGAAGTTGAGAGAGTATTTGGGCAGAGGTTGGCCGAACCAAAAGGATTTGAAGGTGTGAATTAATGAGAAGGAGGAGTTCCCTTTTATAAGAGGGGTGAGGGGAACCTTTGGAAAAGCTAGAAATATTATTTTATAATAAATTCATATTCGGTTTCTAATGTCTCAAAAGTGGATTATTTAAATTTTATGGTGGGGATGGGTCGAAAACCACTCAACCAATAGAATTTAGACAGGTTTGGGTTACTATATTAACCTTATCATTATGTATTAACTCTTAGTTAATTAGTTTCACTTTTACAATGTCTCTTTGTATTTTTATATTATATGGTTAATAAAATTACTATATACATCCAATCGACCCCCAAGTTGTCCATTAATGGTACACCTATCATGATATAAGTCTCTTGGATGAACCTTATATTTTTATGAATTTAATATCAATTAATAATATAATATTTGTTTTAAAAACTCTTTTATGTCAATTTTGACACTATTCAATAATTGCTTTTTGTAAAAATCATAAAAGAATGATTACTTCTAACAAAGTTAATTACTTCAATCCTAACATGTCATATTATCCTAGAAAATTATTGGTATTTATAAAAAGTCTCAAATTAAAATTATTTGGGTATTTATAATATCAATTATTCTAATTTTTCATTAATTAGGTAATTACAGCAACATCATTGTGTCATAAATAAATTAAATTTTTTAATGTCTAAAAATTATAAATAAAATATCATTATGTAGGAAATATTTTTATCTTTCTAATTAATATTTACAATCTAATGTTTCTTATGTAAAACCCTATATTAAAAATGTTTTAGTAAACAAACTTTGATTTTAACTCCTTTAACTCTTCTTTGAATTAAATAATAACAAATGTCCTAATCTAATCCAAGTGGACCTAAATGATAATATGTTATTCCTAAGGTTGTTTTTGTTCGAGATACACTTTTCCAATAGAATTATTACTTGTGTTAGGGTAATATTAATATCATTTTTACCCTTAATTACCCTATTTACTTTTAACCGTGGTAAATGAAAGTAAAAAGTTACTATTCACCAAAAATTATTTTCATCTCATTGAACCACATTTTACTACTTGATATTAACCGTGTCTCTCGGATTTTCGAAATTCCATTCACAGAAGCGGTAAAATTAAGTTTTATGAAAAATTCAGTTTTTTAACTACCACTTAGTGGCTTCACTATTCATCAAAATTTGAAGTTTTTCAGAACAATGCCAAAATTTCACCCTAAGATATAATTGATATTCCAAATTTAAAATGGATTTCTATTTTACAAAATTTAAAACATATAAGTTGAATTAATTAATTTTATAATTAATTCCCGCTATTACAACAAATAGCATGTTTTTAAGAAACAATATATATCAAAAGATTGAAAATTGTTTATGTCCAATTTCAAAGTGAAATTAATTATAATGAACACCATTGGATAAAATGGTAAAAATATATTCTAATTATACTTTAAAACCACTAAATAATATAATTTATCACTATAAATTATTTTGATTAAAAAAGTTGTTTTTTAGTATTTTTCACTATTCATAAAAATTGGATGTTCTCAGAAAAATACCAAAAATTCAACTTAGGATAATATCGATATTATGAATCCAAAAATGAAGTCCATTTTGAAATATAAAATATATATAATTTCAAAAAGTAGGTATTACTATTCATAACGGCTAGTTTGATTGGTTGTGGTGTGTTAGAACTTGATGTTGCGTACAACACACGTTATCGTATTATTCAAAGAGAAGCATACCATAGAAGCTTGGGGTGTCACATTCTCCCCTCCTTCAAATAATTTCATCCTCGAAATTTCTAGAATACTACTGCATGAAAAGACTCGGGTGGTTATTCATCATAAGTTCCTTGGGTTCCCACATTGCCTCTTCCATCTTATGGTTTCTCCTAAAGACTTTTACCAGACGCGTCGTCCAGTTTCTCAGTACTTATTCTCTCGTATCAAGAATCCTGACGGACTCTTCGCAATAAGACAGATCGGGTTCCAGTTCTAATTCCTCATAGGTGAGTACATTCGTTGGGTCAGTCATGTATTTCCTCAATAGAGATACATGGAACACATCGTGAACTTTGGAGAGACTTAGCGGCATTGACAATCGGTAATCTACAACCCCAATTCGTTCTAGAATTTAGAAAGGTCCGATGTACCTGGGACTCAATTTACCTTTCTTACAAAAACGTATGACTCCCTTCCATGGAGATACCTTCAGGAAAACATGATCACCGACTTGAAATTCCAAATCCTTCCTTCAATTATCGGTATAGCTCTTCTGCCTACTTTGAGCTACTCTAATGTGATTTTGGATTACCTTCACATTTTCCATTGTTTCCTCCACCAGTTCTGGGCATACAAGTTTTCTTTCACCAACGTCATCCCATCAGGTTGGTGTGTGACATCTCTTTCTGTATAACGCTTCATATGGTGCCATCTGAATACTCGAATGGAAGCTATTGTTATAGGAAAATTCTACCAGAGTTAAATATTGATCCCACATACCCTGAAAGTCAAGTGAGCAGGTTCTCAACATGTCTTCTAAGGTTTGAATAGTCTGTTCTAATTGTCTGTCTGTCTGAGGGTGGTAGGCAGTACACAAATGAAGTTCAGTATCCAAGGATTTCTGAAGACTCTTCGAGAATCTTGAAGTAAAATGGGGATCACGATCAGAAACAATCGATAGGGGTACTCCATGAAGTCTCACAACTTCATTAATATATAGTCTTGCTAGACGTTCCAGTGGTAGATCTTCTCTTATAGCATAAAAATGTGCTGACTTGGTAAGACGGTCAACAATAACCCATATTGCATCGTTCCTTCTAGAAGTCTTTAATATCCCCATGAAAAATTCCATCGTAATATTGTCCCATTTCCACTCCGGTATGGGAAGAGGTTGCATGACTCCTCTAGGCTGTTGCCTTCTAGCTTTCACTTATTGAAAAACCATACATCTTGACACAAAACCAGCAATCTCTCTCTTCATGTTGTCTCACCAAAAATGTTCCTTCAAATCTCTATACATTTTGGTGCTCCCAGGGTGTATAGAGAAATTGGAACTATGAGCATCATCCAACAATTCCCTTTTTAGATCAGGTATATCGGGAACACAAAGTCTCTTCCCAAATTTGAAAATTCCTTCTTCATACACAAAGTCTCTCAATCTCCCATCATTCACAGCTTTAATCTTCTTTTTAAATTCTTCATCATCGGTCTGAGAACTCTTAATCATTTCTAGTAAAGATGGTTTGGCAACCATTAGAAAAAGAATTGATGTTTCGCCTTCCATGGTTATTCCCATTTCCATCTTCACTAGATCCATGAAAATTGGATCCCTTTCAATTATCATATTGTTCAAAACTCCATGATCTTTTCTGCTCAAAGCATCTTCCACCTTGTTTTCTTTCCCCGGGTGGTAGTGTATCGTACAATCAGAACACTTGAGTAATTCAAGCCATCTCCTTTACCTCATGTTGAGTTATTTTTGTGGGAAAATATACTTCAAACTCTTGTGATCAGTATAAATCTCACATTTTTCACCATAGAGGTAGTGCCTCCATATCATCAAAGAAAAGATCACAGCTGCTAACTCGATATTATGAGTAGGATAGTTTTGTTCATGTGTTTTCAACTGTCGTGATGCATAGGCAATAACCCTATCATTTTGTGTAAGGACACAACCAAGTCCTTTCTTCAATGCATCACTATAAATAATGAACCCATCATTCCCCGATGGTAGAGTCAATATAGGAGCATTGACTAATCTTCTCTTCAGTTCTTCAAAACATTCTTCACACTCTTTTGTCCAAAAAAATTTAACCCCTTTATGTGTGAGCTTTGTTAATGGGTTAGCCAATCGGGCAAAATTCTGGACGAAACGTCGATAATAACCTTCCAAACCAATAAAACTATGTACCTCAGTTATACTCATAGGCACTGGCCATTCTTGGAATGCCTTGGTCTTAGAAGGATCAACAGAGATTCCATCTTTAGAGATAATATGGCCAAGAAATTAAATCTCCTAAATCCAGAATTCACACTTGCTAAACTTCCCATATAATTCATGTCTTCTCAGAGTTTTCAGGATAATGTGCAAGTGATTTTCATGATCTTTATATCTTTTTGAGTATACCAAGATATCATCAATAAATACCACCACAAATTCATCGAGATACTCCTAGAAAACTCTATTCATCAAATCCATGAATACAGAGGGTGCATTAGTCAATCCAGAAGACATTATTGTAAACTCGTAATGCCCGTAACTGGTTCAAAATGATGTCTTTGGAATGTCTTCCTTCTTCACACACAACTGATGGTATCCAGATCAAAGTTCAATCATTGAAAATTATTGAGCTCCATGCAGTTGGTCAAATAAATCATCAATGTGAGGTAGGGGATACTTGTTCTTTATTGTTATATCATTGATCTCCCTGTAGTCGATACATAACATCATAGATCCATCTTTCTTTTTTAACAAAGAGAATAGGGGATCCCCATGGAGAAACACTAGGGTGAATAAATCCTTTATTACTCAATTCCTCTAGTTGTTTCTTTAGTTCTACTAATTCCACAATGGAAATTCTATAAGGGGTCTTCGATATAGACTTTGATCTAGGAATTAAATCAATGGAAAACTCAACTTCTCATTCTAGAGGATGTCTAGGTAAATCTTCCATAAATACATCTACATATTCTTTCATAACAGGTACATCCTCTATTTGAAAATTCCTCTTCTCACCCACAGTCATTTCATTCTCTTCCTCCCTAATAATTGATTTTAGTTGAGCTACGGGTGGTGGATCTAGATAAGAATTAGGTTGTGACGATTCTGCTCTAAAGATAAGGTGTTCCTTATCATCATCATCAAAAATTGTAACCTCATTCTTCTTATAATAAATCTTCACATCATAGTCCGAAATCCAATCCATACCGAGGATTATATCAAACTCAATCATAGGTATGATGATGAGATCAGTAGATAAAGAACATTTATGTGCTCTAATGGGGACTGAATCACAAAACATTGTTGCAATGATACTTCCCTTAGGATTTTTAACTGACAAATCCCTTGTTAAATCAACTTGGAAATATCTAATTTTCTTAGAAAACTGGGAAGATATGAAACAATTCGATGATCCAGAATCAAATAATGCATTTTCTAAGCTTGAGGAAACCATTAAATTACCTGCCACCATGTCTTTCGGAGCTTCTACCTCAGTAGTAGGGATAGTAAAATCTTGGCCTTGATCCCTTGGACTTTTCTGAGGTAAGTTCCCCTGACTCTTAGGAAATTCATTTGCATAATGTCCCATCTCCCTGAAATTGTAGCACTGAACATTTGTAGCTTCCTTCTTCCCTTTGCAATCACGAGCTTGGTGGCCTTTTTCACCACACTTGTAACAGACACCCATTCCCTTCAAGCAAGTACCAGGGTGTTTCTTCCCACATTTACCATAGGATGGATATTCATCCTTTCCCTTCTTCCCCTTATTTCCATTCCCAGATTGATCAACAGATCTCTTCTTCTCTTGCTTTTCTTTAAATTCATAAGACTTAGAGAATTCTTTTTCGGTCTTGATAGCACATGAGACAATGTATTCGTACGACGAGAAGGATTGTGAGACTAATTCTCGACGGAGAAATGGTTTATCCCATCAAAGAAATGATCAATCTTACTTCTTGGGTTACGTATATAATCTCCAGCATACCATGGTAACCTTGTAAAGTTAGCCTCATACTTTGTGACATTCTCATCCTCCTTTTGTCTCAGACTCAGAAATTGCCTTTCCATATCTGCTCGATGGTCACAAGGAAAGTATGTTTCTAAAAACTAATCTTTAAAATCCCTCCATTCCATATTTTATACTTCATCATCTTCCTTCATGTTTTGAATCAATGACCACCATTGATCAGCATCTCCAGTGAGGCGGTAAACTACCATGATAACTTTTTCCCTTTCACTACCCCTCAAAGCCTGAAATATTTTCTCTAGGGAATTTATCCATTGCTCAGCTACTAAGGGATTTTTACTCTCATTCAACGTTGGTGGTTGTTGCCTCATGAATCGATCTAACATTGATCCTCCATGCTGCGGATCAGGGTGCTCCATATGGGTAAGGTTATTATTTATAACCTGAGTGAGTTGTTCCAGTATGGTGATTAGATGATCGGCACCAGTTGCATCACTAGCTCCACTATAATTATATTAAGCAGGAGGGGAATCCCTACATGGAGTGCGTGCATTGATACGGTTTCCATTTCTTCCACTAGGTGCAATTTCTAAACAATGGCATAAATTAGATCAATTTATGAATCAAAATACATAATTCTATACTTATAAAACACTTAACATAAATTGAACTATTTATGGATGTAATCCATAATCATAAAAAATGTTTTCTTTGAGGAAGTATATACTCATAAACCCTTCATAATGATTTATAAAGAAAATGAGAGTTATCCTAAGCATATCGCCCGGGAGTGTCGTAACCAAGAGTGTAGTAAGGCCCGTTTTCGTGCACCAATTCCCGTTCGAGTCTAGCTCAAAGCGGTGTTTTCAGGTTTTACCCCTAGGTACATTTATGCTAGATCTGTCTCTACCTGCTCATATCCAGACAGGGATGTATTACTCGAAAAACTCACAAAATCTCTACAATACCAAAATTCTAGGATGTTCTTCTATACTAATCCTTAAAGTTCATCTTAGGTCTATGTGCTCTAATCAGAGTTTATCTAAATATAGCTTCCAAGGATTGTACTAAACTTCCTCTGATACCAACTGTAACGCCCCGGCCCCAGTTACCCAGAGTTGGTGCATTATTACCTAACATTGACATGATCACAAAAAGATCAAATCTCGAAAGACCGATTGGTTTAGTAGCCTTGGAAACACTAGATATATTCATAAGTCTTACATTACATCATAAAAATGAAAACTACAACAACATATTTTCTTCATAGTCCACACTCATATCCCCACATACTATCCCTACAGGTCATTCATAAATTACTTCTTCACATCCTGGAAAAAATAAAACATTGAAAGGGCCAAGCTCAAATGCCTAGTAAGGATAACAATATAGCAGAAACTTTCATAAATAAGAATAAACATTTAAGGCAATGTATAACTAAAACAAAAGCCTTTTAAACTTGAACATCAACATAGTATGGAAAAAATAAAATGAAATAATGAAATTTACTTATTCACATGGATATTCTACTAATCGAATAATCACATGCAATATCAATAACCACTTTCATAATGATGGAATGCATAATGCCAGACTATCATAACCACATAGCCAAGGCCTCGTGCCAAGACTACAAATAAGATTTTGTCAATTCCTTGTTCCAAGACACTAGTTTTTCTCATGATACCTACCGATGCATCGAGGAGCTATAGCGGGCTCCACCTGTCACATATTAAGTCCAATGCATTCCCATATGAAAAGGTTTAAACATAACATAAACATTCATATTAAAACTAGCATACGAAATGTCAATACTTTCACCATAAACCATGAAGGGTATAAAAATAACATATCCATTGTCAAACATATCACAAAACCTTCAATACAATATGGAAGTTTTGATTCATAATAAATCAGCTTCAAATAAGCTTTAAATCCATCAAAGGATGTTGACATAGATAAAATCAAAAATTCTTTTAGAGAAATATCTCTTTTTATTTTGAAATCATTTAAGAGTCATATAAAATAAAAAAATTTCTTAGAAAATATTATTATAAGCTTGTAAGGGAAGCTTCGATGATTTTATAACTGCGGAAAATAGCCGCACCCGCGGTATAAGTTAAAAAAACATTCTTACCTTAATTCTGTCGAAAAGGTTAAAAAGCACCTTGTTTGGAAAACGACAGAAAGATTCATTTACAAACCTCTTATAAAAAGTAAAACAAGGGTATAAATGACTTTAACACATATTCTAGTAAATAGTAAAAATGTTTTGAAATTTTTTTTAAGAAACATGGATGTGGATGATAAAGAAGTCCCAGTAGATTATTACATATAAACAACCTCGGATAATGAAGAGATTACGAAATAAACCCTTACCTTGTACTTTTCCTTGGTTGGGGGTAGGTTAACCTCCTCTATAATGGTGAAATAATTGTTATTAAATTATACAAGAATCATATACATTAATATGATATCATATATGATCTTTTAACATTGATTTGTTAATAATATCTTAGTATTATCGTTGTTTCGGGTGTTAACTTACTCGTTTTATTTTATATGTTTGGTTACGTAAGTCGTATTTGTCATGGATAGGTTGTATATTAATCATATCCAGAATTATATCAAGTCCTTAGATACTATTATTAATCATCAAATGAGAATTAGACTTGAATGGATACGATGGAGAATGAATCTCATCGCGTTCGTGGAGACGGTAGTCCGTACATACGCACGAGAGAAAATATCATTCTTTTGATATTAAAATAATATATAATTGGATGGTATATCATATATAAATAATAATTATAATGTTATATTTATTACTTACATGAATTACACATCATTATTATACCCATCCAAATAATAATTTATTGAATAACAATTACACCACGATGTGGAGACGGTAAGTCGTACGTACGCACGTATGGTGACATGGTATTCAAAGGATGGATAGAATACTGAAATATGGTTGTAAAATGTTTATAATAACATCAAAGTATATATAATATACTGGAGGTATTATTTTATAATGGTAATAACAAAGAAATAAGAAGTGGAAGAAGAAAGGAACTTGAAAAGGGGTGGTGAAATCATTACATCTTCTTTGGGTTCTTCCTTTTGATTTGATCAAAAGGGCTCCTTAAGTTGGATTTCTGACTAAAGGAAGGCCTCTATGATTAATTGAGGGAAGTTGAGAGAGTATTTTGTCAGAGGATGGCCGAACCAAAAGGCTTTGAAGGTGTGAATTAATGAGAAGTAGGGGTGCCCTTTTATAAGAGGGGTGAGGGGAACCTTTGGAAAAGCTAGAAATATTATTTTATAATAAATTCATATTTAGTTTATAATAGATCCAAAGTGGATTATTTAAATTTTAAGGTGGAGATGGGTCGAAAACCACTAAACCAATAGAATTTAGATAGGTTTGGGTTACTATATGAACCTTATCTTTAAGTATTAATTCATAGTTAATTAGTTTCACTTTTACAATGTCTCTTTGTATTTTTATATTATATGGTTAATAAACTTACTATATACATCCAAGTGACCCCCAAGTGGTCCATTAATGATAAAAATATCATTATATAAGTCTCTTGGCCGAACCTTAGATTTTTATGATATTAATATCAATTAATAATATAATATTTTTTTAAAAAACTCTTTTATGTCAATTTTGACACTATTCAATAATTGATTTTTGTAAAAATTATAACAGAATTATTACTTCAAAAAAAGATAATTAAATCAATCCTAACATTTCATATTATCCTATAAAATTATTGGTATTTATAAAAATTCTCAAATTAAATTTATTTGGGTATTTATAATATCAATTATTTAAATTTTTCATTAATTAGGTAATTACCGCATCATCATTGTGTCATAAATAAATTAAATTTTTTCAATGTCTAAAAATTATAAATAAAATATAATTATATAGGAAATCATTTTATCTTTATAATTAATATTTACAATAAAATTTATCTTATGTATAACCCTATATTAAAAATGTTTTAGTAAATAAACTATGATTTTAACTCCTTTAACTCTTCTTTGAATTAAATAATAATAAATGTCCTAATCTAATCCAAGTGGACCTAAATGATAATATTTTATTCCTAAGGTTATTTTTGCTAGAGATACACTTTTCCAATAGATTTAGGACATGTGTTAGGGTAATATTAATATCATTTTTACCCTCAATTACCCTATTTACTTTTAACCGTGGTAAATAAAAGTAAAAAGTTACTATTCACCAAAAATTATTTTCATCTCATTGAACCACATTTTAATACTTTATATTAACCGTGTCTCTCGGATTTTCGAAATTCCATTCATAGAAGCGGTAAAATTAAGTTTTATGAAAAGTTCATTTTTTTAACTACCACTTAGTGGTTTCACTATTCATCAAAAATTGAAGTTTTTCAGAACAATGCCAAAATTTCACCCTAAGCTATAATTGATATTCCGAATTCAAAAATGATGTATATTTTACAAAATTCCAAACATATAAGTTGAATTAATTAATTTTATAATTAATTCCCGCTGTTACAACAAATAGCGTGTTTTTAAGAAACAATATATATCAAAATATTGACAATTGTTTATGTCCAATTTCAAAGTGAAATTAATTCTAATGAACACCATTGGATAAAATGGTAAAAATATATTCTAATTATACTTTAAAACCACTAAATAATATAATTTATCACTATAAATTATTTTGATTAAAAAAGTTGTTTTTAAGTATTTTTCACTATTCTTAAAAATTGGAAGTTCTCAGAAAAATACCAAAAATTCAACTTAGGATAATTTCGATATTCTGTATCCAAAAATGAAGTCCATTTTGAAATATAAAATATATATAATTTCAAAATGTATGTATTACTATTCATAACGGCTAGTTTGATTGGTTGTGGTGTGTTAGAACTCGATGTTGCGTACAACACACGTTATCGCATTATTCAAAGAGAAGTGTACCGTAGAAGCTTGGGGTGTTACAGTGAAAGTTAATTTTTGGGTTTTTCGTGAATGAATAAAATAAGATAAAATTTATGTAACATTTTATTTTATTTTATTTTATTTTGAAACTCCCATGTGGATGTTTCATAGGTGGGGACCACCTGAACTAAACCTCCCATAAGAAGTTATGGTGGTGGGGACCACCCGAGTATAAACTCCCTTGAACTCCCCTTTAATGGGAGAAACCCTCAAACTTCCCATTAAATGTGGGGGAGCCTCCTAAACTCGTCCAACATTTATTATGCCAACCTAGTTAATTAATTAAGCCTTTTTAAATTTATGCCAATGAACTAAATAGACAACATAATATATTTGTTGGGCAAAAATCCCTCAAGGTATCACTGAAGAATTTTGAGGTGATTGTGTTTGTTGACAAAGTGGACATCTGAGTAGTGATTGTTGACAAAGAAAAACTATGACATACAAATTTGTTGAAAAAGAGGATTTCATGGTGGAATGTCGAGTTCAAGAGCTGAGGTCAACGATCCATGTTTGATTCAAGAATGTCGATGAAAGGAATGGATGATCTGGAGGCGGTACAAAAGAATAGATACAAGGTGGCGCCGTTTTCCAGTGTTTGCCAAATTTTAGGGCCTGAAAATAGGCAAATGAAGAAAAGTGTTTTTGGTAAAGGGACTTGCGCGCCGTGAACTTGGTGTACAGGAAACTTGCGCGCCATATGTTTTTCAAGATCAGAATATCAAAATATGGCTAAGGAAATAGGTTCGCGCAAGCTTGGGAGTTGGTCGCGCAAGTGTCTAAAAGGAGATAAGACTTGTGCGCCGAGACTGGGTCGCACAGGTGACTTGCCCGCCGTCGCGCAGGGTGGTCAGATTGCCTATAAATACTGGACCACCCCTCCTCATTCTTCAACTGAGTTCAACACTTTGAGAAATCAGAGCTCCCGTCGCGCAGGTGTGGTGGTCGCGCAAGTGGTGAGTGTGGGTCGCGTAGGTGAAGTTGCGCGCCAGTGGTTGAAGTTGTGCGCCGGTGTTATAAGTTGCGCGCCGGTTGGCAGTTGCGCGCCAATATTGGTTTGGGCGTAAAAGGAAGAGAGTCACGAAAGTTTGGAGTTGAGGAATCTTGTGTCGCGCAAGTGTCAGAGGAGGACTTGCGCGCCCGTAGTGACTTGCGCGCCGATACTTGCGCGCCGAGGTAGACGTGCGCGCCAAGTAAGGTTTGTTCCAGCAGTGTTTTTCGGACTTCGTAGAAGCTGGAAGCTTGCACGATACCTTCGGTGCAAAGAGATATTCATCCTCGGGTGAAAGTTGTACTTCAACAGAGCATCTACACATAGAGGAAGATGCATTCATTTATGCAAATGAAGAGACCTACAGGTCTATAAACTATGAGTGGATTCCTTCTAAGAGCAGTGAGCTTAGGAAGAGGAAGAAGGTTATCCTCTCCACCGGCAGTGAGCCAGAGAGAGAGAGACAGGGAGTGACCCTTGGGAAAGCAGTGAGCTGACCCTAAACATTGTATAGGCAGTGAGCCTGGGCATAGAAGTGATCTAGCCCAAACATTGTAATCCACAGCTAGTGAAGTTTAGTGGAATTGGTACGCACGAAAACTTGTCGGCGTATGGTCCTTGGACGTAGCCCAGTGAGGGTGAACCAAGTAAAAATCTTTGTGTCTACCTGCTTACTTCCCTGCATTGCATTTTAAGCATCATCATCAGACAAAGAAGAAAATAAGTGATCATAATAAACACACAAGTGCAAACAAAGTGACCCTTGTAATAAAGAGGTCAAGATCCAGTGGGGCAGGAAGAATTTTGAAAAAGAATATCCATACCCTGATTCACCCCCCCACTCAGGGTATATAGGCCCCTATTGGCCCTAACAATTGGTATCAGATGGAAGGTTGCTGTTATCAGATTTGTTTGCTCCAACCTGGTGTAGTCGATCTGTGTGGATAAAGAATCAGTCTGCTCTTATCTCAATCTTCCATGGCAAAGGGAAAAACATCCAAGAATAAGCAGAAGTCAGGTGGTACTCCTCAGTGTGGAAGTGTATATGGAAAATGTGTGATTCAACTAAAGGAATCAAACAGCTTGCTGAAGGAAGGCTTGGATGAATCAGAAAGGGAAAAGATTGATTCACTCAATCATGATGTTAGAATGAGTAAAGTACATGAGAATCAGAGTGATACTGAAACAGAAGAAGAAATTGAAGGAAGAATAGATATGTGAGCTGAGTTAGAGGCTGCTCTTGAAGAGATAGATGTTTGGAGAGCCAAAACCAAGAATGCTAACAAAGTTGTTCGCGATGCCAAACTCTATATGCAGCAGCAGGAAGAAGAGAAGTCTGAGTTGATAAATAAAATTGAGAAACTCAAGTTATCAGCACCAGAGAACTCAGAATCTGTTAGTGAGTATAAGCTTAATATTGAAGAACAAAAAAGGGAGATCGATGGCTTAAATAGAAAAGTGAAAGATCAATTCAAGAGAATCGAAGAACCTAATATTCCAAGTGATGTTGGAAACACTGAAGAATCCAAATCTAAAGATATCCAGATCAAGGTAATGAAGATTGAGGTCAACAAGCTAAAAGGCTTAAATCAAAGGCTTATTGATATAGTTACTGACTTAACAGAGAAGAATGACTCTCATGTCGAAGAACTACAAAAGATGGCTAAAATGAAAGGAAAACAAAAGGCTGATGATTATGAAGAGAATCAAAAGTCAGATAATGTTCAGAATCTGAAATCTAGAAATGAAGATCTAGTAGCACAATTTTCTGAAGAAGTTCAGAAGAATCGAATCCTACAACAAGAGAATGAATCTGTCTCTAAATCTGTTTCTGAGGAAAAATTGAAAGTCGTGAAACAAAGTGCAATGGTGGAAAAGATGACACGTGAATTGGAAGATGAGATGAGAAGAGGGAAGCTTCTCAAGAGAGAACTTGATGTCCAACTTGAATCAAGGGAGACAAGGATTCAAAAGTTAGAAGAAGATCTAGAATCAGTTAAGAAGGAATTAGAGAGTTCCAATGATAGAGGAAAGCCTAAAATGAAGGATGCCTTTCATTTACTATTCGATCATCCTTCGACAAGTGATGATAAAATGAAGATCAGATATGTTGTTTCGGAAGAGAAACAACATAATATTTTCTTAGCTCGAAGACCAGTAAGTTTTGGAAAAGCTGGTATTGGATTTGATGAATCACCTCCCATGCATGATAAGAAGATA
Organism: Viscum album; assembly: GCA_963277665.1. Classification (NCBI taxonomy): domain Eukaryota; kingdom Viridiplantae; phylum Streptophyta; class Magnoliopsida; order Santalales; family Viscaceae; genus Viscum; species Viscum album. Next base: position 1,856,363,779 of record OY728140.1, read on the forward strand.
TCCGTGAACAACTCCAGAAATGGAGAAAATCATGTTGGTGTGGGAGATAGGCCTAAGAGGATAGCTACAAGAAGAAGTGATGACATGTGCTATTTCTGCGGGATTCAGGGCCACACGTCAGGATTCTATCTAGAGGCACAAGAATACATCTCAGGCTGTTAGAATAGAAACATTACGAGATCTGAGAAGAAGAAGCGTCATGAGAAATCAGAGAAGAGAGTCTCTCTGAGGAAAACATTCATCAGATGCTATTTCTGTGGAAGAAAGGGACACACAATGAGTATGTGTCAGGAAGCACAGGAGCCCAATATCAGAAGAGGATCTCAAGGTGCATCAACATCTAGACAGATAAGTGATGAAATGAGGAATGCCTTTAATGGGAAATGTTTTATATGTTCTGATTATGGGAATTTGGCAAGACATTGCTACAAGAAGAAAGCACGAAAGGGAAAGGAACATGAAAGGAGATTCCCGACACCAGTGGTGTATAATGAGAAATCGTACACTGGGAGACAAAGTGGAAAGTTGGAGAACAGGTTTAGAGCCTCAAGGGAATCACATGGAGCTGAACGAAAGGTGTATCAGTCACCATCTCTGTCAAACTCACAACCGCTCTCTAAGAAAGAACATAACCATATTTGGAAGAAAAAGAGAGGAAACACTACATTTGTGAGTAAGGAGAAAGTACATTCAGTGGAGGACCCACCGCTAATGAAAAATAGGGTGGCGACTCATAAATCGGATAAAAGTCAGATAAACAAAGAATGCATTGAAAAATTTGCAAGTCGTGTGCCACAACAAGCAGTGGAGAAAAGAGGAAGACCCTTGCAATGGTGGAATATTCAAGGGAAGATCGAAAGAAAAGAGATTCCTTCTCATATAAATAATCCTGAAAAATGGAATTTTGGTAGAACGTCAAAGACAGAAATGTGTACTAGTGGGTTTAAACCCCAAATGGTGAGAAAGGCTAAGTCTACGGAATCTACATATCATAGAAAGGCTCCAAATGTGGGAAAATAATGCCTAGTCATATGGCCAGAAAAACTGAGGTTGGCTAGGAAACTAGAAGAAGAAAAGAAGGAGTGTGATGCTCTGCAAGAAAGAATCGATGGGTTGACCCATTCGGATCAACCACAATCCTCATCTTGAGGAGTTTGGAACCAACCCCTCTCCCTATGTCTATAAATGTTGTTAACTGATGATTCATGTGTTTCAGGTTTTAGGGAGATACGATCCATGGGGTAATGGAATCTAAGGATGCGAAGTGGAGAAGTGATATGCTCTTGAGTTCCAATTGATTCAATTCAGGTAGAAGAATCAAAAATGAAAGGGAGAAACTGAGCACAATTAGAAGTGATTGTGTTATTAGCTTTATCTCTTGTTTCCTACACTGATTTCCAACTCAGTAGGCTTAGAGATTTGGTTAATGGCTCAATGATGAGTGCTAGATTGGCATAAATCATACAGGTGGAAGATGAGAATAAATGATGCAGGAGAGGAATGACATTTATGGGTCTAAACAGTGGGTCAAACCCCAAGAAGTGTTGCATAACATAGGGGGAGCATTCAATAACAAAATCAGATGCCAGATCCATCAGGGAAATAATTGGATGACCTAGCTCAGGTGTTGTCTATCGAGAGAATACATACTGTGGGAGAAGCATCAATGATCAAGCATTTCATGCTTATTTATTTTGATCTAACATTGTGGTATCAGCTGACTGTTTTCAGGATACCAAGAATCTGCGAGAAGTAGTTGAAAGGAATGATTCCACTGATCAATGAAACAGTGAGAAATTTCTTAATAAACGTGATGAGGAGGAAATCATTAAAGGGGAGAAAAAGTTATTGATGCCAATTCAGAAAAGAACCAGACATGGGAGATTGTTTCGAGCGCAGTAGACAAGAATGTCATCGGGACTAAATGGGTTTATCACAACAAGATGAATGAAGATGACACCGTGATTTGGAACAAAGCACGACTAGTGTGCAAGGGATACTCCCAGATAGAGGGAATAGATGTTGACGAGACATTTGAACCGGTTTCAAGGCTGGAGACAATCTGATTATTTTTGGCCGTAACAGTGCAAAGAAAGTTCAAAGTGTTCCATATGGATGTCAAATCCGCATTCTTGAATGGTGTTCTGGAAGAGGAGGTGTATATTTAGAAGCCATATGGTTTTCTCATTCATGATGTTGAGAACAAAGTTTGCAGGGTGAAGAAGGCGTTGTATGGGCTGAAACAAGCATCAAGGTAATGGTACTCAAGGCTTGATCAATACTTGAAGAAGCTTGGTTTCCAGTGTGGAGGAGTTGATTACAAACCCTATTTCAGCAATGACAGTAATCAAAGGATGATGAGGCTGGTCAAGGAAGAAGACATAATATTTGGAAGATCTGATGAAGCATAGTGGAGACAATCTTCTGAATTCATGAAACATGAGTTCGAAATGTCTATGATTAGCGAGCTGATGTTTTTCCTTGGTTTATAGGTTACACAAGGCAGGAATGACACATTCATTTCACAATCCAAATATGCCAAGGATGTTTCTAAATGAGATTTGGAATTAAAGATTCCAAGGAGAATAAGTCTCTGGTTTCTACCCGGATGAAATCATCAAAAGATGACAGTGGCAAGGCAGTTAATATCACAGAATACAGGCAAATAATTGGAAGTCTGTTGTACTTGACCACAACAAGTCCTGATATTGTTTTCGCCACATGCCAAGCAGCGAGATATCAAAGTAATCTCAAGGAAAGTCACATGCTTGCAGTGAAAAGAATACTTTGGTATATCAAGGGCACAGTGGACTTCGGGCTGACATATAACGAAAAGTCTCAGACAGAATTATTGGGATATACTGATGCAGACTGGGACGGTTCAGCAGATGACAGGAAATCAACATCTGGAGGTGCATTTTATCTTGGCGGACTATGTATTGCTTGGTTGAGCAAGAAGCAGGATTGCATTTCATTAAGCACCGCAGAAGCTGAGTATATTGCAGCCTCTCAAGCATGCACAATATTATTGTGGATGAAGCAGCAGCTTGAAGATATGGGAGTTGAAGTGAAGTCTCCAATCAGAATCAAGTGTGACAACTCAAGTGCTATAAATCTTAGAAAAAATCATGTCCATCATTCCAGGAAAAAGCACATTGAGATCAAGTATCATTTCATCAAGGAGAAGGTTGAGCAGGGCATTGTGAAGTTGGAGTATGTGCCTACAGAGCTACAGGTTGCAGACATCCTGAAAAAGGCCTTACCCAAGGAAGCTTTTGAGAGGCATCGACTGGCTCTGGGAGTTCAGTCGATTCCCCGCACTTGAAATAGTGTGGATGTGGGACCCCCCCCCCCCCCCTCTCCCCGAGGTATGATGTGTTTTCCCTAATATGCTAATATGTGTTCTCTACTATGTTATAGACTACAAAGGAGTGTCCTTTGGGTTCGTTGACAAAGGGGGAGAAAATAGTGTTTGTTAAAGGAGGATAAAATAGTGATTGTTCAAGGGGGAGACAGTGCGAAGATTTGATAAATCATAATTGATACGGGGAGAAGCTGATAGGTGGAGCAGCCAGAAAGGGGGAGCAATGAGAAAGGGGGAGTGTATTGAATATGACGATGCTAGAAGTTATCGATCAAAGAATAGATATCACGACAGCTGAGGATCGTGATAACAGCAGAAGAGTGGTGTTGGAAAGTGGTAAGACTATTTCCAAACCAAACATTGGTCTTCCAACAAGCCCATCAACAATTGGTATCAGTTTAGTACAAATTGGTATCAGTTTGGTGTCAACAGTGGATGTCAGAGATAAAGTGATTCATTGATGAACTTTTCATTTACTCTTGTTTCTCACACCGAGCATTGCTCATGTGGGCTTACAGTATGTGTTGAGTAAATTCTTGATCGCTATCAGAATCGCAATGAGGCGAATGCAGGCTGAAGAATCAACGACGTATCTTTGTTTTGGAAGAGTTGTCAACAAACCCAAAGGTGGAGATTGTTGGGAAAAAATCCCTCAAGGTATCATTGAAGCATTTTTGAGGTGATTGTGTTTGTTGACAAAGTGGAAATCTGAGTAGTGATTGTTGACAAAGCAAAACTATGACATACAAATTTGTTGACAAAGAGGATTTCATGGTGGAATGTCGAGTTCAAGAGCTGAGTTCAACGATCCATGTTTGATTCAAGAACGTCGATGAAAGGAATGGATGATCTGGAGGCGGTACAAAAGAACAGATACAAGGTGGTGCCGTTTTCCAGTGTTTGCCAAATTTTAGGGCCTGAAAATCGGCAAATGAAGAAAAGTGTTTTTGGTAAAGGGACTTGCGCGCCGTGAACTTGGTGTACAGAAAACTTGCGCGTCATATGTTTTTCAAGATCAGAAGATCAAAATATGGCTAAGAAAATAGGTTCGTGTAAGCTTGGGAGTTGGTCGCGCAAGTGTCTAAAAGGAGAGAAGACTTGCGCGCCGAGACTGGGTCGCGCAGGTGACTTGCACGCCGTCGCGCAGGGTGGTCAGATTGCCTATAAATACTGGACCACCCCTCCTCATTATTCAACGGAGTTCAACACTTTGAGAAATCAGAGCTCCCGTCACACAGGTGTGGTGGTCGCGCAAGTGGTGAGTGTGGGTCGCGCAGGTGAAGTTGCGCTCTAGTGGTTGAAGTTGTGCACCGGTGTTAGAAGTTGCGCTCCGGTTGGCAGTTGCGCGCCAATATTGGTTTGGGCGTAAAAGGAAGAGAGTCACACAAGTTTGGAGTTGAGGAAGCTTGTGTCGCGCAAGTGTCAGAGGAGGACTTGCGCGCCCGTTGTGACTTGTGCGCCGATACTTGCGCGCCGAGGTAGACTTGCGCGCCAAGTAAGGTTTGTTCCAGCAGTGTTTTTCGGACTGCGTGGAAGCTGGAAGTTTGCACGATACCTTCGGTGCAAAGAGATATTCATCTTTGGGTGAAATTTGTACTTCAACAGAGCATCTACACATAGAGGAAGATGCATTCATTCATGCAAATGAAGAGACCTACAGGTCTATAAACCGTGAGTGGATTCCTTCCAAGAGCAGTGAGCTTAGGAAGAGGAAGAAGGTGATCCTCTCCACCGGCAGTGAGCCAGAGAGAGAGAGACAGGGAGTGACCCTTGGGAAAGTAGTGAGCTGACCCTAAACATTGTATAGGCAGTGAGCCTGGGCATAGAAGTGATCTAGCCCGAACATTGTAATCCACAGCTAGTGAAGTTTAGTGGAATTGGTACGCACGACAACTTGTCGGCGTATGCTCCTTGGACGTAGCCCAGTGAGGGTGAACCAAGTAAAAATCTTTGTGTCTACCTGCTTACTTCCCTGCATTGCATTTAAAGCATCATCATCAGACAAAGAAGAAAATAATTGATCATAATAAACACACAAGTGCAAACAATGTGACCCTTGTAATAAAGAGGTCAAGATCCAGTGGGGCAGGAAGAATTTTGAAAAAGAATATCCATACCCTGATTCACCCCCCCCTCTCAGGGTATATAGGACCCTATTGGCCCTAACAATATTATTTTAGCTACTTGGAATTTTTGGTGGAATTGGGAGGAAAGAGCCTTGGGAGAAAGCTCTCCAACGAAGAACGCCAACGAAGAATGCTGACTTCGACTCTGACTTCTTCCACGGGACATTCGTTGATGAGGAATGTCTTCAACGTCAACAAACCAATGTTCGAGGAAATGGCGATGTCACCAACGTCCATCTCTTCCAAATGACATCATCTCCTTCCTCGTGGGAAATCTTGAACGAATCAAACGAACGAGGTAGGGGTTTACTTCTATATGATTATCACTTCTCATGTTCTCCCCTTCTAATTCTTTTGCGAGATTTGGAATAGTGATTGACAAGGGTTGTAGGGAGGGTGTTTGAATTATTTTCTTTACCCGTTCATGATATTCTTGTGATTCAAGTTTTATAACTACTTGCTACCACTCTTATGTGGAGAGTGCGTTCCAAAAAAAATGGAACATCCTCTCTGAATTTCTTGGGATAATTCTTGTGTTGTTCGTGATGAAGGAGAAAAGATATCAACCGTGACGAAGGTGATGAAGGCAACGGTGTTGTCCCGCGGCCCTCGCGGCCCTGCGGCCACTGTCTCCCACGACCCCCGTAGCCCCATGGCCACTACCACCCGTGGCTCCACCTCCCATGGCCTCAATGCCCCATGGTGCTCCACTGCCCGCGGCCTCGTGCCCTCGTGGCACCCCCGTGGCCGAGCCGCTTCGGCCAAGCCGCCCTTCAGCCCCGCACCCCCACGGAACCCTCGTGACTGAGCCGCCCCATGGCCTCGGCCCTCTCGGCTGAGCCACTCTGGTCGAGCGGACTCACACCCTTGAGGCACCCCCATGGCCGAGCCCCCCCCCCCCCCCCTCGCGCCCTCGCGGAACCCCCGTAGCCGAGCCACCTAGCTCCCCCACGGCACCCCCGTGGACAAACCACTCCAGTTGAGCTACCCCTCGGCCTATGCCCTCCCGCCCAAGCCTCTCCAGCTAAGCCGCTCCAGCCGATCTGCCCCGCGGCCTCACGCCTGTTGGGACCACATTGTGTATAAGGTTGTATTTATTGTCAATAGTTATCAATGGAGATCAAAATGAAGGAGATCAAGAAGTAAGCTAATGAAATGAAGGAATGGAAATTTAGATGATTGTTGTACTGATCATAAATTCAAAGAACTGGTGTTAATCAAAGGTGACACATTTTTTACATCAGTAAAGTATTGTGAGGTATAATCCTTATGAGGATAATTGAAGAAGAATGGGGTTTTGATGAATACAATACAATTCTTAATGATTGCATTAGAACCATGCAAGAACCTACTTGAAGAATTGAATCATATGATTTTCATGAAGTAGAGAATGATGGTTGAAGAAGAAGAGTTGTTGAAGAAGGAAAATCCTAGAAAAGAATCATGAAGGTTAAGACCGAAGCATATATTGAAGGTGGCGCCGTTTCCCATTGTTTTCCAAATTTTTGGGCCTAAAAATCGGAAAATGAAGACATGGGTTATTGGTAAAAGGAGGTGAGTGAAAAGAGGAAGTGGTGCATGAAAAAGGTGGGTTTTGCGCGAAATAGTTGAGTTGTGTGTAAAAAAAAGTGTGGTGTGTGAAATAGCGGAGCGAGGTTTTTCGAGCAAGATGTGTTTCAGAATCAGAACATCGAAAAATGGAAAAGGCATGGGCTGCACGAAAAAGCCAGAGAAGTACGCAGAAAAATGGGAATGCGCACGGAAAAATTTTGTGCGTGAAATAGCTGGGTGATTTTTTAATGCAAGAAATTTATCGGATCAGAAATACTTAAAATCTGCAAAGGCAAGATGCGTGCGAAAAATTGGAGATGTTTGCACCATGTGCGCAGCAAATCAAACTTGTGCGCGAAAAGTTGAATGTGTGTGAAAAGTTGATTATGCGCAAAATGTGGGTTTGATGTTTTATGTGAAAAGGAGGCTTCAGGTTCGGAATGATGAAAAATAGAAAATTCATGAGGTGCGCGAAAAACCTAGGTGGTGCGTGAGAATAAAAGGATGGTGCGCGTAATATAAAGAACTGAGAGACATTTTTACACGCAGGAAGGATTTTTACGTGTAGGGTTAAAAATGCCTATAAATACGAGGTGAACCCCTCTCATTAGGTGTGGCTCAACACTTAGACAAATCCTAAGCTCTGACGCGCGTAAATTTGAGGTATATAGTGGTGTGCGAAAATAAGAAGTGTTGCGCGAAAAAGAAGGTGTTGCGCGAAAAAGGGAAGTTCTGTGTGAAAAAGAATAGTTGCATTAAAATCCTTTTTCGCGCCAAAAATGTATTTTTATGTGAAAGGTTAAAATTTTACACACAAAACACTAGGGAGGGTGCACGAAACATTTGGGGGTCCCACAGGCCTTTGAAAGGTGCTTAGTACCCTCAAATATGCTTTGCGAAGATGGAAGAATAGTGAACCATTTGGTTTTACGAAGAGAAGTTGTACCACACACACATGACTAGTGTTTAACACCCTCGTTGTGGTTTGTGAAGAGAAGAAGAATGATTCATGCAACTAAACTCAGATCTGCACAGAAAGAGGGAAATATAACGATACACTCAGGTGTCGGTATTGGGAATTAATGGAAGAGAAGAAGGAGATTTAGTTTATTCAGTTATTGCACTAAATTAGAAGATTAAATACAAAAGAGCATTAACTCAGGACTCTGATGCAAGCATTGTCTCATACTAAACATGAGAAAAAGACTTATATGTTTATATATTGAAGAGACCTTCATGTCTATAAAATGAGTGGGACTTCACCAAAGGCAGTGAGCTAGGGGAGTCAACGGGAGTGACCCGAGGGATGCAGTGAGCTATCCTGGAACTTTTGTAAAGGCAGTGAGCCTGGGATAGTGTGACTATTTCCAAACCATTGTAATCCACAACTTGTGAAGAATATTGGAATTAGGTATGACCAGAAACCTGTCGGCGTATGCTCCTTGGACGTAACCCTTAGTAGTGAACCAAGTAAAAGTGTTGTGTGAACACCTTGCATGTGAATGTTCGATTGTTGACTGTATCTATCATACTGGTTTTATATGTTCCTACCAATGTGGGGACAAGATCCATCAAATTAAGAGAAAAATTTGACACCTTGATTCACCACTCCCCTCTCAGGGTGTTCCGTGGTCCTTCAGCACCCTCATGGCCCCCTCGTGACCGAGCCGCCTCGCGCCCTCGCGGCACCCCCCACAGCCGAGCTGGCCAATTCCCTCGCAGCACCCCCGCAGCCTCGCGGCCCTCACGGCCTGAAGGGCTGGACCCAGCAGGTCGGGCCACCCAGCGGCCCGCGCCGCCCAGCGGGCCAGGCCACCCAGTGGGCAAAGCCGGACCTAATGGGTCGGGTCAGATCAACCCGAATCAGGTCTACCCAGGCCAGGTCGGGTCTGGTTGGTCTGACCGAGTCGAACCAGACCCAGACCAGATACGACCCTATACTTTACTTGGGCCATAACTTTGGCACCGGACGCCCATTTGATGAACTGTCAGCGACACCGGAAACCTTGGAGCAAGATGGTCTCTTTGGTATACCCACTGGAGTTTTTGATAATGTATGGGAATGGTCGGGTTGGATCAAGCACGAATGCAACCGGGCCCTCGGGACAAAAAGAGAAATAACTCATAGATCGGGCATCTGAATGATGTGTCGTCTGTTGCATTGAGACCCCTATGACATGGCAGTCCTTCGGGATACTTCCTCATGGTACTTCGTAGAAGTTGGAGTATCAACCAGTGAATTTTGAAACGGATCCTCTCGGAGATGAGAAGGCTTAGTGTGGGAACCCAGTAGCTAGTTGTGATGAGAAGAATGAAGAGTGATCTTGTGTGGGTCAGCTCCTAGCGATCCTGTGTGGGTTAGCCCCTAGCGATCCTTGATGATTAAGATCCTATAGATCCTGTGTGGGTAATCTCCTAGCGATCCTATGTGGGTCAGCACCTAGCGATCATGTGTGGGTCAGCTCCTAGAGATCCTGTGTGGGTCGGCACCTAGCGATCATGTGTGGGTCAGCTCCTAGTGATTCTGTGTGGGTCAACACCTAGTGATCCTGTGTGGGTCAGCTCCTAAAGATCCTATGTGGGTCAGCTTCTTTATAGATTAAGATGATTCAGTAGTTACAACTAATCATCTCTACTACTGTACTTAAGTTATACCTGGTGTGAGCTAAGTTTGTACCTGTGTGGTACTTTCCATTGTGGTAATACCTTGGTGGTATTCTTATCTGTGGTGTACAAGTGTTGTACTTGACTTTGTGGTTTTTTTCCTTTGTGGAACAGTTGAGATTTGGGATTTTGGGTTGGACCCTTTGTTTCCTCATGATTGAGATGGGTATACTTGATAACCTAGGTATATGTATGGACATATACCTAAGTATGGTTGATAGTTGACTTCATGCTTTGAGGTTTATCCTTTGTGGATTTTGTGAGACCTTGAGGGTCTCGGGGTCCCAACTGAGTATCGTTATACTAACCCCTTCATGGGATATGCCCGCACCTTGTTGTGTTTGGTGCAGACGTCAGATAGCGTTGATCGAGACTGAGAGTACCAGGACTGGACAGTTCCCAGAGGAGGACATTACGAATATTCAGTACATGGAGGAGATGGACGGATGTGGAGTGCTGAGGAGGTGATCTGTACCTACCCTTTAGTTAGGAACCTCAGAGGATGACCCATCAGCTATCTTCGGTTTTTCTCTAGTTTACTTGTACTTTCAGTTTCTTGTACTTTCTAGTTGGTCTTTTATTCTAGCCCCTTTTACATACTGTACTCACTCTATTTACTATTCATTTTACTTGTGTTCATATCTTGTTATGTTCTTGGTTTCTTGGGTTGATAGGTTATAAAGGCAATGTCTTCCCAGTTTTAGGGATTATTCCTTTTGGTGAAAGTCGTCATCCCCTGGCCTATGGAAGGAGGGCATGGGGTAGTCATGGCACGGCCCCTGGGGGACGGTTCATTACAAATTATTATCAAAGTAGTTGGTTCTACCATAGAACATAGGACTCTCATATTTCTTTTTAACAACAATAGTTTTAAGTGTAGTGAGTGTGGTTATCAGTTTAGGGAATCCAGTATTGGTGTGGTGGCCGACGTATCCCTACACCAGGGCCCTGAATTCTGATTTCTGACTCAGTGCATGAAAACACTGATTACGTGTGTGTTTTCAAGAGTTTTTTTTGTGATTTCTTTGAGTTATCTCACCAGGTATAACTTATTGACTGTGGTGCACCTGTTTATTTTCAGGATGCCTCCTCGCAGACATCCATCTAGGGTTCCGATAGTAGTATGCACTAATATCCCACCGATTGAAGAGGCCTCAGTGCAGGGCCCTCTTCCAGTTGAGGCACCATTGGAGGCACCAGTGGTACCATTACCCTTTGGGCCACTGATGCCACCGGCCCTAGTAGCAGATGGTGCCCGTTGCTCATGAGTTCCAATACCAGAGGACACCCAGGTTCAGGGGAGAGACTGACCCACAGGTAGATGAGGATTGGTTGGAGGTTGTAGTGAGAGTCTTCTAACTAGTAAGGACACTAGCTGATCTCATGGTGATCCTTGCTGCCAGCCTTCTACAAGAAGCAGCAGGCAGATGGTAGAGCTTGATTCTCCAGGTTCAAAACGAGGTGAATCTTCTCACGGAAGACTTTGAGAGCCTATTTTGGGTCGATTTTTCTCCAGTGACTCTTCACGCAGTGCACATACAGGAGATTCATCATCTGCAACAGGGCAGCATTATTGTAGCTCAGTACTCAGTGAGGTTCACTGACCTCTCACGCTACTCCACAGATATGGTGCGGGACCCATTCTTCAGGGCTCGGACCTTCGAGCAGGGGATAAGGCGATAGATTAGGGCTTCGATGATCTCACTCAACATCTCGACGCAGGAGGGGGTGTGAGAGAGAGCCCTCTTAGTAGAGAGTTTCCTTTCTGGGCAGTCAACAGTAGTGAGACCGATCACCAGTCATCACGTAGCGGAGTCTTCTACAGTTGGCAGTAGATAGATGATGTAGAGGTCCAAGAGGACCAAACCTATAGATAGATGACCGCATGAATTAGGATCTATTGTGCGCGACACCTGATGTGGAGCCAGTCATACCAGGAGCGGGCAGGGTCACATGTCTCGTGACTGTCGGACCTATCGTACGGATGATCAGCAGAAGGTCGAAAGACCGCCTAGGCAGAGATAAAGGTTTGACTGAGGAGTTCCTCGGGGAGAAGGAGGACGTGGAAGATGAGCTGGTCATACAGCTGGTGGTGGGCGAAGATTCTAGATGTTACTACCACCACCACCATCTGGTCCACCCCGACCATAGGGAGAAGAAGGATAGGGGCGATCTCATCTCTAGGTAGCTAAGGCCTACGATCATGACACTCTAGAGATGATACGAGCTACAATCTGTGTCTACTCCACCTTAGCTACAGTACTTATAGACACAGGTTCCAGTCATTCTTTTATTTCCACTACCCTCATTCGAAGCTCGTAGATTCTGAAGGAGTCGTTGGCTCGATCCTTACGGTTAGAGACTCCTACGGAAGCAGATTTGACAATTACGCACTGGTGCCGGTAGTGCGATATTACTCAAGGAGGAAACAGCTTCAGTTAGGATCTCCTAGTATCGGCGTTGATGCCTTACGATTTAATCTTGGGTATGGACTACTTATCTACAGTCCATGCTCAGATTGACTATATTAGGCACAAAGTGCGGTGTGTCCGCACGGATTGGACCAGGTTTACCTTCACCAACAAGAAGGGAGACTTTTCAGCACAAGATAGACTTACCCAGAGGAGAGTGCAGTCGATCACTCATCAGTTGGCTAGGCTTACCCTCGGAGCAGTTGATGTGGAGAGTCTGAGTTATCCTGTAGTGGTGGACCAGTACACAGATTTCTTCCCTGATGATGTTTTGGGTCTACCTTCTCGAATAGAGTTGGAATTTTACATTGACTGGTACCCTAGGACATCACATATATCTACACCAGTGTATCAGATGTCTCCTAAAGAGATTCATGTGCTGCGGTTATAGCTAGAGGACTTAAAAGGGAAGGGATTCATTCGGCCTAGTGTTTCACCTTGGGTAGCTCCGATTTTGTTCGCCAAGAAGGCAGATGGGAGCGTGAGGATTTGTTTTGACTTTCAGTTCCTAAACTAGGTGACCATAAAGAACAAGTACCCGCTTTCGAGGATTGACGACCACTTTGATAAGCTGAAGGGAGAATGGTGGTTCTCAAAGATATACCTCAGATCATGCTATCACCAGCTCAGAGTATGAGACAAGGATGTGCAAAATACGACCTCTAGATGTCGGTATGTCCATTATGAGTTCTTGGTTATGCCATTCGGTGTAACCAACACTCCAGAAATGTTCATTGGACTCATGAATAGGATATTTTATCCATACCTTGATCGCTTTATAGTAATCTTCATCGACGAAATTCTGATCTACTTAGGTACTGAGGAGGAGCATGCCTATCATTTGTAGGTAGTAATAGACACACTCTGATAGCACCAACTTTATGGTATGCTCTCGAAGTGCCAGTTTTGGATCCAAGAGGTTCACTTTCTATGACATGTCATATCAGAGGCTGTAGTTGCAGTGGATCTAGCGAAGATTGAGGCAGCACTTGCTTGGGAGCCACCCAAGAGTGTGATAGAGGTATGGAGTTTCCTGGATTTGGCTGGATACTACCGAAGGTTTGTGCCAAATTTCTCCAGAGTTGAAGCAACTCTATAAGCATTGACAAAGAAGGGGAAACCCATCGTGTGGTCTAAGAAATTCCAGGAGTGTTTTCAGGAGCTGAGGCAAAGGTTGAATAGTGCCACCATCTTGAGGCTTCCAGAAGAGGGTGTAGGGTACGTATTCTACTGCGATGCATCAGGGACCGGGCTTGGATGTGTCCTGATGTAGGAGCGAGCAGTGATTAAATATGGTTCTCGACATTTGTGATAGCATGAGAATAACTACGCTACCCATGACTTGGAGTTATCATTAGTGGTCTTCTCCTTGAAGATGTGGCGGCACTATCTGATGGGCGAACATTTTACAGTCAACTCGGATCACAAGAGTCTCAGGTATATCTTCTCTTAGAAGGACCTGAACATGAGATAGTGACGTTGTATTGAGTTCCTCCAGGACTATGACTTCGAGATAGTCTATACTCATGGGAATAGGAATATTGTAGCAGATGCACACAGCAGGAGGTCTAGTATACATCTGCTAGGAGACGTGACAGAGCAACTAGCCACTTTGCAGATATCCTTTGGGGATAGAGACAGAGAAGCTTTTCTTCAGTCACTTACAGTCACTCCCCCACTTCATCAGTGAGTCAAGGAGGTGCAGCGTTGGGACAGAGACTGCGAGACACGACATGCTCAGATATCCACAGGACAGGCACCTGAGATATTTTCTGAAGGTGTGGAGCACGTCATTCTCTTCAGAGGAAATACCATGGTACCGGTGTCACTTCAGGAGTAAGTGTTGAGGGAGTTCCACACATCCCCTCTAGCAGTACATTCAGGAGTGGCGAAGATGTACTGGGATCTCCGACGTCATCACTGGTGGTCGAGAATGAAGAAAGTAGTTGCAGAATTTGTCTCTTGGTGCCTCACTTGTCAGCAAGTGAAGGCGGAGTATCAGGTACCAGTAGGCTTGGTTCAGCCATTAGATGTCCCTGAGTGGAAGTGGTATGGGATATCCATGGACTTCGTGAAAGGAATTCCACGTACATCCAGGGGACATGACTCAATTTGGGTGATCGTCTACCGACTCACAAATTTGGCCCATTTCCCACCGATCAGAGAGCAGGGTTTAGTAGAGAGCTTGTGATGCCTCTATGTGCAGAGGATTTTGCGGCTACATTGAGTAACCTCAACGTTTTTTTATGTTCGTGATGCATGTTTTACTTCCCGGATATGGAATGGGTTACAGGAGGCTTTAGGGACATAGCTTTGTTTGAGCACTGTCTTCCATCCTCAGATGAATGGCTAGACTGAGCGGACCATTCAGATCCATGAGGACATGATATGTGCTTGTGTCCTCTAATTAGATCACAATTGGGAGGATCACTTGCCTCTGGTGTAGTTTTCATACAACAAAAACTATCACTCCACCATTGGGATGACAACTTTCGAGGCATTGTACGGGTGACCTTGCAGATCACTTTTGTGTTGGACTGACCTAGTGGAGTCAGCACTCGTGGGACCAGAGAAGGTATGAGCTACCACAGAGAAGCTGTAGATCATCCAGGAGTGGATGAAGAGTAAACATAGTAGGCAGAAGTCTTATGCCGACAGGAGATGGAGACCTTTGGAGTTCGAGGATGGAAACCAAGTCTTTCTAAGGGTCTCACCCCGACGAGGTCTGCTGAGATTTGGAAGTGGCAGAAAGTTATCTCTAAAATTCATCCGACCTCTTTAGGTCCTCAGAAGAGTTACTGAGGTGTCTTACCCCTTATCTCTTCTACCTTAGTTGTACTGGGTGCACGACGTCTTCTATGTATCCCAACTAAGGAGATATGTGCACGACCCTTCCCACGTCATCGACCACGGTGAGATGGACATCGATGATGGGGAGACTTTGACTGAGGTTCCAATTGAGATTGAGAATTGACAAGAGAGGTTCCTTTGTGGATAGTCGATACCTCTGGTGTGCGTTCACTGGTAGCATGGGAACCTCCAGGAGAGTACATGGGAGCAGGAGGCTTAGATGCGTGCTCAGTACCCCCCACTTGTTTCCTTAGTTTGAGTTATGTATTACAGGGATTCAAAGTGCTGAGGTAGGGATAATTTAAAGACCCATAATTTCCATGTAATTTTTTTATTAAATGGGAATTTTACGACTCTGTGAAAATTAACGGCGCGTGATTTCGAGGCCTGGAAAGCCCAGAAAAAATTTATGAACTTTTTTTTGAGAATGTTTTGTAAACGCGCAAGTGGGTTTTTATAACTTTTGAAACAGTGCTCAGAATTAAAATATGAGGACACCATTGAACTCGCAACTCCGGTATTCGCTTATGGAGAATTTCACCTCGACGACAGTTGGTCAAGGGTGAAAGTTAATTTTTGGGTTTTCGTGAAAGAATAAAATAAAATAAAATTTGTGTAACATTTTATTTTATTTTATTTTAAAACTCCCATGTGGATGTTTCATAGGTGGGGACCACCTAAACTAAACCTCCCTTGAGAGGTTATGGTGGTGGGGACCACCTGAGTATTAACCCCCTTGAACTCCCCTTTAATGGGAGAAACCCTCAAAATTTATATTAAATGTGGGGGAGCCTCTTCAACTCCTCCAACATTTATTATGCCAACCTAGTTAATTAATTAATCCTTTTATAATTTATGCCAACGAACTAAATAGACAACATAATCTATTATGTTTCCTACTTGGAATTTTTGGTGGAATTGGGAGGAAGAAGCTTGGAAGAAATCTCTCCAATGAAGAACACCAACGAAGAATGCCGACTTCGACTCCGACTTCTTCCATGGGACATTCATTGATGAGGAACGTCTTCAACTTCAAAAAACTGATGTTCAAGGAAACTTCGATGTCACCAATGTCCGTAATTTCCCAATGACATCATCTCCTTCCCCACATGAAATATTCAATGAATCAAACGAACGAGGTAGTAGTTTACTTCTATATGATTATCACTTCCCATGTTCTCCCCTTCTAATTCTTTTGCAGGATTGGGAATAGTGATTGATGAGGGTTGTATGGAGGGTGTTTATAATGACCCACACTTTACATCCATTGTTAATACTTCAAAATTGAAGCACACTTATTAAAACATATGACAAAACCACAAAGGACCGTATAGGTATAGTGTCTTTAGAAACTGGGAAACATAAACAACTGGTTCATAAATCTTCTACAGTGTCTCCCATTTATTTCATCATATCTAGGGTCCCTTTTAGCATATTCTACTTAATATCCATCTTCCTGACCTGGGGAAAAGAAAACATAAAAGGGTGAGCTCAAATGCTCAGCAAGGGCAAATAAAGGAAATAAAAATCATATCATATCTTTTTGAAAATCAAAACCTGCAAAAGAGATCATAATATCTTATCATGGAATAATTCATAGAAGTGAAAATGAGATCCCCATAATCATAACATAAAACTTGAAACTTTGTGGCATGCACACATAATCATGGAAAATCATTTCTTGTTAGTCATGACTCATTGCCAAGACTATCTTAGTGGACAAAGTCCCTTTCTGAACCGAGTTCACTCCTCGTTTCAGTCCTGTATCACTGAACCGAAATAACCTTCCATTCCAGCCATGTCTATCTCATGAGATATAAAATAATTACCCAATGCATTGGAGGGAGATATAGGTCCCACCCATCTTATAATGAATCCTTTCTTATGTGTGCCACATAATCATAAAACATACATCATCGCATAACACATGTAACAAAAATGGGATTCTTGAAACATCATGACATCATAAATCAATTCATATAAGATAAAGGAATTCATAAACATAATTCCATCACAACATAGTCAAATCAATGTAAAAATATGGATAGAAACAGAACCCTTTATTATCTTAGATGGAAAATAATTTTGATAAAACACTTGAATTGAATTCTTGAGGAAAATATCCTTTCTTCTTCAAAATCAATTTCTTTTCACAAAACATCATGAAATTTTAAAAGAAAGAGATTTTATTGAAAATAGTCATGAAATATTTTAGAGGAAGCTTCATGAAAATAAGGCTTTATAAAATAGTAGAAATCCGTTCGTGCCGTATAAGTTAAAAAAACATTCTTCGTACTTTTGTCGGAAAAGTCAAGAAGTACCTCGTACGAAAAACGACAAAAGATTCCTTTCATACGTATTACTAAAACCTCACCGAAGGGTAAAAATGGATTTAAACAATTTTAGGTGGATGGAAATAATATTACATATTGAGTAAACATGGATGTGGATGATAAAATACACCCCAGTAAATACTTACGAATAAACAATCTCGGATAAAAATGAGATTGTGATATTTCCCTTACCTTAGGTCCGATTTGCTTTGTTCGTGTCCGAAGCTCCTGTATAATGGTTTAAATAATGTTATTGACTTATTCCAGAATCATACATATTGATATGATATCATATATGGTCATATTATTAGCTTCTTGTTAGTAATATTTCATTGTTACTTGTTACTCGGGTCTTTATAACTTTTTGTTCTTATGCGTGTTTTGTTGAATAAATTCTTATTCTTATCTTTAGGTTATAGATAATTCATTTACAGAATGGTATTAGTGTAGTATATACCATATTAATTCATTCAATTCATTTATATAATCATTATGAAATGAAGATCATGTAGAACGAGTAGCATCACATCGTGGAGACGGTATTCCGTACGTACGCACGAGTGATGATATCGTTCCTATGATCGTGGAATTGTATTGGAGTATATATATATATTATTTCAGTATCAATATTACTTAATAATAATCATATATAGTTACTCATTACACCATTATACCCATCCTTGTAAGGTGATGGTGGAAAATAGATTACACCACGGCGTGGAGACGGTATTCCGTACATACGCACGCGCGGTGATTTCATTTTTCCGTAGGATGGATAGAAGGTGAATTAGGGTTGTTTCATATTTATAATAACATATCAGTATGTAAGTAATACTGATGTTATTACTTTATCATGAAACAACTAAAGAAGAAGAAGTTGAAGAAGAAAGAAATTGAAAAGATCGGTAATGGATATTACCTCTTCTTTGGAACGCCTCTTTGAATCCTCCACTTAAGGAACTAATATTGGTCTTTGGAGAAGACCAGGACCTATAGGATTATTCTAGAGAAGTGGAGAGGAGAAAATGGCAGGGGTTGGCCGAGCTTGAGTGCTCAAATTGGTGTGAGGAGGAGGGGGAGGAGGTGCCCTTTTATAAGGGAGGAGAGGGGCACCTTAGGAATATCTCAAAATATTATTTTATATTAAAGTCAAAATCGGTTTATAATAGTTCCAAAGGGTCTTATTTCGAAGCTAAAGTGGTGATGGGTCGAAATCCTATCAACCAATAGGATTTAGACAAGTTTAGGGTATTATTTTAACCTTATCAATTAGATTTAACTCTAAGTTAATTAATTTAACTTTTACCGTGTCTTTTTGTTTTCTTTCACTATATGGTTAATACACTTACTATAACATGCCAAACGAACTCCAAATTGTTTATTATTAATATATATATCCTTATCTAAGTCATTTGGCCGAACCTTATATTTTTAGGAATAAAATAACAATTAATAATATAATATTTGATTTAAAAACTATTTTGTGTCAATTTTGACACTATTTGATATATGATTTTTGTGAAAGTCATAACAGAATCATATGTTCGAACCAAGTTGATTAAATCAACATTAATATATCATAGTAACCTATAAAATTAGTGGAATTCATAAAAAGTCTTAAATTACATTTATTTTTGTATTTATATTATCAATTTTGTCAATATTTCATTAATAAGATATTTACTGCATCATCTTTGTGTCATAAATAAATTAAATTATTTGATGTCTAAAAATTACAAATAAAATATCATCATGTAGGAAATCTTTTTATATTTCTAATTAATATTTACAATTGAATTTATCTTATGTATAACCCCATATTAAAAATGATTTACTTATTAAACTTTGATTTTAACTATTTTAACCCTTCTTTAAATAAATTAATAATAAATGTCCTAATCTAATCCAAGTGGGCCTAAATGGTCATATTTTATTCCTAAGTTTGTTTTTGGTCGAATTACACTTGTCCAATAGAATTAGGACATGTGTTAGGGTAATATTAATATCATATTTACCCTTAGTTACCCTATTTACTATTAACCGCGGTAAAAATCGTAAAAAGTTACTATTCACCAAAAAATTATTTTTATCTCATTGAACCACATTTTACTTACTGATATCAACCGTGTCTGTCGGATTTTCGAAATTCCATTCACAGAAGCGGTAAAATTAAGTTTTATGCAAAATTCAGTTTTTAACCTACCACTTAGTGGTTTCACTATTCATCAAAAATTGAAAGTTTTCAGAAAAATACCAAAATTTTACCCTAGGCTAATTTCGATATTCTGAGTCCAAAAATAAAGTCCATTTTGAAAAATAAAATTTATAAAATTTCAAAAAGTGGTTATTTCTATTCATAACGGCTAGTTTTAATAGCATATTATTGTTTAGTGAAACTCGGTATTGCGTACGACGCAAGCTATCGAGGAAGGTCGCGATTGCGTGTAAAGCAAGCCAAGCAAGTGTTGTGTAGAAAAAGATTTCTTTGATGGTTTATATAACATAAAAGTCTCAGGTGTTACATTCTACCCCCCTTAAAAAGAATTTCGCCCTCGAAATTCGTCACTTTGTAACAAACAAATGAGGATACTTCTCCCTCATCATATCCTCAAGCTCCCATGTAGCTTCTTCAAGTTGGTGGTTCCTCCATAAAACTTTCACCAAGCGAGTGGTCTTGTTTCGTAGGACTTTTTCGCTACGATCCAGAATCTCTATCGGCTGTTCTTCATAAGAAAGATCTTGCTCCAGCGGTACAACTTCTGAGCTGAGTACATGTGAAGGATCTGGTATGTACTTTCTCAGGAGAGATACGTGGAACACATCGTGAACTTGAGAGAGATTCGGTGGAAGCGCCAATCGGTAAGCTACCTTCCCAACACGATCCAGTATTTCAAAAGGACCGATATATCTAGGGCTCAACTTCCCCTTCTTTCCAAATCTCATAACCCTCTTCCAGGGAGATATTCGTAAGAACACTTTATCACCCACTTCAAACTCTAGGTCTTTTCTTCGGTTGTCGGCATAACTTTTCTGTCGACTCTGAGCTGCTCTTATGTGTTGTTGAATAGATCTAACCTTTTCTGCCATTTCATCAACGAGATCAGGTCCTAATAGCTTTCTTTCCCCAACTTCATCCCAGCAAGTTGGAGTCCTACATTTCTTTCCATAGAGAGCTTTATAAGGAGCCATCTGAATACTAGAGTGAAAGCTATTATTATAAGAAAATTCCACCAAAGGTAGGTGTTGATCCCAACCTCCTTTGAAATCCATAGAGCAAGCTCTCAACATATCTTCTAGGGTTTGAATTGTTCTCTCAGACTGACCGTCTGTCTGGGGATGATAAGCAGTGCTGAAACTCAACTCTGTATCCAGAGTATGCTGAAGACTTCGCCAGAACTTCGAGGTAAATCTCGGATCTCGATAAGATATAATAGAAAGTGGTACTCCATACAATCTTACCACTTCCTTTACATATATCCTGGCAAGCTGATCTAGAGAGAAATCCTCTCTAATAGCAATGAAGTGTGCAGACTTTGTAAGACGATCAACTATGACCCAGATAGCATTATTGCCTTTGGATGTTTTAGGAAGTCCTGTGACAAAGTCCATAGTGATGTTTTCCCATTTCCATTCGGGTATGGGTAATGGTTGTAACATCCCCTTAGACTTCTGTCTCTCAGCTTTAACTTGTTGACAAACCAAGCATCGAGAGACATATTCAGCAACATCTCTTTTCATGACATCCCACCAGAAGTACTCTTTCAGGTCCCTATACATCTTCGTGCTTCCAGGATGAATAGAGAATGAAGAACTATGAGCCTCATCCAGCAGCTCTTTCTTTAATTCGGGTATGGGAGGAACGCAAACCCGATTCCTGAACTTTATTATCCCATCACAATCAAGGTTGAATTCAGGAACATTTCTCACCTTCTTTTGTAACTCGACATCTTCTTTCTGTGCCTCTTTAATCTTCACATGTATAGATGGTTGAACATTCATTTGAGAAAGATAAGATTTTTCCCCTTCCATTATAATTCCAAGATCCATCCTTTGTAAATCCATAAATATTGGATCTTTTATGATCCTCATCATGGATAAACTAGCATGGTCTTGTCGACTTAATGCATCTGCCACCTTGTTTGCTTTCCCAGGGTGGTAATGGATTGAGCAGTCATAATCCTTAATCATCTCCAACCATCTTCTTTGGCGCATATTCAGCTCCTTTTGTGTGAAAATATACTTTAAACTTTTATGATCAGTATAAATATCACACCTTTCACCATAAAGGTAATGCCTCCAAATCTTTAATGCAAAGATTACCGCAGCCAACTCCAAATCATGTGTTGGGTAATTTTGCTCATGGATTTTCAACTGTCGTGAGGCATAAGCTATCACCATATCATTTTTCATAAGAACACACCCCAATCCCTTCTTGGATGCATCACTGTAGATCACAAACCTTTCTCCACTACAAGGCAGTGTGAGCACAGGTGCACTGGATAACCTTCTTTTCAACTCCTTGAAATTCTCTTCACATTCCTCTGTCCAGACAAACTTAACTCCTTTCCGAGTCAACTTGGTGAGTGGATTAGATAATCGTGAAAAATCTTTTACAAAACGTCGATAATATCCAGCCAAACCAAGAAAACTTCGGATCTCAGTTACTGTTGTTGGTCTTGACCATCTTTCGATAACCTCTGTTTTTTCTGGATCCACAGATATCCCCTCTTTTGAGATTATATGACCCAAAAATGCAACTTTTTGAAGCCAAAATTCACACTTGGTAAATTTGGCATAAAGCTTCTCCTTTCTCAGGGTCTTCAATATAATTCTCAAGTGATCTTCATGCTCTTCCTTTCTCTTTGAATAGACAAGAATATCGTCTATAAAGACTACCACAAATTGATCAAGATAGTCTCTAAAGACTCTATTCATTAGATCCATGAAGATAGCAGGGGCATTAGTAAGACCAAATGGCATCACTATAAATTCATAGTGTCCATACCTTGTACGGAAAGCCGTCTTTGGTATATCCTCCCTTTTGACCCTTAATTGATGATACCCTGAACGAAGATCAATCTTGGAAAAGTATTGAGCTCCACGTAGTTGTTCAAATAAGTCATCAATGCGTGGGAGAGGATATTTGTTCTTGATAGTGATCTTGTTAAGTTCTCGATAATCAATGCAGAGTCTCATTGATCCATCTTTCTTCTTAACAAATAGAACAGGTTCTCCCCAAGGTGACGCACTAGGGCGTATGAATCCCTTATCAAGATTCTCTTGGAGTTGCTTCTTCAATTCCTGCAACTCAATTGGGGCCATTCTATAAGGTGTCTTTGAAATAGGCAAAGCACCCGGTACGAGTTCTATTGAAAACTCAACTTCACGATTTGGTGGAAGACCCGGCAATTCCTCCGGAAAGACATCATCAAACTCCCGTACAATGGGCATATTCTTAATCGTGAGTTTCTCACCAACCATTTGAGATAAATAACCTTCATTTAGTGGAATCAATACCCATAAGATGGAAGAAATTTCCACTGGAAGGTTATATTCATCCTTGCATTGATAGACGATCGTAGATTGATCTGTAATATGAAATGTGACTTCCCTTCTTTGGAAATTGATATGAGCTCCATGTAGAGAAAGCCAATCCATGCCAAGAATCACATCAAATTCCACTAAAGGAAGGATCACAAGATTTGCAGGAAGCACTTTCCCACAAACTTCGATCGGAGAAGAATTATAAACTTTTGATGCGATTGATGTGCCATTAGGTGTTGTCACAGCTAACTCAACATCTAATTGTTGAGGTAATACGGTGATACCCTTAGAAAATTTTTCAGAAATAAAAGAGTGGGTGGATCCAGAATCAAATAAAACATTTGCTACTTTAGAGTGGATGGTAAGTGTACCTTTCACCACATCGTTATCGTACTCCACATCGCTGATAGAAATTTCATGTGACTTTCCTTTGTATTTAGCCTTAAGAGTTTGTTGACGTCGACCATCATCATCAACCCTTGGATTTGGGCATTGATTGGCATAATGCCCTATCTCCTTGCACTTGAAACATTGAAGTGTAGTAGGTTCATTCTGTGTATCCCTTCCTTTGTTTGCATCATTAGACATCTTCTTCCCATTATCACGGCATTCAAATGCCCGATGACCTTCTTTTCCACATTTAAAACATTTACTTGTCCCTTTAAGACAACTCCCTCCATGTTTCTTTCCACACATTGAGCATAAGGAAAAGCTCATCTTCTTTTCCGTGTGCTCTTTAGATTTTTCTTTGAATTCCATCTTCCTCTTCTTATCAAACCCATGTGACTGATGGGTTACTCCAATCTCCATCTCGACTTTGAGAGCACATCGAACAATTTCCTCGTAGCTATTGAAGTCCCTTATGGCTAACGCCCTTCGAAGACTTGGTTTTAAGCCACTAAAGAATCGATCGATCTTACTCTCAGGTTGGATAATAATACCAGAAGCGTACCTTGCAAGTCTGGTAAAATTTGCTTCATAGGTACCAACAGATTCATCATCCCTTTGCTTCAGTTCAAGAAACTCTTTCTCCATCTTTGTTCGGAGAATACGAGGGAAGTACTTATTGAAAAATAAGTTCTTGAACTCATCCCATTCCATAGACTCAATTTCATCCCTTTTCCTCGTATTCTTAACAAGATTCCACCATTGATCCGCATCTCCTTCCAAATGATACACTGCTAGGATGACTTTATCATGCTCAGAACATTGAAGAACTGAAAATATCTTTTCAGTAGTACTAATCCATTGTTCAGCAACTAATGGATCAGTAGACCCGCTGAAAGAAGGTGGACGCTGCCTCATGAAGGATTCAACAGAATGTTGCTCCCTCCTTTGTTCGTTTGGAAATCCTACATGATTCATAGCTTGAGAAAGTTGTGTGAGCATGGCTACAAGATTTTGCATTCCAGCTCCCATATCGTTTGGTTGCTCAGGGGGACAATCATTGCATTGCCCATCGCATTCCGCATTAACACGGTTCCTTCGGGTTCCAGCCATTGACTAAAACCAAGAAGAATAGTGTGAGCAACACTAATTATAATAGGAAACCACATAATTCAAGAATAAAATTTTCATGCTTATGGTCTTATCCTAGGTTATTCATGGCCATTTCTAAGATTGTGTTCTATGCTTAGACTTATCCTTAGGGTTCTTACTAAGGCTTTCACATCCTAGTTTCCAAAGGTTGACTATACCTTTCCTCTGATACCAACTATAACGACCCACACTTTACATCCATTGTTAATACTTCAAAATTGAAGAACACTTATTACAACATATGACAAAACCACAAAGGACCGTATAGGTATAGTGTCTTTAGAAACTGGGAAACATAAACAACTGGTTCATAAATCTTCTACAGTGTCTCCCATTTATTTCATCATATCTAGGGTCCCTTTTAGCATATTCTACTTAATATCCATCTTCCTGACCTGGGGAAAAGAAAACATAAAAGGGTGAGCTCAAATGCTCAGCAAGGGCAAATAAAGGAAATAAAAATCATATCATATCTTTTTGAAAATCAAAACCTGCAAAAGAGATCATAATATCTTATCATGGAATAATTCATAGAAGTGAAAATGAGATCCCCATAATCATAACATAAAACTTGAAACTTTGTGGCATGCACATATAATCATGGAAAATCATTTCTTGTTAGTCATGACTCATTGCCAAGACTATCTTAGTGGACAAAGTCCATTTCTGAACCGAGTTCACTCCTCGTTTCAGTCCTGTATCACTGAACCGAAATAACCTTCCGTTCCAGCCATGTCTATCTCATGAGATATAAAATCATTACCCAATGCATTGGAGGGAGATATAGGTCCCACCCATCTTATAATTAATCCTTTCTTATGTGTGCCACATAATCATAAAACATACATCATCGCATAACACATGTAACAAAAATGGGATTCTTGAAACATCATGACATCATAAATCAATTCATATAAGATAAAGGAATTCATAAACATAATTCCATCACAACATAGTCAAATCAATGTAAAAATATGGATAGAAACAGAACCCTTTATTATCTTAGATGGAAAATAATTTTGATAAAACACTTGAATTGAATTATTGAGGAAAATATCCTTTCTTCTTCAAAATCAATTTATTTTCAAAAAACATCATGCAATTTTAAAAGAAAGAGATTTTATTGAAAATAGTCATGAAATCTTTTAGAGGAAGCTTCATGAAAATAAGGCTTTATAAAACAGTAGAAATCCGTTCGTGCCGTATAAGTTAAAAAAAACATTCTTCGTACTTTTGTCGGAAAACTCAAGAAGTACCTCGTACGAAAAACGACAAAAGATTCCTTTCATACGTATTACTAAAAACTCACCGAAGGGTAAAAATGGATTTAAACAATTTTAGGTGGATGGAAATAATATTACATATTGAGTAAACATGGATGTGGATGATAAAATACACCCCAGTAAATACTTACGAATAAACAATCTCGGATAAAAATGAGATTGTGATATTTCCCTTACCTTAGGTCCGATTTGCTTTGTTCGTGTCCGAAGCTCCTATATAATGGTTTAAATAATGTTATTGACTTATTCCAGAATCATACATATTGATATCATATCATATATGGTCATATTATTAGCTTCTTGTTAGTAATATTTCATTGTTACTTGTTACTCGGGTCTTTGTAACTTTTTGTTCTTATGCGTGTTTTGTTGAATAAATTCTTATTATTATCTTTAGGTTATAGATAATTCATTTCCAGAATGGTATTAGTTTAGTATATACCATATTCATTCATTCAATTCATTTATATGATCATTATGAAATGAAGATCATGTAGAACGAGTCGCATCACATCGTGGAGATGGTATTCCGTACGTACGCACGAGTGATGATATCGTTCCTATGATCATGGAATTGTATTGGAGTATATATATATATTATTTCAGTATCAATATTACTTAATAATAATCATATATAGTTACTCGTTACACCATTATACCCATCCTTGTAAGGTGATGGTGGAAAATAGATTACACCACGGCGTGGAGACGGTATTCCGTACGTACGCACGCGCGGTGATTTCATTTTTCCGTAGGATGGATAGAAGGTGAATTAGGGTTGTTTCATATTTATAATAACATATCATTATATAAGTAATACTTATGTTATTACTTTATCATGAAACAACTAAAGAATAAGAAGTTGAAGAAGAAAGAAATTGAAAAGATCGGTAATGGATATTACCTCTTCTTTGGAACGCCTCTTTGAATCCTCCACTTAAGGAACTAAGATTGGTCTTTGGAGAAGACCAGGACCTCTAGGATTATTCTAGGGAAGTGGAGAGGATAAAATGGCAGGGTTTGGCCGAGCTTGAGTGCTCAAATTGGTGTGAGGAGGAGGGGGAGGAGGTGCCCTTTTATAAGGGAGGAGAGGGGCACCTTAGGAATATCTCAAAATATTATTTTATATTAAAGTCAAAATCAGTTTATAATAGTTCCAAAGGGTCTTATTTCGAAGCTAAAGTGGGGATGGGTCTAAATCCTATCTACCAATAGGATTTAGACAAGTTTAGGGTATTATTTTAACCTTATCAATTAGATTTAACTCTAAGTTAATTAATTTAACTTTTACCGTGTCTTTTTGTTTTCTTTCAATATATGGTTAATACACTTACTATAACATGCCAAACGAACCCCAAATTGTTTATTATTAATATATATATCCTTATCTAAGTCATTTGGACGAACCTTAGATTTTTAGGAATAAAATAACAATTAATAATATAATATTTGATTTAAAAACTATTTTGTGTCAATTTTGACACTATTTGATATATGATTTTTGTGAAAGTCGTAACAGAATTATATGTTCAAACCAAGTTGATTAAATCAACATTAATATATCATAGTAACCTATAAAATTAGTGGAATTCATAAAAAGTCTTAAATTACATTTATTTTGGTATTTATATTATCAATTTTGTCAATATTTCATTAATAAGATAATTACTGCATCATCTTTGTGTCATAAATAAATTAAATTATTTGATGTCTAAAAATTACAAATAAAATATCATCATGTAGGAAATATTTTTAGATTTTTAATGAATATTTACAATTGAATTTATCTTATGTATAACCCCATATTAAAAATGATTTACTTATTAAACTTTGATTTTAACTATTTTAACCCTTCTTTAAATAAATTAATAATAAATGTCCTAATCTAATCCAAGTGGGCCTAAATGGTCATATTTTATTCCTAAGTTTGTTTTTGGTCGCATTACACTTGTCCAATAGAATTAGGACATGTGTTAGGGTAATATTAATATCATATTTACCCTTAGTTACCCTATTTACTATTAACCGCGGTAAAAATCGTAAAAAGTTACTATTCACCAAAAAATTATTTTTATCTCATTGAACCACATTTTACTTACTGATATCAATCGTGTCTGTCGGATTTTCGAAATTCCATTCA